>VDFB02271358.1:1082740646-1083952570 GCA_007258455.2 Sequoia sempervirens | reverse complement strand
AAAGTCGCAATATGATGGGTATGTGCCTGACGACTATTTTTTTACCCAAAATTGATGAAACAAAAAGGGTTTTTAAAGGAAATTCTCAACTTTCCAACAATATAAATTATGCTTTATTTTGAATTCAATAAGTAATTATTATCCATTTTCTATTGAAATTATGACTAAAGTCTTGATTGATAGGCTAATTGAAAAAAATCTATAGCTTTCAAACAGTATCACATTTTTTGAATCTAAAACATGCGTCACATTATATGCTTTGCATATATAGGATTTAAAAAAAAAAAAAGAATTTCATGAAGTTTTGACCAAGTTAAGGTGGTCGACATATGAGTTTTTATATTTTTAAAAAAATTGTAATAAAAAATTCGTAATTAATTATTTACTTAGGAAAAAATTACAAAAAAATATGCATCACATCAGGGCATAGGATCCTCTACTTTATATCTAAAATATTCTTAAAAAAATATATATGTGGTTATGTTGTCAGATAGACACCTACTTCTTATTTTTTCCCTGAAATTTAAGTACCACTGCATTGAAATTTCAAATTTTCACCAAATAGATTTTTTTTTTTTAAACAAACCTATTAGTTTAGAAACTACATTCAATTTTCCATAGACTCTATTCTTACATATTTTTGAAATAATATAGATAACTTATTCAAATTTCTATGTCAAGTTTCCTAACTTTGATTTTTCTGAATTTTTTGCCACTTAAGGGCCTATTTTTTCCATGATGATCCTGCACATACCCTTCTCCCTTTCTCTATCTTACCCTATTTTTGTCTCCTTCTCACCATCTCTATTTACCTATCTCTAACTCTATTTGTTTTTCTATCTTTATGTCTCTCTCTCCATATCTTGATATTTTACTCGCTATTTTTTCTCATCCCCATCATTCACAAAACGTCATTCATTAATTGGTTATCAAAAAAATATAAAATGATATTTATGAATCCTATGTCAAAGTCTTGTTTTTTGATGACCTTTCTCAATCAATTGTTTATTTTAATTATACGAAAAACAAGCACTACCTGATTATTGATGAGGGAAAATAATATTTGAAATTTTTTATGTTTAAACTAAGCATTTTATATTTAAACTAAATATTTTCCCTTTTGCAGTAAATTATATTATTATTTTTGTTTTAAATTTTGTTTATTTATAATTTATGTTTATTTACACAATATATATTTTAATATATTTAATTCAAAAGTATATATTGATATTATAATATTTATTGTAATTATTCATAATATATAAGTATGTAGTATATTATTTATAATTATTAATAATATTTATGATTTATATATTATTAATTACTATTATATAGATATGTTTTATATTATAGAGATTAAAAAGTATATAATTAATATTATATATTATAAAATAAAACTATTGGTATCATGGAAAAGTAAATAAAGAAAAATGGATGCATGGTAGGGGGTTTGAGCAGACGTCAGTTAAGAGTCTGCTCGAACTAGACTACCATCTTATTTTTTATATTATTTTGAAAAGGTTCGAGAAAAAATGGGTTTGATTGAAACCATGTTCAATTAAACATATGTTTGAGCTTCACGCGAACACTAGTTCGCCTCAACCACCCTTTTCCCCACTTCTCCACCCTAGGAATGAAAAAATGTCCAAAAATTTGTGCTTCAAAGCTCAATTTGAGGATGAAAATGGAGCAGAATTCACAAACCCAACTGGAATTAGGTAGTCCTCAAAACGATCTACCCAATGAATATAATTTTAATATGTTTTGGTTTTATTATCTACTTGTTATTTTAGTTTTAATAAACATAGGTTTTTCATTGAAAATGAAACTCTCTATTATGCACATGCAGAAAAATAGAAGAATATCAAATTATTTTTTTAGAATAATATGATTGTACTAGATATTGAAGTCCTTGATCCAACAAAAAAAGTTTAAATTTTAATACATACAAAAAAATTTTACACGTTATATAGTTTCACTATGTCTTAATTGTAATTGGTTTTCTTCGAAACTCGATTAAGAAAATTTTTTTAGTAAAACACTATCTAAAAAGTGGAAGCACTAGATAGTGGAGTTACAAATCTAAATTTGAAATAATTATAATTTTATCCTTCATGGAAAAAAATTTATGCATTATATAGTGAGTGTCACTTTTTAAAAATGTTGTTTTCTGAAAAAAACTAGTTTTCGAGGGAGATGGAAAAAGAAGTGCAATATGATTCCAATTTTTTTGAAAAAAATATATTTAGAATCTATAGAAAAAATATCACAAAACTCTAGCTTTCATCATGTTCAAATTCCTCACGGTTTAGCTGCTATAGGTGCCTAAAAGTGAAGATTTAGTTAGAAAAAAATATTTCAGTGTCCAGTTTGGCCAAAAATTGTAAACCACTATTGTGGGATCACCCACCTATCACTAATTAAAAAACTGAAAAACAATCAAGAGATCTCCTCAAGAGCAGATGAAAGACTTTAATTGTCGTTTTCAGAAGGGAATGTGCAGGATCATCATGGAAAAAATAGGCCCTTAAGTGGTGAAAAATTCGAAAAAATTAGAGTTAGGCATCTTGACGTAAAAATTTGAATAAGTTATCTATATTATTTCAAAAATATGTAAGAATATAATCTATAGAAAATTGAATGTAGTTTCAAAAATACTAGGTTTATTTTTAAAAAATCCTATTTTGTGAAAATTTGAAATTTCAATGTAGTAGTACTTAAATTTCAGGGAAAAAAATAAGTAGGTGTTTGTCTGACCACCCTAACCATAATAAAATGATAATATTATTTTATAAGATTTTAGATATAAGTAGAGGACTCATGTCCCGATGTGATGCATATTTTTTTGTATTTTTTTCCAACTAAACAATTAATTATGAGTTTTTTATTACAACTTTTTAAAAATATAAAAACATGTATGTCTGAGCACCTTAACTTGGTCAAAACTTCATGAAAGTAATTTTTTTTAATCCTATAGTATGCAAAGCATAGAATCTGATGCATGTTTAAGATTAAAAAAATGTGATACTTTTAGAAAGCTATAGGTGTTTTTCAATCAACCTATCAATCGGGACTTTAGTCGTAATTCAAATAGAAAATGAATAATAATTATTTATTAAATTCAAAGTAAAGCACAATTTATATTAGTGGAAATTTGAGAATCTCCTTTACAAACCCTTTTCGTTTCATCAATTTTGGGGCAAAAAAACTCATTAGCCACATACCCTACACATACCATTCATATTGCCACTTTTTGGCCCATCATGATCCTACACATACCTAGAAAACATGGTACAAAATTCCTGATACAGTAAGACCTTCCCTGAAATATGCTTTTTTGTATTATTTGAGGGCTCTTAATAGTGACATTTCTATTATTATACAATCTATGGGGGGTGTCTCATTACCAAATGCTTATGAAATAACAATTAGAAGAGAAAATAGTCTAATTCAAGCTGGTAAGATAGCACCTAGACCCCCAATGCCTCTACAAATACCACCCTTTGCTCCTTTACCTATTGTTCCATTGTTACCACCAGCTTTTAGCCAAGAAACAACTATCCCAGGTCCATCTCAAGAGTTGTAGGAGATTAGAGACAACTAGAAAAAGATTGAAAATTTACTTCAAAATTTAGTAATGAGCTGGTTAGCATTAAGAAGCAGTAGTTTCAGAATAGATAGCCCTATCAACCTCAAAATGAAGGGAAGAATCAGATTTATCAAGCTAATAGACATCCATTTCATGGAAATCAACAAGGAGCAAGAAAAAATGTGAATCCAAGGCCTTTTCAAGCATATAATCCAACTCCATTTAGTGTAGCTAGGGATCATGTTCATGTATAAAAAAGCCTTGTAGAAGAATATGAGTGGTGTTTTCCATACAATCAGCTCCACAATCAAGCTACATGTTCGAATCGGGTCATTAATCAGGCTTTGATGGTGTAGAATGTCTCAAATGTGAAAAATATACCCAATGAGGAATCACCACAATAATAGAATCATCCTCTAGATATTATAACTCTCCTGAATTACCAAGGAGAGGAATTTTGTGGTTTGAATGGAGATGATTCTCCAGTTGTAGCCAACAAAAGAGCCAAAAAGAGGGACTTTGAGATTGAATAATCAAGAAACAATAGTAAAGAGATTGTTGGTCCATCTACACCTCAAGTGCAAAAGAACATATTGGGAGTCATCTTCAATCAACTCATTTGCAAGTTGATCTTGTTGTTGTGAGGACTTAGCATAAGGTAAATACTATTGCACCTTACAATATTGTTGAAAGTATGAAGAAAATGAATACATATCAATATCTATGTGGGATTCTTTATCCCTCCCAAGCCAAAAAGACTTCTTGCAGTCTACTTTATCTGATGTGAATGTTTCAAATGTTGCACCAGTAGGTCAGGTTAAAGTTGTTTCCACAAATGAACCTCAAGACAATAATAAACAACTAGTAAATATATCAAACCCCCTCCATTTTATGTGAGTTTGATAGTAGGGGATAATTTGGTCAATAATTGTATGGTGGATAGTGGGGCAAGAGGTTTTGTTATGCCAAAACAGATTTCTAACAAGTTGGAATTAAAATATCAGCCCCTTGAGAAAGTAGTGGTCCAATTAGATGGGTCATCTATTAATACAATAGGTTTCTACAAGGACTTAAGACTTACAGTTCACACTTGTCCAAATTTTTCCACTCCCCAAGACATATTTGTCATTGACTTTCCAGCCTATTTTTCATTATGCTTGTTAAGAGAATTTACTGCCAAGATAGGGGATTATTTGTCCTCAGATTGGTCCTACATGTTGTTTAGGACTAGATATGGGACAAAAGTGACTATAAAATCTAAGTCACTTTCCAAATATCATATTCAACCCTATATACCGAGTGTTGTTAATGCAAACTATGATGTTCTTGAGGATAGATAGCTTGTTGTTGCTCAAGAATTGCAAGATGAAAGTGTACCAGGCATTCTTTTAAATGAATGGGTAGTAGAAAATATTGGAGATAATCGAAATGATTATATTAAAGAGGATGGTTTGGGAGTATATATGCTATATGAACTTGAAGAAGTCATGCCAAACCTTGAGAAGAAGGAAAAACAACAACTATGATAGTAAGATGAAGTATGAAAGACGTTCTTTGATGGATCTAGAAGCAGAAATGTAGTTAGTGGGGGTGCAATGCTTGTGTCCCCACAAGGTGACAAGTATTATTATGAGTTCAAATTTCTTTTTTCTTGTTCTAACAATACTGCTGAATATGAAGGTCTAATTTAGGGCTTGGAATGGGTAAGGCAAAGGGGTATAAGCTACCTACAAGTATTTGGAGATAGTGAATTGATAGTCAATCAGGTAAGAGGCTTGAACATGACTAAAAATTATGCTTTGAAGTCTTACAAGCATAGGGTATGGGATATGATAGAGGAATTTGATGCTTTTAATTTGGTATCAATTCCTAGGAGTTAGAATAAGCACACATATAGGTTAGCTACAATAGGTGCTTAGTTTGACATACCTAATGACATTAAAAAGGGAAAAGTGCAGCAATATGTTAAGGTTGTTGTTAGGTCTTCCATTCCTGATAATAACATTCATTGGAAAGTATTTGAGAGTGATGAGAAGGAATTGACCTTTCTGCTTGAAGAAGATAAGTTTTCAGTGGTAAATCAAGAGAAGCTTAAGCAACAATATGATGATCAGATCATTCAACTAAGAACTAACAATCTTCCCAAGGGTCTAGTCACCTTAGAATCTATCTTTAGGACTAATGATCAGCTAAAAAGGAGAAAAACTAACATACATGTCAAGGAGGAGCATTACGAAGAGCTCAAGATTTTTAAAGGTAAGCTCCTTAAAATTGGAAAAAATTGTTCACAAGTAGATAGGCAAGCTTTTTGTTTCTCTTTGTCAAGAATCTCAAGATTTTTTTGCATGGGAATACTCATATTCAAAGGTGCTTGATCCCTAGATTTCCCAGCATACCATAGAATTAGATTCAAATACAAAGCCTGTTAAGTAGAAATATAGGCCTTTAAACCCCAAACTTGAGCCTCTCATGATCAAACAACTAACCTAGTTGATTGAGGGAGATATTATTTTCCTAATCAAACATACTTCGTGGGTCTCTAACCTTGTACTGGTTAGGAAGAAAATTAGAGAAATTAGGCTTTGTGTAGACTTTAGAGACCTTAATAGAGCCTCATTGAAAGATCATCATCCACTACCCTCTATGGAGCAGATCCTTCAAGTATTTGTTGGCTCAGAGAGATTTTCCTTACTTGATGCTTATTCTAGTTACAACCAGGTATTGGTCAAAGAGGAGGACCAATACAAGACTTCTTTTACCACAATGTGGGCACTATGGACTACAAAAGAATGTCATTTAGTTTATCTAATGTTGGTGCCACCTTTCAGAGGGCCATGGACATGGCCATTTAGGGACTGATTCATAAATTAGTGCTCATATATCTTGATGACATTACAGTTTTCTCTAAAAATGTAGAGGATATTTTTTCCCATCTAAGACAAGTGTTTGAGATATGCAAGGATTTTGGTATATCCCTTAATCCCAAGAAGTGTATTTTTGTTGTTCATGAAAGAAAGATTTTAGGACACATAGTTTCAAAACAGGGGATCACTATTGATCTTGAAAGAGTGAAAGCCATCTTAGAGATGCCTTTACCCAATCATAAGAAGTGACTACAAAGCTTTCTTGGTAGAATAATTTTTTTAAGGTTTATTCTAGATGTTGCAAGTCTTTTGAGGCTAGTAACTGCCATGTTAAAGAAAAATGCAAGTTTCAACTAGACCAGAGAGGCCAAGTGCACTTTTGAAGCTATCAAGGAGGCCTTATCAACAACTCCTACTCTAGTAAATCCAATTTTTTTAAAGGAATTTATTTTGTATGCTTTTGGTAGTATAGATTCAATTTCTACAATTTTGGTATAGCAAAATAATGATGGTTTAGAACAACCCATTGCATTTTTTCAGTCAAGGTTTAGAGGATTATGAAAAAGGTATACCTTTGTGGAGAAGCATGTTCTATATATTATTAGAATCCTAAGAGAATTTAAACCTCTAATTTATAAAAATAAGATACATCTAATGGTTGCTCACCCTAGTGTGAAGGAGTTTTTGTTAAGCAGGGATCTGAATGAAAAGAGGTATGGTTGGATCACAAAGGTTATGGAGTATGATATAGACATTAAGGTGACCAATCTTGTAAGGGGTAAAGGGATATGTGAACACCTAGCTACAAGGTCTAAAAATGAGGGAAAAATAGAAGCAAAGATTGATTTAGTCACTAATGGTGAGTCTCAGAGTGTTGCACTTGCATTGAGTGCAAGTTGGGTACATGATATGACTCATTTCTTGCAAAATGGTGAATGTCCACCATGTTTAAACAAGGCTAACAAGAGATATTTCAGTTTACAGTCTATTTCTTATGTGTTGGTTGATAATTTTCTTTTCAGAAAGGACCTTAATGGTGTGTTGTTAAGAAGCATTGATCATGATCATATAGATAAAGTACTAAATGAGTTCCATGATGGAGCTTCTGATAGCCATTTTTCCCCAAGAACTACTACATGGAAGATAATAAGAGTTGGCTACTATTGGAAAAGCTTGTTTAATGATTCCCATGCATGGGAAAGAAAATGTGTAAAATGTGTAATTTTTGCAGGAAAAGAGAGCCTGCCATCTTTACCTTTGTAGCCAATTCAAGTGGAACAACCCTTCATGAAATGGGGCATTAATTTTGTAAGACCTATAAATCCACTTTCTAGTGCAAGTCATAGGTGGGTACTCACTACAACTAATTATTTTACAAGGTGGACTAAAGCAGTGGCTTTGAAGGAAGCCAATGAAAGTGTTGTTTTAAACTTTTATGACATAGTAACCAGGTTTGGAGTACCTGAGTCAATCATTTCAGATAATATTTTAGCATTTTTTGGACTCTGATTAAGTGATTGGGCTATCAAGAGTGGCATTTATTTGAATATGTCATCAAACTATTACCAACAAGGTAATGGTTTGGCAAAATCAACAAACAAGAACCTGCTAAGAATCATCAAAAGAATCATTGAGGATAATCAGAGAACTTGGCACACCAAGTTAAAATCTACCTTATTGGGAATTCTCCATATGTACTAGTTTATGGTAAGGAGGAAAGATATCCTTTATCTATAGAACTACTAGCTCTTGATATTATGCATCAGCTAGAGATTTTTGGGGAACAAGAGGCAAGGTATGTTCTCAAATGGGATGAATTGAAAAGCAGGCCTGGAAAGCACACTATGTTTGATAAATTTTGGAGTTTCCCATTTGTTATTACAAAATGAAAGGAGCACAATGCATTCGAGTTATCAAAAATGGATGGAGAAATGTTTTCTATCCTAGTCAATGGGATACACCTCAAACGTTGTTTTGATGTCTGATTTGCATAGTATTTTCTAGATTAGGAGTTTTGTTTTCAATAAGTGTTGTTGCAACATAGTTTGGACACAAGTTTCCAATTTCCCTAAGTGTTGTTCAGTATAGTTAAGTAGTTTTCATCCTAAATTTTTGGTGTTCTAATAAGTTTTCGAGGTCTTTTGCACCGACCTGCTGAGTTTTAGTGTTGTTTTGAGGAACTTTTCCAAGTTTTGTCAAGTTCTTGAGTGACTCTGTGCCTAATGGATAAGCTTGGGAAACTTGTCTAATGTCTAGTAGGAAAACACATAGTAGATGTCACAAAAAATGTTACCTATTTTCACTAATAGCTCAGTCACATGGAGCTTTTGTGATTTTCAAATGAAGAGTAAGGTTCATTTTATTTTTTCTATATTACATTGATGTGCATAAGCAAAATTAGAAGATTACATTACTAGATTGCATTTATGCAGATACATATAACATAGGAGAAAGTGCATAATATTTTCAAGAAAAGTAATCTTTATTGATAATGCAAATGGATAATGTCTCACACAAGCCATGAGACTGACTGTTTCAATGAAAATAAAAGAAAAACTATACATTTGAAGAAAATTAATGCACATATAGAGAAGGGTGACCAGTCATTGCCTAAATGATGAGTCCTGGTTGAGTCTGTCTTGCATCAACTTCAGTCTTTAACATTTGTCTAGCCTGCAATTGTTGCTCCTTTTTGCTCCTAGTTTTCCTATATGAGTGAGATGAGATTTGGTTAGAGCAATGAAATATCACTAATCTATATATTTACAAATATTTGAAAACATATAACTTTACCTTCATCTGCATTAAAATAGCTTACTGCTGATGTCTAGGAAAACACTGAGCATAATCAAATACATCCATCATATGCTTAGTTTTTATCTAACATTTTAGCTTCTTGTGCAGGTACAAGTGAAATCCTTGTTTTCATTTCTTTATCTAATTAAAGCATGTGGGATAAAATGTGGCTCCCCCAAGGGTTGAGCCCAGCATGCTGCCCTCGTATATTTAGAGGGATAGAAATGTTACTTATCTTAGTACCTTATCTTGAGTCTTTTTTGCATAAATTTGATAGGAATCAAGATATAAAATATTCATCTTATCATATGCATATCCACCTCTCTAGTCCTATTACTCAGGTACTTGCAAGGAATCTTACCAAAAAGTTGATAAGCATGTGAATATCATTACTAAAGAGGTGAATATTCCTATGCTAAAGACACTTATCCTTATTTCTTGAGGACTCTATCAAGATATATCATAAGGAAGTCATCAAAGATGATCAAGGGTAGTTAATTGAAGGTCAGGTCACAATGCATAAGGAAAAAGCTTGGGCATGCAAACAATAGATAGAAAATTCAAATGGAAGTAGCCTGTAAGTGATGAAGGGTATGAAAATAACTTCAAAATACTTTAAATACAGAGAAGGAAGATGAAGAGAAATTATAAGTGAATGCATTCCAAATTATTGTTGATATGCTTAAATTTATGCATAATGATCGTGGTTTCTTTTGAAGAACAATGAACAACTAAGTTAATCACCAAATCTATCCATGTAAATCAAGATCAAAGCATAAAAAACAAAGGATTCATCTGCAATATTTTCAAGCCTCTACTGGTACCATAAGGGAAGAAATAACATATCCATGAAAGCAAGGTTTATAGTGTAATATGATATCCTTATGGTGAAGTTCATGGTGGCATTTGATAAATAGTACAACCCATAAAGAGGTAAAATGCTAAAGCATATGGTGAACATGGTGTACTCATATATAGATTATCTTATGTGATAAGGTTTGAAGAACAACCTAGAGGGTAGTTTGTTTTTCTCGTAGAGACAATGTCGAGTATCATAGTTGTAAGAAATAGAGTGCAAGAGAAGTGAGGACGTGAGCCTAATAAACATAAAGAGTTCATGTGTTTGCAAAAAAATAGAACCCAGAATGCCTTGCCCATAAAATTTATCAGCCATAATGAGGAGTGGAGTTCCAATATTAAAAATGAAGGGGATGTGGGCATGGCTTTCAAAGAACTCAAATATATAGGTTATGTATCTTCAGGGGTTGAGATAGGGTCATCCCACAATAGTGGTTTACAATTTTTGGCCAAACTGGACACTGAAATTATTATTTTTAACTAAATATTCACATTCGGGCACCTATAGCGGCTAAATTGTGAAGAATTTGAAGATGATGCAAACTAGAGTCTTGTCACATTTTGTCTATAGATTATAAAAATATTTTTTTCAAAATTTTTGGAATCAGATTGCACTTATTTTCCATCTCCCACGGAAACTAATTTTTTTCAAAAACCAACAATTTTTAAAAAGTGACGCACACATTATAATGCATAAAGTTTTTTCCATAATTCCAATTCTTTTGAATTTAGATTTGTAACTTTGATATCTAGTTCTTCCACTTGGTTAGATAGTTTTTTATTGAATATTTTTTCTTTAATCAAGTTTCAAAGTCAAACCAATTACAATTCAGACATAGCGCAACCATATAACGCATAACATTTTTTGTATATATCAAAATTCTTTTCTTTTTCTTTTGTTGGATCAAGGACTTCAATATCTGGTGCACTCATATTTTTCTTTTTTTTTTTGATAATCTGCTATTTTTCCACATGTGAAAAACAAAGACCTTCATTTTCAATGAAAAACCTATGTTTAATAAAACTAGAAAAACAAATACATAATAAAACCAAAACATATTAAAATTATATTCATTGGATAGCTCATTCTGAGGACTACCTAATTCTAGTTGGGTTTATGAATATTCATCCATTTTCATCCTCAACCCGAGCTTCAAAGTGCCAAAATTTAGGATTTTTTTGTGTCTCAGGGGGGAATGAGGAATAAGGGGGGTTCAAATGAACCCCTAGGGGTTCGAGTGAACCCCTAGGGGTTCACTCAAACTAGGGTTCATTTGAACCCTAGTTCATTTGAAGCCCCCTTTTATAAGGGGTTTTGTTGGCTTTTTTGGTGGGAAAGCATTAAAAGGCTTCGCTTGAACCAAGGTTCTAGTGAAACCCTAAACTCAAGTTTTTTGCCATGCATTCATCTTTTGTGAGTTTTCCTTCCTCACTTCAATTGTAAACCACTATTGTGGCTTCACCTGACAAGATAGGGAGATTTTTAATTTTTCAAAAAATGAAACCCTCAATACAAGATGAAGAGGATGGAATGCTCACATGGGTCAGAATCCCTATAGTATCTAAAGTAGTGTTTATGAACTAAAAAATGGAGAAAACATTTTCAAGAAAGCAAGATAATGAACAATGCTTATAAGCCTAGAATGGGAAATGTGAACCCTCGGCCTAAA
Source organism: Sequoia sempervirens (assembly GCA_007258455.2). NCBI lineage: Eukaryota > Viridiplantae > Streptophyta > Pinopsida > Cupressales > Cupressaceae > Sequoia > Sequoia sempervirens. The sequence goes on along the minus strand of VDFB02271358.1, from coordinate 1,083,940,793 downwards.
AAATATATGTAGATTGACATGGGTTTCATTAAATCCCATAAATTTACAAATATTGAAAACCCAGAAGGTAAATATGTATAAAGCATGGCTTGTTAAATGATAGAGGAATTTTTCAAAAAATTAAGATGAAGTCTTCAAATTCCTACAGAAAAAGTGTAGTTGTGGTTACTCAATATATAAAGGAACTTCAATAAAATATCATGAATACAAGTTTGGGGCTTTTGGCCATAGACCTATAATGGCCATGAGCCTGTTCAAGAAAACCCTCGAGTTATATCAAGAAGATAAAGCCATAGTCATAAAATCATAAGGAAACTCAATTTTTATTCTCTTTTAGTAGAAGATATCAACTAAGGGTTTCATGGCCACAAATTTCATAGTGCAGGTATTTCTTATAGAAATAAGAAACATAACTCCATTTTTTTCTATAGAAGTGCCATGGCCTTTTCATTTTCAAAACCCTAGGAACCTGTTAAGAGATGCATATCTATGACTATTGTAAACATGGTTTATTTTATTTGCAAATATAAGTGAAATACACAGAAATTTTAGAGTATTTATGCAAGCAGATACATATAATTTACAAGAAATCACAATGAAACCCTTGGCCTAGGTTTTTATTAAATATTGAGATTTATACAAAAAATGGCAAACAATTTTTAGAAAATGTTGTATTTGCAGACGAAAATCATAAGGCATGAAATTTAGTGATTTTCCTATAAAATGTGCTTGATTTCGAGCTATTTTTTCTTGCAAAGATATGTCTTTTGTTTTCCTTGTTTTTCCCATGAATGGTTTGCTATAGAGTTTCTTCAAACCTTTGTTAATGGCCAAAGAAGATTCCAGAAGGCTCGAAGTGAAAATGAGGTTGTGTTTACCTTGGATTTTTGTTCATTAGGGTTTCTTTCCCTAAAAATGTAGATGGGAAAAAGGTATTTTTTACCTTTCTTTTAAAAAAAATTAAAAATGTGACTAATGAAACCCATCGGTTAAGACTATTGTCTTATTCCTTATGATTTCTTATATAACCTTATATGCTAATGCAAAGTATTTCGACTTATTTGTTTTCCCTGACCTATGTAAGCTCGATTAGGTGATTTTGTGATTTTGCTTTGATTTCAAAATTGTAAAGCACATTTGACTTAAAAGTGATATTTTTATAAATCATTAAGTCATATGGCTATGTTAATTGCAAAATAGAGAACATGTGTTGATAATCCCAAGTCATGAAGGCAACAAAGCATATGTTTGTGTAGGTTTTTTATTTTCCTTATGTTAGGGAATATTTATTTTTCCTACACACATTATTAAGCTTGCTTAGGTTATATTATAATGGTTAGGAGGAGGACATGTGGCATAATCCTACAATCACATGTGTCATTCACACTCACCTTTGGGTAGTTGAATGTCACACCCTCTTTTGGAATTATTTGCCACCTCCCCATAACCATTTTATTTTTTTACTTGAGTTGGCATAACCATGTATTTGGCATTTACCAAGTAGGTAAAAGCTCCCACCTATCATGGGTTAAGGGGAGTTATTATTCCTCTTGGTTTTATTTGCTTCTATTTTTCTATATAAATAAGCCCTCACCTCTCCCTATGCTAATGAGAACACTAGCTCAAATTGTGAGTCTAGTTCAATGCTAGGAGAGTGTTGAGTTTTGTTCATCTTTGTATTCTTATCTTGCTTTCCTTCAGTCACTTTGATCTTGAGTGGTTTCACAACCAAATCTAACATGCTATCAGAGCTGGTTGTGAGTTGTAGGTTAGCAGATATCTCAATCAATTCTTGAAAGCAAAGTATGATCTTCTATTGCATCCAATGATGACCTGGAGAAGCAAAAATGCTTGATAGAGATCTCAGTTTCTAGGGGGGTTCTTTTCTATTGAATTTTTTTGTAGGTATTTAGGAGCTTTTTGGAGACATTTTGAGCTCACCATTGAGTTCAAAGCAGCTAGAAAAGTTAGAATTGACTTTTATTTCGTCTAAATTGGACATCGGGTGTGAGATCTATGAAAGATTGAAACATAGATTTTTAGAGATGTTCCTGAAAGTAGCTGATCTTTTGGAGCATTTGCAGCCCAAACGGACCTCGTCATCGTGCTCAGAAAGTGTCAAAACCTAAAGATTGACTGTTAATTCGTCAATTTTGAAGAAAGTGATTTTTGAAGCAAAATTTTTGTTGGCAAACAAGCCATACAACGCCCCTGCAAAAATACGGCACGGATTTTGAGGTGAAAGTTGAAAATTAAATTTTTGCTGCATACAAAAAATTATTATTTGAAAAAAAAAAAAAATTATTCAAAGTTTTTTTGAAAAAATATTGAAAAAAAAGAATCTTTTGAAAAATATGGAAGTAAAAAAAAATTGAAAAAATAAATTATAAAGGACACTGCGGCTCTCAGGCCCATACCTACAAGGTACGCAGGTAACCTGCTGGGCTCCGTGCTCTTGCTGCAAAAAAATCTTTTATTTAAAAATTAAAAAAAATTGATTGTTTTTAAAAAAAAAAACAAAAAAAAAGTTTTTTTATCAAAAACTTCAAAAGGAAAAAAAAAAACAATTTAAAATTTTGCTACTGTACTTCATGTCAGCATACCTGCACTGCACAGTGCTGACATCAGCACTTTGACTTTCTTGCAATTTGGTGGAACTGTTAAGTTTAGCAGTAAATTTGGTAATCCCTTCAATTTTGGCAAAGATGTATTTTAGCAGGTGATCTTCTAAATGTAGAAGACTTTTACTTTTAATTGGTAGTGCTGACAAAGTTGGATGTTCTCCATATTTAGCAGCTGTTCAACCAAATTTGGCGGAGGTGTTGATTTTCCGAATTTTGGATCCCTCACCATTGAGATTTTCAGTTTTGCATCTGAACTTCAGAGGGCTTGTTCTCGGTCATACGGAGGTGTTTTTCTGCGCAATTTTTTTTGATTTGGGGTAAAATTTCATGCTCTTGATAGTGGTGAAATTATTTTTTTCTCAAGTAATCCCAGTTTTCCAGAAATTTAGTTTTTTCATCAGATCTGAAGGATAGTCTTCATTTTTTTGAACTTCAAATGGATGTAACTTTCACATACGACCTCGTCTTGAGGTGATTATTTTTTTGAAAGTTGATATTTTTCCGAGAACTACATATTGGTACTATTTTTAGGTTCTCATTCTGAGATTTGATTGTACTTTCAGTATTTGGGTCTTTTTTAGACATTTGTAAAACTCTGGAAAACAACTCCAACATTGTAAACGCATTGATTTATAAAGTGCCAAATCATTGTTTGTTGGGGGAGATTCTTAATTGAGTGAAAAAGGGGGGGTCTCTCTTTGTGTGTGTGTGTTTTTGATCTGTTCACTTGTGCTCTAATTTTCCTTCACACATGGATTATTCTAAGGTTCCTTTGCTAACACCTTATAATTATGCAACATGGCATCAACATGCATGGAATGCCTTAATGCAACTTGGGTATACTCCATATGTTGAAAACAAGGTAGATGAACCTGAAGATGATAAGGAAAAGGTAAAATGGATGCTTGAACATACAAAAGCTCTTGGATTTCTTCGTAGCTTTGTTTCCCTTGATCTTATGTTTCAGATTGAATCTTGTACAAATTCACATAATGCTTGGAAAATTTTAAAATCTTTGTATGGTACAACAGATGAAGTCAAAGGTTATCAGATTGAAAATGAATTGATGAGCCTTGATCCAAAGAATTTTGACATCCAAGATTATATTACTAAGGTCAATGATCTAAGAGCACAATGTAAAGCTTGTGGTATTGATAAAAAGGACATTCAGTTAATCTATAATACACTAAATAAACTTGGTCCTAAATTTGCAACTTTTGTTTCTAGCTTTCATACTCATAGACTAACTATGGGATCTACATATACTATGCCTTCATTTGCATTTTTTTCTGAAATTTTAATGCATGAACAATAGAAGATTCTTTCTATGGGTCTCATAAAACCATCACAAACTCAAGCCTTGTTGGCTAGTCAGCCTAAGGGATAGAAAGAGTCAAGACAATCTGACAAGAAACAAAAGAAATCTAAGAAAAATCCACAAACAGATCAAGCACAACACAAATCCTCTTCCAGGGAGGAATCATCTAAGAAGGAGAAGTCTACTTGTTCATATTGCAAGAGGACTAGACATGAAGAAAATTCTTGTTATAAGAAGGATATTGATGAACTGAGACATTTTCTTAAGAAGAACAACATTGATCTACCTTCTAGAATGTTTGAGTCTACTTCTTCACATTCCAAACAGTCAGGATCTAGTAAGGATAAAGGTCATGCAGGATTTGCTTCTAAGTCTAAGAAAAATAAAGGTAAAGCTCTTTGTGCTTCTACAAGTCATGAATCAGGGAAATGGCTCCCAGATTCTGGAGCTTCTCATCATATGGCTTCTAGACAGTCTATGTTCTCTTCTTTTAAGCCTTGTACTATGCCACCTGTTCTAATGGGCAACAACACTTACATGAGTGTAATTGGGGAGGGTTATGTTGATATTGGGGATGGCACCTTCAATGATGTTTTGTGTGTACCTCACCTGACAAATAATCTTTTTTCCATCTATCAGATCACTCATGGTGGAGTAGTGAAGACTATGGAATTCACACCTGATTCTGTTATCATCAGAGACTTGGAGAGTAGAGAGATAATTGCTACTGGGATAGTTGATCATGAATCTCGGTTGTATACCTTTTCAGACTTTGCACCTGATGATGGTTCTGATCCTTTGGCTGTTAATCACACTCCTTGTGTGACATTTGATTTTGAGGAGAATTTTGGCTATTTGAATCTTGGTATTCTCACATCAGATCCAGTTATTGAGCCTTACATTCCTTCTCCTCTATCGACTATTGCTTCTGAGGATACTTGTGTTACTTTCATGGCTACTTGTGATTTAGTGCAACAAGATCGACATTGTCTTCCAGATATAGTTGCTTGGGATGACTACTTGACAAACATTGCAAGTTTGTTCATAGAGTCTCATATTTCAGACTTGGGAGACACTATTCATGACATCCATCTTCTCTTTGATGAAGTTGATTCTTCTTCAATTGTTATGGAGGAACGTTTGGATCCTCTTGTTCATTCTCCACATGATCATTCATCATAGTTTGACATGAGTGTGGATACTTTTGAGCAGGATTTGAAGGAGGCATCTTTGTCTTCAGAGGAGGTAGTTGAGTCTTTGGATTTTGTTCTACACACATCTCTACTAGGTTTTGGATTCTCATCTTCATCAATGTGGCCTAGAACACCTGATTTGGTGGTGGCAGCATTCGACATCAACATGGAGATAGATGAGCAGTTTTCAGAGACTTCATACATTTTGAGCTTTCTTCCCTAATATTCATTTTAGGAATGTGAAGACATTCTTCGTACACCTTTGGTTTTGTTTCTTCCTAAGGGGAGGAACATTTTTCGACGATTGTGGACCATGTTCTACATTCAGTTTCGAGCTTCAACCATTGGCAGCATTGACTACTTTGGGGAAGGCTACATGGTCTTTCCTATCCTTTCTATTTGGGAGGAGACTTCTTACTTGCATGTGATTCTTCTTGTGTTGGGAAACTTGTTTTCTTTTCTCTCTTTTGGGGAGGAGTTTTGTCCCACTGGGTTTTCTCCTTTACTCCATTTGTGAGAGAGTATTTTGTACATGGGTACCTAACATGGCCTAGTAGCTGGGACCCATATTTGCATCTTTGTGTCTCTTCACCCACCTAAGCTACGCTTAAGGGGGGGTGTTGGTGTAGGTTTTTTATTTTCCTTATGTTAGGGAATATTTATTTTTCCTACACACATTATTAAGCTTGCTTAGGTTATATTATAATGGTTAGGAGGAGGACATGTGGCATAATCCTACAATCACATGTGTCATTCACACCCACCTTTGGGTAGTTGAATGTCACACCTTCTTTTGGACTTATTTGCCACCTCCCCATTACCATTTTCTTTCTTTACCTGAGTTGGCATAACCATGTATTTGGCATTTGCCAAGTAGGTAAAAGCTCCCACCTATTATGGGTTAAGGGGAGTTATTATTCCTCTTGGTTTTATTTTCCTCTATTTTTCTATATAAACAAGCCCTCACCTCTCCCTATGCTAATGAGAACACTAGCTCAAATTGTGAGTCTAGTTCAATGCTAGGAGAGTGTTGAGTTTTGTTCATCTTTGTGTTCTTATCTTGCTTTCCTTCAGTCACTTTGATCTTGGGTGGTTTCAAAACCAAATCTAACAGCATATAGGGAGGTTAAAGGTACTTGGAAAAACATAAGGAGAGTATATAGAGGGGATTTTATTCACTTTTTTAGAGGTTATGGAGAGAATATAGGGGTGGTTTTGCATGCCTAGATGATGGGATTGGTCAAACTTGACTTTTCTAGCCTATTGGAGTCTTTTTGGAGGAGATGTAGTTGCTAGATTCATGGTTTTTTGAAGGTATCTGACCCAAGGCAGTTTTTGGCTCCTATTTTGGTGCAACTGCTTGGCAGTTGATGACATGGTCATTCATTTGACTTATTGTACTTAGATCGTATTATGCATTTTCTAATACTTAGTAGCTTTTTAGTCCTTAGTCAATTTTTAGGCATACTTTTGTAACTCATTTTTGGATATGAAATATAGTAAGAACCTTGGACATCATTGATTTGTGAATTTTTTCCTACTTGTTTTGTGCATCATTGCATGGAGTCGGTTGATTGATCAAATTATTTGTGAGATATTGCTCATTTCCTTATAACTTTGTCTCAATTTTTAACACCTTTATGCAGGAGTATGTTAATACAGGTTGTAAACTATGACAAAGAATGTAAAGAGCTTTATGTTGTCAAGTTATCTTCCTCCTAGGAGTTTAAAGATTACAACTTCTTTGTGAAGAACTTATGCAAAATAATGTAATAATAAGTTGTACAAGTGTAATCTCTATCATTGCAGTCAAGTGTTTGCAGTTTGAGTTTCATGTCCTATCTTAGTTTGGGATATTACCTTTTAATTTCACTTTCAGCTTTTAGTTTCTGTTTCTTTATCCCTTTTCCTTGAACAAAATAGTATAGTAAGTTAGATTTAGGTGAAAAATAAAAGGAAGCCGACATTCTCTAGAGGTTTGGTCTCATTTGAGGTACCCACACCTTGGGATCATTCCCATGTCTTCATTGGATTGTTGAATTTCATATTCAACAGGGTACAAATCTAGGAGATAACAGTTATCTCATGTCTATTTTTGTCAGCTATTGGAGTAGCTATATGGATGGTTCTGTCTCCATCTACCATTTTTTGTATGACATATTTTTCTTTAGCTCTTCACTTGGGCTTAGGAGTATCTGCTTCATGTATAAAACTGTTAAGATCTAGAGGCAGTATTTCTACTTCCATTGGAGAATCCAATTCCCTGATCAACCAATCGGGTGCATCTTGGTCATGTTCTACCTTAGCAACATTCATTTGTTCCTAGTTTCCACTTGATTCAGGAACCTCTTCTCTTACTTCTTAAACCTTATTTGTTATGTCCTCTGAAATAGTAATTTCTTCAACAATTTTTGGCATAGATTCAAGATTTATGGGACTGGGAACTGTCTCTTTTGTTTGAACACTTATATTTTCCTGTCTATCTAGATGTTCAACATCACCTTCCTGGACATCACTTTATTTGTATTTTGCTACACCAGGATTTTCTTCTTTTCTAACTCCATCACCTTTAACCTATGTAGCTTCTTCTTTCTCAATGTCAACTTCAACTTGGTCCTTCTTTGGTTCTTCAAAGACCTATGAATATTCATTATCATTTGGATCATTCCCAAGAAAAGGCTAGGAATTGAAAGTAACTTCATAACTATTTCATCAATAGGATCCTACCCTACAGTGTCCCTTGTTTCCATCTCAAGAACATTAGGGTTCCCCACTTTTGAAGCGAGTGTTCCTTGTATAAATTCTTCTTCTTCAGTATTCATAGGAATAGACCCTATATCTAGAATTTCTTCTACCACTAGTTGTACCATGGTTTTATCTTTAAACTTATTTTCTTTTACCTTTTCCCACATGGAACCCCACATATCCATTTGTTCTTCAATTTTGGCTTCGTCTACCTCAAAAATTTCATCCAAAACATAGGAGTGTCTCTTAGTTCTTGTGTCACATTAGCCATATTAATAGAGGGATGAGAAGTAAATAATGTTGTAGCTCTTTGAGATGTAGACCTTGTCTATGTACCAACATTTTATATTACTTCCACCTCTTCAGCAATAGTAGGTTTAGGCATTACCTTTGATGTAGAGGAAGATGCACCTTTAGGTCTTAATTTTTATTTTTCTTTACTTGATTATGAATCTTTCTACTTATCAGCTAGATTTAATGGAACTCTCTGACTTGAAGCCTCATAGATTCTCTTCAATTCTTATACCTAGGTTCCCCACTCTCAAACATAGTTTAATTTGTTTGTTTTCTTCTTTTAGCTAACGTGGGTTCAATTGCTTTTTCTCTTAAATCTTTACATAAATATTTTATCCATTGTTGAGTGTGTAATAGAACTCGTGCAGAGAACTCATCAATTGATGTCATTTCTTCACCCTAGTAATATGAATCTTGGATAGATTCATCATATAATGTCTTCATTATAAGCTTTATTTAAAACTTCTAAATCATCCTTTTCTAACTGATCTAGAATATCATGAAGCATAATAATCTGAGCATATTTTAAGGACAATCTTTCATATTTTCTTTTCCTTACTTTGTGCTCATCTTCACAATTAAACCAATAGTCTTCTAGGTGTTGGAACTGAGTTCGGTAACCAGTTATGTTCTTGGAAATATTCCCTCGAATATCATAATACATTCTTTGAAGTGAAAAATATTCAAAATTATATGTTTTCTGCTCTTCTTCACACAAGTCAACTATCTTGATAGCACTACATTTATAATTCCATATCACAATAGGAAATTTGAAGGAAGATTTCTTACTAGCCTTGCTATAAAGAACCTGGGATGGTTTTAATTGTCTCACCAATTCTAATAACACAATTCTTTTTGTGGGATACATGGGAAACATGAAAGGATGTCCATCAAACCCTTCCACCTTAATGTAGGAGAAAAAGGGGAAATAAATATACCAACCTCACATTGTTCTGATAACACATTGTGCCTCCAATGACAATCTTTTGGCTTTGTCACCTTCCATTGTTCTGACTAGCTTCATATAGAACACATCATTAACTCTTTTGTAATGCTCTTTGTATCTGTGGATAGTGATTTGGGGTAAATGAGCATATATTAAAATATTTTCTACTTCTCTTCCCATAATACCAATATTCTTCAACCTTTACTTATTTTCCCTTATGGTGTAGGAATAGATCACATATCAAGACATATAAAAACATCTGGTTTTGGGAAATGCATTTATTTTTTTGTGCAATCTATCCCTAATAAACTCTCCCCAATGATTTTGCACAGGATTACTCATTAGTCTAGATATTATTACAAACATCCAAGGCTCAAATTTACTGGAATCTCACAACACTACTATCCTACTTAGCATGGTTATAACATCTTGGGCATATTGGTTGAACATGGACCTTAAAATTACTTTTTTTTGTTTTATAATTGGCTCTTGACACCATTGGGTATTCATAATTTCTCTAATGCACTCTTTGACACTTTAATAAGTTTTGGATTTTTCCTTCATATCAATATTATACATCTGGGTGAATATAGGAGGCCCAAATGTGTATATAATTCCTTTATAGGAGAGATCTACATAAATTCTTCCCTCCTCAATGATTATTATTTTTGGGTTGTAATGATTTATACATTCCATGACCAATTTAGGGGCCTCCATTGCTAGGGGAAACCCTCCTGCTAAAAGTAACCCACTTGCTATAACATTTCTAGTAAATTGAGAAGCATTTTCATACCGTACCCAAGTGTGAATTTCAACATTAGAAGACCACCCCATATGAGTATCTATAACTACCATGCCAATTGGTATGGCTTGTGAACTGCAATAATTAAATTCATCTTCTACTCTTGTGTCAGAAGTACTCATTCTTGCTGGTGTGTTCCACATTTTCAAATGTGTGTCTTGTGTGCAAGTTAGGGTTAAATTTAACAAAAAATCTTACAATTTTATAAAAAAATCAATTTACCTTTTGGCTAAATTCAAATAAAATAATAACCAATAATTCAATTTGCAGAGGGAAATACCATTTTTCAAGATTTTCATGACTAGAAGTAATTAACAAAATATCAATTATCAAAACAATACCTAGTTCTAGTTGACGATGAAGATCCTTTTAGAATGGAGTTTCAAAACCCTTGGTAGTTGTGTTTTCCATTTCTCAAAATTTACCTTTCCTTGCATGGTAGTATTATTTCATTCATTTAATGTCCTTTGCAAATTAGTAGCATGATGCAAAGTGGATTGTTATAAAAGTAATCTCATGGTTAAGGTGGTGTCAAGTACAAGAGTAGTTTTCCACCTTAATTAATTACCTATTATAATGCATTAATTTATCAAATAAAGTTGCAATCATTATGAATTAGGGTTGAAATTATCAATATCTAGATTTATGCATGGGCTCTCTACTAGAGGAAAAATATGGTGTGATGATCTTACGTGGCACTCTATTGTCACTTTGCTTTTTGTGAGGCATAGTCCATTTAAGATACGTGATCAATTTGTGATCACTGAGATTAACATTTTTGGTACCAACTTTTGAGAAGGAATATCGAGGACTAGGGAACTTACCTCCAAACTTAAGAGAAAATTGGAACAAAAGAAAAGATCAGGAACTGGGTTTAAGAGTGATAAAAAAGAATAAAAATGATTAAGACATTTAAAAAAAATCTCTAGTTACCGAATTCTGAATAAAGAAATGAACTAAAAACTATCAGACTTTGATACAAGAAAATGGTATTACTAGGATTAACACTTTTGGATGATGACTTACCAGATGGGGCTAGGAGAAACTTAAGATACAACTCACTTGATACAACTGCACAACCTTGGGATTTTGGTTTTTGGTAAAATATTAAACTTCATGAAAAGACCAAAATACTGAATCCGAGAAAGAATAAAGATAAAACAAAGACCAAGTAAATTGAAAACAAAGCCCGTATTTGACCAAACCATAGAGCAACGCCAAAGTAAACAAAAATGAAAGGGAACAAGGAAAAAAAAAAGGGGTCCACATTTTTCCAAGGGTAAAAATGGGGAGTGTTGTGAGACCACACAACAACTAGCAACCAACAAAACTAAAAAAAATAATATAAATTCAATTCTAGATCTAACATCACCATACCAACTTTTTTTAGTCTTCTATTATAAATCATTGGATCCTCATTCCAACATTCATATTTCACTTCAAATAGCATATAATATTAAGTATTACTGATCTCACATGTGTGTAATTGATTATTTCCACCACATTAAACTTAGAAAATAGTAATTATTTGCATTGACCTACATAATTTGATAATTCCTTCAAAGTCGACTAGGGATAGAGCCTTGCTGCTAGTCAAGCATCCATGCCCTGACAAGGTTATCTCTGCAATTCCCCCAAACATAGTTCTACTGCCAACTAGGCATCTATAGCCCCAATAGAGATATTTGGATAGCCTAAAGAGTTTATTTCTTTCTTTCTTTTTGATATTGCAATAATAGATCATTTTTATCTTTTGATATTTTGATGATAGCTCATTTTTCTCTTTGATATTTCAATGATGGCTTATTTTTCAATTTGCAAGCAATGAAAACCACTATTAGGTTTTGAATTACAGTGGTAGCAAAGGTAGTTTTTTAATTTTTCACCCAATTCAAATAAATGTTATCCCAAAGTTCAGTAGAATGATTTAAATGTGTGTGTTTTTATTCCAACATCAACTAAATGATTCATGCTAACTAGAGTAAAAAGAATCAAACAATGCTTAAAAAATTTATAAGTAAAGGACTACTTCCAGTCAAGACACAAATCAAATTTCCAGAATTGATGTTCTATTAACCTGTTCACCTTCAAAGGTTTCCAATCATTGTAAAGCCCTACAACATGACACCCAAAAAAAGAAAAACAAAAGTAACAAACAACTACATACAAAAACAATAACAAAAACTAACCTAACAAAAACTATTTATAAAAACTATTAACTTATGACTGGAAATAATCCTTTAGAAACTACTCATTGATGGGAAATGGGATATATTCACCACTCAAAGACTGCAATGTATAAATGTTGTCACCCAAGATTTTAGAAACTTGATACAGGCCTATCCACAACTTGTGAAACTTACCATGTTCACCTTTTTGCTCATGGGCTTTATTCTAGTACAGGACCAAGTAAGATATTTTAAAAGTCTTTAATCTAACCCTTTTATCAAACCATCATTTTACCACAGATTGATGTCTAGAAAAATTATCTATAGCTCAGGTATGTTTTTCATTTAAACTCATTAATTGCAATAATCAGGCTTCAGTTTGATCATCTAATCCAATGTATTCCTAGGTGAACTGCCAAGTAGGGATTTTCAAATTTATTGGTAATATAGGATCTACCCCATAAACTAGGTGATAAGGAGAATTCCCTAACATGAATTTCATCCTAGTATAGTCTACCCAAAGGGTGAATTTCAACAAAGAATGCCATTCTCTAGGATTCTTTTGAATCAATTTTTTAATTATATCTAGCAAATTTTTATTTGATGATTCAGCTAATCCATTCCCTACAGATAATAGTTAGATGATAATTTTAATGTTATATGTCATATTCAAATTCCTAATTGGAAAATTTTAATGAAGAAAAGTTAGGGCCATTATCACATACCAGTGTGTATGGTACTCCACACCTGGTGATGAGATTCTCTTCAAAAAATTTGATTACCACTTCTATAGTGCATTGTTTTCTAGGACACACCTCTCTCCATTTGGTGCAATAGTCTATACAAATTAATATAAAGCTATGGCCTACCGATGATGGAGGATTGATAATTATGATAAAATTGAGTCCCCATTGTGAAAAGGGACACATCTCCATCGCCGGTTGTAATGGTTGAGCATTGAATCTTCCTTTATTTGATGCAATTTGACATGTGTACAAGTGTTTCACACGTTCATGTGTATCTTTGAAAATCATTGTCCAGTAATAACTGGCTCTCAAAATGAGGTGTGCAGTGACTAAAGGTGCTCCATGAGCTTCTCCAAATTTATTCTGTAATTCTTGCCGCACTTCATTCACTTCTATTATATTTAAGGATCTTAAATAGATTCCTTCATGGTTTCTTTTGAATAGAGCTCCTCCTTTGATCATGTAACTTTGCGATTTTATCTTAAGAGATCCTCTTTGATCTCTTTGATATGATCGAGGAAAGTATGGCTGGCCAGATAATGCCATATATTTGAATACTAGTCTCCGCAGTCTTTTACATCCAAAGTATATTGTTGACTCAAAATTTGTGGATCTATTTCTACAATAGATCTAACCAAAGCCTATCCCTAAACCAATTTCATTGGAATAATTTCTAGATCTAATTCTTGTAGGATTGTAACCCATTTGGATCTTTTTTCTTTGAGATCACTCTATGTTAACAACATTTTGAATCTATAATCTATAACAATAGCTTTGACTATACTCCTGAGGATGTAATGCCTAAATTTTCGTATCTCTTTGACCAAAGAAAAGACTTATTTTTCAACATATATGTATCTCAGCTCCAGTTCTTTAAATGGAGTGCTCATAAAAGTAATCAACTTCTCTTTTTTATTCTTTCCCTTTTGTGTTAGTACTATTGCACAAGTATGACCAAAAGAAAACGAGTAAATATAAAAATGTTTAACGTAATCCAGACATACCAATACTAGTGCTTTCGTAATTGCAGTCTTTATACAGTTTTCGAAGGCCATTTCAACTTCATTTGTCCACTCTATCTTGGCATCTTTCTTTAACATATCATTGAGTGGTTTCACTATTTTGTTGAATTCGCTAATAAATTTTCGGAAAAATAATCTTACCGAAATATGATTTCAATTATTTCTTACTTCCTAAGGGTTGTAGCTTGAGCAATGTGCTCACTCTGTCTGGGTCTATCAAAATACATTTTTCAGAAATAATATGCCCCAGTAGCTTACCTTCAGTTTCCCCAAGAATACACTTTTGAGGATTTAATGAAACTTCGTAAGTTTCACACTTCTACAATATTGCTCTGAGATCTCGAATATGATCTCCTCTATTTTTCAAAAATACTATGAGGTTGTCCATATAGATAATAATGCATTTTCCTATCAACTCACGAAAAGCGTAATCCATGGTTCTTTGGAATGTAGCCTCGACATTTATCAATCCAAATGACATCCCTCTATAAGAAAAAGTTCCCCACTTTGTGGTGAATGTTGTTTTCATTCAATCTTCCCTTCCCTTACCATTACTTGATTATATCTAGAAAATGCATCCAAAAAGGACATCATCTGTGAACCATTGACTATTTGTATCACTTCTTCTGGTGAGGGTAGTGGATAATTATCTTTCTCAGACACCTTTTTAAGGTTCCAAAAATATACACCTAGCCTTATATCTCCATTCTTCTTTCTCACGGGCACCAAATTCACCACCCAAGTAGAATATTTGATAGGAAAAATTATTTTACCTAAAAAACATTTTTGGACTTCCTTTTGAATTAATGGTTCTAAGAGTGCATTTACTAGATGTTGTTTCTTCCAGAAAGGCTTCACATCAGGCTTTAACAGTATCATGTGCATAATGATGGAAGTGTCATAAGTCTTTAGATCTTCATACATCCATGTTATAACCTTCCAATAATCTTTAAGTTCCTGAGCAATATTTCTCTTCTCTTGCTTAGTGTAGACCTTTCATATTGGCACGTTCTTAGGATCTTCTTTAGTATGAAAATTGTATAATTCAGATTGTCCTCTATCACTTTGAGGAAAATATTTTTGTCTAACTATCTGATCAATGTCAAACTGTCATTCTAACTTAATTATTCCTTTTGGAATATTATTATCTTTGACTTGAGCTAATTCTTTGTCTTGAATTTCACCATAGGGCGATCCATCTCTTCAATTATTTATGTTTCAAAAATACTAGAATTAGTCATGAATTCCAATATATGTTGGTCATCTTTGAACACCTGCAAATTAGTAACATTATGAAGAACCAAAGGTAGTTGCACCAGCTCGACTATGAACCTCTTCAAATTAGAGGGATCTAGAGGTTCTAGAGCATTGGCAACAATAGCCAAAGCATTGTCTCTTTGATTAAATCTTCTTGGGATATGAGTAATATTGAATGCGTCAAAATATTCTATCAAATCACATACTTTGTGTCAATAATTGTAAAATCACTTGTAGTGATAGATATACTATTTTCGAACATGTCTAACTACTAATTCAGAATCACCAAACACCTTAATAATTTTGACTTTCTTCTTGATTACAAGGATTAGGAAATGTATAAGGGATTCATATTCTTCCACATTGTTAGTACATTGAAATTTTAACCAATATATAGTAAGAAAATATTTACCTTGTAGGTTGATGAGTTCAACTCCGATTCCAATTCCTTGTTTCAATTTGGATCCATCAAATTTAAAAATCTAGGCTTGATCATCTATAGCTTGTAATTTATCATTCTTCAGTATCATCAAATTAATCTTTCTAGTCTATGTAACATGGATTATGTCTATGCATTTCTGGTTTAGACCTTTTAACCTTGTCATGTTCTAGATAGTACTAGTTCTTAATTTTATGAATTATTTCCAGGCACATCATGCAACTGTCTTCTAAATGTCTAGCATTATGTAACCTGCACCAATCCTGTAACAACAAAAAATTTAGTGAAATTTCATTTTTATCACTATTTGGAGCTTTTGTAACAATATTCTTCTGAAATTTATCATAAGAACTATTCTCTTCTTCATAAGGATCACAATTTGATTCAATTAAAATATCTATTTTAGGAATCAACTGATTAGGTTTTTTAGCATTACATATAAATATTTCTCCTATTTTAATTCCCAAACTTTGTATTTTATAAACTCTTGGTTCTACATCAATATATATAACTTCATTTCTTTGATTGTAAACAGTGATTGTGTATTTCATGCGTGGTTCTCTTTCGATTCTGGTTTGATTGGGAACTCCCTTCCATGGTAACCACATATGTGAGAAATCAGTAGCCATATATCCATTCAAAGTTTTAGACCAATCCCTGCTCAATAACATACCATAGGTATCATGTATCTCAACAATTTGAATGTCTATGTAATATTGAATTTTGGGATCCGACGCTAGTTGCATGTGAATATTAGTAAAATCTCTAACTACATTTACTTCTGCTTTATAAGATTGAGTAATTTTCTTTAAAGAAATCACCAGAGTTAACCCTATAATTTGACATATGGAGAAAGGCATTACGTTAGTAGATGCTCCAAAGTCTACTAAACAATTATGAAGGTTTTTACCAAATATTCTTAGTGTGAGTAAAAATGGTGGAGATTCTAATTTTCCTTTGTAAAAGGCTACTTGTGTATATTCTATAGGAATGATTTTCTTATATTTTACCTTAGCCTGATTATCTTTCACCTAAGAGTCCTTAAATTTTACCTTCTTTTGGAAGATCTTCTAGAGTATTTAAGAAAGATTTCTTGATCACAGGTGTCTTGAGCAATTCTGAGAAAGCATGGTTGATCTTTACCCTTTTTATGTCTTCCACTAAATAGCTAGTCAAATTTTTTTGGTCAATGGAATGTACCTTTTCGCTTCTTGAAACATTTGATGAATTATAATGAGAGGTTACCTTAGGAAACCCTGGGTTATTGTTTGATTTATCATTGGTTGGAGTATTAAAGTTATTAGGTAGGATCAACATAGTTAATGGCCCATTGAGTTTACTTCCACCATTGGTGTTGCTTCTCAAGTTATAATTATGTCCTTTCTGATACTATTGAAAAGCATGAATTTCATCAATTTCTTCCTAAGGTTCATTTTCATCTTAATAGGTAAATGTATACATTTCTAAAGTCATAGTTGAATTCTCACCCTCATATTCACAAGTGTAACTTTTTACAACAACAGGTGGTTTGACACATCATAACTTTCAAGAACTAAAGAAGAATCAAATCCTAATGGAACCAACTCATTTCCCTTAGGAGGATGAGAGTCACATTGTTCATTATAATGTGTAGCAACTACAAAAATGTCTGAAGTAATTTTGAACTATGAACAATTTACTTCAGCATGAACATTTGTATTATGAATTCTACACCAATTACTCATCGCAAGATCAGCTAAGTTCATTTTTGACATGGACATTTTGTGAGTAGGATAAGTGTTATCTAAAGTTTTTTAGACTGATTCATTATTCAGTCATGTATTCCAAGGTCTAGGTGGTCTAGGAGGATGATAAATCCAATTTTGTGAATTTTAGTTATTGTTTTGAGCATAAAAAATTTGATTTCTTAATTGTGTAAACTTTGTGGTTAACCTTTTGAGTTGAGTTGTATTTTATTTAATGTCTTCATTTTCCTCTGAAATTTTTACATTCTAATTTTCTTGATTTTGTGATAAAAAAATTCTGTTAGGATGAAGTTCCATGATAGCTATACTAGGGTGAGGGACTAAAACTTGAGTATTTCATGGTTAACAAAAATTACTATGAGGAAATGTGGTGCAGGAGCACCCTCATGCTCAAATTTGGGGTTTTGTATTTTTTGTGTTTTCTGATGTAAATAAGGTAATTTTGGACCATTAATGATCATTTGGAGTCATTCTAGACCATTTTAGAATTTTTTGGAGTCACAATGCAAATAATGTCAAAATATTGTTAAAATTGTAAAAGTTATCATTGTGAAACTTGTCAAAAGTGCATTAAGCTTACAACTTTCATTAGAAATTTAGTTGTGGGTGGTTGGTAGTTGGAAAATTCTCAAGAAATCATAAATATAACTTTTAAACATGAATCCCAATGTTGGGAAGGATGGAAAAGATGGGAATTAAAATTTGAAACAATTTGGAGCAAATTTTCTATGCATTTTTTTTGTAATAGTCCTACTCTTTCATGGGTATGTGCAGGATGATGGTGGGCCAAAAAGTGGCAATATGATGGGTATGTGGCTGACGACTTTTTTTTAACCCAAAATTGATGAAACGAAAAGGGTTTTTAAAGGAGATTCTCAGCTTTCCAGCAAGATAAATTATGCCTTACTTTGAATTTAATAAGTAATTATTATTCATTTTCTATTTGAATTATGACTAAAGTTCTGATTGATAGGATGATTGAAAAAAATCTATAGCTTTCAAACGATATCCCATTTTTTGAATCCAAAATATGCATCACATTCTATGCTTCACATACTATAGGATTAAAAAAAATAAAATAAAATTTCATGAAGTTTTGACCAAGTTAAGGTGGTCAGACATACGAGTTTTTATATTTTTTAAAAGTTATAATAAAAAAATCATAATTAATTATTTACTTGGAAAAAAATTACATAAAAATATGCATCACATCGGGACATGAGTCCTCTACTTATATCTAAAATATTATAAGAAAATATTATCATTTTATTGTGGTTAGGGTGGTCAGACAGACACCTACTTCTTATTTTTTCTCTGAAATTTAAGTACTACTGCATTGAAATTTCAAATTTTCACCAAATAATTTTTTATTTTTAAAAAAAAAACCTAGTAGTTTAGAAACTACATTCAATTTGCTACAGATTCTATTCTTGCATATTTTTGAAATAATATAAATAACTTATTCAAATTTTTACGTCAAGTTGTCTAACTCTGATTTTTCTAAATTTTTTGCCTCGTAAGGGCCTGCTTTTTCCATGATGATCTTGCACATACCCTCATGTGGTATGGATCTCTATGGAATTTTTAAAACATTCAAATAGTATGGTTGGAAAGATAATGGAGTTATCTTTCATTTGGTTTTGGTTTAGTTAAATTTTATTAAGTTTAGATAAAGTTATGGTATTTTTTGTAACAATAGGTCTGAATCTTCCCCAAGGTTTCCAACAAACAAGAAAATTCCATATCTTTTCTTCCCTACATCAAAATCTCTATAAATTAGTGAAAAGTTATATTTTTAGAGTATATAATAACCATTTAGATCACATTTCATATTTTTTCTTTTTGATGAAGTTATTAATGAAAGTTTGCTTGCATTTGGGTGTAGACAGTTCAAAATAAAAACCTCTTAGAAGTAGGACAGACAAATTTTGAGCGTCTTTGTATAAAGAAACCCTACCTTATTTTTTGATATGTGTAAGAAGGACAAATAGGTAGCCTAAATGGGTATCCTTTTCTATAGATCATGTTTGAGTCACAAGATATGTCCAATTTTCCTTTTTGAAAGGTTACAAGCAAGAATGAGGGTTTGAGAAGGAAAACCCACTTTTTGATGAACAAAGGAACTTATTTAAGGATATTTTGAGTTTTATTACCCCTGATCTACATAAAATTGGTATCAGAGACCCAGAATCTAGGAAATATAAGTTTTTGGAGTGTATGTGTTGTCTTTCTGTAGGTTGAAGCACAAACCTAGATGCCAAAAGACTAGGTAGTGAAGAAAGGAGGAAACCTAGGTGAGGTATCACAAAGAGAAGAAGAAGCAAGGTGATAGAGACTTGCTTGATAAAGGAGAATGAAAATGTTGTGAAGATTTTTTCGTGGAGACTTACAGAGTAAGGAGGTACTAAGCAAGAAACAAGTGATGATAAAAGAGAGAAGTGAGATGAAGAAGAAAAATGAGAAGTAAAAACAAATAAATGTTGACCAAGAGATCATAGAGTTGAGGTGATCCTTGGAACAAATGGAAAAAATTCAAAAAAAAATGAAGAAATAATGGAACTTGAGATGTAGTAGTTGCTTGAGAGAGGAAACCAAGAAAAAGGTTGGCATTGGCCAATAAGAAAGAGGATAAAGTGGCTTATCTAGAAGATCATTCAAAGGAGAAGGAAAAATAGGACAACAACAAGAAAGGATGAGTTGCAAGATATGTTGAAAGGAAGGGTGCTAGAAGCTTCTAAAGAGACAGAAAAAAATTGTGTTTATGAGACTAAACCTTTGTGTGACTATGTGTTTACAGGTGCTATAGATGAAAGTGAAAATGGAAATGAGTCTAAAGAAGAAGTGCATATAGTGTATGAAGATTTTTATACAAATGTAGCACACATGGATGATATCTTGGGTGTTGAAGTGGAGTTTCTAGTGCAAGGAGACAAAGAGGAGACCTCAAGGTCTCAATATTTTATTTCTAAAATTTCCTTGGATTATGTATGTGTAGGTTTCTTAGACAAGGAGACACAACTCATTGAGAAGTGGGCTCTTGAAAGAGATTAGGTTCAGAGGAGGATTCCAAAAGAGGAATACCTTGCAAGGAAGAAAGAAGATGAGCTGAGAAGATGACCTAGAGAAAAAATTGGAAGAAACAAATAAAAAGATAAGAAGAAATCAAGGAAATAGTGCAAAATAATTGGAAGACTAGGAAGAAAAAGAAGCCCTTTACTCAAGTAGACTTGAGTTTTTCTTTCCCTTAGGAGTATGTTGCAGGAGCATCCTCATGCTCAAATTTGGATTCTATTTTTGTTGTTTTTTTTTTTATTTAAATAAGGTAATTTTGGACCATTAATGATAATTTGTTGTCATTCTATACTATTTTAGAATGTTTTGGAGTCATAATGCAAATGATGTCAAAAAATTGTCAAAATTGTAAAAGTTGTCATTGTGAAAGTTGTCAAAAGTGCATTAAGGTTACAATTTTGATTAGAAGGTAAGTTGTTGGTGGTTGTTAGTTGTAAAATGATTGGTAAAACATAAACACATGTTGTAAACATGAATCCCAAGGTTGGGAAGGTTGGAAAAGATGGAAATGAAAATTGGAATCAATTTGGAGCAAATTTTCTATGCATTTTTTGTATCAGTCCTGTTCTTTCATGTGGTACATATTTATATGAAATTTGTACAATTGACACATAGTATGGTTAGAAATATGATGTAGTTATCTTTCATTTGGTTTTGGTTTAGTTAAATTTTATTAAGTTTATAGAAAGTTATGACATTTTTAGTACCAATAGGTCTGAATCTTCCCTAGGGTTTCCAACAAACAAGAAAATTCCATATCTTTTCTTCCCTCAATCAAAAATCTCTTAAAATATGTGAAAAGTTTTCTTTTGAGGGTATAAAAAACCCCTTTAGAGGATATTTCATAGTTTTCTATTTTGATGAAGTTAATAATGAAAATTTGATTGCATTTGGGTTAGAAAGTCCAAAAAAGCCCTCTTAGAAGTAGGACAATCCAATTTTGAGCCCCTTTGTACAAATAAACCCTAAATTATTTTTGGATATGTGTAAGAATGGAAAAATGGGTATCCTAAATGATTCTTATTTTCTATAAATCGGGGTTGGGTCAAAAGATATGTCAAATTTTTCTTTTTGAAAGGTTACAAGTAAGAATGAGGGTTTGTGAAGGAAAAACCACTTTTTGATGAACAAAGGAATTTGTTTAAGGTTGTTTTGAGTTTGATTACCCCTACAATGCATGAAAATGTCCCATTATGGACCACTAAAGGATAAAAATTAGGAGTCATGGGATGATTTAAAGGGACTACATTTACGCTTGAGGTAGGATAATTATTCAATCAATTTCCACCATTTGTAGATGATCCATTTATGAGGTGTTTCATTTCTAAATTGAAACTTACAGCTTTGGCATATGCTTCAAGTAAATTAGTAGGAGGATTTACCCTTCACTTTACAAACATAGCAGTTAAAGGATCTACTGTTGTATAATAAACTGCAATAGTAGACAAATTATCTACTACCTAAGATGCTTGTAGCCTAGAATAAGCCTTTTGAAACTTGTCATTAAAAGTAGTTATAGGTTCTCCTTCAAACCTCTTTATTTGAGAAAATTGGTGATATAACAAAGCAGAGTCAATCGGTGTTCTAAATCTAGACAAAAATTGACTTTCCATAACTTGCCATGATTTAATAGAATTGCGAGCTAGATTTATATACCACTGGTAAACTTCATCGATTAAAGTGTACACAAATAACCTACATACAAAATCTTCATGTTGAATCCTTGCTTTAAAGAACATATCCTTAAAGATACTAATATGTTCTTCCACATCTTTGTCGAGATAATATTTGGGACACAACCTATCAGGATTTTTTGGTAAATCATTGTACACAACAAATTGAATTGGTGACTCCATGTTAAAGATGGCCATCACTATGGGAGGCAGTGGTGGTACAGCAATAGCTAGATTTTGTGAACTCATACTTACAATTCCATACTTTTGAGGTCTAGATGACGTTCAACCACTAAGCTTGACTAAAGTCACACGAGGATCACCAGATCAAAATCTAGCGACTCTACGAAAATCTAGTTTAAAACCTAATGAAACCAAATGAACAATAGTGAGGCACTCCTATCACCATTTCCTATTGATGGCGATGTTACTTGCAGCAACAGGGTGAATAAATTCTTCATAGAAAAATTGTGAAGAGCCTATCCTTCTTGAAAGACTTAACCAAATGCAACCTAGAAGATTTGTGTGATAGGATAAAGGTTGGTTTAGTTCAATCCCAAGTCTCTGGTAGTCAGATCTTGACAGTACTAGGTTCACTTCAGGGAATGATGTGATATTTTTGTTTGTTGGTGTAATTAATTATTTATTTACACTTTATTAAGTTTACTTAGGTAATAATTACTTTAATTAATTAATAAGTAAGCTTTATTTAGATGAGCTGATTTTAGGTCAACATTAGGTTTTACCTTTAGGGTTATGCATACATTGATTTTATAAAGCAATTCATCTCTTGTATTTTCTTAATCCCTCAATATTATTCATTTGCACATCTTCATGCAAATTGCTCTACTTTTTCTATTTTTCTCTTGTGGAAGGCATTTTTTGGTTTGCATTTCTGATCTTGGTTTCTAACATGGTATCAAAGCCTTGATTTGCAACACCTTCTCACTTTTTTTGGAGAAATTCATTAAGGAGCACGTTCATGTTTCCTTGAGGGTTTCATACCTTGAACTTATTTATGAAGCATTTTGGATCCGATCAGGCATCTCCATTGGATTCAAAGTGCTGGAAAAATTTAGGATTGACTTTTCTTTCATTGATTTTCATCATTATTTGTTAGATCAGCAAGGGTTTCAAGTCTAGTGATTTTTTTTTGCAAGATCTGGGGGTAGCCAATTTTTGGGGAATTTTGGGCACAAACGGAGGTCACCACGCATTTGCAGTAGCCAAAAACACTAGTAATGCTTGTTGTTTGGTTGATTTTGGAACAGTTGATTCGAGAGGCAAATTTTTTTTGCTAGGGAGGTTGTACAGCCTCCCCAACACGCATTATGAGGCACAAATTTCAAAAATATTAAAAAAAAACACTTTGAAAAAAGCACTGCCAGTGCAAAAAATAGCACTGTCAAGTGGGCACCACTCAGCTGCCAAGCGGCCATTGCAACACCTCTTATCCCTGCACGCCAGCCCCCTAGGGCTTCACTCTCCACCGATGGTCACATTGGCGATTGCATGCTCTACACCCAGCCCTCAACCACCTTCATCCCCCACCCATGGTCACGTAGGTGAGTAGGAGCTCCACCCCACCCCCCTAGTCATGCACAAGACTAGGGGCCGATTGTTTTTATTCCCTAGGGCTACCTATAGGCCTTATTGGGAAAATTTGGACCACTTTTACTAAATCGGGCATAACTTTTGCGTACAGTCTCCATTTATCACAAATGAGATACTGTTGGAAAGCTAGTTTTGAGCCCAATCTAGTGGTGAAGGTATTTTGTTAAAATTTTCTCCAATTTTATTTTTTTGTCCTCTGAAGTTAGATGAAGCAATTTTCGCTTTGGAGGGCATATCTTTTACCTCGGTTATCTATTTTTCACG
Source organism: Sequoia sempervirens (assembly GCA_007258455.2). Classification (NCBI taxonomy): domain Eukaryota; kingdom Viridiplantae; phylum Streptophyta; class Pinopsida; order Cupressales; family Cupressaceae; genus Sequoia; species Sequoia sempervirens. Next base: position 1,083,916,871 of record VDFB02271358.1, on the reverse strand, counting down.
ATTCAAGCGGCACCAAAACTATGATTCAGTCCTTTACATAGATCTGAGGTTAATTTTTAATCATGGAAGTCGATGTGAACATTGAGTTTTGCATGCACTCTTTCTTGTTTTCATGCAATAGGCTTGCATTTTCTCTTTGATTTATGCTTTTTTTTTGCATGTTCTTCTTTTACAATCATGGGGTATTGTAATAAATGAACTTATATAAAGTTACATCAAGGGGTTTCTTGCATAATATTTTGATTAGAATGTAGTTGCATGGAATTCTCTATGATCTCATCTTCATATTGATGACAACTCGCAGGAGTTGTATCTGGATTCTGTAGTTTCTTTTGGCCACATCTTTCTCATAGCTTGAAACATTTTGGTTCACATCGGTTCACATCTCACATTGAGAGCCTATGGTTAATGATCCTGAATCACATCAAGTTCACATTAGGTCACATCTCAGTTTGATGGCCATTCATTTTATGGTTAATGTTCCAGAATCTTCATGGTACTTGCTCCTATGGATCTATTTTAGTCACAGTTAGGCATCGACATCAAGATATGTATAGCTTCTAGATTCCTTCATAAAATCATTCCCTCTTATGGGGGGCATCATTTATTCATTTATTGTTTCTTTATAGATTCTAGGGTTGTTCTAGTTTGTGAGTTTTCCAGTGTTCCTTGGCATCAAATTTGTTGTTACATTATCATGATTCCTCCCGAGTCCTTTAGTGACTCTCATAAGGTTTCTTGTAAATAGAGGTATTTTCCTTGCTTTCCAAATTTAGGATTCCAGTGTTACTCCACCAGTGTTCTTCTAGTGCTTCTTTGTAGCAGGTCATCTCATTGAGGGGGGCATTTTATCCCACTAGGTTTTCTCCTCTTTCGTATTCATTTCATTTGTACATGGGTACCTGACATGGCCTTGTAGTTGGGACCCATTCATGCATTCATCCTACCATTAGGTTCATGCTCTTTTAGTCTCCCTAAGTTGCACTTAAGAGGGGTTTTGGTGTAATTAATTATTTAATTACACTTTATTAAGTTTACTTAGGTAATAATTAGTTTACTTAATTAATAAGTAAGCTTTATTTAGTTGAGCTAATTTCAGGTCAACATTAGGTTTTATCTTTAGGGTTATGCATACATTGCTTTTATAAAGCAATTCGTCTCTTGTATTTTCTTAATTCTTGAATATTATTCATTTGCACATCTTCGTGCAAATTGCTCCACTTTTTCTACTTTTCTCTTGTGGAAGGAATTTTTTGGTTTGCATTTCTGATCTTGGTTTCTAACACTATTAATCTCAAAGGGCATATGGTTGTTTGTGGTTTCATTAAGAATCATAAATGTTTTACACAAGATTTCCAATTCAATAATAAAATAACATCATGAAATTGAAATATTTGAAATAATCCTTCATGAATATCAACAATTTTGCTAGCCCTTAAGTAGATTTAGCTTTAAGCATTTAGTAATTACATAGGAAACAAAAAAATTCAAAAAAATTCAATTTATTCATCTATTTTTTGAAACATTTTCTAGAATTTAAACGTCTATTCTAAAAGAAAGCATAAAGAATACTAATAATTAAAATTTCTCCTAGTTATTCTCCACGCATGCCCCAAATAATTAACCAAATCAAAGAAAACCACTTTATACTTCACCAAATTGCTTCACATCTACATATAAAATGGTGCAATGTTTTAAAGAGAGGTTTTAGTTTGGACACCAAGTAGGTTTTATATGCACCCTTAAAAGACACAACAAACAATCTTGTTTGGATGAATTAACAAAACCAGCTACAAAGATTCATGAGATAGGTAGCTATCAAATTGGCTCTGATATTGATTAATATCTATGTGCATACAAGTTTTTAGACTAGAATGATTCAAAAATTAGGAAAAAGGAACAAAAATTAGAAAATTTTTGGCTCTACTGACATCCACAAATTTTGAACTTAAAATAAAATTAAAGCAATAAACGACCTTTTATTGGTACAAGGCCCCAAGAGTTCAAACTTAAAATTTATGTAGAGAATTAGAGATAGAAAACCAAAATGTAGCACATGGAATAAGCCAACTGTCATCAGAATATTCTAGATGAAGTCAAAGATTGGACTTCCTTGGTAGCAACACTTTTCACTTTCAAACTCTAGTATGCAATACTTCATATAAATCAAGGCAATCAAAAGCCTTCAGAATACTAGATAGGAAACATGTACTAGGTTAAGGAATAACCTGAAAAACTCAAATGAAACAAAAAATATTTCTACAAAACCTCCGGTATTGGATATCTGGTACTTCCTTTCATCATTTAGGGCCCAGGCTGTGGGATCTTTTCTTTGCTTTTCTTCAATTGAAATTCTCATAAAGCATTCAATGTTTGATGAATATTCTCTTTTGAAATCCCTTGTATTGCCTTCCAAATGAGTTTGAGCCTAGTGTATTCTTCTGATACCTAGAGTATACTAGCATTCCTTTGCACTTTGTCTATTTCATATCTAGATATGGTGTCCCTGTATTGTATAATCTCATTAATGACCTCCCAAGTTAATAACTGAAAAGGATCTTTATTTATCCTTTGAATCCATTCCTTGAAGGATTTAGCTTCTTTACCCTCATGTCCTATCATTTGGGGATCACAACCTTGACGTGCTAGCATTTCAATAAAGTCTTGATCTTTATCAATCAATTTTATACATTCCATGGTGGCCTTTTCAAATACTTCTATACATTGTATCAACATGTCACCTTCCCATTTCAATTGTTTCTTCCATTTTTCTGGAAATGGAACTTCTTGTTTTGAAATTACATTTCTTTGTATTAATTCTTGGAAATCCATTTGCATGAGAATTCAAACATTTCACCTTTTAGCATCAATCTATTCCTATAAAACCCTGCATTCACTTTCAAATCTTCTAGATGTCTTACACCAACAGTATGCTTCCTTATACTTTCCTATTGCATCTGTAACAAATTATTCTCCATGCCTCACCTAATACTCGATCCATTCTTCAAATACATTCATTTTATGGAAAACTACTACAATTGCATCCACTTGTTCTTGTGAGATTATTACTAGATGTTGGGGAAATTCAGTCTGTGCTTGACTAGATAGGGTTAATGATTTTATAAAATTTTCCAAGGTAGAAAACCGTTCCTTCAATTCTCTTTTCTTGTTTTTATGCTTTTGTACTATGGCAATAGTGGCATCCAGATTCATCTTTATTTCTTTCAACTCCTTCCTCCAAGATGAGTGTACAAGATTAATACTTGCTATTTTTGTTAGCTATTGGAGTAGCTATATGGATGGATCTTTCTCCATATTCATTTTTTTGTATATGTTTCGCGTTAGCTCTTCACATGGGCTTAGGAGTATCTACTTCTTGTATAAAACTGTTAAGATCCAAAGGCAATATTTCTACTTCCATTGGAGAAGCTAATTCCCTGATCAACCAATCAGGTGTATCTTTGTCATGTTCTACCTCTACAACATTCCTTTCTTCCTGGTTTCCACTTGATTTAGGAACCTCTTATCTTACTTCTTCAACCTTATTTGTTATGTCTGAAATAGGAATTTCTTCAACAATTTCTGGTATAGATTCAGGTTCTGGGACTTGGAATTGTCTCTTCTATTTGAAAACTTATATTTTCCTATCTATCCAAATGTTCAACATCACCCTCCTAGACATCACTTTCTTTGTATTCTACTACACCATGATTTTCTTCTTTTCCAACTCCATCACCTGAAACCTATGTAGCTTCTTCTTTCTCAATCTCAACTTCAACCTGGTCCTTCTCTGGTTCTTCAAAGACCTATGGCTATTCATTATCATTTGGATCATTTCCAAGTGAAGACTAGGAATATAAAGTATCTTCAATAACTATTTCATCAATAGGATATTTCCCTATAGTCTCCTTTGTTTCCATCTCAAGAATATCAGGGTTCCCCACTTCTAAAGTGAGTGTTCCTTGTATAAATTCTTATTATTCAATATTCGTAGGAATAGACCCTGTATCTAGAATTTCATCCACCACTGGTTGTACCATGGGTTTATCTTTAAACTTCTTTTCTTTTACCTTTTCCCACATGGAACCTCAACTATCCATTTGTTCTTTAATTCTTGCTTCATCTTCCTCAGAAATTTCATCCAAAACCATAGGACATCCTCCTAGTGCTTGTTTCACATTAGCCATATTAATAGAGGGAGGAGAAGTAAATATTGTTGTAGCTCTCTGAGATGCAGACCTTTTTTGTGTACCAAAATTTTCTATTACTTCTACCTCTTCATCAATAGTAGTTTTAGTCATTGGCTTTGTTGTAGAGGAAGATGCACCTTTAGGTAATACTTTTTATTTTTCTTTACTTGATTTTGCATCTTTCTGCTTATCAACTGGCTTTAGTGGAACTCCGTGACTTAAAGTATCATGGTTTTTTTCTTCAATTCTTATACCAAGAGAAAATTTACTAGTTTTTTTTTTCTTCCTTGTAGGTTCCCCATTCTCAAATACATTTTCATTTGTATCTTGTGAGAATGTGGGTTCAATTCTTTTTTCTCTTAAATCTTTCCATAAATCATTTATCCAGTGTTGAGTAATGTCATTTCTTCACCTTGGTAATCTAGGTCTGCGATAGGTTCATCATACACTTTGTGTTCATTATAAGCTTTATTCAACACTTCTCCATCATCCTTTTCTAACTGATCTAGAATATCATGAAGCATAAGAATCTAAGAATATTTTAAGGACAATCTTTGATATTTTCTTTTCCTTATTCTGTGCTCATATTCACAATTAAGCCAACAGTCTTCTAGTTATTGGACATGAGCATGGAAACTATCTATGTTCTTGGAAATATTCCCTTCAATATCATAATACACTCTTTGAAGTGGAAAATATTCAAAATTATATGTTTTCAGATGTTCTTCAGAAAATTCAGCTATCTTGATTGCACTGCATTTATAATTCCCTATAACAATAGGAAATTTGAAGGAATCCTTCTTATGAGCCTTTCTATAAATACCCTTGGATGGTTTTAATTATATCACCAATTCTAATAACCTATTTTTTTCTGTAGGATGTGTGGGCAACATGAAAGGATTTCCATCAAACTCTTCCACCCTAATGTAGGAGAAAGTGGGGAAGTGAATAAACTAGCCTCCCATTGGTTCGATAACACTTTGTGCCTCCAACGATAGTCTTTTGAATTTGTCACCTTCCATTGTTCTGACCTACTTCATATAGAACACATCATTAACTTTTTTTAATGCTCTTTGTATCTGTGGATAGTGATTTGGGGTAAATGAGCATATATTAAACTATTTCCTACTTCTCTGCCCATAGTACCAATCTTCTTCAACCCTTGTTTATTTTCCCTTATGGCGTAGGAATATATCACATATTAAGACATATAATTTTTATTTTTTTTGGGAAATGCAGTTATTTGTCCATGCAATATTTCACTAATAAATTTTCCCTAATATATTTTCATGGGATTACTCATCAGTCTATATATTATCACAAACATCTAGGGTTCAAATTTATTTGCATCGATTGCAACCCTACTATCCTACTCAACATGGTTATAACATCTTGGACATCTTTGTTGAACATAGACCTTAAAATTGTTTTCTTATGTTTTTTAATTGGCTCTTGGCACCATTGGTTATTCATAATTTATCTATTGTACTCTTTGACACTATGATAAGTTTTGGCTTTTCCCTTCATATCAATATTATACATTTGGATGAATATACAAAGCCTAAATGTGTATCTAATTCCTTTCTTGGAGATATCTGCATAAGTTCTTCCCTACTTCTCAATGATTATTTTATCTAGGTTTTAATGATTTATACATTCTGAGACCAATTCAAGGGCCTCCATTGTTGGTGAAAAGCCTCCTGCTAAAAGTAACCCACTTGCTATAACATTTTTGGTACACTAAGAAGCATTTTTCTACCATACCCAAGTGCAAATTTCAACATCATAAGACCTCCACATATGAGTATTTGTAACTACCACACCAATCAATATGGCTTGTGAGCTGTAATATTTAAATTCAACTTTTCCTCTTATATAAAAAGTACTTATTCTCGATGGTGTGTTATGCATTTCAAATGTGTGTCTTGTGTATGAGTAAGGGTTAAATTTAACTAAATTTCTTACAATTTTATAAAACTTTCAATTTACCTTTCAGCTAAATTCGAATAAAAAAAAATCAACACTTCAATTTCCAAAGAGAAATACAATTTTTTAATATTTTCATGTATAAAAATAATTAATAGAATATCATTTATCCGAAACATACCTGGTTCTGGTTGATGATGAAAATATTTTCATAATGGAGCTTCAAAACCATTGGTAGTTGTGTTCTTCATTTCTTGAAATTTACCTTTCCTTGCGGGATAGTATTATTTCATTTTTTCAATGTCATTTACAAATTTGCAGCACGATGCAAAGTGGAGTGTTATAAGTGAAATGGAATGCTTAAGGTTGTGCCAAGTACAAGAGTAATTTTCCAACTTCATTAATTACCTATTATAATGCATTAATTTCTTGAATAAAGGTGTAATCATTATGAATTAGGGTTCAAATTACTAACACCTAGATTTTTGCATGGGCTCGCTACTAGAGGAAAAGGATGGCATGAAGATCTTATGTGGCACTCTAGTGTCACTTTTATTTTTGTAAGGAATAAGCCATTAAGATGCATGATCAATTTGTGATCACAAAGATTAAAGTTTCTAGTACCACCTTTTGAGAAGAAATATAGGGGACCAGGGTGCTTACCTCTAAGCTTCAGAGAAAACCAGAACAAATAAAAGACCGGGAACTGAGATCAAGAGAGATCGAAAAGAATAAAAATGATTAAAACATTGCAAAGAAAAATCTTTAGTTTTTGAGTTCTAAATAAATAAAGTGAAATAAAAACTACCAGACTCTGATAGAAGAAAATGGTACTATCGAGATTAACACTTTTAGTTGATGACTTACTGGATGCGGCTAGGACAAACTAAAGATACAACTCACTTGATTCAACTGCACACCCCCGGGATTCTAATTTCTAGTAAATTATTAAAATTCATTAAAAGACTGAAAGATCGAATCCAAGAAAGAATAAAGATAAAACAAAGACCAAGTGAATTGAAAATGAAGCTCACATTTGACCAAACGATAGAGAAATGCCAAAGCAAATGAAAATGAAAAGGAAAAGGGAAAAAAAAGGGGGTCCACATTTTTCCAAGGGGGAAAATGGGCTTGTTGTGACACCACACAACACTAACACCTACTGATTACACCCCTTCAACAAGTTTCTCATGGATAATTGTGCCATACAATATGGGAACTGTACCCATGTCAGTGGTGGATCTAGAAACATTAGAAGCACCAAAAATAGACGAAGGTGCTAGCAAAGAGGAGTTGCTTGAATAGCTAAGATATTACAAAGAAAAATATGAAAAACTCAATAGGGATATCTTTGTCAATGATATGAAGATTGTCACTGTAGTCTCAGAGCATTTAAATAGAGGGGTTAATAATAGATTGAATAGATTTCATGCTAGCTATTCATCCATGAAGTTTCTATAAACAATTTTGACACTAAAAAAGAGCTAGCCATTCTGCTTATAGATAGATGGATCCCCAAGCTACAAGAATTGAGAATGATGTATACCAGAGCCAACCATGATGTTAACAATTATAAAAAATTTAATCCCACCATTTACATTGTATATGAAATTCAGGAGTTCAAGGGGGATATAGAGCCTTTTGAGATCAAGATAAGGGAATTGATCAAGAATTTTCATGAAACACATCATGGTCTTCTTCCATCCATTTTAAAGGATGATGGTAACATCAAAACCCCACAAGACTAGAGAAAAGAAACCAATGAAATCATTTCAAATCAAGTTACTTTGATTTGTCAAGGGTATGATATGGGTATGCTAAGGAAGAACATGGACATGTTGGCCCATGCATAAATTGTTCTAGTAGAGTTTGATAAAGAAGCAATTCAGGTTGTTACCAAGTATTCACCTTATAGACAAAAGAATGATAAGGTTATGAGTTTTAAGTGGCCCATTGACGATGAGTTCCAAGCTTGGAAGAACAAGTACATCGATGTACTAGATGATTGAGTTGCAATTATGGGGTGGTAAGTGCAATTTTGGTCTTGAAATTTGCAGCCATGCTAAATAATGGATGGGAAAAGCATAATGCATAGCTTCAAACTAGTACATATTAGGATTTTTCTGAAGTATTGCAAAATATTGTTCTGTCCCAAACATGAAGATTGGTGGCACAAATACTTACTTGGATGGGTTGATTTTCTCTCCACTTATTTCTTTTTATGCTTTAGATTTTTTTTTATTGGGAGCACATGTGGATAACACTTTTGGCTTGTGAGGAAGATATTTTGAAGTTGTTGCAACAAATGAAAGGTGAATTTTGGAAGGAAGGTGTATCTTCTTTAACAATAAAATGTTTTTTTGTCTTATATTCTTTCCCCCACTTAAATAAAGGTTCAAATATAACTGTCTAGGGAATTTTGAAATTGAAATGAAATGTATGTCAAATGTAAATGTGACTTTAATTGTAATTTGGCCCAATGCTTGTTTATCCCATGTTTCTATAAATAGGATTTCAAAGACAATAACATGAGTCTTTTGATGGTTAAGAAATATTGATCTCATGTAAGAGTAATTTTGTAATTCGAGCACAAATAAATCTAGTGTTGAGTCTTAGGAATTCACTCTTGTTTGTAATGAGCATAATGGTTCTACAATAGCAATGGTGTATGAATGAATGCAAATTATGGATTGGATTCTCTCATTTATATTTTTTCTTTGGAATTATGAATAAAATGATCAAGGATATTTTATTTTTCTTCAATCACTATGGTTGAATACATGTTTTCTCCTATACCCTAGTTCAAAGAAATAATTAAAATGCTTAAATTAGAGCATAGGTTTGTGAGGAAAAAATTCAAGGATTACTAAGAAGTTTTTATTGCAAAGAAATATATCAATAATGTATAAATGATTGTTTCCATTGCTAATGTATTACAATTTAATACAAATATGAATCTGTCACCCATAGATAAAGCACTGGTATATTAATTTGGTTATCCTAGATGTAAGTGAGCCTACTCGTACCTGACAAAGAACACAAATATTAATTACAATTTTTGACACACCTATAATTGCAGTGAAGTGGTAGGAAGCACCACTCATTCCTTGCTTTAGGTAACACTTCGTTAAAGGGTCAACCAAATCCTTACAATTTTTTTTGTATTTGCATCTAATAGGAATGTGTTTTTTTGTTTCAATGTTCATGATACAATGGCACAATAGTATCATATAAACTTTTTTAGGATCACCCTCCTAGGTTTCACAGATCCCGAAGTGTAGAAGTAGATGCTTGGAAATCCTTTACTTGTTTGTTGGCTAATCCTTACATTTACTTATCATTGAATTTTGGAAAATTCATAGGAATATAGTGAGATTAAGTTTGGTTCTCAAAAAATAACCAATAGATTGGCAACTCTACTTGGGACATTTCTAGTCCAGCATCTCTAGGTTAGATCTGGTACAATAAGAGTCAATGACTTCATTATTCTTCACTACTTGGAGAGCAATTTTTTCATTTTTTTTTCATAGAAGTCTAGTCTAGTTTTATGTGACAAGTTCTAGTTCATTCTTTCATCTTGTGTTGGGTTATGTTCAAAGTTTTCTTTGAGATTTCAAGTGTGTTTCCAAAGTGTAATAAATTTCTATTTCCCAGTGTTTTGGGTGGAAAATCTAAAGTCTCTTATAGTAGTGCAAGAATAAATTCCCAAAGATAAAGTGACAGAGACAATTTTGAGAGACAATTTGAAACCATGAGGAAGACCAAAATCTATACGAAGAAGCATCCTGAGTAGAAGTAGGATTCTGAGCATTCAAAGGACAAGCAACCAACCTAGAAAAAGAAAAATGTTTAATCAAGTAAGTCTATTGAATTCCCCACTGATGCATCTCCTACTTTTAATAATGAGGTAAATAGTAAAAATGTTCATGAAGAAGCACATGAAGTTGGGATGCCTAATGTAAATGAAGGAATATTTTCCATTAAATAAGTCTATGACAATGATCTTGACATGTCAAGCAAAGAAGATAGGTGGGAATTCTATGAAAAGAATAAAAGGTTTTCAGATCCTTGAACTCTTGGGTTGGATTTGTCTTTAATGGTGGTAATTTTAAGACAAGAGGTGAATCCCCTAGTGTATCCTTGCACCATTCCCTTGAGGGAGAACCAACTCATATTACCTTCTATACTCCTGAGCCGAGTGAGGCTGAAGATGTCTTGGAAGATGATTAAAGACATAGAAAAAGATATGCAATCCTTAGAAGAGGAAGAACTTAGGCTTAAAGAAGAAGAACGTAGACTCAAAGAATTGAGGGAGAAACAAGAAAAGGAGTTGAAGGAGAGGGAGGATAGAATTAAAGCTAAGATGCTTGAAATATATGCTCAAAAGCAAAGAATAGAAAAGATGAAAGAAGCTACAAAGCACAAGGTACTTTCTAAAAATGCCTCTAAGTCTATTGCTAAGAATTTTTTTATCCCTCCTAAGGTAACCATCCAAATGGGAACCTTTAATACAAATACTTATACCACATCCATTGCAACCACAAAAACCTTAGATCCATTTGCTTACGCTAAGCAATCACAGCATAAGAAAACTACCTTTAATACAAACACCAATACAAGTATAAATACCTCACCCAATAGTGCTTCCCCACAAAATGTTAAGATTAATACTACTCCATCAAATGCACCCCCAGACCCTGAGATCTTGAGATTGCAACTAGTAAATGACCAGTTGCAAGAATATTTGAAGAAAGCTAAAATTGAGGCTACAAATGCAGAGATAGCTAGAAAGATATATTTCCTTAATATTTCTATACATGATCCAGTAGCTTCAAGCTATAGACATAATATAAAAACTCATATGTCTGACCACCTTGAATTGGTCAAGACTTCATGAAATTCAATTTTTCTTTTTTTAATCCTATAGTATGCGAAGCATAGAATGTGATGCATGTTTTGGATTCCAAAAATGTGATACCGTTTGTAAGCTATAGATGTTTTTCAATCAGCCTATCAATTAGGACTTTATTCGTAATTCAAATAGAGAATCAATAATAATAATTTATTAAATTCAAAGTAAAGAATAATTTATATTGGTGGAAACTTGGGGATCTACTTTAGAAACCCTAAATTCATTTCATCAATTTTGGGTTAAAAAAAAGTCGTCAGCCACATACCCTACAAATACCCATCATATCGCCACTTTTTGGCCCATCATGATCCTGCACATATCCAATAGATGTTGTGGATGTGATGATGAATCTATTAATGCGGTCACTCAGTGAGGATGCAAGAGAATGGTATAGAAGTTTAATTTCTAAGAGTATCAGTTCCTAGGAGGAGTTTAAGAGGTTGTTTAGAGAGCAGTATGGTATTAAAAATAATTCAAGGTTTCTATTTAATTAGTTCAATAATATTGCTAAAGGATCTAATGAGGTTGTAGTTGAATTCAATGTGAGGTTCTAAAAGGCCATGAAATGTTTATCCCCTCATTTACAATTAAATGATAGTGTGTGTCTGGTGAATTATTGTAATTGCTTTCATGCAAAGATGAGCTATCATTTACTAGATAAAAATCCCCAGACATTGAGCAAAGCTTTTAAGATGAAAATCCATATTGACAATATCAATAGAGCAACTGGAAAGGTTGGGAGAAGGGATGATGTAAAAATCCTCAAGAACCCAAAGAGAGAAGATAAAAACTATTGTGCTAAGGGAGGTTCACTTGAGGACAAGATTGGCAATGTTACAAATGCTATGAAGGGCATCCGTTATAGACTTTCTAAGCAAGAAAAGGGTATGTCAAATGAAAAGTTCAACTATCATAAGAATGAGAGACCTCATCAGCTGCAAGATCATCCATATAACACAAATTGGCATAATGGGAAGCCCTTTCCTAAAAAGAAGAATGCTCAAAAAAGGGTCCCTCCAGATCCTTTGCAAAAAAGCTCAAGAAATTTTGTTGATGATAAATTTGAAGCCCATTCCTAACAATTAGAAGAATGCTCAAAACAAGTTCCCTCCAAATCCTTTGTAGAAAATCTCAAACAATTTTGTTGATGATGCCCCTTGGTGCATGGTTTTTCAGATGCCACATTCTTCTCACCAATGTGTAGTTGCATAGTTGGTTGAAGTTGAAGAAGGTTTTCTAGAAGATTATGATTAGTATTATGAGGATGATTTTGAAATAAATATGACCATGGAATGGTTTTATTTTGTTGATAATGAATGCTCATCTGATCTGGAGTTTCATGAATTTGATGTGGATGACCAAAGGCATATCACTAGTACATATCACCAACAAGTTCTCTTTGATGAAGATGATGATAATGATAATGAAGTGTATGCATTGGAGTCAGCTAGAGGTAATGTGTCTCTAAGGAAACCTTTAGATGAAGTCATTGCAATATATGCAGTGGCCTTGGATACATAAGCCAAAGGTCTATTTATCAAAGAGGGGAATGTGAAAGGAAAAGAGAAAAAATATGATGGAAAAGGGGAACAATTTAAAGCCAAGGAAAGTAAGGGAGACAAAATTTGTGCTAAGAAAGTTGATAAACCAAAAAAAATGAAGAGCCCAAGTCCCCTATTGTAAAGAAAAAAACACAAAAGCATAATTCTAAATCTGTAAGGAAGGATGCCAAGCCTAGAGTTGAAACAATAAGGGATCAACAAAAGGAGAGAAGTAAATAACAAGGTATGTTCCCAATTGATTTTCCTAAATACACTCCTATTGATATGTTTCAATTTCTTAGTTAAGTAAAAAAAAGTGTTCCTTTGCTTGAGATGATGAAAATTTACGAGCACAAACAAAAGGTAGGAGCCCTTATCAATGGTGCTACTACAATCTATAGTGAATTAGTGGTGTCCACTCCACTGAGAGTGAGTGAAAAGGAAATAAAGAAAAAGAAGTAGAGGGAGTAATCATTGAGATCCCTCATATTTTTCTAGGAAATTTAGTGACTACCTATCAGGGAAACATAGACCCATTTTTTCTCACATTGATTGTGGAGGGATTTTTTTTAAAAATGGTATCATTGATTCTAGAGATTCCAACAATATAATGATAGATAAGATCATGGAGGAACTAGGATTAAAAACTGAGAGTACCCATGGAAAATGCTATACTATGGACTCAAGGGAAGTCTATGTGACTGGTGTAATCAATGAGCTTCCTTATAGACTAGCTACATATCCATAGAAAGAGTTCAAGATGAGTCTAGTGGTGGTAAATATCCCACCCAATTATGGAATGTTTCTATCTAGGAAGTGGAGTTCTTCCATCGGGGGTAGCATGCAATGTTATATGTCTTATGCTACTTCCCCAATTGATGGTAAGGATGTCAAAGTTGTTAGAGAACCAAAAGTGACACATATGCTAGAGCATGCTCCTGAGGATGATATAATTGATTTTGTAGACATTGATATTAGTGAGTTTAAGGTTGAAGAGATAGCAAGAGAAAGTGACAGGTGGCCTACACCCATAGATAATGAAATTACAAGATTATCTGATAAGGATGGACTATGGGGGATGTATTTTTATTTTGTAAGTTCTAAAGAGGGATCTAATGTAGGCATATTGCTGGTGTCACCTAGTGGAAACACATATACTTTTTCTTTCACTTTGTCTTTTGTCTGCACAAACAATGTGGTAGAGTATGATGCATTGCTACTAGGATTGAGGCTAGCTAAAAATCATGGGATAAAGAAGATGATGGTGATAGGTGACTCTAAGTTATTAATATCCCAAGTAAGATACATAAATGCATGTAAGAATAACAAATTAAAATAATATAGAAATGTTTTTTTGGGATTCCATTGATCAGTTTGACATGTTCAGAATTGAGTAGATGGAGAGAGTTCAAACTAGAGTGGAAGAATTTCTTGTAAATATTGCACTTAGACCTGATGATATAAAATTTGTAGGTGTCTCCAAGGATGAGGTACAAGCAAGGCCATCAATCCCTAATAATGTATATAATTGGAAAATCTTCAACGATGATGAAGATATTTTGAAGTTTTTAAAGTGTTGATGAATATGAGAGTCAGAAGATTGACTTTGGGGATTTTTTTGAAAATATGGATGGTAAGGATACAATCTTTGGGAATGATTTCATTTAGCTGAAAATAAATAAGATTCCTAAGGGCCTTGTTTCCTTAGAGAGAGTCTTTGACAATCAGGAAAAAAGACAAGTTAGAACAATTTCCACCCATCTAGAGGATTTGGTAGAAGTGAACTTAGGGACTAAAAAAGCCCCTAAAAAGGTATATGTGGGAAAAAAGATGAAACCCAAGATCAAGGAAATGTTGATTACTTTATTGAGAAAATACATGCACATCTTTGCTTGGTCATATGATGAATTGAAAGCATACAAAGAGGACTTGTTCCAACATTATATTCCATTGAAAGAAAATGTCAATCCTTTCAGGCAAAAGCAAAGACCCATCGATCCAACCTTAGCTCTAAAAATGTAGGATGGATTGGTTAAGCTAAGGGATGATGGAATTATAAATCCTATTAGGCATTCCTTGTGGGTGTCTAATTTAGTTTCGGTTAGGAAGAAAAATGGTGATATAAGATTATATGTGGATTTTAGAAATTTGAGCATATCATCATTGAAGGATAACTATCCACTTCCAAACATGGGAACCATGTTGGAGAAGGTAACTAGTTGTGACCTATTGTCTATGATGGATGGTTTCTTTGGATACAACCAAGTAAAAGTGAAAGAGTCTGAGTAGTACAATATTGTATTTACAACGCCATGGGGAGCCTATGTGTATGTTCGAGTGCCATTTGTTTTAGCCAATGCAAGTGCTACTTCCCAGAGGGCTATGAATGTATCCTTTTCTGATTTCATTGACTTTTTCTTGGCAAATTACCAGGATGATTTGACAACTTACTCTAGGAAAGAAGAAGATCATTCCATGCACTTGGATAAGATATTCATCAAGGAATTAGAGTATGGAATATCATTCAACCCAAAAAAGTGTGCCTTTAGAGTTATAGAAGGAAAATTGTTTCCAAGGAGGGGGTGAGAATTGACCCTAAGAGGGTAGCTACCATAGAAAAGATTCCCCAACCAAAGAATGTAAAAGGTATTCAATCATTCTTTGATCATGTTAACTTCTTGAGGAGATTCATAAAAAAGTTTGTAGAGATAAAAAAACCTATCTCCATGATGTTAAAAAGGGAGAAAAGGGTGATCCCATAATAGTGGTTTACAATTTTTGGCCTAACTGGACATTGAAATTATTATTTTTAACTAAATCGTCACGTTTGGGCACCTATAGCGGCTAAACCGTGAGGAATTTGAAGATGGTGAAAACTAGAGTCTCATCAAATTTTTTCTGTAGGTTCTAAAAATATTTTTTTCAAAATTTTTGGAATCAAATTGCACTTCCTTTTCCATCTCCCACAAAAATTGATTTTTTTCATAAAACAACATTTTCAAAAATTGATGCACACCGTATAACGCATAACTTTTTTCCATGAAGGATAAAATTCTAATTCTTTCAAATTTAGATTTGTAACTCTGATATCTAGTGCTTCCACTTGGTTAGATAGTTTTTTATTGAATATTTTTTCCTGAATCAAGTTTCAAAGTCAAACGAATTACAATTCAAGCACAACACGACTATATAACACATAGCTTTTTGTATATGTCAAAATTTAATTTAATTTTTTGTTGGATCAAGGACTTCAATATCTAGTGCACTCATATTTTTCAAATTTTTTTGATAATCTTCTATTTTTCCACATGTGAAGAACAAATAAATTCATTTTTGATGAAAAACCTATGTTTAATAAAACTTAAAAACAAATACATAACAAAACCAAAACATATTAAAATTATATTCATTAGATAGCTTGTTCTAAGGAATACCATAATCATTTCAAATAAATTTTAAATGAATTCATTTGATCCCCCAAAAGCTAAATCAAAAGTGATTTTTTATCAGCATTTTGATAGGTGTAAAGGAGACACATTTATAGGTATGGTTTAAAACTAGCGAGGTTCTATCCAAGGGGGTTTGATCTAAGATGATTTGATCAAACCCTCTTCAATTGGAATCCTTAAAATAGAACTTTTTAAGGCTTAAATCATTATATTTTCTAAAAATATGTGATTTCAGCTAAAATTCGTTCCTCTCAGGAATTGTAAACCACTATTGTGACAACATCCAAAAGGTGGTTTGGAGTGAGGATCCTAGTCAGACATTCAAGAGCATAAAGTAGGATATCAAAGAGGCTCCAGTTTTGAAGTCTCTTGATTTTTCTAAACCAATGCAAATTTTCTCTTTTGGTTCTTTCCATACTATTGTTGTTGTGCTATTACAAAAAAATGATGAAGGATTTGAATAGCCTATTGCATTCTTTAGTAAATATTTATAGGCCACATAACTTAAATATGATATGACTGAGAAGCAAGCACATGCTTTAGTCAAGGATGTAAAGAATTTACAAACTTACTTAATGGGAGCTACAATCATAGCCTTTGTACCAAGTGTTGTTATGAAGGACATTTTCACTCAGTAAGAAACTACAGGTAGGAGGTGCAGATGGATCAACAAGATCTAGGAGTTCAATATTGATGGTTAGATCACCAAGTTAGTTAGAGGACAAGGTCTAGAAAAGCTAACATTTGGCTAAAACTAACTTGGAGGAAAATAAAATAAATCAAGTGGAATCTATTTATGTTGCACCTATTTGTGACATGAAAATGTGTGGTTGGTATAGGAGAATAGTGTAGTATTTACAAACCATGCTTGATGCCCAGAGGTATGGCTGATAATGAAAAGAGAACATTGAAATTGCATGGCATTAAGTATGTTATCATTGATAATGAACTTTGGTGGAGGAGCCCAAATGGTGTGTTGCTCAAGGGTGTGGGTGGAAAGCAGACATTAGATATTTTGGAAGAGTTCCATAGTGGACTGTGTGGTGGCCATTACATGGCTAAGAAAACTACTCATAAGATCTTGAGGGCATTATTCTAGTGGACCACTATTTTTAAAGATGCTCACAAGTTTTTCAAGACTTGTGATGCTTTCTAGAGGTTTGTAGGGAAATTGAAGTTCTCAGGGAGTTTTCCACTTAGGCCTATTTTTATTCAGGCCCCTTTCCAACAATTGGGTATACGCATCATTGGTGAAATATCAAAAAAATCTAGTGGGGGACATTCATGGATCCTTGTTGCGACTGATTATTTTGCAAAGTGGGTGAAAGAAATCTTGAAAAAGAAGGTAGCAAGTAAAGTTGTGATAGAATTCATGATGAACAAAATTATCATTAGATTTGGAGTTCCAAAGAAGATCATTTCTGACAATGCTACGTGCTTCAGGTTAGAAAAGTTTAATGATATTTTTGAGAAGCATGGCATACAAATTTCTTATTCTTTCCCTTACCATCTGCAAGGGAATGGTTAGGTTGAATCTATCAACAAGAGCCTAATGAAGATCATTAAAAGAGTGATTGAAAAGAATAAGAAGGCCTGGGACTCAAAGCTAAAGCTAGCATTGTGGGTTGATAGGATTACTATAAAGAAAGCTATTGGTCATTCATGATTTGGTTTAGTGTATAGTCTAGATGATAGGTTATCACAAAATAATTTTCTAAAGATGTATAATTTTTGTAGGAGTATGATAATGGTATCTATGATGATATATAGGAAAGGATTGATAATCTTAAACATCTGGATGAAACTAGAAGAGAAGCTCATGATAAAAAAATTTTGTAACATGTAGTTGCAAGTTAAGCAGTTGCATGATAAGAGAGATTATCTCAAGAAATTTGAAGTGGACAGTATGTTATTGGTATTGAATGCAAGGTCTCAAGATAAGGGTAAGCATAGAAAATTTAAGGAACTATGGTTAGGCCCTAATTTGATATCCAACACACATGGGGAAGATTCATACTTCCTTCAAACCTTAACAGGTGAACTTCTTGAACTGCCAGTACATGGACAGTTCTTGAAGCCATATTTCTCTCGAAATATTCTATTTTCTATGTACATTGTATAGTCCTTTAAATGTTGTACATATGTCAATTTTCTTTGGTCTAGTTCTCTTTCCTTTTCTGGGCTAGTCTTGGTTTTTGGTTCTCTGTGACTGGTCTGCTTCAACCCGAGATTCTAGGATCTCACCATCTTCTGGAAGAACATACATCCCCAATAGGAGCCATTAGTGGAACCCCTAAAAATTCTTTGTGTTCTCCTTTAAATTTTTCAAAATCTAGCTAGTTTCATGTCTTAGGGCTTAGGTTTTCTCTTATCATCATGCCTTAGGGTTTATGAGTTGCTAAGACTATTTCCAAAATACCTTAAGTCTATGTCCTTTGCTAATGTTCTAATTTTTTGTTGACCTCTTATCACTGGTTCCTATTCATTCAAGTTGTAACTTATTCCTTTTAACTCATTCTATTGACCAGCCTTTGAGTCGTAGAAATCCCATTGTTACCTACCATCTTATTATAAATATTTCCTTTACACTATGTGGGTAACAAGTCACCAAAATATTTGTTCGGTCTAAGGTTTCATCCTTAGGTTTTATATCCTCACCTATCGTTTCACTAGTAATGTCCCCATTTTTAGAATAACAATCGGCATGTGCAGATTTCCTATTTTGAGGACCGTTTGATCGCCACGAGCACATCTTGGCCACTCCTCATGCCCCCATTTGATTTCATTTTGCATTAAAATCATCTCACATCCTGGTGAGTGAGTCCCACATATCTTAGCCATGGGTGGGCCTAACATCTTTGAAAAGTTAGTGGGTGGTGAGATGGAACACATCAATAGTGGTGATGAAATGATGTGGCTGCATCAAGACTATTCCCCACCTCCCCAACTAGATTCTTTTTGTATTTAAATATTATCATGAGGTAGTGGGTGGATGACCCATGTCCCATTGTCAGGGGGACCCACCTGGTGGTGAAGGAGGAAAACACCCTATTCTGAAGAGATCAACAATTGAGGGTGGATGATGTGGGTTAATCCTAGCCACTCCTCATCATCCCATGGGGGACCCACCTCTACCTCCCATCTCTCAATGGGAACTGGGGGAGTGCCAAGTGTTGTCACCTGAGATAGAGGAAATATTAGAGAATGGAAGGAAATTAATGAAATATTTTTCCATGGATCAAAGGTATTCAAGTTAAGGTTACTAAAGGGAATTTTAGAGGCACATGTTGTAATAACAAATGAATCTTTTAATCATGGCTATCGGTTGTGCCAAAGGATTATGTGCATAAGCAGGTGATATCGTATTAAGATACACATATGTTGGAGGTGTGATATCTAATATCATTCCTTTCACATGTTCCCATTGACAAAAGTTGTAGGTGGGTTGAGATTCATGTGGGAGTAGGGAAGTTGTCGTGTGGTATTTTCTTAAGCGATAATGAGATAGCGAGGTCCACAAATCACTGGGAAGTGGCTCCACATGGGTGGTTTTGATTAGATAAAAGTAACAACTACTCATAGTTATCTTTTTCAAACTAAGTTGGCTCAATCTAGATCAATGGTTGTTTCATTTTTCTGCAAGATCAATGGACAACATACAAAGTTGATATTGAGGGCAAGTGAGTCATATTGGTTCACACGAGTGAGCCAAAATGGTGGATAGGATGTAAAGCTACCAAATTAAGAGTTGTAAGGATTTTAATACTTTTTTTAAGCACAATTGAGAATTGATAAAATAATTCCATGCATCTAGGGAGCTCATGCTACATTTTTCAAGCCTATTCGACATTGGAGTTAGGGTTTCTAGCTCATCCTAAAATAGTAAGTTGAATTGTTGCCCTACCATTCAAATTGTTTGATACTTTCTAAATTGTGGTTTTCCAATCCTTCAATCATTAGGGTGTTCTAGTTTATACATTTATTTTGAGATTTGGTGTTCATTTCAAACAATTAGTTCATGTCAAACCCTTGCTCAAGTTGTAGGTTTTATTTTGTGAAACCAGAAACCCTATTTTACAAAAAACCTTAAGTCATGGCTCCTAAAGAAAAAGCATCTTCATCAAAAGGGAGGCCGTTGGCTCTAAATTTCCTATTAGACCTATAATTAAGGACCTAAATAATGAGCTACCACCCTCTAATAATGAAAAACCTAAGGGTCAATTGCTCTTCCATAGTGTGCAAGTAGTATAGGGCTTGATTGACAAGCATAGTGCTATTAGGGATGCCACATTGCCTTTCACTAGATGGGAATTGTTTAGTGGCTAGTTTGTAAATAGAAGTTATGGTGTTCCAGTCGGAAACCCCTAAAATCTTGACTTGGGAAAAGTGATTGTGCCAAACGTCTACCTAGATGTTGATTTTTTGAAAGCAATATATGCCAATTATGATCTAGTCATAAGGACTGTGAGGGCCTCTGACAAAGTTGACATGGTTAAATTCACTAGGGAGGAGATTGCTCATGTTTTCAATCTCACTGAATGGAGTGAGGACATGGTTAAGATTGATGAAAAGGTTCTTAGGGAAGAATATGAGAAAAATAAGCATCCATTCAAAGACCGTATATTTCCAAAATACCTATAAACTATTGAGGGTCGAAGGGTTACTTTGGGACCATTTGATAAGAATCCCTATCCTATTAACTATTTTGTCCCTTATTTTCAAAAAAAAATCTGCTCCATCTATTATATTATTGGCCATGACCCAATCATTGGAATGCCCATGGCATGGATGTATATGGCGACCCATATCAAACACCCCCATTATTGCACGATATATGATGATGGAGTGTTTCTTGTGGAGATAATTCATGAAGGTTTGGTAAAGTTAAAGAGGGGTGAAGTGGGAATAAGATTAAGCTGGTATTCATTGTTCATGCACATGTTTTGGTTTAAGGGCGCACCTTAATTTGGAAATAATATGACACTAAAGAGGATGAAGGGTAATTAGGAATTTCCTGTCTAGTGTTGGACCACTTTCCTAGATAAGGATGATAGAAAATTTGACTATGTGATTTTTGAAAAATCTATTTTCCTATGAGTTGAGAAGAGATTTGGCTATGAACATTCCAAGGATCCCTAAGGCCTTGCATGATATCTTAAGACCCAAGGATAGGATGCCTAAACTAGAGGTTGATCATAATTGTGGAAATATTATCCACTATCCCACATATACTATTTTGAGAGTGTATGGTGCTACTATCTCACCTCACTTATTTCTTAAATATATGCTATAAAGAAGTGGGTTTCTTGAAGTAATGTGGCACTTGGGAAGTGTGGAGAAAAATAATTTGAAGGATCAGGAAATTTAAGGAACATTTCACCCTTCATACACATGATTCTCTAATTTTGTAATGATTAAAGGATGTTGGGATAATATAAATAATATACTCAAGACTTTTAGCATGAGAAGAGGAGTAAGGGATCATTATGATCTTGCAGGTTTCATAGCCTGGATAAAGATAAGGAACATGACTTCCAAGTTTGAACAATTTTTCCAATATATTGAGGATGTAATAACACACATTTTTGATCTTTTTAAGTAGGAGGATAGAAAATAAAAATGGATTACTTTAGAAAAATGCAAAGGAAAATAAGGGAAAAGTACCTTGAATTCATTTCTCTCATATAAATTCCCAATGTAATGTAGAGAATGGAACATATGTTCTAGAATTTTAAGACAATGGTTGGTCACCTTGAAGGTGAGATGATAATTTAGGATAAATGGAAAGACCCTATGGAAGAGGAATAGGGTGGAGGAGAAATCCCTATTATGGAGGATAGGCCTACATATAAGACTCCTACAGAACAAAAAATATTTTTTTTCATAAGGAAAAAGAACAAAGCAAAGAAAGAAGATGCATTTGTTGCTTCCTTTCCAAAAGAGGAGCAAAGAGATCTTTCTCCAGTGACAAAAATTCCACCACCACCTCCTCCAAGGTCAACTATAACTAAATTTTTTGATGTTGATTCCCCACCATGCAACATGCATCACCACCAAAGGAGCCACCACTAAAGAATAAAAATTTCAAATCAATAGGTTTGGTGGATTATGATGATGATGAATCTGATGAAGAAATTTGGGTATCAGAAGAGGAAATGCAATAGGGAGTGCCCTCCACACTAGTAGTCATTGTGCCACAATAGTTGGGTATGATGTTGAGAAACTCTAACCTTATCTAGATTAATAACATTGATGATGCTAGGATGGGAGCATGCACAAGATTCATGGACAATGATTCATTTGTAATATTTCAATATTTCATGGATTTTTCCTAAAAGGATAAGAAGGATGAATATGTAAACAATGTGGTTAAGAAAAGAATTCTTCATCCAGAGTTACTTGATGTGACTATTCAAGCATAGGTTTTAAAAGAAATGAAAGGTAAATTTCATGGAATGACTACAACTGAAGGTAGGGAGCTAATCAGGAATAGTGGTGCCATGTTGTTGCTATAATGGGATTTATCCTCTTCCATTTCTTTTGATACAATAAAAATATGTGATATACCTCTCTATAATTTAGAGGAAGAAGCTACAACTGCACTACAATGATCTATATTTAGTGACCAGTGGGATACACTTGCTATATGGGCCTTAGCTCCAAGAAAAAGGAAGCCTGAAATTGCAAAGCCTGCACCAGACTATAGAGGAGACTTGATAATAAATAGAGTGTCGAAGACATCAACTATTGAAGCAACAACAATGTCAGTAAATGTTGTTTGGTTTACAAAAGCTACAACAGAGTCACTAACTACATAAAAGGAAAAATTTAGAAATAAATACAATGGTTTGTTGGTTGATTATAGAAAGAATCAACAAAAAAAAATTCATCTACAAATAGAGTTAGCATTGTTAAACGAGAAATTGCAAAACTTGCAATTAGGAGAACAATCACAGGTTGGTTCTACTTCTCCTACCTCTTCACGTGAGCCAACACCTACTAATTAAACCCATTCAACAAGTTCCTCATGGTAAATTGTGCCATACAATATGAGAACTATACCCATTTACGTGGTGGAGCAAGACAAATCAGAAGTACCACAAATAGAGGAAGGTGCCAACAAAGAGGAGTTGCTTGAATAGCTAATAGATTACAAAGAAAAATATGACAATCACAATAGGGAGATCTTTGTCAGTAATATGAATATTGTCACTATAGTCTTGAAGCATTTAAATAGAGGGGTTAATAATAGATTGAATAACATTCATGGGTATGTGTACGATCATCATGGAGAAAATAGGCCCTTAAGTGGCGAAAAAATTTAGAAAAATCAGAGTTAGACAACTTGACATAGAAATTTGAATAACTTATCTATATTATTTAAAAAATATGTAAGAATAGAATCTATAGAAAATTGAATGTAGTTTATAAACTACTAGGTTTTTTTTAATCTATTTGGTGAAAATTTGAAATTTCAATGTAGTAGTACTTAATTTTTAAGGAAAAAATAAGAAGTAGGTGTTTGTCTGACCACCCTAACCACAATAAAATGATAATATTTTTTTATAATATTTTAGATATAAGTAGAGGACTCATGTCCAAATGTGATGCATATTTTTTTGTATGTTTTTTTCTTAGTAAATAATTAATTTTTATTTTTTTATTACAATTTTTTTAAAATATAAAAAACTCGTATGTCTAACCACCTTAACCTGGTCAAAACGTTAGGAAATTCATTTTCTTTTAATCCTATACTATGCAAAGCATAGAATGTGACACATGTTTTGGATTCAAAAACTATGATACTGTTTGAAAGCTATAGATGTTTTTCAATTGGCCTATCAATTATGACTTTAGTCATAATTCAAATAGAAAATGAATAATATTTATTTATTAAATTCAAAGTAAAAGATAATTTATATTGGTGGAAAGCTGAGAATCTCCTTTAAAAACCCTTTTCATTTCATCAACTTTTGGTAAAAAAAAGTCGTCAGCCACATAACCTAAACATACCCATCATATCGCCTCTTTTTTTCCCATCATGATCTAGCACATACCCTCATGCTAGCTAGTCATCCATGAAGTTTTCTATAAAAAATTTTCACACTAACAAAGAGAGCCATTCTACTTATGGATACATGGATCCCTAGGCTACTAGAATTGAGAATGATGTCTATTGGAGCCAAGCATGATGTTAACAATCTTGAAAAAATTAAGCCCACCATTTAGATTGTAAATGAAATTTAGGAGTTTAGGGGGAATTAATATAGAGCCTTTGGAGACCAGGATAATTGAATTGATCAAGATTTTTCATAAAACACATCATGGTTTCCTTCTAGCCATTTTAAGGGATCATGGTAACATCAAAACTATAGGAATGGAGAAAAGAAACCAATGAAGTCATTTCAAATAAAGTTTCTTTTATTTGTCAAGGGCATGATATGGGTATTATAAATAGGAACATGGAAATGATAGCCCATTTAGAGACTATTCTAGCAAAGTTTGATAAAGAAGAAAATCAAGTTGTTACCAAGTATTCACCTTAGAGATAGAAAGTTGATAAGTTTATGATTTTTAAGTGGCCCAATGAGAATGAATTCCAAGCCTGAAAGAACATGTACTTGCATGTATAGGATGATTGAGTTACAATTGTCGGGTGGTGAGTGCAATTTTGGTCTTGAAATCTGCAGCCACGTTGAATAACAAATGGGAGAAGCACAATTCATAGCCTAGAACTAATACAGATTAGGCTTTTGCTGAAGTATTACAAAATATTGTTCACTCCCCAACATGAAAATTGGTGGCACAAATGATGACTTGGATGGGTCAATTTTCCCTCCTTTTATTACTTTTCATTCTTTAGAGTTTTGTTGATTGGGCGCACACATGGATAACACTTTTGGCTCATGAGGAAGATATTTTCATGTTGTTGCAATGAATGAAAGGTGTATCTTGTTTAGCAATTTTTTTTTTTTTTTTATCTTATATGATTTCCCTCACTTTCATAGGTGCAAATATAAATATCTGGGGAATTTTGAAATTGAAATGAAATGTATGTCAAATGTAAATGTTACTTTAATTATAATTTGGCACAATGCTTGTTGCTCCCATGTTTCTATAAATGGGATTTCAAGGTCAATTACACAAGTCTTTTGATGGTACAGCAATTTTGAGCTCATGTAAGAGTACTTTTGTAATTCAAGAACAAAGAAATATAGTAGTTTTGAGTCTTAGGAAGCCATTTTTGTTTGTAAAGAGCATGATGGTTGTATAGTAGCAATGGTGTATGAATGGAAATTGAAAATTCTAGATCATATTCTCTCATCTATATTTTATGTTTGGAATTATGAATAAAATGATCAAGGATATTTTATTTTTCTTCAATCACTCTAGTTGAATGTATTATTTTGTCTATGCTTTATTTCAAAGAACTAATTAAAATACTTAAATGAGATCATAGGTTTGTGAGGAAAAAATTCAAGGATTACCAAGAAGTTTCTATTTCTAGATACATTGTGTTGAGTATTGAAAAGCAATATATCAGTAGTGTATAAATGATTGTTTCCATTGATAATGTATTATAGTTTATTGCAAATATGACTCTGTCACCCATAGATAAAGCACTGGTCTATTAATTTGGTTATCCTAGATGTAAGTGAGCCTACTTGTACCTAAAAAAGAACAAAAATCTTAATTACAATTTTTGACACACCTGTAATTGTAGTAAAGTGGTAGGAAGTACCACTCATTCCTCGATTTAGGTAACAATTCGTTAAAGGATTAGCTAAATCCTTAAAGATTTTTTTTCTATTTGCATAGATGATAGGAATTCATCTATTTGTTTCAATGTTCATGATAAAATGGCATAAGATCATCATATAAACATTGTCAGGATCACCCTCTTGGGTTTCATAGAGCCTAAAGTGCAGAAGTAGTTGCCTAGGAATACTTTACTTGTTCGTTGGCCAATCCTTACCTTTGTTTATCATTAAATTTTGGAAAATTCATAGGCATCTAGCGAGATTAAGTTTGGTTCTCAAAAAATAACCAATAGATTTAATGACAGAAAAAGTACTCCCTAACATGGCCTTGGTTTAGTGTTGTAATATGTCTAACATATTCAAATTAGGTCTTGGGCCCTTGTGAACTAAATTAACTTAATTGATGCCTTTTTTGGAGTGTTGTAAAGTGTTGTAACACACTTTCACACATTTCTAGGGTTTTCTTAAATAATTGGGCTTCTTTATGCTTTAATTGGCCCTATTTTACATCCACAAGCCTCATTTAATGTATCTTTTCAAGGATAATCCTTACAAAAATTAATATCCAATCATAATTTAGGAATTTTTAGGTTGTGTCACCCATATTTAGTGATTTGGGACTCATATGCCACCTTGGGCATATGAGTCCCACCTAGAGTTGGGCCTCGATCCCAATTTCACGTACCTTTCTGAACATTTTTTAAATTGGTCCCATAAATTATGCCTAATGGGACTCATACATGTCCTTGGGCATATGAGTCCCATTTAGTTAAAAATTAAAATTATTTTAAATTCTTTTTGGGAATTTATCCTCCTAGATTTTATGTCATCTTGTAGTGCTATAATTTTGGGAAATTTGGCATAAACAAGTATAAATACAAGGTTCTTTCACTCATTTTCACCTAAGGATTGAAGAGATCACCTAAGAATTTTGTGAAAGAATTCTAATAGCAAATTGGAGTTCACAAGATCATTCAAGAGAATTCAAGGGAAAATTATCAAGCATTTTAGAGCATTATTCAAGCATCAAACATCATGTCAGAGTCTTTATGTATCATGTTTGTTTTTGAGCTAACAATTGTGATGTAGGATTTTATGATTCAAGAAAATACTAAATTCAAGATCTATCATATTCAAGAAAGATTCAAGGTCTACATCCATTAGAGCCATCTCATACATGCTTGCATCACTTCATTGTTAGGGTTTCTTGAGTTGTAACATCATATTTTGTTCATTCATCATTCATCATTCCTATTTCATGTCATTTCAAGGTTTGATTACCAAAATAGGTTTTGACCAAGGAAAATCCATTTCTACTAGCAAAACAAAAAACTTCCCTCTCTTGTTTTTGTGTTTTGTAGGGATAGGTTGAAGATACATTGAAGAGCAAGATTGGAGAAAGTTGTAAAAATTTTCACCTTGCATTGGAGATACTTGGAAGACTTCTATAGGCTACAAATCAGGGTTTCAAATCTAGAAATCAATTAGGATGCACATAGTAGACCTTCAAGACCAAATTCAATCTTTGAAGTTTCAAAAAACCCTAACTAGGCTGATACACTAGTCCTAGCATATGAGTCCTAGTTTAGGTCAATTTTTAGGTTTTTGTAGTTTTGGACACCCATTTTCATAGTTCCTATTTATACACAGAAGCCCAGATCTAAGACTAAATCACCTATCCTAGCATATGAGTCCCATTCAACATTAAAGTTGTAATTTCTAATACTTTAGAGCTTCATTCAACCTCCTTTAGGTTTTTAGGTGCACATAGTTCATCTTCCAGCATTTTGTTTTGTTTTACATGCATTTATAGGTCATTTAGTGAAAGATTACATCATATTAGGGTTAAGAATTGCATCTTGCATTGCACTTATCTTTAAAAGCCCTATCTTTATGGTGAACCCCTCATTAGTTTACAATCATATCCTAGGAAAACCCTATTGCAAGATCTCTTTCTCCTTTGCATTGAGGTCTCTAGAGTTATCCTTCAATGATATAATTGTCAAGTGGGTTTGCTCTATGTCCTAAACCATACAAAAGAACATCCTCACACCCACCCCATTTTTTGTTATTTCAGCAAGAAAGTGTTCATTCATCATTCCTTCCATTTATCAATTATCATTATATTTCTATCAAGGTTTAATTACCAAACATGGAGATCGACTAAAGAAAACCCCCATTCAAAAACAAAAAAAAAAATTCTCTTTGCATGTATAGATTTATAGGTGAAAGGACTAAAAGGATATCAATGAGAACTTTAGCAACATTGCATAAGTTGGCATCATTTTTTACTTTCTAACACTAGGGCTTGTGTCAAACTGAAGCTAAGATCTAGCATTAGAGGAATGTCAAAACTATTTTTTGACACCCTAAATAGGATCCATTGACCCTAGGGAGAACCTTTCCTTTAGTAGTGCTATAAACCAAATTTTAATGCCAAGTACATGTGTCTAGACCCTTCTAAGAATCTCCTACAAATTATCAATTTGATTTTTGCAGCATTAGGATCTTTCATTTTATCATCTAGGTCATATTCTTCATTAGGTTTAGATGCATCAAATCATTTTCATTTACTTTCAAGTACTATTTTCCCAAGGAACCTAGAGATTCAGATCCGATTAGATCACCTTAGGGTTGAAAGTAAATCTCTACACCATGAAATCTCTTAGGTTTAATGAAATTATGGGAAGAAATGTATCTTTAGTTCCTTAATTATTTGTATGAAGGACCTAGGAAACTCTATTTTTTGGTGGCCACTTTCCGCATCATTTTATTTTGGTGAACCTACATTGTACAACATACTTTTCTGATTTGGAGATCATTGAAACCCTAGATCTATGTTTTGCATTATCTAGTTTTGTATTGTATTTAGGTTTACAATTTCGATGTTTTCATCATTTAAATTCATCAAAATCCAAAAATATTATTCTATAGAAGAGGGATTCACTGCTCCCAAGTCTCTAGGACACCAAAGAGTCTTAGGGGACCTTAGAGTACCTAATAAAAACAATTGAGAAGATCAAGATGAAAGAGATTGTAAAATGTATGAAAATAAGAGTTTCAGGAACAATGAAAAGCATACAACTTAGAGGATGGAAACAATAGATCACTAAGGTTTCTAATACAAAGAGAGAAGCTCTTGGGAAAAGTAAAATAGCATAGGATTGGGACATCAGCGTGGCATGTTGAAGTCCCAGGGATGCACTAGTGTCCTATATGGATAGAGTGATAAATTCTTAGAAATCCAAAGGATATGCTAAGTATCCAGGATTTGAGGTATGTTTAAGCTATTAATTGATATAAAGAAAGAATGTAGATAAATTAAAAAGAAAGATATTAAATTACAATACGACCTATGCTTTGAAGCCTCCCGCTAAGCACCACATGAGAAAATTGCACATAAGGAAAACAATGAAAAATATTGGGGCAGTTTTGAGGCTTGCCTTAGTCAAACCCTTGTTTTGGTGTTCTTACCTCCACAAACTACGAGATAGATAGATAGCAATAGACACAAGAGTGGTAAAAGAAAACCCCACCATGGTGGAGAACCCATACCATGAGATAGACACCAAAGTGATAAAAGTGAACCTCGCTAAAGAGGAGAACCCATATCACAAAATAGAGACACAATAAATAATATGCTATCAAATTGACAAGAATAAAGAGAGTGTTAACAACATTTTACAAAACCTCTTGGATTGATAGCCACAATGTTTAGCATTTACAAGAGATATTTTCTAATTGGAGATACTTCAATTTGGAGATCTTTTTGATAAGAAGGGTATGTGCAAGATCATGATGGGCCAAAAAGTGGCAATATGATGGGTATGTTGCTAATGACTTTTTTTTACCCAAAATTGATCAAACGAAAAGGGTTTTTAAAGGAAATTCTCAGCTTTACAAAAATATAAATTTCTCTTTACTTTGAATTTAATAAGTAATTAGTATTCATTTTCTATTCAAATTACAATTGAAGTCCTAATTGATAGACTGGTTGAAAAACATTTATAGCTTTCAAACGATATCACATTTTTTGAATCTAAAACATGTGTCACATTCTATGCTTCACATACTATAGGATTAAAAGAACAAAAATTGAATTTCATGAATTTTTGACCAAGTTAAGGTGATCAGACATACGAGCGTTTTATATTTTTTAAAATTTGTAATAAAAAATTCATAATTAATTATTTACTTGGAAAAAAATTACAAAAAAATATGCATCATGTCGGGATATGAGTCCTCTACTTATCTCTAAAATATTATAAAAAAATATTATCATTTTATTGTTGTTACGGTGGTCAGACAGACACCTACTTCTTATTTTTCCCCTAAAATTTAAGTACTATTGCATTGAAATTTCAAATTTTCACCAAATAGATTTCTTTTTTATTAAACAAACCTAATATTTTAGAAAATACATTCAATTTTCTACATATTCTTTTGTAACATATTTTTGAAATAATATAGATAACTTATTCAAATTTTTACGTCAAGTTTCCTAAGTCTGATTTTTCTAATTTTTTTCCACTTAAGGGCCTGTTTTTTCCATGATTATCCTGCACATACCCAGAATGACATGGAGAAGAGAAGAGAAAGAAGGGAAAGTTAGAGTGAGAGAATGTTGCAAATGAGAGTGAAAAGAGAGGTTTTCTCAATTACATGGGCGGGAAGAGAAATTACTCTCAAAATTCGTCCATAGAGAGACATGTCATGGATGAATAATTCTATGATTTCCTATTTGAAGTCACAAAAGTATGAGGGTTAAAGCACACCATGTAGATGTTTGCACACTTTGCAGGCATTTAGCTCATTCTTTCACAAGAAATGAGGTGGAGGACTATTGTCACTTCATCATTGGTCCTTATGGAGTTGAAATAATGAAATTTTGACTCATAAGGTTCTTGTCATAAATTTGTCTAGGTATCATAACTACAAGGGTCAAATGAAAAAATGTGAGATGTCCATGGGGTGAAATTTTATGAAATTACATTTTTCCCCCACTTTAGTTAGCTAATATTTTAGAAAAATTAGCTACACTAAAGTAAAAAAGAAAACAATAGAGCAAACCTACAAATTTGAAAATTTTATAGATTTGCATGCCAAATAGGATATTGTAGAGGCCATAGATATCAAGTAGGAAAATACCAATGATACCCCTAGTGATCGAGCTCAACAAGAGACCACAACATATGATATGATTTTTCTTTCTACAAAACTCAAATTTATAAGTCATCTCAAAAATTAGAAGAAGCTACTAAGGCTAGATGAATGCTCACGAAAAATCTAGTAGCTCAAAAAAAAAAATGATGAAAAGGTGACTATATGGCCCCTCCTAATTTTTCCCAAAGGATCATGATCTCTAGGAAAAATGGGCCCTGAGGGGCCTATATATACTCAGGTGCACCCTTAGAGGGGTCATTTTCATTATTGACCGTGACTGATTTGTTGACTTTTGTGAAAGAAAAGTCAACAGAATACCTTGTAGATGAGAGTTTGAGGAGCCCAAGATCTATCAACTATATCAAGAAATAGCATAGGCTGGCGAGGTTGATTAGGTGAGTCTAAATGACCCCCCTTTGTGATTTTATAGCATTTTTTAGTATTTTTTTCAATTTTCATAATGGACGCATTCAAATGACGTGAAGGTGTCAAGTCAATGTGTTGGTATCCTACTAGTGTGCTAGTTGCCATAGGTCACACTAGAATCCACCAAGCATGCTACCATCTAGGCAGCTCCAATGAAACACCTCAAGCAACAACACAACACACTGATGTCTTTGTGTTGCACCTACATCCTAGAGGCCATGCCTAGAATTTTTTTGATATATAAGTTAGAAATTTTTGATGTATAAGTTAGAAATTTTTGATGTAGATGGATCTTACTTGAATTTTTTTACTATTTTTAATATTACTTGAAATGTGAGAGTATGTGGTAGATTCATGTTGAGGATGCTTCATTATTAGGCAACACACATGTCCCCTGACAAGGAGGGACATCTCCAATGGGTAGACCTATGGTGGGCCTATACTATGCCCGAGATGCTCTATTATGATTGCATGCTTATGGAATTAATGGATTGCTTGGACTTGACCACTTCCAATTTCCTCCTCTCGATGGGTGACATGACTGTCATAGTAAAAGATGTGTACAAGATCACCAAAATCCCCATCGATGAATGACAAGTGGCACTAGACAAGATACACTCAACCCAAGAGCGACTCGAGGGCCTGCAGTACTATGTAGGGAACACATATCCTAGTGATGAAATTAGCCACATTTACCTTCACTATTTTGAGCGTAGTTACCTGGCGGTCCCTTTAGTGTGGAAGGTGATGGTAGTGATAGTCACCATGCAGGTGAATATGGACAAATAGGGCTATCACCTTCATGGGTGCCTCATCCATACTATCAGGGCTATGGATGAGTAGTAGACCATTTCACAAAGGGAAACAACTTGCTATAACATCTATCCTAGGAGCTAGGTAGGTTCATGCACTATGTGTATGTAAGCATTACTACTTTCTCACAATAATAGGTGTGGGAATTTCCCCATATCACTTGCACTTGGCCAATCGGGTATCCTCGAGGGATAGCGCTCGATACATCAATGGTACATACATATGAGCTAGTACATCAGTGGTGGTAAAGAGCCCTCCAAGTTTAGAAATTTTAGATTAATATATTATGGCCAAACCAAATCAGAGGTGACTCTATAGAGGCATGGTGTGGGTGATGAACCAAAAATAGCAATGAAACATACAATGTGAGTGATTTTTGGTTGGTTGCACCAATTTTGTGACTATGCCCTATTATTGACAGCAAGTCATATGACAATTTGACATTGTACACACTATTCCACCAAC
Source organism: Sequoia sempervirens (assembly GCA_007258455.2). NCBI lineage: Eukaryota > Viridiplantae > Streptophyta > Pinopsida > Cupressales > Cupressaceae > Sequoia > Sequoia sempervirens. The sequence goes on along the minus strand of VDFB02271358.1, from coordinate 1,083,884,225 downwards.
ACCTCCATCATATGTATAAGTAGTTAGGAGAATGGTTAGGCCAGGATATTGGTGATGTCCCACCATAGAAAATGTCATTACGAGTGATGAAGAGTGGATGATCCAGATTAGTCCCTAATGCTACCTATAGATGATGTAGGGGTATCCATTGGTTTTAGGACCTCGTGGATGTTCCATGGTCCTACTCTAGTTTTCTTTGCAGGTGCCCCTAGAGGGGATGTTGGTGTCTAAAAGAAAGTATTGCCAGTAGGATGATGAGGAGATGAAGGAAATAGTGATGAACAAGAAGGAGAGGTAGTGACATAGAGACCAAGGAAAAAATGGAGGCTCACATTCCCTTTATGTGTTCTCCTAGATTTGATGAAACCACCACCACCTACAATGAACATCATCCCCACCATAGCAACAACAGTAGTGGGTGCAGGTCATAGTGTCGCTATTCCCTTGACCAACACCAGCAGGCTAGCGACCTAGGTGCATGATTTTTTTATGTTATTTCCATTCATCATTTTCATTTCATCTCATTTATATATATGTATATACATATTTGAATATATCATGTGATACTAATGGGTCTACTACTCTATATCCACTATGGGAACACATGAGTAGATCATGTTCATTGTGTCATGTATTTCAGAGCTATCCTTGATCATACTAGTCTAGGGGAGTGTCCTAGAAACCTACATGCCAGCCTCAATGGGGAGAAACTTCTATATTTTTGAGCCTATGGTAGTTCTCAGGATAGCCTATGAGGAGGTGTTGGTTGAGGTGGTGTAGAGAACTATAGACGTCGATTGGAAAACCTATAGGTCGTGCTCACCAAGACAAATGAGGTGAGGATGAGAGTAGAGAGTAATAAGAGGGAATGAAATTCTCTTTAGATGCAACTTAATGACCTTGATGGACAAGTAGTAGCAGTGAGGTTTGCAGATGATCCATAATCATGGGAGGACTTGAGGAAGGTAGAGCTAGAGATAACCAAGTTGTGCATTGATATTAGAGGATTATGAGTGAGCATGCTAGTCTCACGATCACACATATCCAACTCCATCACTTCTATCTAGCCTCAAACATGGATGCCACTAGGACTACAGGGCTCGAGGAGCCTTGTACCTAGGGTCGAGATGTCAATTTTGATATATGCCATTTTTTTAGAATGATATATATATATATATTATATAACATAACATTTATTTTGATGTATACAAATTAAAAGATAAATAGTAACCACTATTTTTTACCATAGTTGTACAATATATGTACACATGAGATATATTATATATATAGGAGATTCTAGTTCTGACATTATGGTATTCATCTTTATGTGTATGCTTTTACTTTTATGTATGCTTATGTGGTGGATGTTATACTTATGGATGTTTGTTTAGATTGGATTCTATTATAATCTCATAAACACACTATAAGCTCAAGGGGGACCAACAACATCAAGGATCCAAGTCATGGAGAGCTGAGAGAAAAGTGATACCCTACCTTAAATCACTCTAAAAGATAACTTGGGATAAGGATCAAGAATGATGAGCACTATAGCGTACTTCTATCACTCTATGGATCTTGAACTTAGGTTTGGGCTAGGTTAGCTAGTTTTTTGAGTTGATATTGTGTCTTTGATAGCTCTCTATCTGAGGATGGTAGTGTAGTTTTGGGACGACAACACAACACATTGGCATCTCTCGGGCATGCTAGTGTCCATATGGTCATAAAATAGTAAACACAATAAAAACTACCTAAAAACTAACTGATAGCCTAGCTAGCTGGTTGTTTTGGAAAAAATAGAATGATGAAGTATGATGAATAGAGATGAAGATGATAAAACAAATAGCTGAAAGCTGAGGTGATGAAGATAATCTCACAAAAGTGTCTATTCACTAGCTAGCTCCACATGTGTTTTCACCTACACACAAGCAAGAGTGAAATTTTTTGGGGCTGTATAGGGGCCTACCTTTATCAGACCCCATTTTGGTGTTTCCACCTCGACGGACAACCATAAAGCAATAAAGTAGAAATATACAATAAAAGAAAGAACAAAGAAAAAATACACAACAAAATGTATTATGCTAGTTCTACCAAATCACAAAGGTGAGGAGTGAAACGTTACCACCTCTACCCAAAAGTTCACTAGCCAATGGAGGAGAATATGGAATTGGCAAGGTCACCACAACTATGAGTGTAATGAAGGGAGGTCTCACAAGACTCCAAACCCACACTTCTATGGATTGGTTCACACTTGTAATGTGGAATTGATGAAGCTTCATATCTTGTTGTAATGGAGTGTTGGAATGTTACTTGAGAGTGAAGTGAAGTGGAAAAAATGTTAAGAGAATGTGAACCTATTGCTTAGATAATGAAATGAGATGAGAATTGATGTTTTTGAAGATGGGATGGGAAGAATCTTCCACTTTTCAGGATCGTTTGGTTGAAGAGGGACATTACAATTCATCTCCAATTAGGAGTGTAATGCCTTTGCCAAATTCAGACATAGGAATCTGTCAGGGATGGGAGCACACCGTGTGGACGTGTACATGTCGTGAATTCATCCTTAATAAATATTATGTCATTGACACAAGGGATAGATGCCAAATGGATGGAAGGTAGTTGAGTGATATGCAATTTCTCCTTTGAATTTGATTTTCTAAGGTGAGGGTGTGTGAAAAGGGAATTTTCATAAGTGGTGCAAATTCGCTCCTTTACATTTTTCCTCCACTTTAGTGAGCATGAGTACTAATGAGTGCTTTGGAAAAGTAAATCAAAATGTTAGTACGGTTAGAAATTTACACCTGAACCTTCAAGGAATTAGACTGTGATATGGCAAGCTTGAAAATAGGAAAATGACTCCATAGGTACTCTTCCTGATGAGTTTTGGATAGAAGACTCCATAGTCCCATAGAACTATGAAGCTACACATAGTACACCAAAGGCCCTCAGACCAATGATGGAAAAAATACCATAAGATGAAAGCATGTCATAGGCCCATAAACCTCTAAGGAGGCAACCCACAAGATCTCTCTCATGAAGGAAGCCTCATGAAGTAAGCGTCTTACAAGCCCGTAGACCTGCAAGAAGGTGACCCCCAAGATCTCTCACATGGAGGAAGCCTAGAGAAGTAAGTGACTTATAGGCCTGTAGACCTACAAGAAGGTGACCCCCAAGATCTCTCACATGGAGGAAGCCTAGTGAAGTAAGCACCTTATAGGCCTGCAGACGTACAAGGAGGTGTTCTCCAAGATATAGATCACATGGAGGAAACCCAAAGAAGGAGACTTCACAAAGTCAGATAACAACTTCACAGGTGCATCTATGAATCAACATGTTAATCTATAGATAAAACATGTCAGGAGACACAAAGTAGCCATACAGGAAAGTAAGTAGATAGTCATGCAAACCATCAATAAATAAGATGAATTTCAAAGGGGTCCCTCAAGAATCTAACATGAAGAGGGGCCCACTCAAGGGACACACTCTTTGGAAGTGAAAAATGATGTTTTTTCTCAAATATATTCATCACCAAGGAATCCTTTCAAAATATGTTCACTTCATCAAGGAATTTGAAAGGAAGAAAATTCCCCCTCATGAGTGGAAGGTCAAAGTTGCTCCCACCTTTGAGAAAAGTTCTCAAGTTATTTCATTCCAAACACATGATTAAGGAAACACATTCCATTAGGGGTCCAAGTCAAGAATGTGATTCTTGAAAATGGTTTACTAAGAAATTTGAGAAAATATTTGTTGGCAACAAATGTGTTTTCTGAAAATCAAAGTATCATAGAGATGGCATTGTCACACATGCAAGGGACAACTTAAGAAAAGTAGGGAAAATGATAAGAAAAATATGAAAGGGAAATAATAAAAAAAGGACAAAGGGGGATTTGTTTTTGTGAGGTCAGATATGCTCATGCTCATATAAATAATAGGTAACCATGGTGCAAGGAGAATGATCATCAATACCCACCAAATCAGGAAGAATGCATGGAAAAAAAAGTAAAACTAAAAAATTGGGTCAACATGGAAGGGAAGCCTAAATGCCCCCAACACTTTGCATCATCCCTAATTTTCCAAAAAATCAAACAAAAACATGAAAGAATGATGATACAGATAGAAGAAGGTTTATGAAAAAATATCACTTCTGTATCCAAGCACCAATAAGGGTGACAAGGGTCATCTAGGAACACATAACACAATCACGGGGGAACACTTTACAACACACACACATCTAATATAAACATAAATAAGAGGCCTGCCCTTAACACTCACCAACCAAGAGGTCGTCTTCTTCCCAATATAGATCATGATAAGGGGAAGGAGGAGAAGTCTATAGTGGTGGAATGTTCAGGGGAGGAGCTTCTAACCCTCCTAAAAAAAGGGCTAAGGAAGAAGGCCCTAGAAGGTCTTCTCCACTAGGCTCTTGTGGAGCTATGGTCAATGACTTTGCAAATATCATCAACAAGGTCAAGACCTCATCCAAAGAGTTGAAAATGCACTTTACTAGAGTACCATGTCATACCTTAACCGATGGAGAGGACTGCACCTGAGATTCACTGCTTGGCTCACCGAGTGACTTAGGAGTGGTGAGAAACTCAGGGGAATATGGGACTTGCTCTATTACTAGGACAAAACAAGCTAGTGCATGACCACCCTTTAGAGAAGGAAAGATACTCTTATACCCTCCATTGCTTGAAGGGACATACTCCACCTTTTCCTTCATCGAGGGATGTGAACTCCCCACAAGCGAAGAAAGAGGAATGGAGGAAGAGAAGGAGGAGAAAACCACGACAGATATGACCGAAGTATTTGGTATATCCACGGGTTTAGGGAATGGCAGGATGTCTGGGAGAGACATCAATAAGGGTGGCTCGACTGAAGGAGCGATGAACACCTACACGTTTCTAGGATCAAGTGCATTCTTAGTCATAGTGGGAGATAAAAGTGAGGTTGAACTAGACTAAAAAAAATTTGTGGGGGGGAGAGAGGAGGATACAGTAGGAGGCCTTGAAGTAGGGGTGTTCATCTCCTCTTCTTTCTTCTACAAAGCATCCTGCTCAGCCGCCAAAGCCTTTTATTCAAACTTGCGCTCAAATGCAGGGTAGTTTCTATGACTCTTCGAGCTAGAGGTTGGGAGCTAAAAAGGGAAAAAAGGCTCCTACTTAGCCATAGGGGTGTCCATCAAAGCCATTTATGGAAGAGGGACAAGTTCCTAAACATGAGCAAGAGGAGTAGGTTTAGAGATAACAGGGGGATTTGACTTTAGTGCCTCAATAGTGGGCCTCTTCCCATTTACTGCTATGGGAGCAGAAGTGGTGGGAGGCGACAAAGACTGATACATAGAGGATTCCCCATGGGGACCCTTTATTCTTCCATATTAAATGGGCCTAGGCTCCATGGGAAGAACAGGAAGCTCGAACACAAGAAACTTGGGATTTCACCAAGCAGTCACCATAGGATTATATCGCAAGTGTGGAACAAAATCTAATGGCACCATAGTGGGGCAAGAGGAAGAAGAGGGACCTTGAAAGGGATTTTCTTCTTCTCTTCTATGAGCCTTGGCAGCATCACTATCAGCTTTTAGGCATTCCCTATGTGAAACAACATAAGGTTATGGAGGGTACCTCACTCTAGGCATTAAGTTCCCTTTCTCATACTTTTGATTTATCCATTACAAGAGGTCCTTTCTATGTGGGAGAGGACTAATGGGTGTAGGCCAAAAGTGATAGATAAAGAATAAATACTATGCATAACCAATGGTCTATAGCTAGTGTCATGGATCACATGCACGAAACCCTCATGAATAAATTTTAAAAAATTTTGCACAACCAAGGGAATTGCATTCGTAGCTACTAACTAAGGGATACCCAACTTCACTCTGAAGAGTTCAGACCCCAGGATTATGTGAAACAACAGGTTTATGGATTTAGGTTTGAAAAACATTGAGAAAACAATGCTATCAATGGGAGGTATGAAAAGTCTGTTATGCATATGGATGGTGCTCACAGGTGCATCATACCAATCTTTGTGTAGGAATTTTATTAACATGACCTCCTCACATATAATGTCCACCTAAGATGTTGGGTCAACAATAACACCTACTATAGTGTTCTCGTTGATTTGCGTAGGGATATAAAGATGATATAGTTTTCTATTAAATCCCATTGGAAGGTCCTACAAGGTGAAGGTTATACCTATACTACTACTTGTAGATTGTGTGGAGGGATAGGAAGATGCAGAAAAGAGGCCATCATGCACACTAAATGATACTCTCACAAATCCTCTCAAAGGTTTCAAATAGGAGAGTGACCCAGTTAAGGCTTCGTTCGACAACACCTATGGAGCCTTCCAACTACACCTATTAGGGGTCACGGGTTGGGCTATAAGATGAAATGCCTCAAAAAAATCACACCTACAATTCTCCTAGAATGCAAGGAAAGGACCCTTCAGTATTACCAAACAAAAACAAAATGGTTCATGTTAGGTTCACCAAAAATGTAAGAGAGTTGGACCAACCACATCAAGTCTCTAGGTCATGAAGATCTGAGAGTGGAGAGCTTCCCTAACTTATACCACTCTAAAGATACCTTGGGATAAGGATTGAGAGTGATGAGAACTATAACATACTTATATCACTCTATAGATCTTGAACTTAGGTTTGGGCTAGGTGAGTTAGTTTTTGGAGTCGATACTATGTCTTAGACAACACTCTCTCTAAGGAAAACATCACAGTTATTGGAAAATAGCACAGGCATGTCTTGGGCATGCTAGCATCTGTACAGTCAGAAAATAGTAAACATAATACAAACTGCCTAAAAAATAACTGATAGCCTAGCTAGTTGGTTTTTATGGGAAAAATACAATGTAAAAGTATGAGAAATAGAGATGAAGATAATATAACAAATAGATGAAAGCTAGGGTGATGAAGATAATCTCACAAAAGTTCCTATTCCCCAGGTAGCTCCACATGTGCATTCAACTACACATAAGAAAGAGGGAAAATTGTTGGGGTTGTATAGGGGCCTTCCTTAGTTAGACCCCGATTTTGGTGTTTCCACCTCCACAGACAGCCAGAAAGCAATGGAGTAGAAATATGCGATAAAGGAAAGAAGAGAGAAAAAATACACTACAAACAATATTATGCTACTTCTATCAAATCACAAAGGAGAGGAGTGAAATGTTACCACCTCCACCCAAAAGCTCACTAGCCAATGGAGGAGAATATGGACTTGGAAAGGTCACCACAACCATGACTATGATAAAAGGGGGGTCTCACAAGACTCCAATCCCATGCTTCTATGGCTTACTTCACACTTGCAATGTGGAATTGATGAAGCTTCAAATGTTGTTGTAATGGAGTGTTGGAATGTTTCTTGAGAGTGCAGTGAAATGGAAAAAATGCTAAGATAATGTGAATTTGTTGCTTAGAGAATGAAATGAGATGAGAATGGAATTTTTTGGAAGGTGGGATCAGAAGAATTTGTTATTTTTGTGGTCGATTGGTCGAAGATGGATGTTAAAATTTGTCCCCAATCAAGAGTGTAACAAATCTTCCAAATTTAGATGCAGGAATCCATCAAGGATGGTAGCATGCCATGGTGATCTATGTGCCATGATTTTGCATCCCTAACAAATATTTTCTCACTAGCACAAGGGATAGATGCGAAATGGATGGAAGGTAGTTGAGTGATGTGGAATTTTGTCTTTAGATTTGATTTTATAAGGTGAGGGTGTGTGAAAGGGAAATTTGTGTAAGGGGTTTCAAATTCACTCCTATACACACACATGAATGCATGTTAATTAAATACAATGATGATTTAATTGCCTAACCACAAGATGTAATCAACTTCAATACACAAACACATAGCATAATAAAACACATGTATGTATGTAATTCCTAATTGAAAGAATTAAGCTGACATACACACACATGTTCACATCATAATAGAAAATATAATAATGTTGTAATGAAGGAATTCCATAATATGATATACACTACAATACACAAGAAATGAGAGTTACACACATGACACATAGAAACTATGCATGGTATTGACAAAGATGCATCACATTGATAGGTTATTTAAGTGTCATTCCATCTGTAGATGACAATCCATAATCACCAAAACCATACAAAAAGATGACAATGCAAGGGCCTAACCAATTAGGACTAGAATTCCCCTTCTAATTAGGTGGTGCATTTACATTTCTCTGATTCTCATAGAGAACTAGATCACCTACCTTGAAAGTTCTAGGAATAACGTCCTAATTATAATTTTTAGAAAGTGATCAATGATAAGCTGAAAGGTGGTCAAGGGCCTCGAATCGACACTCATCAAGCAACTCAAGATGGTACAGAAGATTAGCATCATAAGTTTCATCATCAATTAACCCTTTAAGGGGAACTCAGAAAGATGGAATTTCAAATTCTAAAAGCATGATGGCCTCAACGCCATACAGAAGGATGTACAATGTTGTTCCTATCGTTGTAAAAAGACTCACGAAATAATTCCACAAGGTGTATGTTAATTGAGTATGCCAATAGTTATCATGTCTAATTACTATTTTTTAGAGAATGAGCTCAAGGGTTTTCTTAGACACTTTGGCTTGGCCATTAGACTTAGTATAGTATGGTGTAGAGTATCAATGTTGAATATGAAACTTCTACAGGAATTGCTTCACCTCTTTGTTTTTAAATGGAGTAGCATTATCAAAAATAAGAGTAGAAGGAAATATGAAGAATGAAATGATATTATTTAGAAGAAAGCTATATATGGCTTTAGCATTCATGGACCAAAGCAAAATATCTTCAACCCATTTCATAAAGTAATTTGAAGTGGCGATGATAAAGACATGTCCTTTAGAAGAAGGGGGTGATATTTTTCTAATGATATCCAGCTCCCATTTTATGAATGGCCATGGAGAGGTCTAGTTTTGAAGATCCTAGGTATGAGCATGAATAAGACAGCTATGTTGCTAACATTATGGACACTTCTTGACAAAGGAAAATGAGTCTTTCTTAATCGTTTGTCAAAAGTATCCCATGTGAATCAATTTTCACACCAAGGATTAACCACCAAAATGTCCACCCCTAGAGCCTGAGTGGGATTCTTTAAGGGAAAGGAGTATTTCCACTTTAGTGAGACACCAAAGAAGTAGAATATTATAAAACTTCCAATAACGAATGTCCAACAATATGCATGATATATCGAGCTGATATTTTTCATAGATGAGTGAGAAAGTTTTTCGTCGCATCAAGAAAATTTCTAGTCTTCACATAATGATAAATTTTAGAATACAATTCCTCTAAGTCCATGTGAGTACACACAAGAGCATAAACTTTGGGTTGATCTAAGATAGTAGGAGAGTGAAGAATATGAACCACAAAGCAGTATTCTTCTATACCTTTATCCAAAGGTACAAGGGAGGCAATACTCACCATGACATTCACATGTCAGTTTTCTCTCTTAGGAACATTGTCTATCATGAAAGAGAAGAGGCAATCAAGAAAGGATAAGGCCATATCTCAATACTACGATAGCTTATTCTATTTGGCCTGATACATCCCCATAATTTGATTTACAATGAGTTTAGATTCACCATGTATATGAAGATGTTTGATGTCTAATGCAATTGCAAAACAAAAGCCATTGATAAGGGCTTTGTACTCAATGATATTGTTAGTCCAATGGAATTCCAATCGAAAGGATGGAAGAAATATCTTATCCTTAAGTTATATTAAAACTAATCCTACCTTAGAGCCAACTTGACATCCTAATCCATTGAAATACATTTCTCATACAAGGTCATGATCAATTGTTTAAAGGTCTTCATCTAGAATTAAAACTAGATTAGGGAAAGAGTGAGATGAGGGAGCTTCTACCAATTGATCAGCAACAACTTTACCCTTAATGGATTTTTGAGTTACAAAATTAATGTCGAATTCAAAAAGAAATGTTACCTAGTTTGCTAATCTTCTTGCAAGATCGATTCTAGTGAAAAATGCTTTAGAATATCACTTTTCACAATGACACAAGTTTCAACATGGAAAATATCACAATTCTTAACTTTTGCATTATAAAAATGAGAGAAGACACCATTTCTCCATGCCAGAGTAACAAGATTCATAATTCACCAAGATGCGGGTAATGTAGTAGACCATTCTTTCTTTACTATCATTGTCACAATGAGCTAACAAAGTTGCTAAAGTATAAGCTGATGCAACAAGATAAAGAGTAAAGGGTCTATCCTACATAGGAGACATTAAGATAGGAGGATTGGCCAAATATCATTAGATTGACTCAAAATATTTCCCGCACTCATCATTCCATTGAAACCAAACATCTTTCTTCAACAAAAAAGTAAAAGGAAGGGTGCAATGAGCCAATTGAGATATGAATCTTTGAATTTCTTGAATCTTCCCTTGTAGACTACATAGCTAAGAGATGTTTCTAGGTGGAAGCATGTTAATAATCAAATCAATCTTATTTGTGTCAACTTATATTCCATGGTGAGAAAAAATAAACCCTAAAAGATTAGCTGTGTCAACACTGAAGACACTTAAGATCATTTAATCTCATCCTATAGATATGAAGTGTTTAAAAAATAAGAGAAAGGTTTTCTATGTGATCTAGATGAGTCATATACTTAGCCAAGATATCATCAACATAAACTTCTAGAATCTTGTGAATAAAATCATGAAAGATTAAGATCATCGTCCACTAGTAGGTTGCACCTACAGTCTTACACCCAAACAACATGACTACATAAGAGAAATTACCCAATAGGGTAGTGAAGGTTGTCTTATTATAATCTTCAAGATTAATACAAATTTGATTATAGATCGAGAAGCCATCCATGAAGGACAACAAGGCATGACCTATGGTCAAGTCCCCAATCATATCCATATCAGGAAATGAAAAATCATCTTTAAGAGAAGCCTTATTGAGATCACAAAAGTCAATGCAAATTTGAATACAACCATTAGGCTTGCTAATGGAAAAAATATTCGATATCCAAGGAAAATAGTCAATAGGACAGATAAAGGCTTCTTTTAATAGCTTCTCTATCTCAATCTTAACCAACAATGCAACATTGGGATTCATCTTTCAAATCTTTTGTTTAACAATCTTAACATCAGGACATTAGACAATATTGTGATCCATGATGGAATCATCAATATTACGCATGTGTTCATATGACCAAGTGAATATGTCTGGATGATAATGTAACAATTCAAAATGTTTCTTAGATTCTTTTGGAGAATGTCACTTTCCAATATTAATCACCTTATAAAATTTTTTAGGATCCATTAAAAAATTAGTAGTATTTCCTTTCAGGAGAGAACTATGGTCTTTAGCATGGGAAATAAGAACATCACAATCCACATTAGATAAATGAGTCTCCTCATCCATGCTCAAAATGGATTCTCCAAAGTATGGCTTTTTATGCAAGTAATACAAGAATCAATGTTTATGGTGATAAGGAGGCATATTAGAATATACACTTAAAAATTCCTCTATTGATTCCTCTAAGGAGAAAACATCCAAAGGGACTTCATTAGATTCTACTCTACTCTTAATTATTTGAGGATGGACTAGATCAAGAGGTTCGATAGAAATCATGTTGATACTCCACCATGGTTTTTGTCTAGATTCTTCAAGAGAGAAACCAAGCACAATGTTACACTTGTGAGGCCTAACCTAGATTCTTTTTTCAATAGGACCACAAAATTTATAGTTATAACCATATTTAATGACAAGTTTATAACCGAGGTCATATCATATTTGCAAGGCCTGAGAAGGTGGATCCACCTAGAGAGCATCATTCCACCAATAAGTTTCAAATGAATGCACGATATTACAATCATCCTTACTTTTAGTAATGCAAAATTTTGCTTCCTTAGCAGAAGCATGATCATCTTCCTTAACAAGGGTACAATCATTTTCCTTGGCAAGACTTTAATAGCTTTTCTTGGTGGGAGGACAATCAACTTTCCTTGTAGAGGTGTAAGAGACTATCGAAAGGTCGAGGTAGATGGGGTCAACTTTGTATTCTCCAATAAATAAATTGGAGAAATTAAAAGACCCCCAATCATCACCAAGACATGCACTCGATTTAGAAGAAGAAATGGAGGGGGAAGACTTAGGATTGTTCACTGCAGGTAAATATTATTTAGGGACATCTACTTCAAGGGCATCCTTTAAGTAGGTACTGCTAAAGATCATGCCAATGCATCAAAAGATAATGATGAAATATAATTATTAAGCATGGAAATAATTGAGGCTCGACCAACAGTTGCTAGCGCATAAATGTGCACAGCCTTAGGGTCAACCCTAATTGTAATCACTTCAAATGTATGAGAAAAAAACTTAATGCAAAAATGTAAGGTAGAGGATACAACCCCCAAAGCATGAATCCAAGGTTTTCCTAGAAGAATATTATAAGGAAAAGGACCAAGCATTACATAAACCAAGGTGGGTATAGTAATTGGTCCCAAACTCAAAGGAAATATTATCGTGCATATGGTTTGATGACTAATATTATCTAATCCATGAATATACAAAGAAGAAGAATTTATTTTAATCTTAGGTAATAAATCAATGCCACATATGTTGAGAGTTGAACCATTGTCAATGAGAGCACTCCTAATTCTGACATTATTAATGTTAACTATAATCATCAAAGTGCTCTCTTTCTTCTATACTTCTAGGGATGAGAGTTCTTGTGGATAAAATGTGATATTTGAAAAATATGCATGAATATGAGCCATTAATGCATTAACATCCACCAACCTAGTAGAATATGGCAATAGGATCTTTTGCAAGGCTTCCTGGAGCATACCTTGATAAACATGAGTAAATTGAACCAAATCCCATAGTGAGATCTTAGCTAGAGTAACATGAAGTTGCTCGACAAGATCATAATCACTAGGTGCTTTAGTCATGAGTTTAGTTGTTGAAGAAAGACTTGGTTGAGAAGATGGTAAAGAAGTTAGAATAAAATTAGGTTAATAAGTGGATTGAATTAAAAAAAATTGATTCCTTCTAGTATTATATGTATGTGGACTATGGTATTATAAGAATCCATAGCTTTTAAGAATACCTTGTAAGAGTCCAATGAATCATTATAGATTGGAACCCCATGAATAGAATGAATCCTCTTAGGATAAGGGCTAGTTGAAGTCAAGTAAATGATGAGTCTCTTATTCCTTTGAGGGGCCATGGAAATAGTCACTACATTCATAGACTCCTCAACTTGTGAAGAGGAAGTAGAAGGTTGTGATGACGAAGTTTATTTGGGAGATTTGTAGATAGGAGAAGATAACTCTAAGAAATTATCTACGGAATGCTCTAACATTTTGAAATATTCCTTAGAAAAATCATTATCATAAATATTAAAACATTGAAAAAAAGGATCTAACATGGTTCACATCAGGTTCACCAAAAATGTAGAGAAGGGGGATTCATTTCTCCCAAGTATCTAAGAAACCAAATAGTCTTATGGAATAAAATCTCCCAAAATACCTCAAACAACCTAATCAGATCTATTAAGAAGATTAAGATAAAATATATTACAAAATGTATGAAAATAAGTTTGAAGAACAATGACATACAAACAATATTGGGGACTGAAATAGCAGATCATTGAAATTCTTGAGACAAATGGAGAATATCACAACCAAAGGATGACAACATGGGAGCAAGACGTCAATTTGGCACATTGATGTCCTAGGGACTCATTGTCATCCTATATGGATAGAGTGATAAACCCTTAGATAAAACTCATAAGGATATGCTAACTATCAAGGATCTAAGGTCTATTTAAGCTATTAATTTTTTAAAATTCAAGAATGCAGATAAATGACAAGGAAAGAGACTAAATTATAATAGGTCCTATGCTTTAGCGCCCCCCGCTAAGCTCCAGATTAGAAAACTACACACAAGGAAAATGAGGAAAAATGTTGGGGTAGTTTTGGGGCTTGCCACAGTCAGATCTCTACTTTGGTGTTCCCACCTCCATGGACTACCAAATAGATAGAGAGAAATATACACAAAGTAAAATATACACAATATTTTTAAAAGCGAAACCCACCACGAAGGAGAACTTGTACCTTGAGATATACACCAAAGTGACAAAATAAATCCCCACTACGGATGAGAACTAGTAGCATGAAATAGAGATACAATAGATAATATACTGTCAAATTTACAAGAAGGAAGAGAGTGTTACCAATAGTCCGTGGCCCCCAATTGGCTTGATAGGTATAATGTTTAGTGCTTGCAAGAGAGATTTGGTTAGTGGAGAGACTTCAATTTTGTAGAGAGTCACCATAAGAATGAGATAGATAAGAGAACATAAAGAAGAGAACATTAGAGTGAGAGAATGTTGCAAATGAGTTTGAAAAGAGAGGTTTTATTCAACTGCATGGGTGGGAAGAGTCAATAATCTTAGAATCCTATCATAGAGACACATTTCACGAGTTAAGAATTCAAAGATTCCATATTTGAGCTCATGAAAGTACGAGGATACTAGCACACCATGTAGATGTCCATGCGTTGCATAGGAATCCAACTCATCATTTTACAAGAATCAAGGTGGTAGATGGATGTCATTTCAACATTGGTCTTTTTGGAGTTGAAATCGTAAAATTTTAACTCATAACGATCTTGTCATAAATGAGGCTAGGCACCATAAATGCAAGGGTCAAATATGCAAATGTGAAATTTCCACTAGGTGTGATTTTATGATATTACAATTGCATACATTTTGCCTATTAGACTCCATAAAAGTGTGTTTCAATCATTAAGATAAAAATTACATCAAAATTTTCCTTCAAAAATGTTGTTATTTTGTTCATACATTTTCACAAAGTTGCATTTTTGTTGCATATCAAGTTTTTGAAATTTTGTTATTGAAGAATATGTTTACAACTAGGAAGAGTGAGCTTAAATATCAAATTAAACACTTAGAAATTAATTTCTCGGACCCTTGTCTACGGACACATTCACCTTAGGCTGAACATGTTCTTGTAAAGATATTTTTCTAAATTATGCACATTTATTAGTATCTATTTGCTTTGCTTTTCTATACCTATAGATCTCTATTTTAGTTTCATAAATTTCATTCCTTTTTCATTATTAGCAGCTAGTTGAATTTGTGAGAAAAAGTGTGTTGTTTAAAATCAAGTTTGGAATTTCAAAACTATTATTTTCAAGTCCTTGCATTTAAAATCAATCCATTATTTCAAATAAAAGGTTTGTAAACATGTTTCCTCTTCAAATATATGGTTTTCATAGGTTCCACATAACTTGTATGATTGTAACCTCTCTACTTATGAGTATAATCTATGTAAAATAAATGAAACCATTGACAAACATGTTAGATACCCTCTAAAATCTATTCCAGTTGTATGAATGTCATAATGCAAGACAAATAAATAATTGATACTAATGAGAATCACAATAATCCTTCTCTAAACCACCCTCCTCATTGTGAGGAAATCCCCTTGGTGTTAGAAGAATCAACCATTGAGCATCATAAGAATATTTTTTCTCCTAATGATTCTCCTACTTAGAAAGATATTATAGTAGAAGAAGATTAGATCATTGAAACATTCCTTAGCACCACCTTTCCTAGACTCCATTCACCTTCCAATTGTGAGATCATTAGCCCACTTATTGATGTTGAAGAAGATCCAATTGATGACCATCATGTGCACCTTATTTATCCAACTCCCACCACAAAACCTACTAGGAAACATGATATGGTGCAAGGGGATAAAATATTTTATAATTTAATTCTTTCAAAAGATAATGCAATGACTCATAAGGATAAAATCACCTTAGATCCTCTAGTCTTACATCAAACCATTATCCAACCAAGAAAAAAGCATAATAATTCCAAGACGCCTATGGTCCATGATCCTCTTGAACATTTACATCCCTTATTATATGAACCCATAACTAAACATGATTTCTATACACTTTTATATTATGGATTAATCAAATTACTATGTAAAATAAACGAATGAACTAGAAAATAAAGAGATACAAATGGACCATATTTTTCATATCATAAATTTTTTGGACATCATACAATCTACAATTTTACTCACTTGCAAGTGAATGGAAGTCGAGTGAGTTAAAATAACTTCCTACACTACTCTAATCAGGGGAGACTTACAATTTTTTTATTTTAATACCTTATGTTGTTAAAATATGAGATACACATGGAGAATAAAAAAAAAGAACAAGTACACAAATGCAATAAAAATAATGCAGGGAAAACCCTTTTGGGTTAAAAACCCCACCCTCTAAAAGCACAATACTATTGTATTACTTCAAATAGGAGTTAAAATACATCACCAAGTACATAACATTCTTCAACAAGTTCTTCAACACAAACACTTATTCTTGAGTGATACTGGCAATGCTTTGTTACCTATAAACAAACTATGCATTCTACAAGTCAAGGCACTGAATAAATAGAGTGTTACAAGCTTCAAGAAGCATCTAGAAGGTGAGGGGAATCCAAATTGACATGGTATAATATTCAACACCTTAAAAAAAAATTGCACACATGTACAACATTCCCTTACACCTCTAACAATTTTTTAACATGCAAATATTCTTCTTCCAAGCTTGGGTGCCTAGAATATGCTAAAAATAGCTTATGGAAAATTCTTTACACATCTTATAGATGTCAAAGAATCTATCATAACCGATAACACTTACAATTTTAAGAAAATATGCCATAACTAACTAAAAATAGTTGATTCCCTTACATCCCAGTTTCATAACCCACTTGGGCACCAACTTTCACCCATGCATTCAAAGATTCCTTATGACACATCACATAATATGTCATATGTCATAGATTCCAAAGTGGGATGCCTATGTCCACTTGGGATGATGATGTGTCATCCAGTCACCTCCAATGAGGATGCCACCTAGCTGGTGGGTCCTAATTAGTGACATGACATCATAGAAATTTAAATTATACAAATAAATACATTAAATTACATCAAATTAAATCAATTTTAGGACTCTAAGGTTGACATACCTTAATCCCAACATTCTCCCACTTGTCGAAGACCTACCAAGAGTCATACAAAATTTTCTACTTAGGGCTCTAAGGTCCATCGAATTAGAACACCATCTAAACTTCTTTATGCTCATTGGTTTTGTTAGTGCATCCACAACATTAACCAAAGTGTCAACCTTCTCTAGGTTCACCTTTCCATATTCTACCATATTATGATCAAAATGATATTGCACATCGATGTGCTTTGTTCTAGCATGGAAGGTAGGATTCTTTGCTAAATAAATTGCACATTGACTGTCACAACAAACAATAATCTGTCATGCATCTAAACCAATATCAAAAAATAATATCTTAAGCCAAATGGTTTCCTTACAAGCATGAGTTGTTGAAATATACTCTGCATCTATCATGGGCAATGTGACTATAGCCTATCCCTTACTCATCCAATTGATAGCACCACCAAACATCATAAACACATAACCACTAGTGGATCTTCTGCTGTCAATGTCACCTACCCAATATGAATCCACATATCCTCGAATTCTCATAGAATGTTGAGGTCTAGTAGGATAACCGTGATAACACAAGGTATACTTGAAAGTACCCCATAAATATATGAACACTCTCTTAACCACATCCCAATTCACCTGTCTAGGATTAGCCATAAAATAGCTAAGGACTCTCACTGCTTGGGAAATGTATAGTCTTGTACACACCATTGCATACATCAGACTACCAACTGCACTTAGATATGATACTCTAGTTATGTCTTCCATCTCAACAAGATATTTTGGGAAATAATTCACATAAAGATTTGTTCCTTGCATCACATGAACAACTAATTTTTTTGCAATCTACCATGTTGAATCTGTCCAATATGGAGTTCGCATACTTGCTCTAGCTTAACCAAAGCTTTCTATTATCTCTCTCTAGTGATTTCCATTCCCAGAATGTACCTAGCTACACCCTAGGTATTTCATCTCAAATTGTGCTAACTACTGATACTTCAAATCTGAAATCATTCTATTAGCATTCCCAATAAACAACATATTCAATCTACATATAGGACAATAATGAGAATGTGACTATTATCATTTTTAAAGTATACACAATGGTTATATTTAGAACTCTTAAACCCCAATGAAAACACATAGGTATCAAACTTCTCATACCACCTTCTAGGAGACTATTTCAAACCATAAGGATACTTCTTCAGTTTGCAAACCAAATTTTCTTTACCTTTCTCAATGAAGTGCTTTGGCTGTGACATGTAAATCTCTTCCTCCAAATCACCATGAAGTAATGTTGTATTCACATCCATCTGTTCCACTTATAATTCATATGCTGATGCAAGTGGCAACAAAAGCTGGATAGATGTCATCTTTTCTACATGAGAGAATATCTCCCCATAATAAAATACCTCCACCTGGGAAAATCCCTTAGCAATCAATTGTTCCTTATACATCCCATCAGTACCACACTTTTTCTTGAAAACCCATTTACAACCAATAGGTTTACATCTAATAGGAAAAGGTACTAGATCCCAAGTCTTGTTTTTCTTTAAAGAATCCATCTTCTCATCCATGGCTTGCTTCCAAGAATCTAAATCATTCATACCCAATGCCTCTGTAATAGTCCTAGGCTCATCAGTATTAGTAATCAAGGAAAATATGCAATTAGAATCCAACAATGAATATCCAAACCTTTCTAGTTGCCACCTAACTTGTGTAGACCTCCTCTAAAGCTAAGGTTGAGGTTCTCCTTCTTATTTAGATATTTTAGAGCTACTTGAGCTCTCCTCATCATCAGTTCCAATAGGAGCACTTGGTTCTTCTTTCTTCAGAGTAGGTGGAATATGCACTACCTCCTTCTCTTTCTACTCTTTCTCTAGTTGTAGTTCAATAGAGGAATGTTTCATCTCTCTAAAGATCACACTTCTACTATAGAGAACCTTTTGAGCTTTAGGATCCCACAACTTATACCCTTTCACACCGACACCATAGCTAATAAAGATAAACTTAACAACCTTTTTCTCCAACTTATACCTCTTCTCAATTAGATCATGAGCATAAGCTTCACAACCAAATACTCTGAGATGTCTCATTGAAGGATTTTTACTAGACCATTCCTTCATGGGTGTCTTCCAACAAGAATTGATGTAGGAGACCTATTAATCAAATAACATGTAGTGGCTACTACTTTGGCCCAAAATTTTTGCTGAAGGCTAGCAACACTCAACATACTTCTAGCCCTCTTCATCAACATTTTCTTCATTCTCTCTACAACTCCATTTTATTGTGGACTATAGGGAGTTGTCTTATGTCTCTCAATCTCATGCTCTCTATGGAACTCATCAAACTCTATGGAACAAAACTCACCACCATTATCAGTCCTCAAACACTTAATCTTTTAGCTAGTCTAATTTTCTACCAAGGCCTTAAACTCCTCAAACCAACAAAAGACTTCAATTTTACTTCTGAGGAAAAAAAAATGTCCTACTATAATCATCTACGAAAGAAACAAAATATACATATTTTGATAATGAAGGAACATTTATAGGACCAAAAACATCTCAATGTACATAATCCATGACCCCAAAAGACTTGTGAGAACATAGTAGAAAGAAACATGGTGTTGTTTTCCATATACACAATGTTTCCAAAAGTTGAACTCAATATTACAATCATCAAGGCCTTGGAAAAGGCTCTTATTTTTTGAGGTTCTAAGAACCTTCTCACCAATATGGCCAAGTCATTGGTGCCATAACATTGTCTTCTCTGCAAGAAGCTTCATTTCCATTGAATGAGCACCCTCAAGTACCCAAAATGCATGACTATTAGATGTATTTGCAACATGATTCTTCTTTTCATAATCCGATGGTGACGATGAAGAATCTATAGGTCTCTTCTTTAGTACAAAAAAACAGCTATTGCACTATATAGTGCATGCATCAAACTGAAATAGAGTGCCACTATGAATCCCCTTATCAAACATAGTAGCTCCTCTAGTCATATTTCATCCTTCATCAGAGAAAACAACTTGAACTATTGAATCATTCAGTTTACTTACAGAAAGCAGGCTTCATGTCAAACTCGGGATATGCAAGACACCATCAATCTCCTTCACTCTTCTATTAGGAAATCTGAATTTAAATCTTGCATGGAAAACAATCTTCAGTTGAGAGTCATCACCTAGATACACCTCTCCACCATCAAACTCCTCATACTTCAAGAACCAATCTCTATGATAAGTCATGTTAAAAGATGCACTCGAATCTATCAACCACACATCATCCGATGCATGGGCTACCAAGGCTGCAATAAAATATTCTCCATCATCATGGGATGATTTCTCAAATTTAGAATCATAGAAAGACTTATTTTTCTTCTTCTCCTCCTTCTTGCAATCTTTCCAAATGTGACCCGTTTCACCACAGTTCTAACATTTTTCCTTAAAATTCTTACCAGGAGACTTAGATTTATTTTCTTTCTTTTTTCTTCTTTCTTTTGGTCTTCCATGGACTACCAAGACCTCCTTGGCCATATTAGAAGACTTGAATTCAAATCTCTTTAGATAATAATGAGGGAAAAACCTCATCCATCTTGAAGGTGGAAGTATTGCTTCCAATAGCCATTACCAGGTGATCCCAAGAGTCTAGCAACAAACACAAAAGTACCATGCAATAGTCTTGTTCATCTATTTTGTCTCCAATGGAACCTAGTTGTGAAACAAGCATGTGACAAGAGTTCAAATGATCTACCATGGTTCCTCCATCTTCCATTTTTATAGAATACGTCTTCTTTCTCAAGAAAATCTTGTTTACCAAGGATTTATCTTGATTGACATCACCAAGCTTCTTCCATAGAGAATAATTTTTTTTCTCCTCATGGACATTTAGAAGCACTAAATTAGCCAATCAAAGTCTAATAAGACCCTTGGCTTTCCTATCCATGAGATCCCAATCCTCTTATTTCATTCCTTGTGGCATGGTTCTAGAAATTGCAAGCCATAAGTCTCAGTGTACAAACATGTCTTCCATTTTGAGCTTCCACAACTCAAAATTACCACTGTTAAACTTCTCCATCTCAATCCTCCCAAATGTGCCTACCATCTCTTTCCTTCAAAAAAGTGACAAAATAATCTCTTCTACAAAACTCCAACTAAAACAAAGATTAGCTCAAAAAACCCTTCTAGCCAACAAAGGAACCAAGGTTGGGTAGGCTTTGATACCAACTGAAAGGAATCCAAGTGAGTGAAACAACTTCCTACACAAATCTAATCAAGGGAGAGTTAAAAAATAATAATTTTAACACCTTATGATATTACAATATGAGATACACATGGAGACTAATGAAAAAGAACAAGTACACAAATGCAATAAAAACATATATGCATGGGGAAAACCATTTTTGGTAAAAAAACCCACCCTCCAAAAGCATAATACTATTGTATTACTTCAAATAGGAGTTACAATACATCACCAAGTACATAGCATTCATCAACACTTGTTCTTGAACACAAACACCTATTCTAGAGTGATACTAGTAGCACTTTGTTTCCTAAAAATAAACTATGCATTCTACAACTCAAGGTACTCAATAAATAGAGTGTTACAAGCTTCAAGAAGCATCTAGAAGGTGAGGGGTCTCCAAATCCACATGGCACAATATTCAACACCTTAGACATGCATTTGGACACATGTACAACATTCCCTTACACCCCTGACAAATGTCTAACATGAAAATACTCTTCTTCCAAGATTGGGTACCTATAATATGCTAAAAATAGCTTATGAAATATGCCTTACACATCGTATAACTATTATAGAATTTTTCATAGTGAACAACAATTACAATTGTAAGAGAATCAGTCACAACTGACTAAAAAAAATTGATTATCTAACACCCTGTCATAACCCAACTTGGGTTCCAACTCTCATCCATGCATTCAAGGATTCCTTAAGATGTGTCATAGATTCCAAAGTGGGACACCTATGTCCACTTAGGATGATGATGTGTCATCCAGTCACCTTCAATGGGGATGTCACCTTGCTGGTGGATCCCAATTAGTTACATGACACCATAGACATTAAAATTATGCAAATAAATACATTGAATTACATCAAATTAAATCAATTTTAGGACTCTAAGGTTGGGATACCTTAATCCCAACAACAAGAGTTATTAATAAAAATTGAGCCTTTTAGGGATCAAATTGGATATCATGCACAAAATTTTATCCTTTCCATGTGATAGTTGTAGGATCTTAGCATACTCACTATCACATGTATCAAACTTTATGTATTTATTTTTTTCCATATTGAAAGGAGTACCTTTTCACAACTTATCTCGACTCATCATTGTCCTACATTTGGGGGAAAAGGAGGTTTGGTAGCCTTGTCCTAGTACAACACTAATTGTTGCTCCTTTGGCTAGTTATCTTCCTTTTTCATATGATGAACAAGATTGGGATGCAAAAGACTTGCCTTAGGTTGGCTCACATGTTTGATAATATCTTTTTTCTTTCTATGTTCTTTTTTATTATGTGCATAATGTGATCCCCCATATTGTATTGTTTAGAGTGTCTTTATGTTTGTGAGATTTTTTTGGATGACCCTTGTTAATCCAATGGTGCAAGTATTCAAAGGAAAAAAATCCATTGTGATATTATTCTATTTGTCTCTCCATTCATCTATCTATCATAAACATTTTCTTTTCATTTTCTTGTGTTTTCCTTTTGGGGATGATGCAAAGCATTGAGAAATTTGTGTCTCCTCCATGTTGACCCAAAAGGATTGTTTGTAGATTCTATATATCTCTATCTGTTATTTCTCCTTTGTGTTGATTATTTCATGAGGTATTTAGGGAATGATGATGGTTTCGAGAGCTATTATATCACTATAGCAAAGACATGAGTTGACCCCGAATCTATGGATCCGGTGTGTTATCTTTGGATTTAATGTGGGGCAACCTC
Organism: Sequoia sempervirens; assembly: GCA_007258455.2. Lineage (NCBI taxonomy): Eukaryota > Viridiplantae > Streptophyta > Pinopsida > Cupressales > Cupressaceae > Sequoia > Sequoia sempervirens. The sequence continues at coordinate 1,083,861,209 of VDFB02271358.1, read as the reverse complement.
CTTTTCATGACCCAACTTTATTTTGAAATATATTTTTAGTATAGGGCTTTCCAAATAAGCTTGCATTTCTCTTCAATCAATTGGCATATATCATTTCTACTTAAAATTAATTGCTCACAGTATGGTGTTTAGGAATTCATTTAAAGTGGGGACATACATTGGATTATTTCATTTCAACATTGATCATTTTTGGCACTGACTTATGGGTGTAAAAATTTGTGATGACTTTACCCATGTGCCACCATATTTTATGAGTGCACACCTTGTAGAGCTAGTGTGTGTTTCACATCCTTTTTCCTCACCTAGTGAACAATGGATTTTCACTAGCCCATGAGTATATATTTTGTTCATATATTGGACAACAATTTTCACATGTGAAAATTCTTATGGAAAACAACGAAACCACAACTATCCCCATCCTTTTTCATTTTTCCTATTTTTGCATCAGATTTAACTTTTCATGCTTGTATATATTGTTTCGTTGCATGTATCTCTTACACATCTTGTGTGTCCCTTTGTTCTAATGTTGGTTTTCCATGGGATCAAGATCAATCTTGGAGGCTTGACCACCTCCTTGATCTTTATTATCCTATCTTTCCATCATTTGTACACTTGGACCTATCTATACACATATTTATCTGCTTTAGTGTGAGATTGAGTGTGGGATCATACTCTCACTAAAGTGGGGGATAAATCTAGTGTAGGAAATTGTATACCTTTACAATTCCACACTATGTTTGGGTTCGTTAATTATTTGGAATTAATTAAGCTCATAATTCCAAATTATGAATTCCAAAGCCCTATTTTTCTTGTTTTCCGACAGGAGAACCTATATATAATTAATGCAATTAATATTTTAATCACCTCAAAATGAATGTGTCTTGGAATTTTGGGCCAGGACCCATTCACCCAAGGGAAAATGGGTCCTCTTTAAGTCCTAGATCCCAAATTTTCATATTTTGTTTATAGTATTTTAATGATTCAAATTTCATATGCAATTATCAGTATTTTAGAATCTATTTTTTGAGAAATTAGATAAAAACCTATCAATACATAGCCTTTTTATCATTTTAAATATAAGTGACATAATCAATACTTCATATGAAAAAATATTATTGTCAAGGGAATTCAAGAGAAAGTTTTTTAGTCATTTTATGTAGCATTCAAGAGTTGATCATCATATTCAATGTTATGTGTGTTAATTTCATCTCATGAAGGATAATATGCATTGTTTATCCTAAATAATCTAGGTATTCAAGTATCCAAAAAATTAAGAAAAGCAAGATTTGATTCCTTCGAGTGATGTGTTCAACTTCAATCCTCTAAGGTAAGCCATTAGAGTTTTGGTGAGTTGTAGCAAGAAAGTGTTCATCCATCATTCCTTCCATTTATCAACTGTCATTATCTTTCTATCAGGTTTTATTTACCAATCATGGGGTTTGGCAAAGGAGAACACCCATTCAAAAATAAATATATTTTATTCTCTTTATATGAGCAGATTTATAGGTGAAAGAAGGATTGAAATGATCTCAAAGAAAAATGTTGCAACATTGCATAAGTTGACACCGTTGTTGTCAAGCCACGAAAACTCAATTGCATATCTTATTTCTAACCTTTTTCCTATGGAACCTTTGTCAAACTGAAGCTAAGATCAAGCATCGGAGTACTACCAAAGATTTTTCTAGACACCCTACCCAAGACCCATTCATCCTAGGGTGAAACTATTCTTCAATAGTACTCAGAACCAAATTTTAATAGTAAGTACATGTGTCCTGAACCTTCTTAGATTTTCCAATAAATTGTCAATTTGATTAATATAGCTTCAAGATCTTGCATTTTATCATATAGGTAATATTGATCATTAGGTTTAGTTTCATCCAATAATTTTCATTTAGTTTCAAATCCTACTATCCTAAGGAACCTAGAGACTCTGGTCTTATTAACTCACCTTAGGGTCTAAAGTCAATCTCTACATTTTGCAATCTCTTAGTTTCAATGAAATTGTGGGAAGAGGGACACCTTATGTGGTTTCCTACTATTCCCTCCATCCTATCCAAGATTCAAATGGAATTTACCCACTTTCTAGGGGTCATCTTGTGGCTTCTTGTGTCAACATTAGTAATATTGACCTATGCGTTGATTTATTAGCTTGGGGATTTGGTTGTTGGGTTTTCTTTTTGGTACTTTATTTTTTATCCCATTCTCACCTCTTGTTTTATTTTCATGATGAATTCTACTCATTTGAGCCTATGAAGTATTTTGTGAGAGAAGCATCTCTAATTTTGTAGGTTCTAGTGTATGGTGTGGATTGTGGCATTATTTTAACTAGTGTCTATTTACTGTCTCCTCTTTCACCTACATCCTATATTTCTATTAATCGGTTCTCTAACTCAAAAATATAATATTGATTCTAAACCAATTCCTTTCACATTGGTTGTGCTTCTCTACTACATCATCATGCTAACACAAAATTTGGGATTGATCCCCCTACATTAGGGAGGTCTATGTTCTTTTATTTCTTAATTCCCCTAGTTAAGGCTTTGGGGGATGAAGTTTTAATAAATGAGTACAATTTTTATTGGAAGGGTTTGATCTGCAAATTTGATATGCATTGGCCTTAGCTTTGTGATTTAAGCCACTATATCTATTAATAATTGTGACCATTAATATATAGGAAGTTTGATATTTTTCCTTTTACTAAGGGTTTGTTTTTCGCTGTACTATTAAATTTTATCTTTAACTTAGATGCTAATTTTTGTGTTTATTCTTAATTCTAGGGATAATATTCCCTCCTCAAGTCATGGGTTTTATATTTTTTAGTTTCACTAAGTCCTTCAATTGGGTACTAACTTATATTTATCTCCCAAACTTTCCTCTTTAGTTTTGGTGTGATTCTTTCTATATTCGTATTTGTAACTCATTGGGACATTTTATTATGGTGGATCAAGGCACTAGATTGATAGTCTCACACTACCCATGAATCTATTCTTATAAAAATATATTTTCATATTTCTCCCCTATTCAAGATTGATTTGTAGAATATTGATCACTCTTGAAGTTAGAATTTGGATTATAAAGGCATTCTCTTTTGTTGTATATAGTTATTTTCTATAATTCATTTTCCTTTAAATTTTCCATGCTTGAAGGTCTCTTGTTCTTCTTGGTAATGGAATAATTTGAAACGTGTACACCTTACTATGTTGGTTGATGATTCTTCTAAGCCTCCCACTACTAGTACAATGATGGGCCTCGATCCTTGTGAAAATCTTAAAGCTTGTCACCAAATATTGCTCCTCCTCTTTTCTCCTCAACTACTCTTGTGGATGATGTTTGTGTTCCTGCTTTATGCTATGTGGCTATCCTCTACTATCATCTTCCCCTATTTGAAGTTCCTCTTCTCATGTGTTGTCTATAATTAGGGATTTGGAGAGAGATTCTCTTTTTCTCTCTATCTCCTTTTCTTGAGAATGAAAATAATGAATTTTCTTGGATTTTTGTACAAAGATGAAATTTTTTTTTTTTTTTTTAATTTTGTACATTTTTCACATAATTAGGTTAAGGGTGGGCACCATTCTTGGTATAATTATGAATTTTTTTTTTTTATGCTAGTTAGGAGTAGGATTTTTGCAACAATGTTTGTAGGTTGATTGTGGTCTTCTAATATATTTGTAGAAGGGTTTGGGACCTTTCAAATACCATTTTAATTAATCCAAACTATTTAATATAACATTTGATTGATTAAATTATTACCAAAAATATAAATTTAGTTAAACCACAAAGTTAACTCTATCAGTCTTACAAGGCCTTATTTACTTACATTTTCATAGAATTCTCCCACATTCCTCTTTTAGTGTTAATCTTGAATATCCTCTTTGAGGATATTTAGTGACCCTTGATGGATTTCTCTAGCATGACCTAAATAATCTATGCATATTTTCTTTGGCTTTGTATGTTCATTTTCAATTATATAGTCACAATCACAATCATGAAATGATTCAAGATATTAGTAGATTGTTATATCAATTTAATATCATTTATTGTTGTTAAGAATATAATATATTGGATACCTTTCCTTTAACCCAAGTTTCATATATCATTAATATGCTTGATGTTACATATATGATCAATTAAGACCTAATAACACTATTATAAGTTAAACATAATTTTAGGTACAATACACTATGAGGAAAACTTAATGTACTGTAAGTAACATTTAAACAAAACAAAAATGCAACATTGATGACTATTAAACAATTGAAAATAGTGGATTATTTATTAAACTAAGAATTTATTAAAATACAAATAAATAAACAAATGAGAATTATATTGATTTTGATTGTTATATGCTCCAAATCTTTCTAATATACATCTTTACTATATAAGAAACCATTTTTTTTGGAAAAAAAAATATAATAGACTTCTTTATGAGAACAAAAGGGTCACTGCACTTAACTTGTAGTGATCCTTTAAATCCTTGAAGGTTGAAATAGATAGTTAGATAAAGAAAACCTTATCAATTACTGTTTTGGTTGAAGTTATAGAATTTCAAACTCACTACTTGTCAAGGTCATAACTAATAACTTTTTCTTAAAATTCAAAGTTTATATATACATTAAAAATCTTAAGTTGTTAAGTAATAAATTTATATTAAATTGGGGAATAGAAAAGGTCATTGTTAAAATGTTAAATTTAATTACCAAATACCTTAAAAGCATACAGTACAATTTTACCAAAAAAAAAAGAATTCTTGAGAAATATATTGAAAAGTTACAAATAAATAAACATTAGACATTTTCCACATGAAAACATCTATAAATATTTAATCAATTTAAGTAATCAATTTATATTAAGTAATCAATTTAAGTAATCTATAAATAAATTGATTATTAAGTAATCAATTTATATTAAGTTGGGGAATAGAAAAGGTCATTGTTAAAATGTTAAATTTAATTACCAAATACCTTAAAATCATAAAGTACAATTTTACAAAAAAAAAAAAGAATTCTTGAGAAATATAGTGAAAAGTTACAAATAAATAAGCATTAGACATTTTCCACATGAAAACATCTATAAATATTTAATGTATCATTTTTGGAAGATATTAACATCATGTTAATCCAAAAAAAAAAAAAAAATGTTTAATATGTATTAGACTTAAAAGATAATGTATATTTAAGTATAAAATAAATATAGACTATTTTATTATTTATAAATTAAGATAAAAAAAAAAGCACTTAATAATCTCAAAGTCCCTTCCATATTTGAAACATTCTATGCCTCTTTGTTATCTTTAAACTTTTATACTAATATTTATTTTAATGATAGGCTCTTTTATTTAACACAACTAATGATATAATTCTTGTGTAAGTTGAAGTTAAAGAGAAGAGTATATGTAAGGTTACATTGGTTGTTACAATTGATTTGGTAATGTGTAAAATATATGAATATGTCTCTCAATAGCTATTACAATAGTATTAGATATATCTATTAAATTGGAAACTATATCAATTTTGAAAGAATCTTTATTGAACACTCAAATATTTATTATGTTTAAAATTATATATTGAAAATATATAGACATTACTTATCTTAAAAATATATATACTAATTATGTTTTAAATTATATATTAATTGATTAATATATGTGTTCTTTACCAACCAATCGTTTTGTTATGGTCAATGTATTCAATGTTTATTTGTCAATCAAATTCTCACATAAACAATAGGTGCTTGACCTTAATGCGATAGTTGTATAAAATCTTTCCACATCCATTATTTACGGTAATGATTTACATTCATGTTCACGTGTTTCTTTGTAATGAATGTATAATCGTTTTGGGGAATATTTGTGAACATCCTGTTGGATAAGACTGTGCCTTTTCGGGCAGCTACGTGTCTTCCCCTTCCCTTCTTCTTCCTAATAAAGAAAAGGTATTCAACAAATTAAAAAGGTATTTAACATATAAAAAAATTTCCCATCCTCGTGATTCTTCAAACCTGTACACCTCATTTTCAAAGCGTGTTTTCTTTTTTTTGTAGAGAATTCCTTAAAGTGACCTAGATCATCTATATAAACGTCATTCAACTCCATCAGTATATAGAATGTTGTGTCATTGGTTAAGGCGAGGTGTAGTGCATTGCGAAATAGAAAAGTTTCTTACTATCATTTTAGGATGGAAAGGTATGAAAGAGAGAGTAAGAGTGCAATGGCCAACATCATTGAGAATGGAGGATGGAGTAAGAGTTCTATAGTGAATGAATGAAGGAGTAAGAGCTCTATGGTGAATGTAGGAGGGAGTAAGAATTCCATGGCTGACAGCCTTGGAAATGAAGAAGGGAGAAAGAGTTTCATGGATGACAGCATTGAGAATGAAGGCAGGAGTAAGAGTTCCATCACAAATGAAGGAGTGAGCAAGAGTTTCATGGCAAATGAAAGAGGGAGCAAGAGTTTCATGGCTAACAACATTGAGAATGAAGGCAGGAGTAAGAGTTCCATGGCGAATGAAGCAAGGAGTAAGAATTCCATGGCGAATGAAGAGAGAAGCAAGAGTTTCATAGCTGACAACCTTGGAAATGAAGAAGGGAGCAAGAGTTTTATGGTTGCCAGCATTGAGAATGAAGGCATGACTAAGATTTCCATGGTGGAAAGCCCTGAGAAGATCTCTTGCACCATTTGTCTTAGCTGGAGAACTTGTAGATATCATTCCACTGAACCCAACAAACAAGTAATGATTCTTTTCTTCTTCTTGAATGCATCTGTTCTTTTAGATTTTGAATCAACATTTGGGCACTGTGAAAGACATATAGCTTTTCTATATACAAACTTTGAAATCATACATTTGAACTTACGTTTTGTCGCCTCAGTTTCAAATTGCTATAAAGTAGTTATCTTTTTCATGGTGTAGATTAATCTTAATATTGGTCTACCTTACTTTAGTTAAGACATTTGACTATAAATAAATATTTTTTTATGTAAAATGTACATTTCAGGATTTCTGTCACATTTCTGTCCACTTGTCTCATTCTTTCTAATTGAAGATAATAATTATATTCTTTGATCTATGAATTTTTTTGTTTTGGTTTCAATAAGATTTGATTTGTTTAGGTGACACATCTGAAACCACACTAATAAATGAATCTACTCAAAATACTAGTATAATTTCAGATGACCTATTTATACAAATCAAATCTAGAATATGCTGTTTAAACCTAAAAATACTAATCTACCTTGTCCAATGATTACAATTTAATCATGGCTTAGCTGTTCAGTCTAATTAGCCACACATTGTCTTAGGTTAACCCTCCAATTGTAGATGCAACTTCCATCGAAATAAGATTGAGAAAAGGTCGAATACATTTTAATTTGCACGTGTAAAGGCGTCTGTATGACACTCTGGTTGTCCAAAAGAGGATCACGGGTTTAAATCGAGTAAATCATTTATTTTATAGCAAGCATTACAATGTGCTGATTGTTTATATGAGATTAGAAAATTAAAACCTTTTTGCCTCAGTTATGTCCTAAGAAATTATCTGTGTTGTGGTTGATTCAGTTATCAGTCTGTTGAAGCGCGTGTGAAGATGTGGGAAAGCAAAAGCAGCAGCTGTATACTGGGAACTACTAGTAAGCGCGTTGATGGTATTATTCACTATCATATATATTTCCACGTTTACAAGTCATCGTCCACTGCCCTTAGTTTGGCATTTGCAAGAGGACAAAACTCTTGTGTGGGAAAAGATTTTGTTCTCTCCGGACTGGGCAAAATATCTACCTAGCAGAAATTTTCAAAATATCTGTTATAATTTGGTTTGTTATTGACTTTACAACTCAATTTTATTCCATATTCACACATTAAACAACTTTTTAAGCTTAGTCTTTTCTCCCGTAGCTAAGCTCCCATAATTACCATAATCATAAAGGCATATTTAAAAGGTCTAGACTTGTTTGGATTCAGGCTGCTTTTAGAAAAAAATATCTTAGATATTTACCCCACACGGATAATATTCGGTCATACAGTACTAAAGTGCATTTAACTTCGTCTCAACAGCTGTCAACATTTCTAGGTTTCAAACAGCTGTAAAACAGGACTGATCACACTACCTCTGGTTAAAAGGTTTATTCATCGTTTCTTTTTTCTAAGTGTTTGCGAAGCATCTAACATTAAATTGCAATTGACCCAGAGAAGCAGGAACCTTTAATAATAAAGCAGGACAGTACTCCAGAGCAATCCATTCTTGGCTCTTCTGTATGGTATGGAGGACCCGAAGAGTATTATGGTAGTCACAATAGAAGAAAGAAAGAGACAGATAAGGTAAGACTTCAGCTTTTTCATTGGGAGAACATATGCCTGCAAGGAGGTTCATTTGTTGACCTAATATCGTTCCTCACAGATTAAAACGGGAGTAAGGAAACTGAAAGAGGCAGCTGACCCATTTAACCTTGAATATACAATAAGGGGGGAATTGGTGGAAAGGTAAGGTAAACTATGCCATAGAATAATACAAATGCCCTCAAAATGGTTAGATGCTATTGATTATATATAGCTATGCTTAATGATCTTCCTACAGCAACTGTCGTTGTAAATGAAAAGTTGCTCTTGTCTGTTATAGGTTCTTTGGATTACTAAACTTATGGAAGGCCTTAGATCAATTTTTTTCAATACATTTCAGTATTTTTTACTATACATTTTAGAATTTTGGTTTAAACAGTATATTTTAGTTTTTTGGTTTGTTGAACTTCTCCAATTAAATTGCACTAATAGATAAGTGGGTTCTATTGGAAAGCTAATATGATTGAAGAGATACTTTGATTTATCCAATAATGTAAGATTCTAGTGCATATTCTATTGAAAAAAATGCTATAGAATGTTCTTCAATTTAACTGAATGAGAGTCCTTGCTGTGTTTCTCAGGGAATGCTGTAATCTGTTGTGGGATGGATTTAGCGTGGAATATGATATCTCTGTATTTATGTCAAAGTACATCTGAAGAGGGAAACCTTATACTTCTAAAAGTTTCTCAACATAAATAAATTTGATGTCAGTTTCATTTTCTTTTGTCAATTTTCTCTGAGATTATTTGATTCACTACCAATCCTTTTCACTTAATCTACAATCCATTCCTTTTAAAGTGAGCTCCTTTTTGAAGTGTAGGGTTTACATGGTAGGTCATCTCTTACCCAGAGTGTTTGATGTGTGAACAAATGCGGCATATATTAATATTAATGTGGAATGGGTTTGGGTTTGAGGACATAAAGCAAATACATCAGAGATTATTAGGCAGTTAAGGCCTCATGTGATGTACTGGAGGAGGAAAGTGGACTGTAAAGAGAAGTGGGAAATACTTCTAATTAAGGTAATAATTTAATAGTCTTGGTAAGTAACGTTTAATACTGTCGCTTTCATATATGGAAAGCAGAGTCTATAAGAAAAGGAGATAAATAATAACTAGCAGTCGCAAGCACATGCATGTGACGATCAGTCAATAGGGTGCACTACAAATGACTATTGAATGGGTAGTAAGTAGCAGATTTTTTTTCGAGTGCAATGGGAGATATAGATAACCAATAATATTTGCAACTGTCTGATTGGTGCGAGGAAGGGAGAACATGTTAATAAGGCAATATGAAATAACGTAAGGTTAGTTCATAGTAGGAGGCATAAAAATGGGAAAATGGTCTTTGTGTCTCGGAATGGAAATTTATCCGTTGGAAATTGGTTATGAAATTCGAGAATAAAACTATGCGTCATGTTGAACGAATGTTATTATTTGCAATCTATTCATTAATTTGAATTTGTGGTACTTTATAATTAATAATTTATTTTTATTAATATGTAATATTTAATAATTTTAGGTATAATAGTTGTTTAAAATTCACATTAATAAATAATTTTAGGTATGAAAATAACTTTTTCCTTATAAAAAGAATTGAAAAATTAAATAAAATTTAAATTTTTAATAATAAATTTCTTAAATAATAATAATCTATTCAAAATTTAGGCACAATATAATTTTAGCTATGTCTTAGTTTTACATTTACTAGACCTAGATGCACATCTATACTTGACCTTTTTTGTGTAGGTTAATCAATGAATTGATTGATTATTATTTAATAATCTTAAGATACATATCCATACAAATACACGGCAGACTTAAAGTTGTGGATAAAACAATATGTACGAAACATATGGAACATTAAAGGATTCTCCTTTTTTAAAGACTTATTAGTCATGTCTTTTATTACTAACATTGAATAAAAAAATATTCTTTCAAAAAATTCAATCCATTAGTATAGTGATGTCTTTTATTACTAACATTGAATAAAAAAGTATCCTTTCAAAAAGTCATTTTTTATTTGAATACTAGTTATAATGGTCATAACAAATGAATTTTTCTAGAAAGAAAGATGTTATAAGTAGTATCTACTCCATAATTCTGGGAGTAAAACCATTTTTGTGGTTGTCATTTATGGGTTATAAGAAGAATGAGATGAAATGATGCACATATTTTGCATTGTTATAATAATTGAATTAGAAGGTACACCTTGTTTTAAGGTAACATGAGAAACATGTTATTATAGAGTATGAAACGAGAAACATATTTTTTCCTCCCTACAACTTGCTATGACGTAGAAAACATGTTTTTATAGAGTATGTTTGTCGAAGCTAAATCTATACAAGGATCTATGTACACATGTATCTGTGTAACAACAAATATATGGCATTAAAAGTAAAACCACAAAACCCACGCTTGTTTTCCTCCCTACCATATTGGCATCATGAAGCCTCATGGACTCTAGCCAAACCCCCAAGCAAGAAAAGGATGGAACACCCACGGGAGATTTCATGGAGTTTCATCATACATTATACAATAAAAAACTTGGGGAAACTCTGGTGTTTTCATATATAATATCTGGTTTTTGAATCCTTTTGCATGCTTAAACCTAATTCCTAGAAATGAAATACAAAGGTATGTTAGTGCACAAGCAAGCAAAATAAAAAAGGAATGATAAAAAATGATTATGTGTATGGGTAAAATTAATATATACAATGTGAAGCTAAAAATAATCAATAATTTTTACAATTAGTTAACCAAATTTTTCTATTGATAATGGGAAAGTTTTGTACTTACATACAGTGTTGATCTTGTTTAACGAGGGCGATCTACATTGTATCGAGAGCATGAAATAATTTGAAATAGATAGTGTACAATACACTAATTTTGTTGAATTCCTATTATATCTATCTAGCAATATAAACAAAATAATATACATATACAATAAAAGAGGTTAGCACTATTTGTTGTAAATAGAAAGATATAAAATGGAACATTTTGAATACATGACATCTTGGTAAAGAATTGTCTATTATAAATGGTTTAGTTGAATGGAGCAACATACACCCCTGCCATGTACTTATGTGGATAAACAATGTGATGCAATCAAAAAATTGTTTGTCCTCTCAGAATCACATGACAACAGTGTTTGGTTGCTCTCCATAATCATGTAAAACAATGTGCATTCTCCTCCCTACCATATTGGCATCATGAAGCCTCGTGGGCTCTAGCCAAACCCCTGAGCAGAAAAGTAGGTAAGGTCCATGGAAAATCTCATGGACTCTTATCATATACCACACAATAACAATTTTTGGAAAGGGTTCATTTTTTGAAACAAGTTCTATAATATTGTAGTGTTTTTTTTTGGTCTGACAAGTTGACGAAAAATAGATATCCTGGTAAAGAATTAGCATAATGGGGTTTGAATACAACTAGAAGAAGATGGATAGATGGAATGTATAGAACGGTGTAGAATAAGTAGAAAGGTCCATCTAACTTGACAATGTGAGTTTAAATCTATCTATATTAAAAATACAACTGCAATCTAAGGAATAACATAGTAAAAATGGTCATCAAATTAATAGGCCAATTGTTACGTAGACTGCCTACTGATACATAATGCACATTTTGCTTTGGGGAATTGGAGAAAAAAAATATCATAAAAGATATTGATACAAAACAAGCAATATATGTAACAGTTGGCTTCTAAATTCAAAATTCAAGCTACTAGATAAAATAGAGAAATTGTAAAAGAACTATTAGGAAAACACTTTAAGAATTAGAGATATATGACAGATGATTGAAACTCACATGAAACATATTGATACAAGACAAGTAGTCTATGTAAGAGTTGGCTTGTCTAATCAAAATTTCTCACACAGGAAAACACTTGATTTCTTCTTCCATGTATCGAGGCAACAAACTGCACCACCACTAGCATATGTAGGTAGGAAAATCTGCAGCTCTCATAAGCAGCCTTGAGTGGTTTGTTCTAGGGAACTTGAAACAGATGAGGGAAAAATAATATCATGAAACATATTGATATAAGATTTGAGCTACATTTTTTGTTAGTAGATATTGAAGAAAAATAGAGGAATTGTATAACAGGTATTAGAATAACACTTGTTTGGTACTAAATATTATACACAAAAAAAAATTGCATTGATTTCACTGAAACATAGATAGATACATATGCACATATATATATATGTATTCCATTCCCTAATTGATATATAAAAATATACATATAGGCAGATACACATATCCATATATGCAAACGAAGAGCACTATGGCTTGTTAAAGAATGCAAAAACAATTTATATATACATATGTATATCTAAATAGATTTGTATACTATGTTTATTTGTATTTATGTAGACTGCCATTTTAAATAGGTTAAAATAGCATATATAACTATTTTCTACGTTGTGAGAAAATCGCTAGAATACAACCATAGCATTCAATGATATAGCATTGAGATGTTGTTAAGAACATAGTATTTAATTGTACAATATTTGTAACATATTCATAATGCCACAATGGCTCTTCTGACAATTCAACTTAATCAATATATTTTCATGCATATTTAGGAGTATACTTTCCCACACTACAATATTGAATATTGCATTTACTTCTTATTGTGCCATCACACCACAATGCTAGGATGATATATATATATATAGACACATAAAAATGGCCTCGACTTGCAAACCATATTTTATATGACAACCATGCTTCTCCCTCACCTATAATTAAATAATTACCATTAATTATTTAGTAACATGACCATTTATTATTCAATTAAATAAATTTATTTATTTAACCCACTTTCCATCCCACCAAACAAATAATTAAAAAAAATATTTATTGTCTTTTTTCTCATTCCCATTTATGAATTAAACCATTATTTAATTCATAAGTCAATATTCCTCCATAAATTAAACAATTTCTATTATTCCAACTACCTCTTTCTCTCCAACATTGATTTGATTATCTCCAATTATATCTCAAGCCGTCATTTCAGAGCTTTCCCTTTCTTTGACCTAATGTTTCCCTAAATATAATCCTCCTTATCACATTGAATCCTAGCCTTTGATCTTAGGGCTGCACCAACTTTTAATCCTAGCCATCCATTCTCAGTTTGGAATTCTTTAAAAGTATCTCTCTCAATCGATTTTCGACACACAACATGCTTGAGATATTTTGAGTACTTGATCACACATTACTTCAATATTTTTCTTGGCTTTGGCATAGGCTATAGTTGCACTCCAAATCTGAGGGAAATCATACTATTTACAACAAGGTGGAGAAGGGCAATAGAGGTCAATCAAGGGAGGCTTGAAAACCAGGTGATATTGTTTTAGTATTTTTTATGCTTCTTGATTTCCATTGTGCTCTATTGTTATTGGTGATTTAATAGTTTATGCTACTTGCAACTAGCTTGATTTTTTCTTCCCTAATACATTTGGTGAACCTAACATGGATTTTTAGATTATCTTTTAGATTTTTTTCAGAAACTGAAATGCTTTGCTTCTTTTTATGCTAGAAATTAACATGGCTTTGATTCTAAAGATTTTATTTTATTCTCATATGCATCATACTTTCAAAGATAGCACTGCCCTACTTGAGATGGAAACACCATTATATTTTATGACTTCGTAGGCACATTTTATGTATTTTTTTCAAATTAATTGGTTTTAACTTGCAACATTACATCACATCATTTTAATTGTAATACCTCACTAAGACTTCACAACTGCTTAATTTGAGTGCTATGTTTGATCTGGGACCTACACCACTGTGCAACATTCAATGACTATTTTAATTTTCATATTATGGCTCTCTCCATCTATTGCTATGCTAGGATCTCTCTTGCCTACACTAGACTTTACTATGTGGGCCTTCTTTTAAAAGATAAAAAATGAAATATTTCAAAAGTGAAATATAAGGTAAAAAACGGGAGAAATGTGAATTAAATATTCATGTTCTAAAGTGCAAAGTGAAATATTTTATTACTGGGCATTAAAATATAAAATGAGAGCCTAGAATATTTTATAATGTGAATTTATTTACTTTATAGACATATATTATTTGCTCGGAGGTGAAATATAGAAAGCAAAACATTTGAAATAAAGGGAAAAATATTTAAAGTGGAAATATCTCCTAAGAAGAGACAAAGCCAAATGTAAAATGTGGCAAGAAAATTAAACACATGGAGATATGGGTAAAACTTTTTACCTTGTGATTGTTTAAAAAGTGGGAGGGAAAATATTTTAAAGGTAAAATGCAAAAACAGGAAATAATTTGATAAGGTGAATAAAATATTCACTAAAATTTTATTTGTTGGCGAATGTAATATTTTTCCATGCCTTTAAACGAAATATTACAAGTGAAGCTACAGTAATTAAATGTGAAAATAAAGTGCAACAAAGGGTTGAAACAAAAATAAAAGGATTTTCACTTGTAGACATGCAGTTTTCCATAGTAGGGTAAAATGATGAGAATTTCCTCACATGGAGAAATTTTTTGTTGCTAAATAACTTTGTGTAAAGGCAATTTGGAGGAAAAAATTGTTGATGCAAAGGGAAGAGAGAGGAGAGATTTTTTTCCTACTGTTGATGAATGGTGGAAGAGGTTGCCATGTCTCTACAACAAATTGGTTTTAGGGATACTTTTGCTTGCCTTTTATTCTCATTCTTTTCTCATTGTAAAGGATTCTGGGTTCCATATTCTGAAACCTCTACAAGGCAAGTAGAAGCTTTGGGTAGATTTTAAAGCTAGGATGATTGTAACTAAGTCATTAATTTGAAAGTGTGTGTTCTGAATTATGCTTTCATGTTTATTTTAGTTGACCATTGTCTCCATGGCTGAGATGTAATGCTCTTTTGGATTCAAGAATAAAATTTCCTGATTCATTTCATGCACATTTTCTACATTTTAGTTATATTTGTTGTTTCCTTATGTTCTATGAGTAATGTAATTGCTTTATTGAAGCACAAGCTACATTTATTATTGTCTATTTTTCATGGGATAGTGTAATTGCTTCAACAAATGTGACAAGAGTGTTTTGTTTTAGGTGGATTTATAAGAAGAATTATCAAATAAATCTTCAGTGGTCTAGTTGTCATACTTTGATAAAATTTACAAACATCTTCAAAGCATGTTTAACACTCTAGGATGAAGAGCTGGTTATATGACTCCATAGCCCATTTTCTGGCACTGGTCCATTGTTATGCTTCTATTTCTTTCAGTTTGGTCCCAATTCTTTAACTCATAAATCATGTCAATTTTGTGTTGTGAGTACTCATATCTGCCATGTTCTCCATGCTAGTTTCTAAAATTCACTTAGTATCAAATTGCCGATTTGAGTGATATTTTATGTTTCTGAGCATAATTCTATGAGAGCATTATATGTTAAGCAATATCCCATGAAGTATGTGTTTGAATCTCTCGATGTTTCTAAAGGGTCACCCCTTGGGTCCTATAGAGCTCAAAGTGTAGGGAAAATGTGAGTTAACTCCATTTCCCATTAGTTGGCCAAATCCCCTAGTGAATCTGATCATTAGAAACTGGTTAGTCTATAGGATTCATTGGTCTGGTTCGATTTGGAGCAAAAAATGGGAGTTTACGTCCCCCGATGGAGTAGAAAGTGGAGAGCGGTCCTTCCAACAATAGAGGACATAAGAGGAGTCCACCTTCTCTGAAAGGTGGTCCTACACTGAATTGTTATGTTTTGGTAACAGAACTAGTCCAAGCTTCCCCTGAGTTCGTCACCCCTCCCGAGTCACTTGGTGAGCCTAGTGGTGAACCTCTAGCACAAATTTCCTTATTCATTGATGTATGACATGGCACTCAAGTGAATTGTACTTTTAACTCTCTAGATGAAGTTCCAACCTTTTGAATGATTTTCATGAAATTGTTGACCATAACTCCACAACAGCTGAGTGGAGACCTTGTGCAACTTTCTTCCTTAGCCCTTATTGCGGGGAGCGTTAGAATCTCCTCCTCTTAATAGCCCACCACTACAGGCTCATCCTCCTTCTTCCTATGATGATTTGGAGTGGGAAGCGAATGACCTCTTGGTCGATTAGTGTTAGGGCAAGGCCTCTTCTTTATCTTTGGATTAGATGTGTGTTTGTGTTGTGATGTGTCCCCCCATGATTGTGCTATATGTTTTTGGATGACCCTTGTCACCCTTGTTGGTTCTTGGATATAGGAGTGGTTTTTTTGTCATAAACCTTCTTCTATTTGTATAATCATTCTTCCTTGTTTTTGATTGAATTTTGACAAAACTTGGGATGATGCAAAGTGTTGGGGGAATTTAGGCTCCCCTCCCATGTTGACTTTATTTTTTTTATTTTTTCTTTGTCTTCTTCTACATTCTTCACATGGCCTAATATAGTAGGGGGCTGTTGATAGTTCATTTTATATACTCTCTCTCTCTCTCTATATATATATATATATATATATGAGAAACTTTAACCCCAAAATAATAGATCACCCTTGTGCCCTTTGTTTGTGATATCTTTGTCTCTCTTCGCTTTCCTTTTCTTATCTTTCTCTCTTTTTTTCTTGAGTTGTCCCTTTCATGTGTGACAATGCCATTTCTATGAAACATTGATTTTCATAAAATGTATTCATTTCCAATGAATCTTTTCTCAATAATCTTTGCAAAAAATTTCTAAAAATCGTATTCTCTACTTGAAATCCTAATAGAACATGTTTCCTTCATCATGGATTCACAAAGAAACTAACTTGATACCTTTCATTCGAAGAGGGAGCAACTTCCACCTTCCCATGACAAGGGGGAATTTTCTTCCTTTCAAATTCCTTGATGAAGTGAGCATCTTTCAAAAGGATTCCTTGATGATGAATTGCTTAGAGAAAGAAATATCTCTTCCACACTTTCAAACAGTGTGTCCCTTGAGTGGACCCCTTTCTACATAGTAGGTTCCCTAGGGACCCCTTTGAAAGCTTTGCAATCTATTAATGATATGTGTGACTATCCACTTACTTTCCTATGTGGCCACTCTCAGACATGTTCTATTTGTGGGGTAAACATGTCACTTTACAGGTGCACCTGTGAAGCTAATTTCTAACTCTGCAGAGTCTCCTTTCCTTCGGTTTCCTTCATGTGATATATCTTGGGGGATACCTCCCTACAGGTTTGTGGGCCTATAGCGCACTTATTTTGAGCTTCCTCCATGTGAGAGATCTTGGAGATCGCTCCCCTATAGGTTTGCAGGACTGTAGGACACTTTTTCTAGGGTTTCCTTCATGCAAGAGGTCTTCGAGGACACCTTCCCTATAGGTCTATGGGCTTGTAGGGTGCTTTTATAGGGTTTCTTACATGTGAGAGATCTTGGAGGACACCTTCCTTGCAGGTCTATAGATATGTAAGGAGCTTCTTTTAGGGTTTCCTTCATGCGAGAGATCTTGGAGGATACCTTCCCTACATCTTTGCGGCCCTGTAGGGTGCTTTAATGGGGTTTCCTTCATGTGAGAGATCTAGGAGGATGCCTTCCTTGTAGGTCTGCATGCGTGTAAGGCATTTTTTATGGGTTTCCTTCATGTGAGAGAAATGTTGGAAATATGTGTCTCAATCCCACAGGTTGAAACCTCTATTGGATCCAAGTCGGTGTGACATATTCTATGTCTAGTTGATGAGCAGATTTGTATCCTTATGTTTTGTATAGGTCACTGTGACCTTGCAAAAGTCTTGCTTAATGGTTACACATTGGAGTCTTTGGTGTGACATGTGTTTGGTGTGACCACTTACCATGTGGATATCTCTGGCCGACATGCCATTCATGTCAAGCATCGGGGAGACTCATAGCGACCATAGACTTTGGGGTGACTTGAACACTCAGGAAGAAGTCCCAACGACAATGGAAGGTCTCGCCGATGGGGATATAGTTGGGGTCTTCGCGATGACTCAAAGACTTTGGTATGAAGTCTTGGCGACCGATGGAGAGTATTGCCGATGATGAGGGGTCTTCCGTATAACTCTTGGTGAATGGTGGTCTTGGGGTAACTTGGAGATTTCGATAAGAACTCTCACTGAGAGTGGTAAGTCTTGCCAATTGTTTAGTCTTCGATATAACATAAAAATCTCAATGAAACCTCTTGGTGATAGTTGAATGTCTTAGCGATAGATGGGTGTCGATGGAAATGCTAATGTTTTGGTATGACTTAGGACCTTGGTATGAAGTCCTTGTGAAAGGGATGAGTCTCACCGACTGGTGGATGCACTCAAATTAACTTGAAGGCTTGGCGTGAGGTCTCGATGAGAGCAGTATGTCCTACCGACAAAAGGACTCTTCGGTGTGACTTAGGATATTGATATATGGTCTCACTGAAGAGCGATAGTCTTTCCAAAAGGAGAATTGAAGTTAATGCAATGGGTGAACTCAATATAACCTCTTGTCAATTGTAAGGACTCTTGGCGATATTGAATGTTGACTGTGTTGGCATCGGGGAGACATAGTTAGTGTCTCACCAATATGCCAACATAGCTTGATTTCCTTTTGAATGTTTGAATTTCCTATGTCACGTCTTGTGGACCAATCAGAGAAGCTGAATGGGAACAATTGGAAGACAGTTCATTGTGGTAGTTCTGAGAGGAAGCTCGATAGATAGGGCTGACATGTTTATACTCACAGATTGGAAATGATGTCTGGTTGGATTATTCAAAGGATCGATGGATTGTTGTGTGGTTGTATAATCAGAGTGATTTCTATATTGTAAAGATTGTAACTTGAAGGTTCTTGTACAAGTTTGATCATTGTGAAAGCTACTAAAATATGTCATCAGAAAGGTAAGTCTGATATTTGTATATAATCTCCATTACTGTAATACAAAGTGATTTCTCTTGGTGTGGTGGGTTTTTCTCCTGTAAGGGTTTTCCCACATAAATCTGGTGTCCATATGTGTGTGTCAAATACTCTATTTCTATTATCTCTTTCATGTGCATCTTAATTAGACTGTAATTGTAATTTTAAAAGGTATCTCTTCATTCTTTCCTAAGGTTTTGACTTTCAGAGAGTTGTTTCGGTATCTAATTTTCCTTACAAGTGGTATTAGAGCTTGGCCAGTTGTTTTATCCTTGTGGGTATGTTGGGTTTTTTGTGTCAATTTCTGTTCAATGGGAGTCTTGTAGAAGATTTTCAATTTCTAATTACAGATTGAGATGGCAAGCACGTCAGGAAAGATTGAAATAGAGAAGTTCAATGGCATCAATTTTGAGTTGTGGAAACTTAAGATGGAAGAACTATTGGTTGATTGTGATCTTTTGATTATTGTGTTTGGAGTGAATCATACAGGCATGAAGCAAGAAGATTGGAACCTTGCAGATAGAAATTCTAAGGGGCTGATAAGGCTTTGTTTAGCAGACTTTGTTCTTCTCAATGTGCATGAGGAGAAGACTATATCTTCCTTATGGAAGATACTGGCATCTATTTATCAGGGGAAGTCAGTGGTGAATAAATTGTTCCTGAGGAAGAAGTTGTACACTTTGAGAATGCATGAAGGAGGTTCTATAGCTGATCATTTGAATGCATTCAACATGTTGATTGCATAGTTAACATCTATTGGTGTGAAGATTGACGAAGAGGATTGTTTTATATTGATATTATGTTCTTTTCCAGATTCATGGGATCACCTTGTAATGGCTATTAGGAGTACAAAATCTAGTTTCAAGATGGAAGATGTTGTTGCTTCTTTGTTATTAGAAGAGATGAGAAGGAAATATTCTGAGATGAAAAAGGAGGCCCTGGCTATTAGAGGAAGGTTGGAAGAGAAAGGAAAGAAGAAGGACAAGAAGTCCAAATTGAAATTAGAGGGGAGATCAAAGTCTCCTGGCAAGAAGTCCAAGGTGAAGTGCTGGAACTGTGGGCAACCTGGTCATGTTTGAAAGGATTGCAAAGAGGAGAAAAAGAAGAAGAAGAAGGGATCTTCCGATAATGATTCTTCTCAGAGTGATGTAGACACCTTCATTGTTGCCTTGGCTACACCGGCATCAAATGATGTCTAGCTGATTGATTCAGGAGCATCTTTCCACATGACATCTCATAGAGAGTGGTTCACGAAGTATGAAGAATACAATGGTGGAAAGGTGTACTTGGAAAGAAATTCAAATTTAGAGATTGTTGGCCATGGAAGAGTCAGAATCCAATTCCCCAATGGGAGAGTGAAGGTAATCAAGGCTGTTATGCATATACAAGGTTTGGCTCAAAATCTGTTGTTTGTCAGTAAGCTGAATGATATTGGAGTGCAAGTCATATTCTTTGGAAATGGCTGCAAGATGACTAGAGGCTCAATGGTGCTAGCAAGGGGTGCCCGTATTGGTACCTTGTACAAGATAGATGCACATGTTGCTCAATGTAACAGTGTCTCTATAAAGTCACATAAAGCTACTCATGGAGGTAAAGAGGGAAATGTTTCTAATTATGTAAACTCTATGGAAGTTAAACTTCTAGCAGAAAAGAGTATGCTCTAGCATCATAGGCTAGGCCATATTGGAGAGAAAGGTTTAAAAACCTTGAAAAACAAAAACCTGGTTGAGAGGCTTGAATATTGTAACTTTGAATTTAAATTTTGTGAACATTGTATCTATGGAAAACATCACCATGTTTCATTTTATTATATTCCTCATAAATCTTCTAGTTTGCTAGATTATATTCATTCTGGTGTATTTGGTCTAGTGAATGTTCCTTCTTTGTCTAAGTCAAGGTACTATGTATTGTTTATTGATGATTATTCAAGAAGAGAATTTTTTTATTTTCTGAAAAGTAAATCAAAAGTATTTAGTCGATTTAAGTAATTTAAGAACCTTGTAGAAAATCAGATTAGAAGGAAAATAAAATTCTTAAGGAGTGATAATGGTAGTGAATTTTTTTCTGATGATTTCGAGATGTATTGTAAAGACCATGGGATTAAAAGACATAAGACTACACCTTATACTCCACAGCAAAATGGAGTTGTAGAAAGGTTCAATTGCACAGTGATGGACAGAGCACAAAGTATGCTGAGTAGTGTTGGCTTGGAGGAGAAGTTCTAAGCTGAGGTTGTTGCTACTGCATGTTACTTGATCAATCATTCTCCAAATTCTGCTCTTGTTGAGAAAACACCTTTGGAAGCATGGTCTGGTAAGAAGCCTTCTTTAAGACATATTCATACTTTTGGCTATGAGGCATATGCTCATGTGTCATATGAGAAAAGATATAAATTTGAGAACAAGGCTGTCAAATGTATTTTTATTGGCTATAGTGCTAGCATAAAAGGATACAAGCTTTGGAATCCTGATATGAAGAAAGTTGTATATAGTAGAAGTGTAATCTTTCATGAGCTAAAGCCTTCTACCTTGGATATCCAGTCATAAAACAATAAGGATGTAGTTGAAATTCCTCCGACACCAGAGAAAGAGCAACTGAAAATTCAAAATGTACCTGAAATAGAGGAGAGCTCAAGCAGTTCTCAAATTTCTGAAGAAGAAGAAGAACCTCACCCTCATCAATTGAGGAGGTCAGCTCGTGAGAGAAAGCAACCTGATAGGTATGGGTTTTCTTTGATAGATTCTACTTGTTCCTATGCTTTAATTTCTAGCACTGATTAGCCTAGGATTGTGAACGAGGCATTTAAAATGTCTGATTTAGACTCTTGGTTGAAAGCCATGAATGAAGAAATGGCATCATTAGAAAAGAATGAAACCTGGAGTTTGGTGCCCTTGCCTAAAGGCAGAAAAGTTGTTGGCTGCAATTGGGTATTTAAGAAGAAAATCGGCATGGATGGTAGTGTGGAAAAGTATAAGGTGAGGTTGGTTGCGAAGGGTTATTCCCAGCTAGAGGGAATTGATTGTGGGGAAATTTTTTCTCCTGTAGCTAAGCTGACATCTATCAGATTTCTTTTGTCACTTGCAACGGCGTATGACTTAGAAGTAAAAGAGATGGATGTGAAGACAACATTTCTTCATGGTGATCTTGAAGAAGAGATTTACATGTCCCAGCCTGAGCACTTTGTTGAAAAAGGTAAAGAGAAATTGGTTTGCAAGTTGAAAAAGTCTCTGTATGGGTTAAAGCAGTCACCTAGAATTGGTACCAGAAATTTGATACTTTTGTATTGTCTTTGGGATTTGTGAGATCAAAATTTGATCATTGTGTTTATTATAAAGCTAAAAGTGATCAAATTCTTATTATTGCTCTCCATGTTACTGATATGCTATTCATAGGGAATAGTAAGTTGATGATTTCTGATCTTAAGTCTCAGTTGTCTGCTAAGTTCGAAATGAAAGATCTTGGTGCAACAAGGTATATTTTGGGGATGGAGATAAACAAGGACAAGAATAGTAGAAAAATTTGGCTCAGTCAGAGTAAGTATAGCAAGACTGTTCTAGAGATATTTTGCATGAATGATTGCAAGTAGCTAGTTGTTCCAGTCTTGCAGGGAACAAAGCTATCTATTGAAGACTATCCAAAATCTCCTACTAAGATGGAGGACATGACCAGTGTACCCTATGCTAGTGTGGTTGGTAGTCTTATGTATGCAATGGTCTGTACTAGGTCAGACATTGCCCAAGCAGTGGGAGTTCTTAGTCATTTTATGGCTAATCCTTTAAAGGACACATTGGGATGTTGTGAAAAGAGTTTTCAGATATTTGAAGGGAACTTCAGATTTTGCTTTGTGTTACCATGGGATCTTGGTTGAATCATAGAGGACTCTCAGTATTCGAGGCTATATGGATTTTGATTGGGCAAGGGACATTGACAACAGGAGGTCCACCAGTGGATACATTTTCATGTTGAATGGTGGTGAAGTGAGTTGGATGAGTAAGCGGCAGGCTGTAGTTGCTTTATCCACTACAGAGGTTGAATACATGGTAGCTACTCATGCTTGTAAAGAAGTAGTTTGGTTAAAACATTTGTGTTCTAACATTGGTTTTGATGCAAGGAAAATAACTATTTTTTGTGACAGTTAGAGTGCAATTTGTCTACTAAAGAATCCTACTTTCCATGCCAAGATGAAACATATAGATGTACAGTACCACTTTGTATGAGATATGATGGAGGATGGAAAGGTCAGTTTGGAAAAAGTTGATACTCTGGAGAATGTTGTAGATGCATTGATGACGCCAGTGAGCACAGACAAGTTTAGGTGGTGTGCCAATTCAATGGGCCTTAGTGCCCATGATTTTCAGTAAGTTTTGTTGTGCTCTAGAGGTGCTTATGTGATCTTCATCAAGTGGGAGATTGTTGGAAATATGTGTCTCAATCCCATAGGCTGAAACCTCTATTGGAGCCAAGTCGGTGTGACATATTCTATGTCTAGCTGATGAGAAAATTTGTAGCCTTATGTTTTGTACAACTCGCCATGACCTTGCAGAATTCTTGCCGAATGGTTACACATTGGAGTCTTCTATGTGACATGTTGTGTTTGGTGTGACCTCTTACTACATGGAGATCTCTAGCTGATAAGCCATTCATATCGAGCATCGGGGGGGACTCATAGCGACCGGGGGCTTCAGGGTGACTTGAACACTCGGGAAGAAGTCCCAAGGACAATGGAAGGTCTCACCGATGAGGATACACTTGGGGTCTTCACGATGACTGAAAGACTTCGGTATGAAGTCTTGGGGACTGATGGAGAGTCTCGTTGATGATGAGGGGTCTTCGGTATAACTCTTGGTGAACGGTGGTCTCGGGGTAACTTGGAGATTTCGGTAAGAACTCTCAGCAAGAGTGATAAGTCTTGCCGACTGTTCAATGCTCGATATAACATAGAGATCTTGATGAAAACTCTTGGCAATAGTTGAATGTCTTAGTGATAGATGGGTGCCAATGGAAATGCTAATGTTTTGGTATGACTTAGGACCTCAGTATGAAGTCCTAGCGAAAGCAATGAGTCTCGCTAACTGGTGGATGCACTCAGATTAAATTGAAGGCTTGACGTGAGGTCCTAGCGAGAGTGGTATGTCTGGCTGACAGAATGACTCTTCGTTGTGACTTAGGATATCAATATGTGGTCTCATTGAAGAGCGATAGTCTTTCTAAAAGGAAAACTAAAGTTGATGCAATGGGTGAACTTTATATAACCTCTTGTCGATTGTAAGGACTCTTGGCAATATCAAATGTTGACTGTGTTGGCATTAGGGAGACATGGTCAATGTCTGATTGATATGCCAACATAGCTTGATTTCCTTTTGACCGTTTGACTTTCCTATGTGCCATCTCCTGGACTAATTAGAGAAGTCGAATGGGAACCATTGGAAGACAGTTCGTTGTGGCAGTTCTAAGAGGAATCTCGACAAACTAGGGTGACATGGTTATACTCAGAGATTACAGATGATTTCTGGTTAGATGATTCGAAGGATTGATGGATTGTTGTGTGGTTGTATAATCATAGTGATTTCTACTCTATAAAGATTGTAACTTGAAGGTTCCTGTACAATTTTGATCATTGTGAAAGCTGTTGAAATATGACATCAGAAAGATAAGTCTGATATTTGTATGTAATCTCCATTACTGTAATACAAAGTGATTTCTCTTGGTGTGGTGGGTTTTTCTCTTGTAAGGGTTTTCCCATGTAAATCTGGTGTCCATATGTGTGTGTCAAATACTCTATTTCGGTTATCTCTTTCGTGTGCATCTTAATTAGACTGTAATTGTAATTTTAAAAGGTATCTCTACATTCTTCCCTAAGGTTTTGACGTTAGGAGAGTTGTTTTCTGCATCTAATTTTCCTTACAAGATCTTGGAGGACACCTTCCTTCCAAGTCTATGATCTTGTGAGGCACTTACTTCCTGAGGTTTCCTTGATGTGAAAGATCATGGAGGACACCTTCCTTATAGGTCTGTGGGCCTGTACAAAACTTTTATTTTTGGTTTCCTTAATGTGAAAGATCTTGGAGGACACCTTCCTTGTAGGTCTATGAGTTTCTTAGACACTTAGCTCTTAGGGCTTCCTTCATGTGAGAGATCTAGGAGGTCACCTTCTTGTAGTTCTACAAGCGTGTAAGACACTTTCATTGTATAGCTTCATAGTTCAGTGGGGCTATGGAGTCCTTTGCCTACCGTACACTCTCACGCTCACTAGATTGCAGTCTGCTTCATCGATAGTTTAGGTATACATTTATAACCCTATTCATTCTTCAATCTACTTTACCAAAGAACTTATCAATATTTGTGCTCGCTAAAGTGGGGCAAAAATGTATAAGAGTGAATTTCACCCCTTACTCAAATTTCCGTTTTTTACATCCTCACCTTAGAAAATCAAATCCAAAGGAAAAATTCCACATAAGTTGGCTGATTTCATTCCACTTGGAATTTTTCTATTATGTCCGTAGATGAATATTTCTTGGGGACACCTGCGTGGCATGCTTATGTCACTGATCGATTTATGTGATTGAACCTAGAAGAGGCATTACACTTCCTATTGTAAACAATTTTTAATGTCCCCCTTTAACCAACTAACATAAAAAATGATAGATTCTTTCCTCTTCTCCTTCAAATAATTCCATTCTTCATTCAACTCATCTCTTCTTGCAATCTTCATGCATTCACTTCATCGTTCTTCACAATTTCTTAGCATTTCCAACATTCTCAACACTCCATTGCAGCAACAACACTCCATCAACTCCATCAAGCTAGTGTGAAGCAAGCCATTGTAGCAAGGGCTTGAGGTTTTGCAACACCTTCGTTCATCACAGTCGAGGCTTTGGTGATTGTTCAAGATCTCTTTCTCCATCTCTTTCTCCATCAGTGGCTAGTGAGCTCTTGGTGGAGGTGGTAACACTTCACTCCTCTCCTTTACGATTTGGTTGAGTAGCTATAAACTATTTTGTGGTGTTATTTGCATTCCTTCCTTCTTTACTTCTTCATCATATATTTCTCTATCATTGCTATTTGGTTTTTCATGGAGGTTGAAACACCAAAATGAGGGTCTGACTAAGGCAGGCCCCTATACAACGCCAAAAAATTTCCCCTCTTTCTTATATGTACATGGACATGCATTTGGAAGCTAGCTAGTGAACATGCGCTTTTGTGCAACTATCTTCATTACCCTAGTTCTTGACTATTTACTTTACCATTTAAGTATTTATTTTGCATACTTTCTCATTTTGTTTTTACCATCTAGATTGAACTAGCTAGGCTATTAGTAGGTCTTTTTAGTAGCTTTACTATGTTCACTATTTTCTAGCCATATGAACAATAGCATGCCTGAGAGATGCCAGCATGGCACACTGATGTACCAGAATTACGATGTCATCCTTAGATAGAGAGTTGTTTAAGGAACATTATCGACTCCAAAAAGATAGGTTGGCTAGCCCAAACTAGATTTCGGGTTCGTAGAGTGATGCAAGGACTTTATAGTCCTCATCATACTCATCCCTCATTTTAAACACCCCTTTAGAGTGAGGTAAGTTAGGGTATCCTTCTGCTCTTAGCACTCTGTGACCTAGGGCCCTGACGTGGTTGGTCCCCCTCTCTTAAAAATTTATTATAATACAAAAGATAGCCATCAACATTTTAGTAGACAATTTGAAATTAAATAAAATCAAATGCCAAATAATTACTTGACCACTAACTAGGATGAAAATACAAAACCTCAAGCAACACTAACTGACCAAACTGATAATAATGATGATACTGATAGGGTGCCAAACTAGATACTCATCCTCTTCGAGGATGATGGCTAGGGTAGGGGATCAAGTGTTATCTCCAATCAACTAATCCATTGGGTTCAAGGCACACTTAGACTTACCAATTTAGGTGGAGTCGATGCCTGGTACCTACAACCTCCAACACATGAAATGGTTGTGCATATACATGTATATATAATAGACACAGTGAAATGGAATTGCAACGCCGTAGGGTACTCACAAGTGAGTGATGTGACATTGTCCCTTTAACTCAATCACATCAGTAAGAACAACACCCAATAATCGAATCAACTCATAAACAAGGAGATACATAGAAATTAGAATAAGATTAATCACACGATAATCATATAAAAACCATTATAATATGATCACATAATAGTCATGATAAAATAATCACATAGTGCTCATGATAGGGTTAGTCCTCATAAACAAAACATATCTCCATAGTCACATGAATAAAACCATATCTTAATCATAACATGTGCATGAAATCTCAAGTATCAGAAGTGTTATCAATGGCATCATTATAACAATAAGTCTAACATCATATAGTGTATCATAATATCTCATCTTAAAACAAATACTTTGTTAGTCTATCAGGGAGATAGTATGAGAGGCACTACAATTCTTCTTTTGGTGTTAATCTTGAATATCCTCTTTGAGGATATTAAGTGATCCTTGATGGATTTCTCTAGCATGACCTAAATAATCTATGTATATTTTCCTTGGCTTTGTATGTTCATTTTCAAGTATGTAACTATAATCACCATCATGAAATGATTCAAGATATTAGTAGATTGTTATATCAATTTATTATGATTTATTGTTGTTAAGAATATAATATATTGGATACCTTTCCTTTAACCCAAGTTTCATATATCATTACTATGCTTGATGTTACATATATGATTAGTTAAGACCTAATAGCACTGATATAAGTTAAACATAATTTTAGGCACAATACACTATGAGGAAAATTTTGTGTATTCTAAGTAAAATTTAAACAAAACATAAAAACAACCTTGATGACTATAAAACAATTGAAAATAGTAGATTCTTTATCAAACTAAGAAATTATGAAAATACATATAAATAAAAAAATGAGAACTATATCGATGTTGATTGTTATATTCTCCAAATCTTTCTAATATAAATCTTTACTATATAAGAAACCATTATTTTGGGGGAAAAATATATTGGACTTCTTTATGAGAACGAAAGGGTCACTACACTTGTAGTGATCCATTAAATCCTTGAAGGTGGAAATAGATAGTTAGATAAAGAAAACCTTATCAATTACTCTTTTTGGTTGAAGTAATAGAATTTCAAACTCACTACATGTGAAGGCCATAACTACTAACGTTTTGCTTAAACTTCAATGTTTATATATACATTAAAAATCTTAAGTCATTATGTAATAAATTTATATTCAGTTGTGGAATAGGAGAGGTCATTGTTAAAATGTTAAATTTAATTTCCAAATACCTTAAAAGCAAAAAGTACAATTTTACAAAAAAAAAAATTGTTGAGAAATATAGTGAAAAGTTAAAAATAAATAAACATTAGACATTTTCCACATGAAATCATCTATAAATATTTAATGTATCATATTTGGAATATATTAACATGTTGTTAATATAAAAAAAGCAAATATTTAATAAGTATTAGACTTAAAAGAAAATCTATATTTAAGTATAAAATAAATATAGACTATTTTATTATTAATAAATTAAGATAAAAGAAATCATTTAATAACCTTAAACTTCCTTCCATATTTGAAACATTCTATGCCTATTCATTATCTTCAAACTTTTATACTAATATTTATTTTGATGATAGGCTCTTTTATTTAACACAACTAATGATATAATTCATATTTAAGTTGAAGTTAAAGAGAAGAGTATATGTAAGGTTCCATTGGTTGTTACAATTGGTTTGGTAATGTTTGACATATATGAATATGTCTCTCAATAGCGATTACAATACTATTAGATATATCTATTAAGTTGGAAGCTATTTCAATTTTGAAGGAATCTTTATTGAACACTCAAATATTTATCATGTTTTAAATTATATATTCAAAATATATAGACATGCATTTTATATAGCTTATCTTAAAAATATATATACTAATTATGTTTTAAATTGTATATTAATTAATTAATATATGTGTTATTTACCAACCAATCTTTCTGTTATGGTCAATGTATTCAATGTTAATTTGCCAATCAAATTCTCACATAAACAATAGTTGCTGCGACAGTTGTATAAAATCTTTCCACATCCATTATCGACGGTAATGATTTACATTCATGTTCACGTGTTAATTTGTAATGAATGTATATTCGTTTTGGGGTAAATTTGTGAACATCCTGTTGGATAAGACTTTGCCTTTTCGGGCAGCTACGTGTCTTCCTCTTCCCTGCTTCTTCCTAATAAAGAAAAGGTATTCAACAAATAGAAAAAGGTATTCGAGATATTAAATTTTCTCCCATCCTTGTGATTCTTCAAACCTGGACACCTCATCTTCAAAGCGTGTTTTTCCTGTAGAGAATTCCTTAAAGTCACCAAGATAATCTATATAAACTTCATTCAACTCCATCAGTATGTAGAACGCCGTGTCATTGGTTAAGGCGAGGTGTAGTACATTGCGAAATAGAGAAGTTTCTTACTATCATTTTTAGGATGGAAAGGTATGAAAGAGAGAGTAAGAATGCAATGGCCAACATCATTGAGAATGGAGGATGGAGTAAGAGTTCTATAGTGAATGAAGGAGGGAGTAAGAGTTCTATGGTGAATGTAGGAGGGAGTAAGAATTCCATGGCTGACAGCCTTGGAAATGAAGAAGGGAGAAAGAGTTTCATTGCTGACAGTATTGAGAATGAAGGCAGGAGTAAGAGTTCCATCACGAATGTAGGAGTGAGCAAGAGTTTCATGGCGAATGAAGGAGTGAGCAAGAGTTTCATGGCAAATGAAGGAGGTAGCAAGAGTTTCATGGCTAACAACATTGAGGATGAAGGCAGGAGTAAGAGTTCCATGGCAAATGAAGGAGGGAGTAAGAATTCCATGGTGAATGAAGAGAGAAGCAAGAGTTTCATAGCTGACAACCTTGGAAATGAAGAAGGGAGCGAGAGTTTTATGGCTGCCAGCATTGAGAATGAAGGCGTGACTGAGATTTCCATGGTGGAAAGCCCTGAGAAGAACTCTTGCACCATTTGTCTTAGCTGGAGAACTTGTAGATATCATTCCACTGAACACAACAAACAAGTAATGATTCTTTTCCTCTTCTTGAATGCATCTGTTCTTAGATTTTGAATCAGTATCTGGGTACTTCAATAGACATATAGCTTTTCTATATACAAACTTTGAAATCATACATTTGAACTTACGTTTTGTTGCCTCAGTTTCAAATTGCTATAAAGTAGTTATCTTTTTCATGGTGTAGATTAATCTTAATATTGGTCTACCTTACTTTAGTTAAGACATTTGACTATAAATAAATAATTTTTTCTGTAAAATGTACATTTCAGGATTTCTGTCACATTTTATGGCTGTTCACTTGTCTCATTCTTTTTAATTCAAGATAATAATTATGTTCTTTGATCTATGAATTTTTTTGTTTTGGTTTCAATAAGATTTAATTTGTTTAGGTGACTGATCTGAAATCACATTAATAAGTGGGTCTATTAGAAATATCAGTGTAATTTCAGATGAGTCGACGATCTATAAATGTGTTTTAATTTAGTTTCAACAGAATTTGATTTGTTTAGGTGACACATCTGAAACCACACTAATAAATGAATCTACACAAAATACTAGTATAATTTCAGATGACCTATTTATACAAAATGTGCTGTTTAAACCTAAAAATACTAATCTACCTTGTCCATTGATTACAATTTAACCCTCCAATTGTAGATGCAACTTCGATCGAAATAGGATTGAGAAAAGGTCGAATGTATTTTAATTTGCACGTGTAAAGGCGTCTGTATGACACTCTCGTTGTCCAAAAGAGGATTACGGGTTCAAATCGAGTAAATCATTTATTTTATAGCAAGCATTACAATGTGCTGATTGTTTATATGAGATTAGAAATTAAAACCTTTTTGCCTCAGTTATGTTCTAAGAAAATATCTGTGTTGTGGTTGATTCAGTTATCAGTCTGTTCAAGCGCGTGTGAAGATGTGGGAAAGCAAAAGCAGAAGCTGTCTACTGAACGGCATCAAATGGGAACTACTAGTAAGCGCGTTGACGATATTATTCACTGTCATATATATTGCCACGTTTACAAGTCATCGTTCAATATCATTTATTCTTGTTACTTAGGAGACTTGCCCACTGCCCTTAGTTTGGCATTTGGAAGAGGACAAAAGTCTTTTGTGTGGGTTCTCTGTGGACTGGGCAAAATATCTAGCAGGAATTTTCAAAATATCTGATATAATTTGGTTTGTTATTGACTTTAAAACTAAATTTAATTCCACATTCACACATTAAAAACTTTTTAAAAGTAGTCTTTTCTTGCCAATAGCTAAGCTCCCTTCATAAAGGCATCTTTAAAAGGCCTGGACTTGTTTGGATTCAGGCTGCTTTTAGAAAAAAATATCTTAGATATTTACCCCACACGGACAATACTAGGCAATACAGTACTAAAGTGCATTTAACTTCGTCTCAGCAGCTGTCAACATTTCTTGGTTTCAAACAGCTGTTAAACAGGACTGATCATACTACCTCTGGTTAAAAGGTTTATTCCCCGTTTCCTTTTTGTAAGTGTTTGTGAAGCATCTAACATTAAATTGCAATTGACCCAGAGAAGCAGGAACCTTTAATACTAAAGCAGGACAGTACTCCAGAGCAATCCATTCTTGGCTCTTCTGTATGGTATGGAGGACCTGAAGAATATTATGATAGTCTGAATAGAAGAAAGAAAGAGACAGATAAGGTAAGATCTCAGCTTTTTCATTGGGAGAACATATGCCTGCAAGTAGCTTCATTTGTTGACCTAATATTGTTCCTCCCAGATTAAAACGGAAGTAAGGAAACTGGAAGAGGCAGCTGACCCATTTAACCTTGAATATACAATAAGGGGGAATTGGTGGAAAGGTAAGGTAAACTATGCCATATAATAATACAGATGCCCACAAAAATGTCGAGATGCTATTGATTATATATAGCTATGATTAATGATCTCCTTACAGCAACTGATGTTGTAAATGAAAAGTTGCTCTTTGCTTGTTATAGGTTCTCTCGATTACTAAACCTATGGAAGGGCTTAGATCAAGTTTTTTCAATACTTTCAGGTATTTTCTACTATACATTTTAGAATTTTGGTTTAAACGGCATATTTTACTTTTTGATTTGTTGAATTTCTTTATCTGAAATTGTACTAAAAGATAGGTGGGTTCTTTTGAAAAATCTAATAAGATTTAAGATTTATTTAAACATATCAAAACCGTTTCAAATAATTTAATTTATGCAATAATAGAAGATCTGAATGCATATTGTATTAACTATAATGTTATAGATTGTTCTTCAATTTAACTGAATAATTTTATAGAATGTTCTTCAGATTAACTGAATGAAAGTCCTTGCTGTGCTTCTCAGGCAATGCTGGAATCTGTTATGGAATGGATTTAGCGTGGAATATGATATCTCTGTATTTATGTTAAAGTACGTCTTAGAAGGGAAACCTTATACTTCTAAAAGTTTCTCTACATAAATAAATTTGATGTCAGTTTCAATTTCTTGTGTCAATTTTCTCTGAGATTATTTGACGTATTAGCAATCTTTTTCACTTGATATACAATCCATTCCTTTTTAAGTGAGCTCCTTTTTGAGGTGTAGGGTTTACATGCTAGGTTATCTCTTACCCGGAGTGTTTGATGTGTGAACAAATCTGGCATATATTAATATTAATGTGGAATGGGTTTGGGTTTGAGGACATAAAGCAAATACGGCAGAGATTACAAGGCGGTTAAGGCCTGATGTGATGTACTGGAGGAGGAAAGTGGACTGTAAAGATAAGTGCGAAATACTTCTAATTAAGGTAATAATTTAATAGTCTTGGTAAGTAACGTTTAATACTGTCGCTTTTATATATGGAAAGAAGATTCTATTGGAAAAGGAGATAAATAAAAATAATAATAATAAAAAACAATTATTAAACATGTAAAGTAATACAATTAAAATTATTACAGTTATAAGAAGCATATGATAAATTTGAATATCATATTAATTATAATTTTTAAGATTTATAAATGCAATATCTAGTTAATATTGTATAAGTTTTTTATAGCATGTATTTTGATGTTATACAAAGTTTATTAATGATTTTTTTTATCAAAGATTTTTTAAATTTCACTTTGTAAAGGCAAATTCATCATGACAATTAAAATGAGTTACCAAAAAATCAAATAAACACTTTTATTTTATTCAATAGTTAAAGTCCACAATATTAACACAACTATAATTATTTTTACAAGACTAACCTTAATTTTATATTACAATTTTTTGAAATTATAATTAGGTTTATAATATTAACTATAATTTTGTATCACAATTTGTTAGACCCAAAAATAAAATGAACTTAATTAAGACTTATTTCAATACTACAAAATTTTGATACAATTCAAATCAAATTATGTGATCAATATCACTTTATGGAAGTGTCTTGGATGTGAAACCCCTTCTCTTGAACTATTTTAGTATTGTAATTTTGTTGACACTATTCAAACAAAATTAAGGAATCAATACCATTTTGAGGAAGTACCTTAGATGTGAAATCTCTTCTATTTTAGTTATCTTTAAGATTTAGTTGTCCTATAAACAACGCAAGGGTAAATTCAAGATAGCTGAAATAAAATTCTCTTTGAGAGCTCAATATTATTCTAAATTCTTCGAGCTCTATAAGGAATATGCATGGTGAGACCTCATTCACTTAGATTAAAGTATCTCAAACCTCACATAATTTAATGGTTGGATTCTTGAAAGAGTTTGAATAATAATATTTATTGTTAGATGGTCCAAATAGAAACAATGATAATTAAAATCTAACATAAATTAATTTTGGATCCAAAATTTGTAACTTATTATTCTAACGGTTCTCTTTATCAATTTAGACATGTGACACAATTTGGTTATTTCTAATGATCAAAACCTCTTGGATTAATATAAGTTATCTTTTCCAAACTATTCCCTCCAATAAATGTGAAAACTATGTGCATTTTAGATTAATCAATTTTAGTTTCATAAGCTATTCCCTCAATTATATGTGATAAGTGAGGTAAGAATAAAAAATACATATTAAAGAATATAAAATTTCATAATATTAGGTAAAAATGGAAAGTAATAAAATAAAAAGTATTACTATTATAAGAGGAATATGATATAATTTGGATATCATGTTTATTAAAATTAATAGGATTTATAGATATAAAATTTGAATAAGGAAACTATGATCTAAATGGCTAGAAATTTTTATTCCTTGGGAAATATTTCTTTGAAAAGAATGCCCTATAACTAGCCATTATTACATGGGTTCCCTATAGTGTGCATTTTGATGCTTGTTGGGTAAATATTTTGTAATAAACTAACTGATTACAAAATGATGATTTTAGCCACAACTATAGTGAGATTAAATCTCTCCTCTCAAAAAGGGGAGGCTCCCTTCTTATTGCTCATTGAAAACAACTAGAAACTAACCTATATTATATACACTACAATTATCCATGGGTGTTTCCATTCATCCTTTTCTCTTGTTTCAGAAAAGTTGTTTTCCTCTTATAAAAATTACAATTATATCCCATGACAATTACAACATGTAATCAACCAAAAATTCCTAGTTTGAGCAATAACCAATATCTAGTTTGATTAAATAAAAGAATAATCAATGTGATACTAGTGAATGTTGGTAGCTAGAAAACCCACAAAAGCACAAATTCTTTTGTTGCCTTCTATGATGATTTGAAAGATAAATAATTATATATGTTGCATCCCAAAGTCTCCAATATATGCCACCAAAAGATCAATGAGAAACAAATAATGACTTGCATCCCAAAGTCTTCAAGTTATCACAAAAGTACACACATAAACATAATCCTCAAAGATAATAATGCAGCCCAAAGTCTACAAAATCATATTTGAATCCCCTTATAGAGCATATAATATCACACCACTATTTAATCATGTATAAGATAATGTAATGAGAAATACATAAGAACAATCTCAATACATTACAAGTTTAATCCAAGGAAAAGATTGGATGTGAACTTTATTGTTTCATTGATTGAAATTTGATTTATACCTCAAAAAAGAGGTTTCAAAATGCTCTTCAATTGGGCAGCACTTCACTTCACAAGCTAAAAAGGTTTTTCTTTATTTACAAAAGAGCTCTCTCATATATATAGAGGAGATACAAGAGATAAACTAGGAAAGTTAAAAGTAACTTGACTTATTCAACAACAAAGTCTGATTTGATTTAGGACTTCTTTGTTTCTTACATGTAATTGCAAATTAAAAAAATAAATATAATATGTTATCTACAAAATACATATTGCATAAAAGAAAAATATTAAAATAAACTATCTTGAATAGTAATGTTCATTCATTCTTGACCATTTTCTCCATTAAGTCTTCTTATTTATTAAACGCTTCTTGGACTTTTGAATCATCTAGTCCTATTGTATTGTTCTAGATAGTGAGTTCTTGTATGGTAGAGTCCTTAATATTGATGAATGCTTTCTTGTGATTCTCCAATATTTTTTAGGTTATCCAATGTCACTTGAAGATCCACCAACTTGTCAATAAAAGCTAATGAAAAATATTCATCTTCAATCTTCTTTTGAATTAGTGATGTGAACTCTCAAATAATCGTGTCAATGGGAAAAATTTTCTAATTGTCATCTAGCACTTGACAAGGTAGCTCCTTAATCCTGGCAACAAGATCTGAACCTCTATCTTTTCCTACATCTTCAACTTCTTTTAGATCTTTAATCAAATCATTAATGACATTATTTTTATGCTTCATTATTTCCCAAATTCTAGTGAACATTTTTCTATTGGGAATCACCCTAATTTATTCTGACACATCAAGCTTGAGATCTTTCATTTTAGTCCAAGATTCATAAAATTTCTCTAACTCTCATAGATTATGAGATAGTGCATCAAATGTTTCGCTAAATTCTTCCATCACATTCTCCATATTACCAATTCTTTAATAAATAATTTCAAAAATTGCATACCTCGGGCCAATATCTTGTCAATCCATTCTATAATAGCTCTACCCTCTGCATGTGTCCTCTCAGCATTATGAATAATAGGATCCTCTATACTTGTAGCAACTGGCTCAACTAACTCAGAGGATTGGCTTATCTTTTGGAGTATCGAAATGAGTTATTCAACCATGGCTTTCAATTGATATTTGACAATCTTATTTTGAACATACCTCTCAATTAAGGAATCCAATGCTCCTTGCACATCTTCCATTGCACTTTTATGGATCCTTTTTCCTAGCTCTATCTTGGTGAAAAAAATCTGAAAGATAAACTTCTTCCATTGCACTTTTATGGATCCTTTTGTCTAGCTCTATAGTTTTTTCAAAGTCATCAAGAGACATGACTTTCTTTTTCCTCTTTGTTATTTTAGATTCCAACCAAGGGGGGGAGAAGAACCTATTTTAGGACCTACCACCATGGTTTGTGTTGACGGAGTGGCACTCACAATAGTGGTAGTCATAAGTGGTAGAGTATGAGTCAAAATAGTAGCCAAAATTTCCACATTAGGTACATTTTGTGCAAACTCATATATGAATCAATCAAACTCAGATTATGTATTCACATCAAGAATAGGAGAAGAAAAACTAGGAAAATAAGATGAAGAGCCATAGACATTGTCAGAAATTGGATTGCATCAAATGGTTATCATCGATGACAACATAGTTGTTAGAGTAATAAGTTATTATGCTTAATTAATTACATCACATTGATTAATTAATTAAGTCACTTATTCCTCTTTATTACTTAAGCTAAACTTAGGCACATTAATAATTAATTATTAATTATTAAATGTGCACACTAGGGTTTCCCTTTTAGGGTTTCTTGATCTCCTTCATAAGGATTGATCACTTTGTAATAATCGATTCTCTTAATGCATTTTCACTTTGAGGTTCAGAGAACATCTTTATGGTTCTTCATATCTTTTGCATGTGAAAGGTATTCATCTTGCATACAGGTGATCTTGGATTCTAACATGGTATCAGAGCTCCAGACCTGCTGCTTCCTGTTTGATTTATGAAGAATTTGGAGCTTCGAGGGTTTGATAGGGCTTTTAGAAGTTTTCTGGCTAATTTTGAGTCGATCTGGGTAACTCCATTTTTTTGGTACATTTTGGGCCCAAACGGACCTCACAATTGGATTCAGAGCGGCCAAAAACCCATATTTTCATATATGGCACGACCTATTTGGGCATAGTTGATCTGGGAGGCAAATTTTTTTTGCTCAAGGACCGTACGGCCCCTAGGCATGATTTCCGAGGCGAAAATTTCAAATTTTTTTTTAAAAAATCAATTTTTTTGTTTATTTTGGGCCGCCCGTTTACGAACAGTAAGCCGGTGGCCATTGCCGCAGCGGGGGGTCGCAACCGCGCCACCACCACCGCGCGCTGCCCTCTGCTCCGCCTGCGGCCCGCTCCAGCACCGCCACCGCGCCGCCCGAGCTCCGCCCTCCACCAACTCACCACCAGTGCCAGCCCCCTGGTCTATCATGTGACCAGGGGCCGAAGATCTTAGCCCTTGTGGGCTATGCAATTTTTTTTTAAACCCTTTTGAGCAATTTGCACTAAATCGGGTGTAAAATGGGCATTTTAACTCAGATTTTTGAACGAAAATAGGCGTTGGAAAGCTGGTTCTGAGCCCAATCCAATTGATGCAGGTATTTTTCTCTGATTTTGCCGTTTTGTAGTGTTTTTTTCCAATCAAAGTTAGAATAA
This sequence comes from Sequoia sempervirens, assembly GCA_007258455.2. Taxonomy (NCBI): domain Eukaryota; kingdom Viridiplantae; phylum Streptophyta; class Pinopsida; order Cupressales; family Cupressaceae; genus Sequoia; species Sequoia sempervirens. The sequence continues at coordinate 1,083,823,247 of VDFB02271358.1, read as the reverse complement.
TTTTTTTGCACTCCAGGAGCCATATCTTTTGCATACGGACTCCATTTTTCGCAAACGAATAGGCATTAGAAAGAGGTTTCTGTGCTCTTTCCAGATCTATCATTTATTTTTCTAGAATCCACACCAAGTATATTTTATTCAGTACTTTGTGTTTTCACACATCTGTCAATTACTTGGACGTTTCAGCAGTTGGAAATGATTTGTTTATGTGGGATGGCTTTATTTGATCTGCTTTATTAGTATTGAGGTTAGTTAGTCTCAGATTTGTTAATTTGAAGAGTTATCATGGGTTTCTCTACTCACCCTTCAGTTGTATTTCTAGAACGGGGTAATTATGAGTCATGGGCAAAGGGTATACTTACACATTATAGGTGGCTTAATATTTTGCCTTATTTGTATGATCTCATACCTGAACCAGCAACTTCAGAGGGAAAACTAGCTTGGGATATCATTAGAAATCACATAGTAGGACTTATATTGTCTAGTGTTGATTCTGACACCGTGTGGGCTATATCAGGCATTGATTGTCCTCACCCACTTTGGACACGTCTTTGGGAGATCTATGGAGACCCGAGTTTTTCTCCATTCCTAGAGGATCCTACTTCAGATTGTCTTGTACCCATTGGTTGGAGAGAGAATGCACCTTTTGATCATGATACTTTAAAGGAACTTCAGTATTTAGACACCCTTACATATTCTGATGAATCAGAGGATTGTCTCATAGTTCCTACTCTTCAGACTGAGATTATACATGCATTAGCATCTTCTCCTATTGTTCTTGATCAGTTTGATATTGCCTCTTCTTTGGCTCCTATTGATTCAGCTAAGCAGGACATCATACATCTTTTAGACATGGCTACTTGGGATTCTTATCTTGCAGGCATTTCGTCTTTGTTTATAGAGTCCTATATTGCAGATCTAGAGGATTACTTTGAGGATTTTCAGCTCCTCTTTGTTGATAGCCATATTCCAGCTGTTAGCCCACCATCATCTATGCATTCAGACGTTGCAGTTTTTGAGTCTTCAGTTCAGTTTGGATTTGATATCTTTTGTTTCAGTTCAGAGAGAGATTCTTCAGCATCCTATTATGGCACACATCTTGAGGCAGATTGATTCTTCTCTCTTCATAGGGTTTCTTCATCTTTGTCCTTTAGATCCATTTCTTCCCAAGGGGAGGAATATTATATGCCACTTTAGGATCTCTTTTTGGATTCTACCTCAGGCATCCATTTGTGCGACAGGAGTTTCTTCATTGTGGGGGGGCCTTCTAGTCTCTTTCTTTTTCTCCTATGTAGACCATTGTACATGTACTTATATGATAGAAGCTGTCTATGGGGGGTCTTATGTTATCCACCTCCTATCCTTCCGTTATTAGTGCATTTATTTCTTTCATCTCTTTTTGGAGTAGAGTTTTTCCCATGAGGTTTTCTCTATTTCTCCACTTTACAGAGATTTGGTTGTAATTTGGTACCTGATCATGCCTTGTTGTCGAGACCCAAGTGTACTTTCTTGCATTGTAGTTTCCTTTGCTTTCTTGCATATGTTTGTAGCTGCACTTTTGCTCATCTTAAGGGGGGGTGTTAGAGTAAAGGTTTTAATTTAATTATGTTGATTAAATTACCTTTATTCCTCTCTTAAAATTTCTCTTTAGTTTGCATTTTGTGACATTTAATAATTATATTAATTATTAAATGTCTACCTATTAGGGTTTCTTTTAGGGTTGCACAATATCCTTTTATAAGGATTCATTATTGTAATTTATCTCTCTCTCTCTGATGAATACATTTTTCAACTTTTAGAGCACCCTTGCTTGTTTGTCTCCATCTCTTCTTTCTGTGACAGGTTATTTGCATGCAGGTGATCTTTGGGGTCTGTGAGGTTGGCTTTCTCAACTTTATTTCTTTCATCTCTTTTTGGAGTAGAGTAAAGGTTTTAATTTAATTATGTTGATTAAATTACATTTATTCCTCTCTTAAGATTTCTCTTTAGTTTGCATTTTGTGACATATAATAATTATATTAATTATTAAATGTCTACCTATTAGGGTTTCTTTTAGGGTTGCACAATATCCTTTTATAAGGATTCATTATTGTAATTTATCTCTCTCTCAGATGAATACATTTTTTAGCTTTCAGAGCACCCTTGCTTGTTTGTCTCCACCTCTTCTTTCTGTGACAGGTTATTTGCATGCAGGTGATCTTCGGGGTCCGTGAGGTTGGCTTTCTCAACTTTATTTCTTTCCATCTCCTATCCTTATGTTATTAGTGCATTTATTTCTTTCATCTCTTTTTGGAGTAGAGTTTTTCCCATGAGGTTTTCTCTATTTCTCCACTTTACAGAGATTTGGTTGTAATTGGGTACCTGATTAGGCCTTGTTGTCGGGACCCAAGTTTACTTTCTTGCATTGTAGTTACCTTTGCTTTCTTGAATATGTTTGTAGCTGCACTTTTGCTCATCTTAAGGAGGGGTGTTAGAGTAAAGGTTTTAATTTAATTATGTTGATTAAATTACCTTTATTCCTCTCTTAAGATTTTTCTTTAGTTTGCATTTTGTGACATTTAATAATTATATTAATTATTAAATGTCTACCTATTAGGGTTTCTTTTAGGGTTGCACAATATCCTTTTATAAGGATTCATTATTGTAATTTATCTCTCTCTCTCTGATGAATACATTTTTTAGCTTTCAAAGCACCTTTGCTTGTTTGTCACCATATCTTCTTTCTGTGATAGGTTATTTGCATGCAGGTGATCTTCGGGGTCTATAAGGTTGGCTTTCTCAACTTTATTTCTTTCATCTCTTTTTGGAGTAGAGTAAAAGTTTTAATTTAATTATGTTGATTAAATTACCTTTATTCCTCTCTTAAGATTTCTCTTTAGTTTGCATTTTGTGACATTTAATAATTATATTAATTATTAAATGTCTACCTATTAGGGTTTCTTTTAGGGTTGCACAATATCCTTTTATAAGGATTCATTATTGTAATTTATCTCTCTCTCGGATGAATACATTTTTCAGCTTTCAGAGAACCCTTGCTTGTTTGTCTCCATCTCTTCTTTCTGTGACAGGTTATTTGCATGCAAGTGATCTTCGGGGTCTGTGAGGTTGGCTTTCTCAACTTTATTTCTTTCCACCTCCTATCCTTCTGTTATTAGTGCATTTATTTCTTTCATCTTTTTTTGGAGTAGAGTTTTTCCCATGAGGTTTTCTCTATTTCTCCACTTTACAGAGATTTGGTTGTAATTTGGTACCTGATCAGGCCTTGTTGCTGGGACCCAAGTTTACTTTCTTGCATTGTAGTAACCTTTTCTTTCTTGCATATGTTTGTAGCTGCACTTTTTCTCATCTTAAGGGGGGGTGTTAGAGTAAAGGTTTTAATTTAATTATGTTGATTAAATTACCTTTATTCCTCTCTTAAGATTTCTCTTTAGTTTGCATTTTGTGACATTTAATAATTATATTAATTATTAAATGTCTACCTATTAGGGTTTCTTTTAGGGTTTCACAATATCCTTTTATAAGGATTCATTATTGTAATTTATCTCTCTCTGATGAATACATTTTTTAGCTTTCAGAGCACCCTTGCTTGTTTGTCTCCATCTCTTCTTTCCGTGACAGGTTATTTGCATGCAGGTGATCTTCGGGATCTGTGAGGTTGGATTTCTCAACTTTATTTCTTTCATCTCTTTTTGGAGTAGAGTAAAGGTTTTAATTTAATTATGTTGATTAAATTACATTTATTCCTCTCTTAAGATTTCTCTTTAGTTTGCATTTTGTGACATTTAATAATTATATTAATTACTAAATGTCTACCTATTAGGGTTTCTTTTAGGGTTGCACAATACCCTTTTATAAGGATTCATTATTGTAATTATCTCTCTCTCAGATGAATATATTTTTTAGCTTTCAGAGCACCCTTGCTTGTTTGTCTCCATCTCTTCTTTCTGTGACAGGTTATCTGCATGCAGGTGATTTTCGGGGTCTGTCAGGTTGGCATTCTCAAATTTATTTCTTTCCACCTCCTATCCTTCTGTTATTAGTGCATGTATTTCTTTCATCTCTTTTTGGAGTAGAGTTTTTCCCATGAGGTTTTCTCTATTTCTCCACTTTACAGAGATTTGGTTGTAATTTGGTACCTGATCAGGCCTTGTTGCCGGGACCCAAGTTTACTTTCTTGCATTGTAGTTACCTTTGCTTTCTTGCATATGTTTGTAGCTGCACTTGTGCTCATCTTAAGGGGGGGTGTTAGAGTAAAGGTTTTAATTTAATTATGTTGATTAAATTACCTTTATTCCTCTCTTAAGATTTCTCTTTAGTTTGCATTTTGTGACATTTAATAATTATATTAATTATTAAATGTCTACCTATTAGGGTTTCTTTTAGGGTTGCACAATATCCTTTTATAAGGATTCATTATTGTAATTTATCTCTCTCTCTGATGAATACAATTTTCAGCTTTCAGAGCACCTTTGCTTGTTTGTCTCCATCTCTTCTTTCTGTGATAGGTTATTTGCATGCAGGTGATCTTCGGGGTCTGTGAGGTTGGCTGTCTCAACTTTATTTCTTTCATCTCTTTTTGGAGTAGAGTAAAGGTTTTAATTTAATTATGTTGATTAAATTACCTTTATTCCTCTCTTAAGATTTCTCTTTAGTTTGCATTTTGTGACATTTAATAATTATATTAATTATTAAATGTCTACCTATTATGGTTTCTTTTAGGGTTGCACAATATCCTTTTATAAGGATTCATTATTGTAATTTATCTCTCTATCGGATGAATACATTTTTCAGCTTTCAGAGCACCTTTGCTTGTTTGTCTCTGTCTCTTCTTTCTGTGACAGGTTATTTGCATCCAGGTGATCTTCGGGGTCTGTGAGGTTGGCTTTCTCAACTTTATTTCTTTCCACCTCCTATCATTCTCTTATTAGTGCATTTATTTCTTTCATCTCTTTTTGGAGTAGAGTTTTTCCCATGAGGTTTTCTCTATTTCTCCACTTTACAGAGATTTGGTTGTAATTTGGTACCTGATCAGGCCTTGTTGTCGAGACCCAAGTGTGCTTTCTTGCATTGTAGTTACCTTTGCTTTCTTGCATATGTTTGTAGCTGCACTTTTGCTCATCTTAAGGGGGGTGTTAGAGTAAAGTTTTTAATTTAATTAGGTTGATTAAATTACCTTTATTCCTCTCTTAAGATTTCTCTTTAGTTTGCATTTTGTGACATTGAATAATTATATTAATTATTAAATGTCTCCCTATTAGGGTTTCTTTTAGGGTTGCACAATATCCTTTTATAAGAATTCATTATTGTAATTTATCTCTCTCTCTCTGATGAATACATTTTTCAGCTTTCAGAGCACCCTTGCTTGTTTGTCTCCATCTCTTCTTTCTGTGACAGGTTATTTGCATGCAGGTGATCTTCGGTGTCTGTGAGGTTGGCTTTCTCAACTTTATTTCTTTCATCTCTTTTTGGAGTAGAGTAAAGGTTTTAATTTAATTATGTTGATTAAATTACCTTTATTCCTCTATTAAGATTTCTCTTTAGTTTGCATTTTGTGACATTTAATAATTATATTAATTATTAAATATCTACCTATTAGGGTTTCTTTTAGGGTTGCATAATATCCTTTTATAAGGATTCATTATTGTAATTTATCTCTCTCTCAGATGAATATATTTTTCACCTTTCAGAGCACCCTTGCTTGTTTGTCTCCATCTCTTCTTTCTGTGACAGGTTATTTGCATGCAGGTGATCTTCGGGGTCTGTGAGGTTGGATTTCTCAACTTTATTTCTTTCCACCTCCTATCCTTCTCTTATTAGTGCATTTATTTCTTTCATCTCTTTTTGGAGTAGAGTTTTTCCCATGAGGTTTTCTCTGTTTCTCCACTTTAGAGAGATTTGGTTGTAATTGGGTACCTGATTAGGCCTTGTTGCTGGGACCCAAGTTTACTTTCTTGCATTGTAGTTACCTTTGCTTTCTTGCATATGTTTGTAGCTGCGCTTTTGCTCATCTTAAGGGGGGTGTTAGAGTAAAGGTTTTAATTTAATTATGTTGATTAAATTACCTTTATTCCTCTCTTAAAATTTCTCTTTAGTTTATATTTTGTGACATTTAATAATTATATTAATTATTAAATGTCTACCTATTAGGGTTTCTTTTAGGGTTGCACAATATCCTTTTATAAGGATTCATTATTTTAATTTATCTCTCTCTGATGAATACATTTTTTAGCTTTCAAAGCACCCTTGCTTCTTTGTCTCCATCTCTTCTTTCTATGATAGGTTATTTGCATGCAGGTGATCTTGGGGGTCTGTAAGGTTGGCTTTCTCAACTTTATTTCTTTCATCTCTTTTTGGAGTAGAGTAAAGGTTTTAATTTAATTATGTTGATTAAATTACCTTTATTCCTCTCTTAAGATTTCTCTTTAGTTTGCATTTTGTGACATTTAATAGTTATATTAATTATTAAATGTTTACCTATTAGGGTTTCTTTTACGGTTGCACAATATCCTTTTATAAGGATTCATTATTGTAATTTATCTCTCTCTCGAATGAATATATTGTTCAGCTTTTAGAGCACCCTTGCTTGTTTGTCTCCATCTCTTCTTTCTGCGACAGGTTATTTGCATGCAGGTGATCTTCAGGGTCTGTGAGGTTGGCTTTCTCAACTTTATTCCTTTCCACTTCCTATCCTTCTGTTATTAGTGCATTTATTTCTTTGGTATCTTTTTGGAGTAGAGTTTTTCCCATGAGGTTTTCTCTATTTCTCCACTTTACAGAGATTTGGTTGTAATTTGGTACCTGATCAAGCCTTGTTGCTAGGACCCAAGTTTACTTTCTTGCATTGTAGTTACCTTTGCTTTCTTGCATATGTTTGTAGCTGCACTTTTGCTCATCTTAAGGGGGGGTGTTAGAGTAAAGGTTTTAATTTAATTAGGTTGATTAAATTACCTTTATTCCTCTCTTAAGATTTCTCTTTAGTTTGCATTTTGTGACATTTAATAATTATATTAATTATTAAATGTCTACCTATTAGGGTTTCTTTTAGGGTTGCACAATATCCTTTTATAAAGATTCATTATTGTAATTTATCTCTCTCTCTCTCAAATGAATACATTTTTCAGCTTTTAGAGCACCCTTGCTTGTTTGTCTCCATCTATTCTTTCTGTGATAGGTTATTTGCATGCAGGTGATCTTCGGGGTCTGTGAGGTTGGCTTTCTCAACTTTATTTCTTTCATCTCTTTTTGGAGTAGAGTAAAGGTTTTAATTTAATTATGTTGATTAAATTACCTTTATTCCTCTCTTAAGATTTCTCTTTAGTTTGCATTTTGTGACATTTAATAATTATATTAATTATTAAATGTCTACCTATTAGGGTTTCTTTTAGGGTTGCACAATGTCCTTTTATAAGGATTCATTATTGTAATTTATCTCTCTCTCGGATGAATACATTTTTCAGCTTTCAGAGCACCCTTGCTTGTTTGTCTCCATCTCTTCTTTCTGTGACAAGTTATTTGCATGCAGGTGATCTTCAAGGTCTATGAGGTTGGCTTTCTCAACTTAATTTTTTTCCACCTCCTATCCTTCTATTATTAGTGCATTTATTTCTTTCATCTCTTTTTGGAGTAGAGTTTTTCCCATGAGGTTTTCTCTATTTCTCCACTTTATAGAGATTTGGTTGTAATTGGGTACCTGATTAGGCCTTGTTGCCGGGACCCAAGTTTACTTTCTTGCATTGTAGTTACCTTTGCTTTCTTGCATATGTTTGTAGCTGCACTTTTGCTCATCTTAAGGGGGGTGTTAGAGTAAAGGTTTTAATTTAATTATGTTGATTAAATTACCTTTATTCCTCTCTTAAGATTTCTCTTTAGTTTGCATTTTGTGACATTTAATAATTATATTAATTATTAAATGTCTACCTGTTAGGGTTTCTTTTAGGGTTGCACAATATCCTTTTATAAGGATTCATTATTGTAATTTATCTCTCTCTCTCTGATGAATACATTTTTCAGCTTTCAGAGCACCTTTGCTTATTTGTCTCCATCTCTTCTTTCTGTGACAGGTTATTTGCATGCAGGTGATCTTCGGGGTTTGTGAGGTTGGCTTTCTCAACTTTATTTCTTTCATCTCTTTTTGGAGTAGAGTAAAGGTTTTAATTTAATTATGTTGATTAAATTACCTTTATTCCTCTCTTAAGATTTCTCTTTAGTTTGCATTTTGTGACATTTAATAATTATATTAATTATTAAATGTCTACCTATTAGGGTTTCTTTTAGGGTTGCACAATATCCTTTTATAAGGATTTATTATTGTAATTTATCTCTCTATCGGATGAATACATTTTTCAGCTTTCAAAGCACCCTTGCTTGTTTGTCTCCATCTCTTCTTTCTGTGACAGGTTATTTGCATGCAGGTGATCTTCGGGGTCTGTGAGGTTGGCTTTCTCAACTTTATTTCTTTCCACCTCCTATCCTTCTGTTATTAGTGCATTTATTTCTTTCATCTATTTGTGGAGTAGAGTTTTTCCCATGAGGTTTTCTCTATTTCTCCACTTTACAAAGATTTGGTTGTAATTTGGTACCTGATCATGCCTTGTTGTCGAGACCCAAGTGTACTTTCTTGCATTGTAGTTTCCTTTGCTTTCTTGCATATGTTTGTAGCTGCACTTTTGCTCATCTTAAGGGGGGGTGTTAGAGTAAAGGTTTTAATTTAATTATGTTGATTAAATTACCTTTATTCCTCTCTTAAAATTTCTCTTTAGTTTGTATTTTGTGATATTTAATAATTATATTAATTATTAAATGTCTACCTATTAGGGTTTCTTTTAGGGTTGCACAATATCCTTTTATAAGGATTCATTATTGTAATTTATCTCTCTCTCTCTGATGAATACATTTTTCAACTTTTAGAGCACCCTTGCTTGTTTGTCTCCATCTCTTCTTTTTGTGACACGTTATTTGCATGCAGGTGATCTTCGGGGTCTGTAAGGTTTGCTTTCTCAACTTTATTTCTTTCATCTCTTTTTGGAGTAGAGTAAAGGTTTTGATTTAATTATGTTGATTAAATTACCTTTATTCCTCTCTTAAGATTTCTCTTTAGTTTGCATTTTGTGAAATTTAATAATTATATTAATTATTAAATGTCTACCTATTAGGGTTTCTTTTAGGGTTGCACAATATCCTTTTATAAGGATTCATTATTGTAATTTATCTCTCTCTTGGATGAGTACATTTTTCAGCTTTCAGAGCACCCTTGCTTGTTTGTCTCCATCTTTTCTTTCTGTGACAGGTTATTTGTAGGCAGGTGATCTTCGGGGTCTGTGAGGTTGGCTTTCTCAACTTTATTTCTTTCATCTCTTTTTGGAGTAGAGTAAAGGCTTTAATTTAAATATGTTGATTAAATTACCTTTATTCCTCTCTTAAGATTTCTCTTTAGTTTGCATTTTGTGACATTTAATAATTATATTAATTATTAAATGTCTACCTATTTTCTTTTAGGGTTGCACAATATCCTTTTATAAGGATTCATTTTGCAGGGGGGGCGATTTTTTACAGCAACGGCCATACGGCCGTGAAATTTAAGCTCGTGAACTGATGACATCAGAATGACGTCAGAATACAGCCGGCCCCTCTTTGCCCCCTCCTAGCCCTGATTTTCCTTAAAAGAGCAATTTTTTTTCTTTTGGCCATAACTTGGGCGTACGGTATCGAAATCGGGCAAACGAGATATCGCCAAAAAGCTAGTTCCGAGCACTTTCATTTGGTGCATTTTATTTTTTAGTATTTTACTATTTTCCTTCATTTATTTCTGTTTGAAGTTAGATGTACGTTTTATGCTTCCAAGCTCATAACTTTTTGCCACGATCTCCGTTTTTCGCCTCATTTGAAGCATCAGAAAGGTATTGAGGAGCTCTAGCTTACTGTCAATGCACTTTTTCTATATCTATCTTAGGTTTATCACTTAGTCCAAATTTTTCCCGATGGGTTGTTTGGCAATTACTTGGATGTTTTGGCAGTTGGGAGAGTGCATCTTGCATCTTTGCACTTCATTTTCAGTAATACATCATTCAATAATTGCTTGCTGCTTCATATATTCCAGAGTTGTTCCCGTTTAGAGTTTTTGATTGTTCTGTGGCATCGGGTTTTCTATTGCTTTATCATGATTCTTTGAGTCAATCAGTGACTCTCATCCAGTTTCAGTAGTATATAGAAGAATATTACCTTACTTTCCTATATCAAGTTCCAGTGTTACTCTACAGAGTTCTTCCAGTGCTTCTTTGCAGCATGCTATCTCATTGTAAGGGGGGTTTTGTCCCACTGGGTTTTTCCTTCTCTTACTCCTCATATGGCATTTGTAAATGGGTACCTGATCAGGCCTAGTTGCCGGGACCCATCCTTGCTTTCATGCATCTTATTTTAGTGTTTTAGCTTCTTCCTAAGTTCATCTTAAGGGGGGTGTTAGAGTAATAAGTTATTATGCTTAATTAATTACATCACATTGATTAATTAATTAAGTCACTTATTCCTCTTCATTACTTAAGCTAAACTTAGGCACATTAATAATTAATTATTAATTATTAAATATGCACACTAGGGTTTCCCTTTTAGGGTTTCTTGATCTCCTTCATAAGGATTGATCACTTTGTAATAATCGATTCTCTTAATGCATTTTCACTTTGAGGTTCAGAGAACATCTTTTTGGTTCTTCATATCTTTTGCATGTGACAGATATTCATCTTGCATGTAGGTGATCTTGGATTCTAACAATAGTACCAAATGTATGAGGCATTTACTAGAAGATATTCCCTATTAAATATGTTATTTATCAATGAATCAGTGTGCTAGTTTTTGGGTCCAAATTCTAACGCAAGACAAACTATGTCTCTAATATCTTAAGTATGCCATCATGATTCACTCAGACAACTATATTCGAGAACCTAAGATATTTTGTGTTGCAAGCAGTAAGTTATCAATGAAAAAATTTAACTTATGGTAGTATAATGAGAACTGTATTTGGAAGTTGTTTGACCATTTGAAGATTTTATGTTTGGGTCCTAGTCTTGGCCGACTTGACACACATTATGTATTAAGAAGATTGAATCTATCTTAGGGATGTTTTGTATAGATCCTAGCTGACCTAATGTGATGTACTACGTGAATCATATATAAGATTTTTTGAAGTGAAGAAGTGTAGAGGTGAAAGAGTGATTGAGGAGTAAGTGTGTGAGGGCCTAAATGATTTATTAGTTGTGGACTAGTTGATTGACTACTGTGTGAGGTAGTACTTCATATTTTGAACTTCATTGGAACTAAATCCTACACAATGAAGGTGTATTATATCAGTTCACACTTTTGGAAGTGAGCCATAACTTTTATGTTTTGGTAGAAAGCCATCTTTTGTATCCCTATGGTAGTGAGCCCTCTAGGTTGTACCCCTATTGGATAGCGAGTCCTTATTTCAGGTAGTGAGCCTTTTTGTAATTAGTTTTGATATTCTCTAGATGGTGTGAGTGAATCTTCATTGTGGTTTTTCTCTCATTGGGTTTTCCATGAAAATTTGGTGTTATTGTAATTATGTGTTGGGTTTGAGTTTCTACATTGGCATTTGATGATTAATCATTTAAGTAGTATTATGTTCTAGTGATTGAATTAAAGGTTTAATTCTATGATAACTAATTCACCCCACCTCTTAGTTTTCTAATTCAACAATTGGTATCAGAGCTTCGTCCTTTGGAATGAGTTTAACAACTTGAAGGAGATCTTGTTAGATTAAACAAAAATGGAGAAGGGATTTGACTTGGATGAAGAATTAAGAACAAAGATTTAAGAGTCTAAAAGTGAAGATCTGAAATAAAATGTCAAGCAAGCAGATGAATGCATTCAAAAACTAAGGAATCAAATACGAAAGTTCAAATTGAAACATAAAGAAGTTAACCAGGAACTAAAGGAAGCAAAGGAGACTATTGAGAATCTAAGAATGAAACTTGAAGAAAGAAAAAGGGTGGAATAAAATCTAAAATTGGAAATTGAACAAAGCAAGGTAGAGGAAGGATGCTTGAAAGAGATTATCAATCAGAAGACAAAAAATTGTGATAAGCTTCAACAAGAAGTAGTAACCCTAAGAGTTGATCTGGAAAAAGTGAAAACTCATGAAGAAAGGTTCGAGACAAGTTTTATAATGCTTGATAAGTTTATTTCATTGTAGAAACTTGCTAAGGATAAAGGTGGTCTAGGAATTGAAGAAGGGAAAAGCTTAAAGACTAAACTAGTTTTCAATGAAGTGGACAATCAATGGAAATTTGAAGGAAATACTTATCAAAACAAGAAATGAAGGAACAATACCAAAATATTTTCCATCTAACAACCTAATGCTTAAAGGTATCCATCTTTGCATGGTTTTGTTTCTCATGCAGTAAATTCAACCATAGAGTAACATAATGCAGAAGTAGGATGAACCATAATAGAATGAGTCAGAATGTTGGATTCCTTACTGGACAATGTTATGTTTGCAACAAGTTTGGACATAGAGCTACTGAATGTAGAAGCCAGTTGATGATGAACGGGTTTACTACTAATAGAAGGATTCAATCTTTTCAAGGCTATTGTTACACATGTAATATCTTTGGACACAAGGAAAAGCAGTGAAGGTCAAGGATGAATCCAAATTCATTTGATCAAGGATATGTTGCGTGCTACACTTGTAACAAACTAGGACATATCTCAAAATTTTGTAGGAGCAAAGTTGGGAAGAAAACTAATCTAGAACAGAAGATCAAGCCTGCAAACAAGGTAGATTTCAAAAAAGTAAGGAGAGAAATGGAAAAAATTTGGAGGAAGAAGAAGGAACCTCAGAACAAGGATGAGTCAAACAACCATGTATTTGTGCTTCTGGTGCAGATACCTCTTCCAATTACTGAACCCAATAATGGTTTTAGGGGGAATAGTCATAGAAAAATCTAACAAGCCCCTAATATATAATGTGTCATGTGATGACACAAGGATAAGTGATGTAAAACTTTATTTTGAAGGTGTTGGAGAAAATTTTGGTAGAAAAGAAGAAAATCGGGAAAATATTTGAGCTCTTCTTGGCTTATAGTTGATTAAGAAACTTTGGCTGAGGGGAAGGTACTAATAGAGAAAAGTACTAATGATGATGTCATAAGTGATAAATTACTTTTTGCGATAAAACCCTAAAAGTGGCAAGTTAAATAGAGAAGTTGAGTGGTCATTCCTTTTCACATTGTGAATTGAACGAGATAAGGAGTGAAGTGCAACTGAGAGATAATGAGTTGGGGTTGTGGAAAGAAAAAGTATAGAGAACAAAACTAAAATAATGGAGTCAAAGGAATTAGTGGTATTTGATTCGTGTAGCAAAAAATTGTAGAAATTAAGTAAGTTACAAATCAATGAATTTAACCATGAAAATATTTGAAATTTCAAAGGTTCACTTTTAGTTGAGCAAATGCATAAGGTCAAGAGTCTAGGGCACAAGGGTTTAGACATTTGGAGAAAATTTCCATACTTTTTGAATGTAGACACTGTTCGATTTTTCCTAAGCAGAATTCAAGGTGATCCGATGATCTTTGAAAAAACCTATGGGATTACAAAGGAAGAAATTACAACAATTACAGGGTTATGCATTCATGGACCCATCTTAGTAAAGATGTCAGTGAAGAAAAAAGAGGTTGAAGCCCTAATTGGGGTGACAGGAGACCAAAGGGCACCTCAAGTTCATAGTATAGTCAACCCTATGATAAGGTATGTGGCATATGGAATTTCATATAAGATTTATTTTAGAAATATGGAAGGTTCTACTTTGGAAATTGTTGTTTGTACATTTCACATTAAATGGTTGAAAAGAATGAGGATTTTGAATTTTGTGAGTTATTGAGGAATCAATTAAGGGAGAACATTACTATGACAAAGCAAGACAATTACCCTTTTCATTTTGTATATCTAGTTATATATTTGGTGATGTATTTTCTAATGTCGTTACCATTGAAAGAGAATGTTGTGTGGATGTCAGTCATTCCAGTTGGTAAGCATGTCTACATGTATCTTGAATGTTTAGTAAAGAAGCAAAATATTTGGAAATAATACTTTGTAAACAAAATAAATGCATGGAGCTCTAGTATGGTTTCCAATCCTGTTGGGACATCTGAGGCAGGATCCTCCTCTAGGAAGAGGAAAGTAAGAAGAATCATTTCAAGTTCCCCTCCAGAAATAAAGAAGCTAAAGATAGAGGAGAAGAAAGAAGAAAATGAAGTAAATATTATAGAGGAAATTGATCTAGTATCAACGGATGATGAAGAATAAGATTTTACTAGAGAGAAGGTGTTGAAGTTTCTTGTGCAATCTAATGGACTAAAGAATATTGGAGTTGTTTGGTTGTCTCGACCAAGATATGAACAAAATGAGATAAAATATTCCATGGTAGATTATATAATTCATAATGATATCTATCTAGGTGAATTGAAAAATTCCTATTAGAAGTATTGATTGAGCAAATTAAAGATAGACTAAAGGTACTATAACCTAGGGAAACAAAAGAAAAAGATGAAATTTAGTTGGTTATGGAAGAAAGATGCAGAAATTCCTAGAAGAAATTGAATGATAGAATAAATGAATTGAAGACATGCATCAAAAGTGTAAATAGTGTGTATAGGTATTGTCTCGAATGGCCTACTACTAGATCAATAACTACAAAGAAAAAATAAATTCTATTGATCTTGAGCTGGATTCTATTCGAAAAACATATAATATCCTTAATGACAAGGATGGAGAGCAAACATAAAGGATCAATTCATTATAGTCTAAACTTGCATACATTCTAGTATAGAGGGTCAGTATTGTGAAAGAATTTTGGAAAGTCAAAGAGATAATTGAATTGAGTTGGAACATATTTCTGGTCTCCTAGTGGACACTGAGAAAAATGAACAAAATATCACTATCCTAGATACTCTTCTAGAAACAATTGATTCAATAGTGATGAACAACAGTATTTGTGTAAACATCAAACTAGAAGTGGATTCCTGGAAGATATTGCTTCCAGAATTAAAAGAAAAATACAAAGATATATTTTAGGAGAAGAAGGATTGAGGTAAAGAACCATTTTTTATATCACTTTTTAAAATCTATTTTTGTAGAAAAAAATTATAGTAAGGGGGAGATAAATATTCCTTTTCCATTGATTTCAAATGGGGAGAGAGAACATGTGAAAAATGAAAATCATCACAGCTTAGCAAAAGGAGAAAACAAAAAAGGATGTTGTTGTTGGCTTTTCACATCTTGTGTTTCCATCAATGACAAAGGGGGAGATTTTTGGAAATTGGATTGCATTAAATGATTGTCACCGATGTCAACAAAGTACCAAATGTATGAGGCATTTACCAGAAGATATTCCCTATTAAAGATGTTCTTTATCAATGAATCGGTGTGCTAGTTTTGTTAAAAAATGAGGTGTTTTCTTAGCTTAATAGTCTATAAAACATTAATATTGCTGATCTAAATAAGCTTTTCCTTTTGTTACATGTTCTTTGTGGCTGATTATCTTGATTAATCTATTTTACTATTGTAGAATGTAGACAAAAGTTGAGAGAGGAAGTAGAAAAGATATTAGAAAAATTACAGAAGATGAACCATGGAGAAACCCTTTCGAGAAAAAACTCCACCAAGAATTATTCTATTATTCAACATCTAAGTTACAATAGCTCCAATTCTTGCTTGAGAATGCTTCTTCTGCCTTCCCCAATTTTCTTCACAACCTGCAATAAAATTGATAATAACTCTATTCAACTTGCTTGAGATAAGTAGGCTTTAATCAGATTTGTAAACTCAACATGAGTTACAATTACAATTTTTAAGCCCTATCCCTAAAAGGTACGCCTATCTCATGCAAATAGGGTTATCCCATGAAGAACAATCTCAAATGGTCATCTTCATGCATTTGGGCATCCCAAACTAAAGTGGCAACTTAACCTCTGCTTCGTAAATATCTCTAAGGCTTCATCCCCAAAGTAGGCACCCACCAGTAATCCTACTTAACTAAGCCTTCATAAATATCTCAACATGCAAAGGATTTAATTCCAAGAAGCCAACTTGGGCACCCAAGTTGGGTCCAAGTCATTTCTTGTTAACTGAAACATTTACTCAACACCATTCATGCAAGAATAGTCTTCTCTTGTTAGCTGAAGGTAGTCTCTCTTATCTGTCATGCAACTTGTAGTGCCCTCCATTTTGCGGTTGTCATTGATGTCAAGTAAGTTGTTGGTAATGTCATGATGATGTGGTGATTTTATTATTTAATTTAATTTTAAGGTTATGAGATAACACTAATAATATGCTTGGATTTGATTAATAAAGTTAATTTAATTATAAGGTTACTTGTTTTATTTGGAATTAAACAAAGAATTAGATTCAATAATAAACGCTAATTTAATTATCTTTGGGAGTTAGTTATTTAAAGTAATCGGATTAGATGAGGAAAGGTAATTATCATTTAATGATTAAATTCAATTAATAAATTTAAAAGTAAGAAAATATTAGAGAGGATTAAATATTAAAATTGTACTTAAGTTTAAATAAATTAAGGTGAAAATATTTATTAAAATAAATATATTCTATTGTAACTAAAAGAAAAATTAAATTATTAAATATTTATTGAATATTTAATAGTTGATCTATTTGGTTCATATATTAAAGAGTCAATTATAAAATAATAAATAAGGGTAGTGGCTGGCATTCAATCATAACTGTTGGAAGTGTAGCGGTCTGATCAAATTATAATAAGTGATGGAAGTCGAACGGTTCCCCGATGGGAGTGGAAAAGACACCATGAAACAAATTATAAACAAGAATTATTCATGGGGGGGGGGGGAATTTTAGTTTCGGAGAGTGGGGTTCGTTATGATTAAAATTTTCTCTTTACCCATACATTGGAGCGAGTTCTCCCTATGATCCAATCGGAGATTGGCCCCCCCCACAAAATATCTAGTGGATTTCTTGTGAGCAGTAATTAAGAGGATATATTTGAAGCACCTTCTTATTTGTCGGCCGTTAATGATTATTGTGATCGTTTTGGTATGCTTTAAATGGCGGGGTTCTATTTTCATCCAGGCGGTGTTGCTAGGAAGATTGCATGGCATCGATTTAGCCAGGTTTTTTTCTATCTTTGATCTTCCACTTTCTTTAATTATTTCGATTAGGCACTTTCAATAGTATATCGCCCTAAATGCTCTGGCAGTTTTCATTAGGTAATGTAAATGCTCTTGTTATTGCTTTTAAATTGGGGAAATTATGTATATCTTTTACTCATATCTATTTCAGGCCTTAATAAAACATCAGGTCTTGAGTCTAAATCTTACAAACATCTTGCTCTTTGAAACGTATAAGTATAGGAATCATTTCATATTCTTGAACATAATAGGAAGTTTAGAGGTTTAAATAATCTCTCTGATTTCACTATCATTTTGTCTCAGCTACGGCTAAATTGGGAATTTTAAAATTTACATATTCTGCTTGTTTCTTCTGTCATTTGTCACAGTTCCAGCACTTGAAAATAAACTAATGTCAATCACTAACATGATAGAGAGCTTTCCACTGTTTGTGGGAAGATTAATTTTCCAAACTTCAATCTTGAGCGTGTCTTTGGAAACTCGCCTCTAATCAGAAATGCACCTGGTTCAAAACAGAAAAAGTTGTACATTATTTCCCCTACTGTTAGGTCACATATTTGCACCTTACCTTTCTATTTCCCTTTAGTTTTGCGGATAACACTTGAGATTTGATAATGCAAGTAGATGGCGATATTTCCAAATTCCAATATTAACTTTCTAATATACTTGGCAACCCGTCACAGCTGCAAATTTTAGACTAGAAAAGGTGTAGTAAAATTAAATAATCCCTCTGTTTTCTTTATCAACCTATCTCTACTGCGGCACTGGACCATAATAGGAAGTTTAAAAGTTTAATTAATCTCTCTCTTATTTCATTGGCAATCTGTCTTAGCCACATTCGACCCAAATCTTCTCTTCTTGTATGACTGCATGTTCTTTTCGATACAACATTGTCTCTCTAGAAGCTCTTCTGGCACGAAATGAAGAGATAGATCTAGGGATGATAAGGGAGTATTAGAAGGAATTTTAGTTGATTTTTTAAGGTCGTATACGCCAAAGAAGGATCACATTCCCTTGAATAAAGTTGCCTTAGTTGGGTTATATCAGATCCTTTGAGTAAACAATAAGTTGCACATATATTGTGTTCGTTAATAGATGTTAATCTTGGAGTTAATATTTATTTGTTCATTTGTTGTATGATGAAGCTTAGGTAATTAAATATGTGGTTATGATTAGTTAAATGTAATTTTTTTTTTTTTAATATTTTGTTGATTGATTCAAAATAAATGCAAGAGTAGATGTTGGAAAATGCTCCAATCAAATATAAAAGGGTCTAGTGCTTTAAAATTTGATTTATGGAAATTATTTCTTGTAAAAGTTGTAATTTATAAATGTTGAGTTAAGAAACTAAAATAAGGAAAAAAGTTGTTTACTTTCAATAGATGTAATTAGAGATCTAAGACATAAAGTAGGTTTTGCTTGAGAAAATTAATGTATATTTCATTGGTCAATTAGATTAATTACTTCAATTTATATAGTTAATTATTGTATTCTTACTATTGTCTCAAGACATAAAAATTACTAAAATGATAGGCTAATTATGTTTTATATATATGTATATAGTTATAGGAATGATTATAAATCCTGAATAGGAATAAAAGAAATTGGTTGGAATGTTTTTATAACTTCTTTTATTTAATTCAACTTTATAATGAGCATAGTGAGATAATAGTAAGGTTGTGAATATAGCCTTTAATGAGTTAAAACGATTCCTTATCAAGGGTAGAGTCAAATCGTAGACGATAGTTCAATTGTTCTTTGAAGTTTATTGCTTTTCATTTGTTTGGGTTAGTATTATGAGTGTGATAAAATATGCCTTGAGTTAATTACGATATGTGATTATAGAGTTCCTTTATTTATTTTAAATTAATTCTTATTCAATGAATGGATAAATTATATTTGAATGGTCATTGTTCATTTAAGGGTAATTTGGTGTATCCTATTTGTGGTGCCCTCTTTGGAATTATTTGGCTTCAGAAGTGATTTCATTCCATTGGGTTCGTGACCTTTTTGTGTGATTTGTATCATTGTGACTTTTCTTGAGTTGACATGAGTTGGGGATCTTCTTTAAGTTAAATTGTGTTGCTATTCGTTTAACCTTACATGGTGAATTCTTGGTTTGTTTTGAGTTGTGGGGGTCTTATTAATTGATTTTGTGGTGGAGTATTTTGGATACTAATGTGATGCTTGGTTGTGATAAGTTTATGCTTCTTGTTGTATGCAATCTTTCCACTTGTATTATTTTGGTGAAACATTAAATTATATTGTTGTTATATTTGCTGATTTTGTCAAAGGTCATTTGTTTACCAACTGTATGGGTATCTTGTGAGGAGGAAATTGAGGTCTCCCTTGGATGCCTGGTTGCATGCTTTTACCTTTGTTGTTGAAGGATTGTTTATGGATGGTTCCATGTCGGTGTGAATGCTTTGGAGACTAATTTTGATTCAAGGAATCCTTTGAAATTTTGTTGCAATGTAATTGGGAACTCGTATTTAGTTTATGAGTGTGGGTAGTTGATCTTCTTGGATTTCTGATTTATTTTGTATCAAAGTTGATTATGTAGTCTGGATGGGGTTGATCTTATTTTGATGTATTTACTCATTATATTTGAATTGAAAATAGTTCTTGTGGCCTTGCAATTATTGTTGTCAGTTCTTTGATGGGGAAACTCCAGGGTAAGCCCTTTTGAGATACTTCCAGAGGCATTGAGAAAAGTTGTGAGAACTTCATTGATTTCATTTTGGCCAAGATTGTGATAATATTGTTGATTTTTGGTGATTTTGCTCAGGTTGTACCATGTGAATGAGATTTCTATTTCATGGTTTTGGTGGGATGGGTAATGTCTCGCGATTGCTTCAATTGAAGTTGGATATTATGTTTCCTTGTTGGTACAACCCTTGGATTTTGGTTTTTATGTTTTGAGTTTCTAGAGAGAGAGTGGCTCTAAGTGGGTGGTCGTTGCACAAAGGGGCGCCAGGATAGCCCTCGTTAGAGTGTGATTAATAAGTGAAAACCTCAGTAATTAACTAGGGGGTGGGTAGAATCACATTAAAAAGACAATTGATGCCTCATCCGCCTTTTAGTGCTACCATAGACTAAAGGGGATTGAGAAGGCCGTGGTTGGCATGATCATTGCCTTGTCTTCGCGAAAGGTAACAGTTTCACATGAGCAACCCTATGGGGCGGTTCCTTGAGATAGGTAGCCTAGATAACCATAGATGGAGGCGGCTCCTAGCACTTGGTTGCCTGGATAATCCGTCAGTAGATGGAGGCGGTACCTTGCAATAGGTAGTCTGGAGAATCCATGTTAAGCCATGCGATGACACTCTCCTCTAACACTCCTTATGTGGCTTCTTTGGAAATCCTCTGGAAGTGGTCCTTTGTCTTGAATTGATGAAACATAGTTGTTTGAATTGATTTATGGTTTTACCCTATTTTATCTATGGTGTATTCTATGGTCTTGTATAAATCTTGTTGATGTTTGGGTTTTTACCTTGTACTCTTATGGTACTATGATATGATGTTATTGTATTGTTTAATTGCGATTTGGAATTGTATTATGTTTATTAATTTAGTTTGTTTTGGAAGTGTTTCATGATCCTCCTTTGGTTACTTGTTTACGAGTCATTGCTTTGACTTATGTGATGAGATTTATGATTTTAAGTTATTATGTTGACTCTTGGATGTTGTTGATTATGTCATTGTAATCCTTGAGGTTTATGATACTTTTGTATGACGTTGAGTCTTGTGGTTCCCTGTTTGGATGTTCTTGGTTGAGGTCTCTTTCTTGTCAGCTCCTTAGCACAGGGGGTGGGTCTTCAGACTCACATGGTCGGGTGGAACTTGCTAAGCACCCCATTGGGTCCCCAGTCAAGGATCGACAGGTGCGGATTGGTGCTGTTGCAGTGATTCTAGAGTTGTATTTGTCTTGGAGCCAGTTATGATTCTATGTATTCCTTTGTTCAATTGTACCATGTTATCTTGTTGTATGGGTTCTACCCATGATTGGAAACACTTTTGTATCATTGTACCTCTAGAACATTGTACTATAATGTAATGTTAATGGAAATTGTTATTCATTGTGTTGAGTTAATCATGTATATGTTGTATTTATGTACATAGATGGTTTCTTATCAATGATTTATCATGCATGTGTTACATTTGTTAATGTTTACTTTGTTATGGATTATATCTTTGGGTTTTATTCTTTATTGTCGTTGTGTGGATCTAAGTCATGTAATGACTCCTCGTGTACCCCAAGGGATGTATGTGTTAGTGAATATATTTAAATGAAATTCATGTCATGACTTAATGTGTATCACATGTATGTTATGTTAACTTTAAAATAAAAAAATTGTGCAATATTTATTGTTTAATTGTCCTTTGGGGTTCACACAATGGGGCGTTACACAACTCAAGTCATTAGCGATGCATTCCAACTTAACTGAAGTCAATTAGCATTCAACTAAAACTAACCGAAGATAATTGAACCATAACTGAATTGAATTAAACTAAATTGAACTAAACTAAACTAAACTGAATTAAACTAAACTGAACTAAACAAATTCTGAATTGAACTGAACTGAACTGAACTGAACTAATTTGAACTAAACTGAACTAAACTTCATGCATACAAACATCAAACCCTAACTCCTAGGATCTTTGCTTGCATTCAGAAGTGTTATCTCTTACTCCAAATAGTTAAATGAAGTGAAGGTGAGTGTTACCTACCATGTGGGTGCCCCATGTGCTCCTATTATTTAGGAACTCATCTTGGATGCCCTCACATGCTCCTAACATTTAGAATTAATTAAAATGTCAATTCACATGATTATTTCATCAAATAGTACTCTCATCCTAATCCTAGTGTTGTTGAACACATTCCAAGGACTTAGGAGATACATGAAATAAATAATGTTTAGGATTTCAATTGAATAGCATCCTATTTCGAACACTCTCCCACTTGACATTATACATTGCAATTATTCTAAAGAAGGAATAATATAAAACAAGTATAGGACTCAAGGCCAATGGCCTTCCTACACCTAACTAATCAATCCATGCCAACTTCAAATACAACCTACATAATCATGAAGCTTCCAAGGAAATGATTAAAACTGAGAGAACTTATCTGGTTTGATAAGATAATTTGTAACATTAATTAAAGTGTCATCTTTCTCAATTAATACCTTCACATTATCAACCAAAATAGTACCTTTCCCTAGCCTATGTATCCAAACTACCTCTTTCAAGGCATGTTAAACCACCAAGTGTGTTGAACTCACATTCAACCAAGTTGTAGGATCCTCGGTCTTTTCTGTTGAAATTTTTTTTCTCACAAGTAACCATTCCAAAAAATGTCTCTTATCATAAGAGAACTCCATCCTCACCTATTTCTCGAAGTATTCAAGAGGAAGGTTTGTAACCAACCAATCCATGCCAAACTCCAAATGCAACACAACACTTTCATGAAGTAATCAAGCAAATGATTAATGTACCCAATACTTAAGAGAATTACACAAGATCAATGTCAAAGATCCATTCATGAATGAAGAACATAAATATGACATCCATGATCTACCCATATCCTCTTAGGAGATCACATGCACCATAACATACATCATGTTCTCAATAGAACATGTAATATTCCAAACACTAAACGTATATCAAGAGTAAACCATGACATAATAGCAACCATTCTAAACCAATAAAAAACCATATCCCCAATCACATGAAGATAACTTGACCAATAATGCATCCACATCACTACTAACAACTCCCACTGAACCATGGTACCGAGTCACACGTGGCATTGTGACTACCATCCTCTTCATGAAGATTACTCTTAAAAATGAAGCAAAGAGTTATCACAAACAATATTAGCTGAAATAATCAATGCATCATTACTATCATCTAAGGACTCCTCTATAGAAGAATATGAACTTTCTTTCTTGTTCTTACAATCCTTCTTCACATGTCCTAGTTTCCCACATTTCCAACACTTTACCCTACTCCGTCCTTCTAACTTACCCTTCTCTTACTTGTTTCCCTTAGGTTCCTTTTTCTTAGGACTACCTTTTACAAACAAGGCATCTTGGATTTCCTCCTTAGACTTCCTCCTCATCTCCTCTAATAGGAGAGTAGGAATTATATTGTCCATCTTAGGATATACACCACTACCACTGATAGAAACTATTATATTTTCCCAAGAATCTGGTAAAGAACATAGTAACAAAATGAATTTATTCTCATCTTCTAGCTTTACATCTACAAATGTTAACTGAATAAGAATTAAATTGAAAGCATTTAAATGTTGTGCAACAGATTCACCATCTTTCATTTTTAATGAATACAACTTCCTTTTCATTTACAACTTATTGGTGAGAATCTTAGTTTGATAAATATCCCCTATTCTCTTCCATAATTTAGATGCAGTAGTTTAATATGAAACATTCAAGAGAACAACATCAACAAGACATAATATAATTATTCCTCTTGCCTTCTTATCTAACTTAGCCCAATCCTCATTTGAAATAGTTGTATATGTCTTTGTCTCATTATTAACCACTAACCACTGATCTATTTCTTCAAGAAGATCTTCCATTTTTAATTTCCACATTTCATAGTTAGATCCATTGAACCTTTCAATATTTAACCAAGAATTCATCATAACAAAATTATTTCCAAAATCAGCAAATAACAAAAATAATAAAAGCTCCCACTCATTTAAAAAGCCTCAAAAAATTTAAGAGAAAGGTGTCCCAATACTCTACCCAACCTTAGCTCTGATACCAAATATTGAAAAATGAAGTGTTTTCTTAGCTTAATAGTCTGTAAAACTTTAATAGTACTGATCTAAATAAGATTTTCCTTTCGTTACATGTTCTTTGTGGGTGATTATCTTGATTAATTCATTTTACTATTGTAGAATGTAGACAACAGTTGATAGAAGAAGTAGACAGGATATTAGAAAAATTACACAAGATGTACCATGGAGAAACCCTTTTGGGAAAAAAATCCACCAAGAATTATTCTATTATTCAATATCTGAATTACAATGCTCCAATTCTTGCTTGAGAATGCTTCTTTTTCCTTCACCAATCTTCTTCACAACCTGCAATAAAACTGATAATAACTCTATTCAACTTGCTTGAGATAGATAGGATTTAATCAGCTTTGTAAACTCAACATGAATAAAAATTATAATTCTCAAGCCCCATCCCTAAAAGGTACACCTATCTCATCCAAATAGGGCTATCCCATGAAGAACAATATCAAATGGTCATCTTCATGCATTTGGGTAGCCCAAATTAAAGTGAAAACTTAACCTATGTTCTGTAAATATCTCCAAGGCTTCATCCTCAAAGTAGGCACCCAAAAGTAATCCTACTTAACTAAGCCTTCTAAAATATCTCAACATGCAAAGGAGTTAATTCCAAGAATCCAACTTGGGCACCCAAGTTGGGTCCAAGTCATTTCTTGTTAACTAAAACATTTACTCAACACCATTCATGCAAGAATGGTATTTTCTTGTTAACTGAAGGTTGTCCCTGTTATCTATCATGCAACTCAAGTCATTATCCATGTGCAGTCCAAGTTAACTAAAGTCAACTAGCATTCAACTAAACTAACTGAGGATAAGTGAAGCATAACTAAACTAAATTGAAGAGAACTAAACTAAACTAAACTGAATTGAACCGAACTAAACTAATCTGATTCTCAAGATAACTAAACCATAACTGAACTAAATTGAACTGAACTAAACTAAACTAAACTAAACTGAACTAATCTAAACTAAATTGATTCTGAACTGAACTTAACTAAACTAAACTGAACTGATCTGAACTGAACTGAGCTGAACTAAACTTCATGCATGCAAACATCAAACCCTAACTCCCAGGATCTTTACATGCATTTAGAAGTGTTATCTCTTACTCCAAATAGTTAAGTGAACTTAAGGTGAGTGTCACCTACCATGTGGGTGCCCCATGTGCTCCTATTATTTAGAAACACATCTTTGATTCCCTCACATGCCCCTAACATTTAGAATTAATTACAAATATAAATTAACATGATTATTTCATCAAATAGTAATCTCATCCTAATCCTAGTGTTGTTGAACACATTCCAAGGACATAGGAGATACATGAAATAAATAATTTTTAGGATTTCAATTGAATGGCATCCTATTTCGAACATTCTCCCACTTGACATTATACATTGCAATTATTCTAAACAAGGAATAATATAAAACAAGTACAGGACTCAAGGCCAATGGCCTTCCTACACCTAACTAATCAATCCATGCCAACTTCAAATGCAACCTGCATAATCATGAAGCTTCCAAGAAAATGATTAAAACCAAGAGAACTTATCTAGTTTGATAAGATAATTTGTAACATTAATTAAAGTGTCATCTTTCTCAATTAATACCTTCACATTATCAACCAAACTAGTAACTTTCCCTATCCTATGTATCCAAAATACCTCTTTGGAGGCATGTTAAACCACCAAGTGTGTTGAACTCACATTCAACCAAGTTGTAGGATCCTCGGCCTTTTATGTTGAAATTTTTTTCTCACAAGTAACCATTCCAACAAATGTATCTTACCATAAGAGAACTCCATCCTCACCTATTTCTCCAAGTATCCATGAGGACCTGTAACCAACCAATCCATGCCAAACTCCAAATGCAACACAACACTTTCATGAAGTAATCAAGCAAATGATTAATATACCCAATACTTAAGAGAATTACACAAGATCAATGACAAAGCTCCATTCATGAATCAGTAACATAAACATGACATCCATGATCTACCCATATCCTCTTAGGAGATCACATGCACCATAACATACATCTTGGTCTCAAGAGAACATGTAATATTCCAAACGAGAAACATATTTTTTCCTCCCTACAACTTGCTATGACGTAGAAAACATGTTTTTATAGAGTATGTTTGTCGAAGCTAAATCTATACAAGGATCTATGTACACATGTATCTGTGTAACAACAAATATATGGCATTAAAAGTAAAACCACAAAACCCACGCTTGTTTTCCTCCCTACCATATTGGCATCATGAAGCCTCATGGACTCTAGCCAAACCCCCAAGCAAGAAAAGGATGGAACACCCACGGGAGATTTCATGGAGTTTCATCATACATTATACAATAAAAAACTTGGGGAAACTCTGGTGTTTTCATATATAATATCTAGTTTTTGAATCCTTTTGCATGCTTAAACCTAATTCCTAGAAATGAAATACAAAGGTATGTTAGTGCACAAGCAAGCAAAATAAAAAAGGAATGATAAAAAATGATTATGTGTATGGGTAAAATTAATATATACAATGTGAAGCTAAAAATAATCAATAATTTTTACAATTAGTTAACCAAATTTTTCTATTGATAATGGGAAAGTTTTGTACTTACATACAGTGTTGATCTTGTTTAACGAGGGCGATCTACATTGTATCGAGAGCATGAAATAATTTGAAATAGATAGTGTACAATACACTAATTTTGTTGAATTCCTATTATATCTATCTAGCAATATAAACAAAATAATATACATATACAATAAAAGAGGTTAGCACTATTTGTTGTAAATAGAAAGATATAAAATGGAACATTTTGAATACATGACATCTTGGTAAAGAATTGTCTATTATAAATGGTTTAGTTGAATGGAGCAACATACACCCCTGCCATGTACTTATGTGGATAAACAATGTGATGCAATCAAAAAATTGTTTGTCCTCTCAGAATCACATGACAACAGTGTTTGGTTGCTCTCCATAATCATGTAAAACAATGTGCATTCTCCTCCCTACCATATTGGCATCATGAAGCCTCGTGGGCTCTAGCCAAACCCCTGAGCAGAAAAGTAGGTAAGGTCCATGGAAAATCTCATGGACTCTTATCATATACCACACAATAACAATTTTTGGAAAGGGTTCATTTTTTGAAACAAGTTCTATAATATTGTAGTGTTTTTTTTTGGTCTGACAAGTTGACGAAAAATAGATATCCTGGTAAAGAATTAGCATAATGGGGTTTGAATACAACTAGAAGAAGATGGATAGATGGAATGTATAGAACGGTGTAGAATAAGTAGAAAGGTCCATCTAACTTGACAATGTGAGTTTAAATCTATCTATATTAAAAATACAACTGCAATCTAAGGAATAACATAGTAAAAATGGTCATCAAATTAATAGGCCAATTGTTACGTAGACTGCCTACTGATACATAATGCACATTTTGCTTTGGGGAATTGGAGAAAAAAAATATCATAAAAGATATTGATACAAAACAAGCAATATATGTAACAGTTGGCTTCTAAATTCAAAATTCAAGCTACTAGATAAAATAGAGAAATTGTAAAAGAACTATTAGGAAAACACTTTAAGAATTAGAGATATATGACAGATGATTGAAACTCACATGAAACATATTGATACAAGACAAGTAGTCTATGTAAGAGTTGGCTTGTCTAATCAAAATTTCTCACACAGGAAAACACTTGATTTCTTCTTCCATGTATCGAGGCAACAAACTGCACCACCACTAGCATATGTAGGTAGGAAAATCTGCAGCTCTCATAAGCAGCCTTGAGTGGTTTGTTCTAGGGAACTTGAAACAGATGAGGGAAAAATAATATCATGAAACATATTGATATAAGATTTGAGCTACATTTTTTGTTAGTAGATATTGAAGAAAAATAGAGGAATTGTATAACAGGTATTAGAATAACACTTGTTTGGTACTAAATATTATACACAAAAAAAAATTGCATTGATTTCACTGAAACATAGATAGATACATATGCACATATATATATATGTATTCCATTCCCTAATTGATATATAAAAATATACATATAGGCAGATACACATATCCATATATGCAAACGAAGAGCACTATGGCTTGTTAAAGAATGCAAAAACAATTTATATATACATATGTATATCTAAATAGATTTGTATACTATGTTTATTTGTATTTATGTAGACTGCCATTTTAAATAGGTTAAAATAGCATATATAACTATTTTCTACGTTGTGAGAAAATCGCTAGAATACAACCATAGCATTCAATGATATAGCATTGAGATGTTGTTAAGAACATAGTATTTAATTGTACAATATTTGTAACATATTCATAATGCCACAATGGCTCTTCTGACAATTCAACTTAATCAATATATTTTCATGCATATTTAGGAGTATACTTTCCCACACTACAATATTGAATATTGCATTTACTTCTTATTGTGCCATCACACCACAATGCTAGGATGATATATATATATATAGACACATAAAAATGGCCTCGACTTGCAAACCATATTTTATATGACAACCATGCTTCTCCCTCACCTATAATTAAATAATTACCATTAATTATTTAGTAACATGACCATTTATTATTCAATTAAATAAATTTATTTATTTAACCCACTTTCCATCCCACCAAACAAATAATTAAAAAAAATATTTATTGTCTTTTTTCTCATTCCCATTTATGAATTAAACCATTATTTAATTCATAAGTCAATATTCCTCCATAAATTAAACAATTTCTATTATTCCAACTACCTCTTTCTCTCCAACATTGATTTGATTATCTCCAATTATATCTCAAGCCGTCATTTCAGAGCTTTCCCTTTCTTTGACCTAATGTTTCCCTAAATATAATCCTCCTTATCACATTGAATCCTAGCCTTTGATCTTAGGGCTGCACCAACTTTTAATCCTAGCCATCCATTCTCAGTTTGGAATTCTTTAAAAGTATCTCTCTCAATCGATTTTCGACACACAACATGCTTGAGATATTTTGAGTACTTGATCACACATTACTTCAATATTTTTCTTGGCTTTGGCATAGGCTATAGTTGCACTCCAAATCTGAGGGAAATCATACTATTTACAACAAGGTGGAGAAGGGCAATAGAGGTCAATCAAGGGAGGCTTGAAAACCAGGTGATATTGTTTTAGTATTTTTTATGCTTCTTGATTTCCATTGTGCTCTATTGTTATTGGTGATTTAATAGTTTATGCTACTTGCAACTAGCTTGATTTTTTCTTCCCTAATACATTTGGTGAACCTAACATGGATTTTTAGATTATCTTTTAGATTTTTTTCAGAAACTGAAATGCTTTGCTTCTTTTTATGCTAGAAATTAACATGGCTTTGATTCTAAAGATTTTATTTTATTCTCATATGCATCATACTTTCAAAGATAGCACTGCCCTACTTGAGATGGAAACACCATTATATTTTATGACTTCGTAGGCACATTTTATGTATTTTTTTCAAATTAATTGGTTTTAACTTGCAACATTACATCACATCATTTTAATTGTAATACCTCACTAAGACTTCACAACTGCTTAATTTGAGTGCTATGTTTGATCTGGGACCTACACCACTGTGCAACATTCAATGACTATTTTAATTTTCATATTATGGCTCTCTCCATCTATTGCTATGCTAGGATCTCTCTTGCCTACACTAGACTTTACTATGTGGGCCTTCTTTTAAAAGATAAAAAATGAAATATTTCAAAAGTGAAATATAAGGTAAAAAACGGGAGAAATGTGAATTAAATATTCATGTTCTAAAGTGCAAAGTGAAATATTTTATTACTGGGCATTAAAATATAAAATGAGAGCCTAGAATATTTTATAATGTGAATTTATTTACTTTATAGACATATATTATTTGCTCGGAGGTGAAATATAGAAAGCAAAACATTTGAAATAAAGGGAAAAATATTTAAAGTGGAAATATCTCCTAAGAAGAGACAAAGCCAAATGTAAAATGTGGCAAGAAAATTAAACACATGGAGATATGGGTAAAACTTTTTACCTTGTGATTGTTTAAAAAGTGGGAGGGAAAATATTTTAAAGGTAAAATGCAAAAACAGGAAATAATTTGATAAGGTGAATAAAATATTCACTAAAATTTTATTTGTTGGCGAATGTAATATTTTTCCATGCCTTTAAACGAAATATTACAAGTGAAGCTACAGTAATTAAATGTGAAAATAAAGTGCAACAAAGGGTTGAAACAAAAATAAAAGGATTTTCACTTGTAGACATGCAGTTTTCCATAGTAGGGTAAAATGATGAGAATTTCCTCACATGGAGAAATTTTTTGTTGCTAAATAACTTTGTGTAAAGGCAATTTGGAGGAAAAAATTGTTGATGCAAAGGGAAGAGAGAGGAGAGATTTTTTTCCTACTGTTGATGAATGGTGGAAGAGGTTGCCATGTCTCTACAACAAATTGGTTTTAGGGATACTTTTGCTTGCCTTTTATTCTCATTCTTTTCTCATTGTAAAGGATTCTGGGTTCCATATTCTGAAACCTCTACAAGGCAAGTAGAAGCTTTGGGTAGATTTTAAAGCTAGGATGATTGTAACTAAGTCATTAATTTGAAAGTGTGTGTTCTGAATTATGCTTTCATGTTTATTTTAGTTGACCATTGTCTCCATGGCTGAGATGTAATGCTCTTTTGGATTCAAGAATAAAATTTCCTGATTCATTTCATGCACATTTTCTACATTTTAGTTATATTTGTTGTTTCCTTATGTTCTATGAGTAATGTAATTGCTTTATTGAAGCACAAGCTACATTTATTATTGTCTATTTTTCATGGGATAGTGTAATTGCTTCAACAAATGTGACAAGAGTGTTTTGTTTTAGGTGGATTTATAAGAAGAATTATCAAATAAATCTTCAGTGGTCTAGTTGTCATACTTTGATAAAATTTACAAACATCTTCAAAGCATGTTTAACACTCTAGGATGAAGAGCTGGTTATATGACTCCATAGCCCATTTTCTGGCACTGGTCCATTGTTATGCTTCTATTTCTTTCAGTTTGGTCCCAATTCTTTAACTCATAAATCATGTCAATTTTGTGTTGTGAGTACTCATATCTGCCATGTTCTCCATGCTAGTTTCTAAAATTCACTTAGTATCAAATTGCCGATTTGAGTGATATTTTATGTTTCTGAGCATAATTCTATGAGAGCATTATATGTTAAGCAATATCCCATGAAGTATGTGTTTGAATCTCTCGATGTTTCTAAAGGGTCACCCCTTGGGTCCTATAGAGCTCAAAGTGTAGGGAAAATGTGAGTTAACTCCATTTCCCATTAGTTGGCCAAATCCCCTAGTGAATCTGATCATTAGAAACTGGTTAGTCTATAGGATTCATTGGTCTGGTTCGATTTGGAGCAAAAAATGGGAGTTTGCATCCCCCGATGGAGTAGAAAGTGGAGAGCGGTCCTTCCAACAATAGAGGACATAAGAGGAGTCCACCTTCTCTGAAAGGTGGTCCTACACTGAATTGTTATGTTTTGGTAACAGAACTAGTCCAAGCTTCCCCTGAGTTCGTCACCCCTCCCGAGTCACTTGGTGAGCCTAGTGGTGAACCTCTAGCACAAATTTCCTTATTCATTGATGTATGACATGGCACTCAAGTGAATTGTACTTTTAACTCTCTAGATGAAGTTCCAACCTTTTGAATGATTTTCATGAAATTGTTGACCATAACTCCACAACAGCTGAGTGGAGACCTTGTGCAACTTTCTTCCTTAGCCCTTATTGCGGGGAGCGTTAGAATCTCCTCCTCTTAATAGCCCACCACTACAGGCTCATCCTCCTTCTTCCTATGATGATTTGGAGTGGGAAGCGAATGACCTCTTGGTCGATTAGTGTTAGGGCAAGGCCTCTTCTTTATCTTTGGATTAGATGTGTGTTTGTGTTGTGATGTGTCCCCCCATGATTGTGCTATATGTTTTTGGATGACCCTTGTCACCCTTGTTGGTTCTTGGATATAGGAGTGGTTTTTTTGTCATAAACCTTCTTCTATTTGTATAATCATTCTTCCTTGTTTTTGATTGAATTTTGACAAAACTTGGGATGATGCAAAGTGTTGGGGGAATTTAGGCTCCCCTCCCATGTTGACTTTATTTTTTTTATTTTTTCTTTGTCTTCTTCTACATTCTTCACATGGCCTAATATAGTAGGGGGCTGTTGATAGTTCATTTTATATACTCTCTCTCTCTCTCTATATATATATATATATATGAGAAACTTTAACCCCAAAATAATAGATCACCCTTGTGCCCTTTGTTTGTGATATCTTTGTCTCTCTTCGCTTTCCTTTTCTTATCTTTCTCTCTTTTTTTCTTGAGTTGTCCCTTTCATGTGTGACAATGCCATTTCTATGAAACATTGATTTTCATAAAATGTATTCATTTCCAATGAATCTTTTCTCAATAATCTTTGCAAAAAATTTCTAAAAATCGTATTCTCTACTTGAAATCCTAATAGAACATGTTTCCTTCATCATGGATTCACAAAGAAACTAACTTGATACCTTTCATTCGAAGAGGGAGCAACTTCCACCTTCCCATGACAAGGGGGAATTTTCTTCCTTTCAAATTCCTTGATGAAGTGAGCATCTTTCAAAAGGATTCCTTGATGATGAATTGCTTAGAGAAAGAAATATCTCTTCCACACTTTCAAACAGTGTGTCCCTTGAGTGGACCCCTTTCTACATAGTAGGTTCCCTAGGGACCCCTTTGAAAGCTTTGCAATCTATTAATGATATGTGTGACTATCCACTTACTTTCCTATGTGGCCACTCTCAGACATGTTCTATTTGTGGGGTAAACATGTCACTTTACAGGTGCACCTGTGAAGCTAATTTCTAACTCTGCAGAGTCTCCTTTCCTTCGGTTTCCTTCATGTGATATATCTTGGGGGATACCTCCCTACAGGTTTGTGGGCCTATAGCGCACTTATTTTGAGCTTCCTCCATGTGAGAGATCTTGGAGATCGCTCCCCTATAGGTTTGCAGGACTGTAGGACACTTTTTCTAGGGTTTCCTTCATGCAAGAGGTCTTCGAGGACACCTTCCCTATAGGTCTATGGGCTTGTAGGGTGCTTTTATAGGGTTTCTTACATGTGAGAGATCTTGGAGGACACCTTCCTTGCAGGTCTATAGATATGTAAGGAGCTTCTTTTAGGGTTTCCTTCATGCGAGAGATCTTGGAGGATACCTTCCCTACATCTTTGCGGCCCTGTAGGGTGCTTTAATGGGGTTTCCTTCATGTGAGAGATCTAGGAGGATGCCTTCCTTGTAGGTCTGCATGCGTGTAAGGCATTTTTTATGGGTTTCCTTCATGTGAGAGAAATGTTGGAAATATGTGTCTCAATCCCACAGGTTGAAACCTCTATTGGATCCAAGTCGGTGTGACATATTCTATGTCTAGTTGATGAGCAGATTTGTATCCTTATGTTTTGTATAGGTCACTGTGACCTTGCAAAAGTCTTGCTTAATGGTTACACATTGGAGTCTTTGGTGTGACATGTGTTTGGTGTGACCACTTACCATGTGGATATCTCTGGCCGACATGCCATTCATGTCAAGCATCGGGGAGACTCATAGCGACCATAGACTTTGGGGTGACTTGAACACTCAGGAAGAAGTCCCAACGACAATGGAAGGTCTCGCCGATGGGGATATAGTTGGGGTCTTCGCGATGACTCAAAGACTTTGGTATGAAGTCTTGGCGACCGATGGAGAGTATTGCCGATGATGAGGGGTCTTCCGTATAACTCTTGGTGAATGGTGGTCTTGGGGTAACTTGGAGATTTCGATAAGAACTCTCACTGAGAGTGGTAAGTCTTGCCAATTGTTTAGTCTTCGATATAACATAAAAATCTCAATGAAACCTCTTGGTGATAGTTGAATGTCTTAGCGATAGATGGGTGTCGATGGAAATGCTAATGTTTTGGTATGACTTAGGACCTTGGTATGAAGTCCTTGTGAAAGGGATGAGTCTCACCGACTGGTGGATGCACTCAAATTAACTTGAAGGCTTGGCGTGAGGTCTCGATGAGAGCAGTATGTCCTACCGACAAAAGGACTCTTCGGTGTGACTTAGGATATTGATATATGGTCTCACTGAAGAGCGATAGTCTTTCCAAAAGGAGAATTGAAGTTAATGCAATGGGTGAACTCAATATAACCTCTTGTCAATTGTAAGGACTCTTGGCGATATTGAATGTTGACTGTGTTGGCATCGGGGAGACATAGTTAGTGTCTCACCAATATGCCAACATAGCTTGATTTCCTTTTGAATGTTTGAATTTCCTATGTCACGTCTTGTGGACCAATCAGAGAAGCTGAATGGGAACAATTGGAAGACAGTTCATTGTGGTAGTTCTGAGAGGAAGCTCGATAGATAGGGCTGAAATGTTTATACTCACAGATTGGAAATGATGTCTGGTTGGATTATTCAAAGGATCGATGGATTGTTGTGTGGTTGTATAATCAGAGTGATTTCTATATTGTAAAGATTGTAACTTGAAGGTTCTTGTACAAGTTTGATCATTGTGAAAGCTACTAAAATATGTCATCAGAAAGGTAAGTCTGATATTTGTATATAATCTCCATTACTGTAATACAAAGTGATTTCTCTTGGTGTGGTGGGTTTTTCTCCTGTAAGGGTTTTCCCACATAAATCTGGTGTCCATATGTGTGTGTCAAATACTCTATTTCTATTATCTCTTTCATGTGCATCTTAATTAGACTGTAATTGTAATTTTAAAAGGTATCTCTTCATTCTTTCCTAAGGTTTTGACTTTCAGAGAGTTGTTTCGGTATCTAATTTTCCTTACAAGTGGTATTAGAGCTTGGCCAGTTGTTTTATCCTTGTGGGTATGTTGGGTTTTTTGTGTCAATTTCTGTTCAATGGGAGTCTTGTAGAAGATTTTCAATTTCTAATTACAGATTGAGATGGCAAGCACGTCAGGAAAGATTGAAATAGAGAAGTTCAATGGCATCAATTTTGAGTTGTGGAAACTTAAGATGGAAGAACTATTGGTTGATTGTGATCTTTTGATTATTGTGTTTGGAGTGAATCATACAGGCATGAAGCAAGAAGATTGGAACCTTGCAGATAGAAATTCTAAGGGGCTGATAAGGCTTTGTTTAGCAGACTTTGTTCTTCTCAATGTGCATGAGGAGAAGACTATATCTTCCTTATGGAAGATACTGGCATCTATTTATCAGGGGAAGTCAGTGGTGAATAAATTGTTCCTGAGGAAGAAGTTGTACACTTTGAGAATGCATGAAGGAGGTTCTATAGCTGATCATTTGAATGCATTCAACATGTTGATTGCATAGTTAACATCTATTGGTGTGAAGATTGACGAAGAGGATTGTTTTATATTGATATTATGTTCTTTTCCAGATTCATGGGATCACCTTGTAATGGCTATTAGGAGTACAAAATCTAGTTTCAAGATGGAAGATGTTGTTGCTTCTTTGTTATTAGAAGAGATGAGAAGGAAATATTCTGAGATGAAAAAGGAGGCCCTGGCTATTAGAGGAAGGTTGGAAGAGAAAGGAAAGAAGAAGGACAAGAAGTCCAAATTGAAATTAGAGGGGAGATCAAAGTCTCCTGGCAAGAAGTCCAAGGTGAAGTGCTGGAACTGTGGGCAACCTGGTCATGTTTGAAAGGATTGCAAAGAGGAGAAAAAGAAGAAGAAGAAGGGATCTTCCGATAATGATTCTTCTCAGAGTGATGTAGACACCTTCATTGTTGCCTTGGCTACACCGGCATCAAATGATGTCTAGCTGATTGATTCAGGAGCATCTTTCCACATGACATCTCATAGAGAGTGGTTCACGAAGTATGAAGAATACAATGGTGGAAAGGTGTACTTGGAAAGAAATTCAAATTTAGAGATTGTTGGCCATGGAAGAGTCAGAATCCAATTCCCCAATGGGAGAGTGAAGGTAATCAAGGCTGTTATGCATATACAAGGTTTGGCTCAAAATCTGTTGTTTGTCAGTAAGCTGAATGATATTGGAGTGCAAGTCATATTCTTTGGAAATGGCTGCAAGATGACTAGAGGCTCAATGGTGCTAGCAAGGGGTGCCCGTATTGGTACCTTGTACAAGATAGATGCACATGTTGCTCAATGTAACAGTGTCTCTATAAAGTCACATAAAGCTACTCATGGAGGTAAAGAGGGAAATGTTTCTAATTATGTAAACTCTATGGAAGTTAAACTTCTAGCAGAAAAGAGTATGCTCTAGCATCATAGGCTAGGCCATATTGGAGAGAAAGGTTTAAAAACCTTGAAAAACAAAAACCTGGTTGAGAGGCTTGAATATTGTAACTTTGAATTTAAATTTTGTGAACATTGTATCTATGGAAAACATCACCATGTTTCATTTTATTATATTCCTCATAAATCTTCTAGTTTGCTAGATTATATTCATTCTGGTGTATTTGGTCTAGTGAATGTTCCTTCTTTGTCTAAGTCAAGGTACTATGTATTGTTTATTGATGATTATTCAAGAAGAGAATTTTTTTATTTTCTGAAAAGTAAATCAAAAGTATTTAGTCGATTTAAGTAATTTAAGAACCTTGTAGAAAATCAGATTAGAAGGAAAATAAAATTCTTAAGGAGTGATAATGGTAGTGAATTTTTTTCTGATGATTTCGAGATGTATTGTAAAGACCATGGGATTAAAAGACATAAGACTACACCTTATACTCCACAGCAAAATGGAGTTGTAGAAAGGTTCAATTGCACAGTGATGGACAGAGCACAAAGTATGCTGAGTAGTGTTGGCTTGGAGGAGAAGTTCTAAGCTGAGGTTGTTGCTACTGCATGTTACTTGATCAATCATTCTCCAAATTCTGCTCTTGTTGAGAAAACACCTTTGGAAGCATGGTCTGGTAAGAAGCCTTCTTTAAGACATATTCATACTTTTGGCTATGAGGCATATGCTCATGTGTCATATGAGAAAAGATATAAATTTGAGAACAAGGCTGTCAAATGTATTTTTATTGGCTATAGTGCTAGCATAAAAGGATACAAGCTTTGGAATCCTGATATGAAGAAAGTTGTATATAGTAGAAGTGTAATCTTTCATGAGCTAAAGCCTTCTACCTTGGATATCCAGTCATAAAACAATAAGGATGTAGTTGAAATTCCTCCGACACCAGAGAAAGAGCAACTGAAAATTCAAAATGTACCTGAAATAGAGGAGAGCTCAAGCAGTTCTCAAATTTCTGAAGAAGAAGAAGAACCTCACCCTCATCAATTGAGGAGGTCAGCTCGTGAGAGAAAGCAACCTGATAGGTATGGGTTTTCTTTGATAGATTCTACTTGTTCCTATGCTTTAATTTCTAGCACTGATTAGCCTAGGATTGTGAACGAGGCATTTAAAATGTCTGATTTAGACTCTTGGTTGAAAGCCATGAATGAAGAAATGGCATCATTAGAAAATAATGAAACCTGGAGTTTGGTGCCCTTGCCTAAAGGCAGAAAAGTTGTTGGCTGCAATTGGGTATTTAAGAAGAAAATCGGCATGGATGGTAGTGTGGAAAAGTATAAGGTGAGGTTGGTTGCGAAGGGTTATTCCCAGCTAGAGGGAATTGATTGTGGGGAAATTTTTTCTCCTGTAGCTAAGCTG
This sequence comes from Sequoia sempervirens, assembly GCA_007258455.2. Classification (NCBI taxonomy): domain Eukaryota; kingdom Viridiplantae; phylum Streptophyta; class Pinopsida; order Cupressales; family Cupressaceae; genus Sequoia; species Sequoia sempervirens. Next base: position 1,083,785,556 of record VDFB02271358.1, on the reverse strand, counting down.
ACATCTATCAGATTTCTTTTGTCACTTGCAACGGCGTATGACTTAGAAGTAAAAGAGATGGATGTGAAGACAACATTTCTTCATGGTGATCTTGAAGAAGAGATTTACATGTCCCAGCCTGAGCACTTTGTTGAAAAAGGTAAAGAGAAATTGGTTTGCAAGTTGAAAAAGTCTCTGTATGGGTTAAAGCAGTCACCTAGAATTGGTACCAGAAATTTGATACTTTTGTATTGTCTTTGGGATTTGTGAGATCAAAATTTGATCATTGTGTTTATTATAAAGCTAAAAGTGATCAAATTCTTATTATTTCTCTCCATGTTACTGATATGCTATTCATAGGGAATAGTAAGTTGATGATTTCTGATCTTAAGTCTCAGTTGTCTGCTAAGTTCGAAATGAAAGATCTTGGTGCAACAAGGTATATTTTGGGGATGGAGATAAACAAGGACAAGAATAGTAGAAAAATTTGGCTCAGTCAGAGTAAGTATAGCAAGACTGTTCTAGAGATATTTTGCATGAATGATTGCAAGTAGCTAGTTGTTCCAGTCTTGCAGGGAACAAAGCTATCTATTGAAGACTATCCAAAATCTCCTACTAGATGGAGGACATGACCAGTGTACCCTATGCTAGTGTGGTTGGTAGTCTTATGTATGCAATGGTCTGTACTAGGTCAGACATTGCCCAAGCAGTGGGAGTTCTTAGTCATTTTATGGCTAATCCTTTAAAGGACACATTGGGATGTTGTGAAAAGAGTTTTCAGATATTTGAAGGGAACTTCAGATTTTGCTTTGTGTTACCATGGGATCTTGGTTGAATCATAGAGGACTCTCAGTATTCGAGGCTATATGGATTTTGATTGGGCAAGGGACATTGACAACAGGAGGTCCACCAGTGGATACATTTTCATGTTGAATGGTGGTGAAGTGAGTTGGATGAGTAAGCGGCAGGCTGTAGTTGCTTTATCCACTACAGAGGTTGAATACATGGTAGCTACTCATGCTTGTAAAGAAGTAGTTTGGTTAAAACATTTGTGTTCTAACATTGGTTTTGATGCAAGGAAAATAACTATTTTTTGTGACAGTTAGAGTGCAATTTGTCTACTAAAGAATCCTACTTTCCATGCCAAGATGAAACATATAGATGTACAGTACCACTTTGTATGAGATATGATGGAGGATGGAAAGGTCAGTTTGGAAAAAGTTGATACTCTGGAGAATGTTGTAGATGCATTGATGACGCCAGTGAGCACAGACAAGTTTAGGTGGTGTGCCAATTCAATGGGCCTTAGTGCCCATGATTTTCAGTAAGTTTTGTTGTGCTCTAGAGGTGCTTATGTGATCTTCATCAAGTGGGAGATTGTTGGAAATATGTGTCTCAATCCCATAGGCTGAAACCTCTATTGGAGCCAAGTCGGTGTGACATATTCTATGTCTAGCTGATGAGAAAATTTGTAGCCTTATGTTTTGTACAACTCGCCATGACCTTGCAGAATTCTTGCCGAATGGTTACACATTGGAGTCTTCTATGTGACATGTTGTGTTTGGTGTGACCTCTTACTACATGGAGATCTCTAGCTGATAAGCCATTCATATCGAGCATCGGGGGGGACTCATAGCGACCGGGGGCTTCAGGGTGACTTGAACACTCGGGAAGAAGTCCCAAGGACAATGGAAGGTCTCACCGATGAGGATACACTTGGGGTCTTCACGATGACTGAAAGACTTCGGTATGAAGTCTTGGGGACTGATGGAGAGTCTCGTTGATGATGAGGGGTCTTCGGTATAACTCTTGGTGAACGGTGGTCTCGGGGTAACTTGGAGATTTCGGTAAGAACTCTCAGCAAGAGTGATAAGTCTTGCCGACTGTTCAATGCTTGATATAACATAGAGATCTTGATGAAAACTCTTGGCAATAGTTGAATGTCTTAGTGATAGATGGGTGCCAATGGAAATGCTAATGTTTTGGTATGACTTAGGACCTCAGTATGAAGTCCTAGCGAAAGCAATGAGTCTCGCTAACTGGTGGATGCACTCAGATTAAATTGAAGGCTTGACGTGAGGTCCTAGCGAGAGTGGTATGTCTGGCTGACAGAATGACTCTTCGTTGTGACTTAGGATATCAATATGTGGTCTCATTGAAGAGCGATAGTCTTTCTAAAAGGAAAACTAAAGTTGATGCAATGGGTGAACTTTATATAACCTCTTGTCGATTGTAAGGACTCTTGGCAATATCAAATGTTGACTGTGTTGGCATTAGGGAGACATGGTCAATGTCTGATTGATATGCCAACATAGCTTGATTTCCTTTTGACCGTTTGACTTTCCTATGTGCCATCTCATGGACTAATTAGAGAAGCCGAATGGGAACCATTGGAAGACAGTTCGTTGTGGCAGTTCTAAGAGGAATCTCGACAAACTAGGGTGACATGGTTATACTCAGAGATTACAGATGATTTCTGGTTAGATGATTCGAAGGATTGATGGATTGTTGTGTGGTTGTATAATCATAGTGATTTCTACTCTATAAAGATTGTAACTTGAAGGTTCCTGTACAATTTTGATCATTGTGAAAGCTGTTGAAATATGACATCAGAAAGATAAGTCTGATATTTGTATGTAATCTCCATTACTGTAATACAAAGTGATTTCTCTTGGTGTGGTGGGTTTTTCTCTTGTAAGGGTTTTCCCATGTAAATCTGGTGTCCATATGTGTGTGTCAAATACTCTATTTCGGTTATCTCTTTCGTGTGCATCTTAATTAGACTGTAATTGTAATTTTAAAAGGTATCTCTACATTCTTCCCTAAGGTTTTGACGTTAGGAGAGTTGTTTTCTGCATCTAATTTTCCTTACAAGATCTTGGAGGACACCTTCCTTCCAAGTCTATGATCTTGTGAGGCACTTACTTCCTGAGGTTTCCTTGATGTGAAAGATCATGGAGGACACCTTCCTTATAGGTCTGTGGGCCTGTACAAAACTTTTATTTTTGGTTTCCTTAATGTGAAAGATCTTGGAGGACACCTTCCTTGTAGGTCTATGAGTTTCTTAGACACTTAGCTCTTAGGGCTTCCTTCATGTGAGAGATCTAGGAGGTCACCTTCTTGTAGTTCTACAAGCGTGTAAGACACTTTCATTGTATAGCTTCATAGTTCAGTGGGGCTATGGAGTCCTTTGCCTACCGTACACTCTCACGCTCACTAGATTGCAGTCTGCTTCATCGATAGTTTAGGTATACATTTATAACCCTATTCATTCTTCAATCTACTTTACCAAAGAACTTATCAATATTTGTGCTCGCTAAAGTGGGGCAAAAATGTATAAGAGTGAATTTCACCCCTTACTCAAATTTCCGTTTTTTACATCCTCACCTTAGAAAATCAAATCCAAAGGAAAAATTCCACATAAGTTGGCTGATTTCATTCCACTTGGAATTTTTCTATTATGTCCGTAGATGAATATTTCTTGGGGACACCTGCGTGGCATGCTTATGTCACTGATCGATTTATGTGATTGAACCTAGAAGAGGCATTACACTTCCTATTGTAAACAATTTTTAATGTCCCCCTTTAACCAACTAACATAAAAAATGATAGATTCTTTCCTCTTCTCCTTCAAATAATTCCATTCTTCATTCAACTCATCTCTTCTTGCAATCTTCATGCATTCACTTCATCGTTCTTCACAATTTCTTAGCATTTCCAACATTCTCAACACTCCATTGCAGCAACAACACTCCATCAACTCCATCAAGCTAGTGTGAAGCAAGCCATTGTAGCAAGGGCTTGAGGTTTTGCAACACCTTCGTTCATCACAGTCGAGGCTTTGGTGATTGTTCAAGATCTCTTTCTCCATCTCTTTCTCCATCAGTGGCTAGTGAGCTCTTGGTGGAGGTGGTAACACTTCACTCCTCTCCTTTACGATTTGGTTGAGTAGCTATAAACTATTTTGTGGTGTTATTTGCATTCCTTCCTTCTTTACTTCTTCATCATATATTTCTCTATCATTGCTATTTGGTTTTTCATGGAGGTTGAAACACCAAAATGAGGGTCTGACTAAGGCAGGCCCCTATACAACGCCAAAAAATTTCCCCTCTTTCTTATATGTACATGGACATGCATTTGGAAGCTAGCTAGTGAACATGCGCTTTTGTGCAACTATCTTCATTACCCTAGTTCTTGACTATTTACTTTACCATTTAAGTATTTATTTTGCATACTTTCTCATTTTGTTTTTACCATCTAGATTGAACTAGCTAGGCTATTAGTAGGTCTTTTTAGTAGCTTTACTATGTTCACTATTTTCTAGCCATATGAACAATAGCATGCCTGAGAGATGCCAGCATGGCACACTGATGTACCAGAATTACGATGTCATCCTTAGATAGAGAGTTGTTTAAGGAACATTATCGACTCCAAAAAGATAGGTTGGCTAGCCCAAACTAGATTTCGGGTTCGTAGAGTGATGCAAGGACTTTATAGTCCTCATCATACTCATCCCTCATTTTAAACACCCCTTTAGAGTGAGGTAAGTTAGGGTATCCTTCTGCTCTTAGCACTCTGTGACCTAGGGCCCTGACGTGGTTGGTCCCCCTCTCTTAAAAATTTATTATAATACAAAAGATAGCCATCAACATTTTAGTAGACAATTTGAAATTAAATAAAATCAAATGCCAAATAATTACTTGACCACTAACTAGGATGAAAATACAAAACCTCAAGCAACACTAACTGACCAAACTGATAATAATGATGATACTGATAGGGTGCCAAACTAGATACTCATCCTCTTCGAGGATGATGGCTAGGGTAGGGGATCAAGTGTTATCTCCAATCAACTAATCCATTGGGTTCAAGGCACACTTAGACTTACCAATTTAGGTGGAGTCGATGCCTGGTACCTACAACCTCCAACACATGAAATGGTTGTGCATATACATGTATATATAACAGACACAGTGAAATGGAATTGCAACGCCGTAGGGTACTCACAAGTGAGTGATGTGACATTGTCCCTTTAACTCAATCACATCAGTAAGAACAACACCCAATAATCGAATCAACTCATAAACAAGGAGATACATAGAAATTAGAATAAGATTAATCACACGATAATCATATAAAAACCATTATAATATGATCACATAATAGTCATGATAAAATAATCACATAGTGCTCATGATAGGGTTAGTCCTCATAAACAAAACATATCTCCATAGTCACATGAATAAAACCATATCTTAATCATAACATGTGCATGAAATCTCAAGTATCAGAAGTGTTATCAATGGCATCATTATAACAATAAGTCTAACATCATATAGTGTATCATAATATCTCATCTTAAAACAAATACTTTGTTAGTCTATCAGGGAGATAGTATGAGAGGCACTACAATTCTTCTTTTGGTGTTAATCTTGAATATCCTCTTTGAGGATATTAAGTGATCCTTGATGGATTTCTCTAGCATGACCTAAATAATCTATGTATATTTTCCTTGGCTTTGTATGTTCATTTTCAAGTATGTAACTATAATCACCATCATGAAATGATTCAAGATATTAGTAGATTGTTATATCAATTTATTATGATTTATTGTTGTTAAGAATATAATATATTGGATACCTTTCCTTTAACCCAAGTTTCATATATCATTACTATGCTTGATGTTACATATATGATTAGTTAAGACCTAATAGCACTGATATAAGTTAAACATAATTTTAGGCACAATACACTATGAGGAAAATTTTGTGTATTCTAAGTAAAATTTAAACAAAACATAAAAACAACCTTGATGACTATAAAACAATTGAAAATAGTAGATTCTTTATCAAACTAAGAAATTATGAAAATACATATAAATAAAAAAATGAGAACTATATCGATGTTGATTGTTATATTCTCCAAATCTTTCTAATATAAATCTTTACTATATAAGAAACCATTATTTTGGGGGAAAAATATATTGGACTTCTTTATGAGAACGAAAGGGTCACTACACTTGTAGTGATCCATTAAATCCTTGAAGGTGGAAATAGATAGTTAGATAAAGAAAACCTTATCAATTACTCTTTTTGGTTGAAGTAATAGAATTTCAAACTCACTACATGTGAAGGCCATAACTACTAACGTTTTGCTTAAACTTCAATGTTTATATATACATTAAAAATCTTAAGTCATTATGTAATAAATTTATATTCAGTTGTGGAATAGGAGAGGTCATTGTTAAAATGTTAAATTTAATTTCCAAATACCTTAAAAGCAAAAAGTACAATTTTACAAAAAAAAAAATTGTTGAGAAATATAGTGAAAAGTTAAAAATAAATAAACATTAGACATTTTCCACATGAAATCATCTATAAATATTTAATGTATCATATTTGGAATATATTAACATGTTGTTAATATAAAAAAAGCAAATATTTAATAAGTATTAGACTTAAAAGAAAATCTATATTTAAGTATAAAATAAATATAGACTATTTTATTATTAATAAATTAAGATAAAAGAAATCATTTAATAACCTTAAACTTCCTTCCATATTTGAAACATTCTATGCCTATTCATTATCTTCAAACTTTTATACTAATATTTATTTTGATGATAGGCTCTTTTATTTAACACAACTAATGATATAATTCATATTTAAGTTGAAGTTAAAGAGAAGAGTATATGTAAGGTTCCATTGGTTGTTACAATTGGTTTGGTAATGTTTGACATATATGAATATGTCTCTCAATAGCGATTACAATACTATTAGATATATCTATTAAGTTGGAAGCTATTTCAATTTTGAAGGAATCTTTATTGAACACTCAAATATTTATCATGTTTTAAATTATATATTCAAAATATATAGACATGCATTTTATATAGCTTATCTTAAAAATATATATACTAATTATGTTTTAAATTGTATATTAATTAATTAATATATGTGTTATTTACCAACCAATCTTTCTGTTATGGTCAATGTATTCAATGTTAATTTGCCAATCAAATTCTCACATAAACAATAGTTGCTGCGACAGTTGTATAAAATCTTTCCACATCCATTATCGACGGTAATGATTTACATTCATGTTCACGTGTTAATTTGTAATGAATGTATATTCGTTTTGGGGCAACGCCTGTTGATATGATCTCATCTCTGTCCTCCTGCTCCCACAGAAAAGAACAAACTTCCATCTTGTCCATCTCAAGATATCCAACTGAGAAAAGATTGCGAACAGAGAAGTTTTACTACTGTTTTGTGGATGGAAAGGCGAAAGAGAGAGTAAGAAACGCAATGTACAACATCGGCTGAGAATGGTGGAGGATGGAGTAAGAGTTCTATAGTGAATGAAGGAGGGAGTAAGAGTTCTATGGTGAATGTAGGAGGGAGTAAGAATTCCATGGCTGACAGCCTTGGAAATGAAGAAGGGAGAAAGAGTTTCATTGCTGACAGTATTGAGAATGAAGGCAGGAGTAAGAGTTCCATCACGAATGTAGGAGTGAGCAAGAGTTTCATGGCGAATGAAGGAGTGAGCAAGAGTTTCATGGCAAATGAAGGAGGTAGCAAGAGTTTCATGGCTAACAACATTGAGGATGAAGGCAGGAGTAAGAGTTCCATGGCAAATGAAGGAGGGAGTAAGAATTCCATGGTGAATGAAGAGAGAAGCAAGAGTTTCATAGCTGACAACCTTGGAAATGAAGAAGGGAGCGAGAGTTTTATGGCTGCCAGCATTGAGAATGAAGGCGTGACTGAGATTTCCATGGTGGAAAGCCCTGAGAAGAACTCTTGCACCATTTGTCTTAGCTGGAGAACTTGTAGATATCATTCCACTGAACACAACAAACAAGTAATGATTCTTTTCCTCTTCTTGAATGCATCTGTTCTTAGATTTTGAATCAGTATCTGGGTACTTCAATAGACATATAGCTTTTCTATATACAAACTTTGAAATCATACATTTGAACTTACGTTTTGTTGCCTCAGTTTCAAATTGCTATAAAGTAGTTATCTTTTTCATGGTGTAGATTAATCTTAATATTGGTCTACCTTACTTTAGTTAAGACATTTGACTATAAATAAATAATTTTTTCTGTAAAATGTACATTTCAGGATTTCTGTCACATTTTATGGCTGTTCACTTGTCTCATTCTTTTTAATTCAAGATAATAATTATGTTCTTTGATCTATGAATTTTTTTGTTTTGGTTTCAATAAGATTTAATTTGTTTAGGTGACTGATCTGAAATCACATTAATAAGTGGGTCTATTAGAAATATCAGTGTAATTTCAGATGAGTCGACGATCTATAAATGTGTTTTAATTTAGTTTCAACAGAATTTGATTTGTTTAGGTGACACATCTGAAACCACACTAATAAATGAATCTACACAAAATACTAGTATAATTTCAGATGACCTATTTATACAAAATGTGCTGTTTAAACCTAAAAATACTAATCTACCTTGTCCATTGATTACAATTTAACCCTCCAATTGTAGATGCAACTTCGATCGAAATAGGATTGAGAAAAGGTCGAATGTATTTTAATTTGCACGTGTAAAGGCGTCTGTATGACACTCTCGTTGTCCAAAAGAGGATTACGGGTTCAAATCGAGTAAATCATTTATTTTATAGCAAGCATTACAATGTGCTGATTGTTTATATGAGATTAGAAATTAAAACCTTTTTGCCTCAGTTATGTTCTAAGAAAATATCTGTGTTGTGGTTGATTCAGTTATCAGTCTGTTCAAGCGCGTGTGAAGATGTGGGAAAGCAAAAGCAGAAGCTGTCTACTGAACGGCATCAAATGGGAACTACTAGTAAGCGCGTTGACGATATTATTCACTGTCATATATATTGCCACGTTTACAAGTCATCGTTCAATATCATTTATTCTTGTTACTTAGGAGACTTGCCCACTGCCCTTAGTTTGGCATTTGGAAGAGGACAAAAGTCTTTTGTGTGGGTTCTCTGTGGACTGGGCAAAATATCTAGCAGGAATTTTCAAAATATCTGATATAATTTGGTTTGTTATTGACTTTAAAACTAAATTTAATTCCACATTCACACATTAAAAACTTTTTAAAAGTAGTCTTTTCTTGCCAATAGCTAAGCTCCCTTCATAAAGGCATCTTTAAAAGGCCTGGACTTGTTTGGATTCAGGCTGCTTTTAGAAAAAAATATCTTAGATATTTACCCCACACGGACAATACTAGGCAATACAGTACTAAAGTGCATTTAACTTCGTCTCAGCAGCTGTCAACATTTCTTGGTTTCAAACAGCTGTTAAACAGGACTGATCATACTACCTCTGGTTAAAAGGTTTATTCCCCGTTTCCTTTTTGTAAGTGTTTGTGAAGCATCTAACATTAAATTGCAATTGACCCAGAGAAGCAGGAACCTTTAATACTAAAGCAGGACAGTACTCCAGAGCAATCCATTCTTGGCTCTTCTGTATGGTATGGAGGACCTGAAGAATATTATGATACTCTCAATAGAAGAAAGAAAGAGACAGATAAGGTAAGATCTCAGCTTTTTCATTGGGAGAACATATGCCTGCAAGTAGCTTCATTTGTTGACCTAATATTGTTCCTCCCAGATTAAAACGGAAGTAAGGAAACTGGAAGAGGCAGCTGACCCATTTAACCTTGAATATACAATAAGGGGGAATTGGTGGAAAGGTAAGGTAAACTATGCCATATAATAATACAGATGCCCACAAAAATGTCGAGATGCTATTGATTATATATAGCTATGATTAATGATCTCCTTACAGCAACTGATGTTGTAAATGAAAAGTTGCTCTTTGCTTGTTATAGGTTCTCTCGATTACTAAACCTATGGAAGGGCTTAGATCAAGTTTTTTCAATACTTTCAGGTATTTTCTACTATACATTTTAGAATTTTGGTTTAAACGGCATATTTTACTTTTTGATTTGTTGAATTTCTTTATCTGAAATTGTACTAAAAGATAGGTGGGTTCTTTTGAAAAATCTAATAAGATTTAAGATTTATTTAAACATATCAAAACCGTTTCAAATAATTTAATTTATGCAATAATAGAAGATCTGAATGCATATTGTATTAACTATAATGTTATAGATTGTTCTTCAATTTAACTGAATAATTTTATAGAATGTTCTTCAGATTAACTGAATGAAAGTCCTTGCTGTGCTTCTCAGGCAATGCTGGAATCTGTTATGGAATGGATTTAGCGTGGAATATGATATCTCTGTATTTATGTTAAAGTACGTCTTAGAAGGGAAACCTTATACTTCTAAAAGTTTCTCTACATAAATAAATTTGATGTCAGTTTCAATTTCTTGTGTCAATTTTCTCTGAGATTATTTGACGTATTAGCAATCTTTTTCACTTGATATACAATCCATTCCTTTTTAAGTGAGCTCCTTTTTGAGGTGTAGGGTTTACATGCTAGGTTATCTCTTACCCGGAGTGTTTGATGTGTGAACAAATCTGGCATATATTAATATTAATGTGGAATGGGTTTGGGTTTGAGGACATAAAGCAAATACGGCAGAGATTACAAGGCGGTTAAGGCCTGATGTGATGTACTGGAGGAGGAAAGTGGACTGTAAAGATAAGTGCGAAATACTTCTAATTAAGGTAATAATTTAATAGTCTTGGTAAGTAACGTTTAATACTGTCGCTTTTATATATGGAAAGAAGATTCTATTGGAAAAGGAGATAAATAAAAATAATAATAATAAAAAACAATTATTAAACATGTAAAGTAATACAATTAAAATTATTACAGTTATAAGAAGCATATGATAAATTTGAATATCATATTAATTATAATTTTTAAGATTTATAAATGCAATATCTAGTTAATATTGTATAAGTTTTTTATAGCATGTATTTTGATGTTATACAAAATTTATTAATGATTTTTTTTATCAAAGATTTTTTAAATTTCACTTTGTAAAGGCAAATTCATCATGACAATTAAAATGAGTTACCAAAAAATCAAATAAACACTTTTATTTTATTCAATAGTTAAAGTCCACAATATTAACACAACTATAATTATTTTTACAAGACTAACCTTAATTTTATATTACAATTTTTTGAAATTATAATTAGGTTTATAATATTAACTATAATTTTGTATCACAATTTGTTAGACCCAAAAATAAAATGAACTTAATTAAGACTTATTTCAATACTACAAAATTTTGATACAATTCAAATCAAATTATGTGATCAATATCACTTTATGGAAGTGTCTTGGATGTGAAACCCCTTCTCTTGAACTATTTTAGTATTGTAATTTTGTTGACACTATTCAAACAAAATTAAGGAATCAATACCATTTTGAGGAAGTACCTTAGATGTGAAATCTCTTCTATTTTAGTTATCTTTAAGATTTAGTTGTCCTATAAACAACGCAAGGGTAAATTCAAGATAGCTGAAATAAAATTCTCTTTGAGAGCTCAATATTATTCTAAATTCTTCGAGCTCTATAAGGAATATGCATGGTGAGACCTCATTCACTTAGATTAAAGTATCTCAAACCTCACATAATTTAATGGTTGGATTCTTGAAAGAGTTTGAATAATAATATTTATTGTTAGATGGTCCAAATAGAAACAATGATAATTAAAATCTAACATAAATTAATTTTGGATCCAAAATTTGTAACTTATTATTCTAACGGTTCTCTTTATCAATTTAGACATGTGACACAATTTGGTTATTTCTAATGATCAAAACCTCTTGGATTAATATAAGTTATCTTTTCCAAACTATTCCCTCCAATAAATGTGAAAACTATGTGCATTTTAGATTAATCAATTTTAGTTTCATAAGCTATTCCCTCAATTATATGTGATAAGTGAGGTAAGAATAAAAAATACATATTAAAGAATATAAAATTTCATAATATTAGGTAAAAATGGAAAGTAATAAAATAAAAAGTATTACTATTATAAGAGGAATATGATATAATTTGGATATCATGTTTATTAAAATTAATAGGATTTATAGATATAAAATTTGAATAAGGAAACTATGATCTAAATGGCTAGAAATTTTTATTCCTTGGGAAATATTTCTTTGAAAAGAATGCCCTATAACTAGCCATTATTACATGGGTTCCCTATAGTGTGCATTTTGATGCTTGTTGGGTAAATATTTTGTAATAAACTAACTGATTACAAAATGATGATTTTAGCCACAACTATAGTGAGATTAAATCTCTCCTCTCAAAAAGGGGAGGCTCCCTTCTTATTGCTCATTGAAAACAACTAGAAACTAACCTATATTATATACACTACAATTATCCATGGGTGTTTCCATTCATCCTTTTCTCTTGTTTCAGAAAAGTTGTTTTCCTCTTATAAAAATTACAATTATATCCCATGACAATTACAACATGTAATCAACCAAAAATTCCTAGTTTGAGCAATAACCAATATCTAGTTTGATTAAATAAAAGAATAATCAATGTGATACTAGTGAATGTTGGTAGCTAGAAAACCCACAAAAGCACAAATTCTTTTGTTGCCTTCTATGATGATTTGAAAGATAAATAATTATATATGTTGCATCCCAAAGTCTCCAATATATGCCACCAAAAGATCAATGAGAAACAAATAATGACTTGCATCCCAAAGTCTTCAAGTTATCACAAAAGTACACACATAAACATAATCCTCAAAGATAATAATGCAGCCCAAAGTCTACAAAATCATATTTGAATCCCCTTATAGAGCATATAATATCACACCACTATTTAATCATGTATAAGATAATGTAATGAGAAATACATAAGAACAATCTCAATACATTACAAGTTTAATCCAAGGAAAAGATTGGATGTGAACTTTATTGTTTCATTGATTGAAATTTGATTTATACCTCAAAAAAGAGGTTTCAAAATGCTCTTCAATTGGGCAGCACTTCAATTCACAAGCTAAAAAGGTTTTTCTTTATTTACAAAAGAGCTCTCTCATATATATAGAGGAGATACAAGAGATAAACTAGGAAAGTTAAAAGTAACTTGACTTATTCAACAACAAAGTCTGATTTGATTTAGGACTTCTTTGTTTCTTACATGTAATTGCATATTTAAAAAAATAAATATAATATGTTATCTACAAAATACATATTGCATAAAAGAAAAATATTAAAATAAACTATCTTGAATAGTAATGTTCTTTCATTCTTGACCATTTTCTCCATTAAGTCTTCTTATTTATTAAACGCTTCTTGGACTTTTGAATCATCTAGTCCTATTGTATTGTTCTAGATAGTGAGTTCTTGTATGGTAGAGTCCTTAATATTGATGAATGCTTTCTTGTGATTCTCCAATATTTTTTAGGTTATCCAATGTCACTTGAAGATCCACCAACTTGTCAATAAAAGCTAATGAAAAATATTCATCTTCAATCTTCTTTTGAATTAGTGATGTGAACTCTCAAATAATCGTGTCAATGGGAAAAAATTTCTAATTGTCATCTAGCACTTGACAAGGTAGCTCCTTAATCCTGGCAACAAGATCTGAACCTCTATCTTTTCCTACATCTTCAACTTCTTTTAGATCTTTAATCAAATCATTAATGACATTATTTTTATGCTTCATTATTTCCCAAATTCTAGTGAACATTTTTCTATTGGGAATCACCCTAATTTATTCTGACACATCAAGCTTGAGATCTTTCATTTTAGTCCAAGATTCATAAAATTTCTCTAACTCTCATAGATTATGAGATAGTGCATCAAATGTTTCGCTAAATTCTTCCATCACATTCTCCATATTACCAATTCTTTAATAAATAATTTCAAAAATTGCATACCTCGGGCCAATATCTTGTCAATCCATTCTATAATAGCTCTACCCTCTGCATGTGTCCTCTCAGCATTATGAATAATAGGATCCTCTATACTTGTAGCAACTGGCTCAACTAACTCAGAGGATTGGCTTATCTTTTGGAGTATCGAAATGAGTTATTCAACCATGGCTTTCAATTGATATTTGACAATCTTATTTTGAACATACCTCTCAATTAAGGAATCCAATGCTCCTTGCACATCTTCCATTGCACTTTTATGGATCCTTTTTCCTAGCTCTATCTTGGTGAAAAAAATCTGAAAGATAAACTTCTTCCATTGCACTTTTATGGATCCTTTTGTCTAGCTCTATAGTTTTTTCAAAGTCATCAAGAGACATGAGTTTCTTTTTCCTCTTTGTTATTTTAGATTCCAACCAAGGGGGGGAGAAGAACCTATTTTAGGACCTACCACCATGGTTTGTGTTGACGGAGTGGCACTCACAATAGTGGTAGTCATAAGTGGTAGAGTATGAGTCAAAATAGTAGCCAAAATTTCCACATTAGGTACATTTTGTGCAAACTCATATATGAATCAATCAAACTCAGATTATGTATTCACATCAAGAATAGGAGAAGAAAAACTAGGAAAATAAGATGAAGAGCCATAGACATTGTCAGAAATTGGATTGCATCAAATGGTTATCATCGATGACAACATAGTTGTTAGAGTAATAAGTTATTATGCTTAATTAATTACATCACATTGATTAATTAATTAAGTCACTTATTCCTCTTTATTACTTAAGCTAAACTTAGGCACGTTAATAATTAATTATTAATTATTAAGTGTGCACACTAGGGTTTCTTTTAGGTTTTCTTGATCTCCTTCATAAGGATTGATCACTTTTTAATAATCAATTCTCTTAATGCATTTTTACTAAGAGGTTTGTAGAGCGTATTTTTGTTTCTTCATATCTTTTGCATGTGAGTATTCATCTTACTCACGGTGATCTTGATTCTATGGTGTCGAGCTCCGGACCTGCTTTTGCTTCACATTGATTATGAAGAATTTGGAGCTTCGAGGGTTTGATAAGGCTTTTAGAAGTTTTCTGGCTAATTTTGAGTGGATCTGGGTAACTCCATTTTTTTGGTACATTTTGGGCCCAAACGGACCTCACAATTGGATTCAGAGCGGCCAAAAACCCATATTTTCATATATGGCACGACCTATTTGGGCATAGTTGATCTGGGAGGCAATTTTTTTTTGCTCAAGGACCGTACGGCCCCTAGGCATGATTTCCGAGGCGAAAATTTCAAATTTTTTTTAAAATCAATTTTTTGTTTATTTGGGCCTGCTTGGTTACCTGAACGCCACGATGCGTATTTGGTGGCCCACTTCGGCCAGGCGCAGGCGTATCCGGCCAGCGGGGGCGGTTTGCAACCAGCCGCGCCACCTGCCATGTGACGCCCATCTACCACCGCTGACAACCCGGTGCCTTGGCGAAACTCGCCTCACCAACTCACCACATTTGTACAGTATCATGTGACTTGATAGAAGATCTTAGCCCTTGTGGGCTATGCAATTTTTTTTTAAACCCTTTTGAGCAATTTGCACTAAATCGGGTGTAAAATGGGCATTTTAACTCAGATTTTTGAACGAAAATAGGCGTTGGAAAGCTGGTTCTGAGCCCAATCCAATTGATGCAGGTATTTTTCTCTGATTTTGCTGTTTTGTAGTGTTTTTTTCCAA
Source organism: Sequoia sempervirens (assembly GCA_007258455.2). Taxonomy (NCBI): domain Eukaryota; kingdom Viridiplantae; phylum Streptophyta; class Pinopsida; order Cupressales; family Cupressaceae; genus Sequoia; species Sequoia sempervirens. The sequence goes on along the minus strand of VDFB02271358.1, from coordinate 1,083,770,021 downwards.
TCAAAGTTAGAATAATTTTTTTGCACTCCAGGAGCCATATCTTTTGCATACGGACTCCATTTTTCGCAAACGAATAGGCATTAGAAAGAGGTTTCTGTGCTCTTTCCAGATCTATCATTTATTTTTCTAGAATCCACACCAAGTATATTTTATTCAGTACTTTGTGTTTTCACACATCTGTCAATTACTTGGACGTTTCAGCAGTTGGAAATGATTTGTTTATGTGGGATGGCTTTATTTGATCTGCTTTATTAGTATTGAGGTTAGTTAGTCTCAGATTTGTTAATTTGAAGAGTTATCATGGGTTTCTCTACTCACCCTTCAGTTGTATTTCGACAGAGTGGGTACCAAGGTCATGGGCGGTATGCCACACACATTGTAGGTGGCTTAATATTTTTCCTTTTATGATCTCATGCACAGACATGTGACTTTGGAGGAAGACTGGCTTGGGATCTCCATTAGAAATCACATGTAGTAGGACTTATTGTCTGTATTGATTCGACACAGGTGTGGGCCTATATCGGTATTGATTGTCCCTCCCACCCACTTCAGACTACGTCTTTGGGATCTGGAGACCCCAGTCTTTCTCCATTCCCAGAGGATCCTGCTTCAGATTGTCTTGTACCCATTGGTTGGAGAGAGAATGCACCCTTTGATCATGATACTTTAAAGGAACTTCAGTATTTAGACACCCTTATATATTCTGATGAATCAGAGGATTGTCTCATAGTTCCTACTCTTCAGACTGAGATTATACTTGTATCAGCATCTTCTCCTATTGTTCTTGATCAGTTTGATATTGCCTCTTCTTTGGCTCCTATTGATTCAGCTAAGCAGGACATCATACATCTTTTAGACATGGCTACTTGGGATTCTTATCTTGCAGGCATTTCGTCTTTGTTTATAGAGTCCTATATTGCAGATCTAGAGGATTACTTTGAGGATTTTCAGCTCCTCTTTGTTGATAGCCATATTCCAGCTGTTAGCCCACCATCATCTATGCATTCAGACGTTGCAGTTTTTGAGTCTTCAGTTCAGTTTGGATTTGATATCTTTTGTTTCAGTTCAGAGAGAGATTCTTCAGCATCCTATTATGGCACACATCTTGAGGCAGATTGATTCTTCTCTCTTCATAGGGTTTCTTCATCTTTGTCCTTTAGATCCATTTCTTCCCAAGGGGAGGAATATTATATGCCACTTTAGGATCTCTTTTTGGATTCTACCTCAGGCATCCATTTGTGCGACAGGAGTTTCTTCATTGTGGGGGGGCCTTCTAGTCTCTTTCTTTTTCTCCTATGTAGACCATTGTACATGTACTTATATGATAGAAGCTGTCTATGGGGGGTCTTATGTTATCCACCTCCTATCCTTCCGTTATTAGTGCATTTATTTCTTTCATCTCTTTTTGGAGTAGAGTTTTTCCCATGAGGTTTTCTCTATTTCTCCACTTTACAGAGATTTGGTTGTAATTTGGTACCTGATCATGCCTTGTTGTCGAGACTGATGTACTTTCTTGTTGTAGTTACCTTTGCTTTCCTGCACATGTTTGTAGTTGCACTCTTGCTCATCTTAAGGGGGTGTTAGAGTAAAGGTTTTAACTTAATTATGTTAATTAAGTTACCTTTTATTCCTCTCTTAAGATTTCACTTTAGTTCGCATATTGTGACATTAATAATTATATTAATTATTAAATGTCTGTCAAGGAGGTTTCTTTTAGGGTTGCACAACATCACATAAGGATTCATTATTGTAATTTATCTCTCTCTCTCTCTGATGAATACATTTTTCAACTTTTATAGCACCCTTGCTTGTTTGTCTCCATCTCTTCTTTCTGTGACAGGTTATTTGCATGCAGGTGATCTTTGGGGTCTGTGAGGTTGGCTTTCTCAACTTTATTTCTTTCATCTCTTTTTGGAGTAGAGTAAAGGTTTTAATTTAATTATGTTGATTAAATTACATTTATTCCTCTCTTAAGATTTCTCTTTAGTTTGCATTTTGTGACATATAATAATTATATTAATTATTAAATGTCTACCTATTAGGGTTTCTTTTAGGGTTGCACAATATCCTTTTATAAGGATTCATTATTGTAATTTATCTCTCTCTCAGATGAATACATTTTTTAGCTTTCAGAGCACCCTTGCTTGTTTGTCTCCACCTCTTCTTTCTGTGACAGGTTATTTGCATGCAGGTGATCTTCGGGGTCCGTGAGGTTGGCTTTCTCAACTTTATTTCTTTCCATCTCCTATCCTTATGTTATTAGTGCATTTATTTCTTTCATCTCTTTTTGGAGTAGAGTTTTTCCCATGAGGTTTTCTCTATTTCTCCACTTTACAGAGATTTGGTTGTAATTGGGTACCTGATTAGGCCTTGTTGTCGGGACCCAAGTTTACTTTCTTGCATTGTAGTTACCTTTGATTTCTTGAATATGTTTGTAGCTGCACTTTTGCTCATCTTAAGGAGGGGTGTTAGAGTAAAGATTTTAATTTAATTATGTTGATTAAATTACCTTTATTCCTCTCTTAAGATTTTTCTTTAGTTTGCATTTTGTGACATTTAATAATTATATTAATTATTAAATGTCTACCTATTAGGGTTTCTTTTAGGGTTGCACAATATCCTTTTATAAGGATTCATTATTGTAATTTATCTCTCTCTCTCTGATGAATACATTTTTTAGCTTTCAAAGCACCTTTGCTTGTTTGTCACCATATCTTCTTTCTGTGATAGGTTATTTGCATGCAGGTGATCTTCGGGGTCTATAAGGTTGGCTTTCTCAACTTTATTTCTTTCATCTCTTTTTGGAGTAGAGTAAAAGTTTTAATTTAATTATGTTGATTAAATTACCTTTATTCCTCTCTTAAGATTTCTCTTTAGTTTGCATTTTGTGACATTTAATAATTATATTAATTATTAAATGTCTACCTATTAGGGTTTCTTTTAGGGTTGCACAATATCCTTTTATAAGGATTCATTATTGTAATTTATCTCTCTCTCGGATGAATACATTTTTCAGCTTTCAGAGCACCCTTGCTTGTTTGTCTCCATCTCTTCTTTCTGTGACAGGTTATTTGCATGCAAGTGATCTTCGGGGTCTGTGAGGTTGGCTTTCTCAACTTTATTTCTTTCCACCTCCTATCCTTCTGTTATTAGTGCATTTATTTCTTTCATCTTTTTTTGGAGTAGAGTTTTTCCCATGAGGTTTTCTCTATTTCTCCACTTTACAGAGATTTGGTTATAATTTGGTACCTGATCAGACCTTGTTGCTGGGACCCAAGTTTACTTTCTTGCATTGTAGTTACCTTTTCTTTCTTGCATATGTTTGTAGCTGCACTTTTGCTCATCTTAAGGGGGGGTGTTAGAGTAAAGGTTTTAATTTAATTATGTTGATTAAATTACCTTTATTCCTCTCTTAAGATTTCTCTTTAGTTTGCATTTTGTGACATTTAATAATTATATTAATTATTAAATGTCTACCTATTAGGGTTTCTTTTAGGGTTGCACAATATACTTTTATAAGGATTCATTATTATAATTTATCTCTCTCTGATGAATACATTTTTTAGCTTTCAGAGCACCCTTGCTTGTTTGTCTCCATCCCTTCTTTCTGTGACAGGTTATTTGCATGCAGGTGATCTTCGGGATCTATGAGGTTGGCTTTCTCAACTTTATTTCTTTCATCTCTTTTTGGAGTAGAGTAAAGGTTTTAATTTAATTATGTTGATTAAATTACATTTATTCCTCTCTTAAGATTTCTCTTTAGTTTGCATTTTGTGACATTTAATAATTATATTAATTACTAAATGTCTACCTATTAGGGTTTCTTTTATGGTTGCACAATACCCTTTTATAAGGATTCATTATTGTAATTATCTCTCTCTCAGATGAATACATTTTTTAGCTTTCAGAGCACCCTTGCTTGTTTGTCTCCATCTCTTCTTTCTGTGACAGGTTATTTGCATGCAGGTGATCTTCGGGGTCTGTCAGGTTGGCATTCTCAACTTTATTTCTTTCCACCTCCTATCCTTCTGTTATTAGTGCATGTATTTCTTTCATCTCTTTTTGGAGTAGAGTTTTTCCCATGAGGTTTTCTCTATTTCTCCACTTTACAGAGATTTGGTTGTAATTTGGTACCTGATCAGGCCTTGTTGCCGGGACCCAAGTTTACTTTCTTGCATTGTAGTTACCTTTGCTTTCTTGCATATGTTTGTAGCTGCACTTGTGCTCATCTTAAGGGGGGGTGTTAGAGTAAAGGTTTTAATTTAATTATGTTGATTAAATTACCTTTATTCCTCTCTTAAGATTTCTCTTTAGTTTGCATTTTGTGACATTTAATAATTATATTAATTATTAAATGTCTACCTATTAGGGTTTCTTTTAGGGTTGCACAATATCCTTTTATAAAGATTCATTATTGTAATTTATCTCTCTCTCTCTCAAATGAATACATTTTTCAGCTTTTAGAGCACCCTTGCTTGTTTGTCTCCATCTATTCTTTCTGTGATAGGTTATTTGCATGCAGGTGATCTTCGGGGTCTGTGAGGTTGGATTTCTCAACTTTATTTCTTTCATCTCTTTTTGGAGTAGAGTAAAGGTTTTAATTTAATTATGTTGATTAAATTACCTTTATTCCTCTCTTAAGATTTCTCTTTAGTTTGCATTTTGTGACATTTAATAATTATATTAATTATTAAATGTCTACCTATTATGGTTTCTTTTAGGGTTGCACAATATCCTTTTATAAGGATTCATTATTGTAATTTATCTCTCTATCGGATGAATACATTTTTCAGCTTTCAGAGCACCTTTGCTTGTTTGTCTCTGTCTCTTCTTTCTGTGACAGGTTATTTGCATCCAGGTGATCTTCGGGGTCTGTGAGGTTGGCTTTCTCAACTTTATTTCTTTCCACCTCCTATCCTTCTCTTATTAGTGCATTTATTTCTTTCATCTCTTTTTGGAGTAGAGTTTTTCCCATGAGGTTTTCTCTATTTCTCCACTTTACAGAGATTTGGTTGTAATTTGGTACCTGATCAGGCCTTGTTGTCGAGACCCAAGTGTGCTTTCTTGCATTGTAGTTACCTTTGCTTTCTTGCATATGTTTGTAGCTGCACTTTTGCTCATCTTAAGGGGGGTGTTAGAGTAAAGTTTTAATTTAATTAGGTTGATTAAATTACCTTTATTCCTCTCTTAAGATTTCTCTTTAGTTTGCATTTTGTGACATTGAATAATTATATTAATTATTAAATGTCTCCTATTAGGGTTTCTTTTAGGGTTGCACAATATCCTTTTATAAGAATTCATTATTGTAATTTATCTCTCTCTCTCTGATGAATACATTTTTCAGCTTTCAGAGCACCCTTGCTTGTTTGTCTCCATCTCTTCTTTCTGTGACAGGTTATTTGCATGCAGGTGATCTTCGGTGTCTGTGAGGTTGGCTTTCTCAACTTTATTTCTTTCATCTCTTTTTGGAGTAGAGTAAAGGTTTTAATTTAATTATGTTGATTAAATTACCTTTATTCCTCTCTTAAGATTTCTCTTTAGTTTGCATTTTGTGACATTTAATAATTATATTAATTATTAAATATCTACCTATTAGGGTTTCTTTTAGGGTTGCATAATATCCTTTTATAAGGATTCATTATTGTAATTTATCTCTCTCTCAGATGAATATATTTTTCAGCTTTCAGAGCACCCTTGCTTGTTTGTCTCCATCTCTTCTTTCTGTGACAGGTTATTTGCATGCAGGTGATCTTCGGGGTCTGTGAGGTTGGCTTTCTCAACTTTATTTCTTTCCACCTCCTATCCTTCTCTTATTAGTGCATTTATTTCTTTCATCTCTTTTTGGAGTAGAGTTTTTCCCATGAGGTTTTCTCTGTTTCTCCACTTTACAGAGATTTGGTTGTAATTGGGTACCTGATTAGGCCTTGTTGCTGGGACCCAAGTTTACTTTCTTGCATTGTAGTTACCTTTGCTTTCTTGCATATGTTTGTAGCTGCACTTTTGCTCATCTTAAGGGGGGTGTTAGAGTAAAGGTTTTAATTTAATTATGTTGATTAAATTACCTTTATTCCTCTCTTAAAATTTCTCTTTAGTTTGCATTTTGTGACATTTAATAATTATATTAATTATTAAATGTCTACCTATTAGGGTTTCTTTTAGGGTTGCACAATATCCTTTTATAAAGATTCATTATTGTAATTTATCTCTCTCTCTCTCAAATGAATACATTTTTCAGCTTTTAGAGCACCCTTGCTTGTTTGTCTCCATCTATTCTTTCTGTGATAGGTTATTTGCATGCAGGTGATCTTCGGGGTCTGTGAGGTTGGCTTTCTCAACTTTATTTCTTTCATCTCTTTTTGGAGTAGAGTAAAGGTTTTAATTTAATTATGTTGATTAAATTACCTTTATTCCTCTCTTAAGATTTCTCTTTAGTTTGCATTTTGTGACATTTAATAATTATATTAATTATTAAATGTCTACCTATTAGGGTTTCTTTTAGGGTTGCACAATGTCCTTTTATAAGGATTCATTATTGTAATTTATCTCTCTCTCGGATGAATACATTTTTCAGCTTTCAGAGCACCCTTGCTTGTTTGTCTCCATCTCTTCTTTCTGTGACAAGTTATTTGCATGCAGGTGATCTTCAAGGTCTATGAGGTTGGCTTTCTCAACTTAATTTTTTTCCACCTCCTATCCTTCTATTATTAGTGCATTTATTTCTTTCATCTCTTTTTGGAGTAGAGTTTTTCCCATGAGGTTTTCTCTATTTCTCCACTTTATAGAGATTTGGTTGTAATTGGGTACCTGATTAGGCCTTGTTGCCGGGACCCAAGTTTACTTTCTTGCATTGTAGTTACCTTTGCTTTCTTGCATATGTTTGTAGCTGCACTTTTGCTCATCTTAAGGGGGGTGTTAGAGTAAAGGTTTTAATTTAATTATGTTGATTAAATTACCTTTATTCCTCTCTTAAGATTTCTCTTTAGTTTGCATTTTGTGACATTTAATAATTATATTAATTATTAAATGTCTACCTGTTAGGGTTTCTTTTAGGGTTGCACAATATCCTTTTATAAGGATTCATTATTGTAATTTATCTCTCTCTCTCTGATGAATACATTTTTCAGCTTTCAGAGCACCTTTGCTTATTTGTCTCCATCTCTTCTTTCTGTGACAGGTTATTTGCATGCAGGTGATCTTCGGGGTTTGTGAGGTTGGCTTTCTCAACTTTATTTCTTTCATCTCTTTTTGGAGTAGAGTAAAGGTTTTAATTTAATTATGTTGATTAAATTACCTTTATTCCTCTCTTAAGATTTCTCTTTAGTTTGCATTTTGTGACATTTAATAATTATATTAATTATTAAATGTCTACCTATTAGGGTTTCTTTTAGGGTTGCACAATATCCTTTTATAAGGATTTATTATTGTAATTTATCTCTCTATCGGATGAATACATTTTTCAGCTTTCAAAGCACCCTTGCTTGTTTGTCTCCATCTCTTCTTTCTGTGACAGGTTATTTGCATGCAGGTGATCTTCGGGGTCTGTGAGGTTGGCTTTCTCAACTTTATTTCTTTCCACCTCCTATCCTTCTGTTATTAGTGCATTTATTTCTTTCATCTATTTGTGGAGTAGAGTTTTTCCCATGAGGTTTTCTCTATTTCTCCACTTTACAAAGATTTGGTTGTAATTTGGTACCTGATCATGCCTTGTTGTCGAGACCCAAGTGTACTTTCTTGCATTGTAGTTTCCTTTGCTTTCTTGCATATGTTTGTAGCTGCACTTTTGCTCATCTTAAGGGGGGGTGTTAGAGTAAAGGTTTTAATTTAATTATGTTGATTAAATTACCTTTATTCCTCTCTTAAAATTTCTCTTTAGTTTGTATTTTGTGATATTTAATAATTATATTAATTATTAAATGTCTACCTATTAGGGTTTCTTTTAGGGTTGCACAATATCCTTTTATAAGGATTCATTATTGTAATTTATCTCTCTCTCTCTGATGAATACATTTTTCAACTTTTAGAGCACCCTTGCTTGTTTGTCTCCATCTCTTCTTTTTGTGACACGTTATTTGCATGCAGGTGATCTTCGGGGTCTGTAAGGTTTGCTTTCTCAACTTTATTTCTTTCATCTCTTTTTGGAGTAGAGTAAAGGTTTTGATTTAATTATGTTGATTAAATTACCTTTATTCCTCTCTTAAGATTTCTCTTTAGTTTGCATTTTGTGAAATTTAATAATTATATTAATTATTAAATGTCTACCTATTAGGGTTTCTTTTAGGGTTGCACAATATCCTTTTATAAGGATTCATTATTGTAATTTATCTCTCTCTTGGATGAGTACATTTTTCAGCTTTCAGAGCACCCTTGCTTGTTTGTCTCCATCTTTTCTTTCTGTGACAGGTTATTTGTAGGCAGGTGATCTTCGGGGTCTGTGAGGTTGGCTTTCTCAACTTTATTTCTTTCATCTCTTTTTGGAGTAGAGTAAAGGCTTTAATTTAAATATGTTGATTAAATTACCTTTATTCCTCTCTTAAGATTTCTCTTTAGTTTGCATTTTGTGACATTTAATAATTATATTAATTATTAAATGTCTACCTATTTTCTTTTAGGGTTGCACAATATCCTTTTATAAGGATTCATTTTGCAGGGGGGGCGATTTTTTACAGCAACGGCCATACGGCCGTGAAATTTAAGCTCGTGAACTGATGACATCAGAATGACGTCAGAATACAGCCGGCCCCTCTTTGCCCCCTCCTAGCCCTGATTTTCCTTAAAAGAGCAATTTTTTTTCTTTTGGCCATAACTTGGGCGTACGGTATCGAAATCGGGCAAACGAGATATCGCCAAAAAGCTAGTTCCGAGCACTTTCATTTGGTGCATTTTATTTTTTAGTATTTTACTATTTTCCTTCATTTATTTCTGTTTGAAGTTAGATGTACGTTTTATGCTTCCAAGCTCATAACTTTTTGCCACGATCTCCGTTTTTCGCCTCATTTGAAGCATCAGAAAGGTATTGAGGAGCTCTAGCTTACTGTCAATGCACTTTTTCTATATCTATCTTAGGTTTATCACTTAGTCCAAATTTTTCCCGATGGGTTGTTTGGCAATTACTTGGATGTTTTGGCAGTTGGGAGAGTGCATCTTGCATCTTTGCACTTCATTTTCAGTAATACATCATTCAATAATTGCTTGCTGCTTCATAGATTCCAGAGTTGTTCCCGTTTAGAGTTTTTGATTGTTCTGTGGCATCGGGTTTTCTATTGCTTTATCATGATTCTTTGAGTCAATCAGTGACTCTCATCCAGTTTCAGTAGTATATAGAAGAATATTACCTTACTTTCCTATATCAAGTTCCAGTGTTACTCTACAGAGTTCTTCCAGTGCTTCTTTGCAGCATGCTATCTCATTGTAAGGGGGGTTTTGTCCCACTGGGTTTTTCCTTCTCTTACTCCTCATATGGCATTTGTAAATGGGTACCTGATCAGGCCTAGTTGCCGGGACCCATCCTTGCTTTCATGCATCTTATTTTAGTGTTTTAGCTTCTTCCTAAGTTCATCTTAAGGGGGGTGTTAGAGTAATAAGTTATTATGCTTAATTAATTACATCACATTGATTAATTAATTAAGTCACTTATTCCTCTTCATTACTTAAGCTAAACTTAGGCACATTAATAATTAATTATTAATTATTAAATATGCACACTAGGGTTTCCCTTTTAGGGTTTCTTGATCTCCTTCATAAGGATTGATCACTTTGTAATAATCGATTCTCTTAATGCATTTTCACTTTGAGGTTCAGAGAACATCTTTTTGGTTCTTCATATCTTTTGCATGTGACAGATATTCATCTTGCATGTAGGTGATCTTGGATTCTAACAATAGTACCAAATGTATGAGGCATTTACTAGAAGATATTCCCTATTAAAGATGTTATTTATCAATGAATCAGTGTGCTAGTTTTTGGGTCCAAATTCTAACGCAAGACAAACTATGTCTCTAATATCTTAAGTATGCCATCATGATTCACTCAGACAACTATATTCGAGAACCTAAGATATTTTGTGTTGCAAGCAGTAAGTTATCAATGAAAAAATTTAACTTATGGTAGTATAATGAGAACTGTATTTGGAAGTTGTTTGACCATTTGAAGATTTTATGTTTGGGTCCTAGTCTTGGCCGACTTGACACACATTATGTATTAAGAAGATTGAATCTATCTTAGGGATGTTTTGTATAGATCCTAGCTGACCTAATGTGATGTACTACGTGAATCATATATAAGATTTTTTGAAGTGAAGAAGTGTAGAGGTGAAAGAGTGATTGAGGAGTAAGTGTGTGAGGGCCTAAATGATTTATTAGTTGTGGACTAGTTGATTGACTACTGTGTGAGGTAGTACTTCATATTTTGAACTTCATTGGAACTAAATCCTACACAATGAAGGTGTATTATATCAGTTCACACTTTTGGAAGTGAGCCATAACTTTTATGTTTTGGTAGAAAGCCATCTTTTGTATCCCTATGGTAGTGAGCCCTCTAGGTTGTACCCCTATTGGATAGCGAGTCCTTATTTCAGGTAGTGAGCCTTTTTGTAATTAGTTTTGATATTCTCTAGATGGTGTGAGTGAATCTTCATTGTGGTTTTTCTCTCATTGGGTTTTCCATGAAAATTTGGTGTTATTGTAATTATGTGTTGGGTTTGAGTTTCTACATTGGCATTTGATGATTAATCATTTAAGTAGTATTATGTTCTAGTGATTGAATTAAAGGTTTAATTCTATGATAACTAATTCACCCCACCTCTTAGTTTTCTAATTCAACAATTGGTATCAGAGCTTCGTCCTTTGGAATGAGTTTAACAACTTGAAGGAGATCTTGTTAGATTAAACAAAAATGGAGAAGGGATTTGACTTGGATGAAGAATTAAGAACAAAGATTTAAGAGTCTAAAAGTGAAGATCTGAAATAAAATGTCAAGCAAGCAGATGAATGCATTCAAAAACTAAGGAATCAAATCCGAAAGTTCAAATTGAAACATAAAGAAGTTAACCAGGAACTAAAGGAAGCAAAGGAGACTATTGAGAATCTAAGAATGAAACTTGAAGAAAGAAAAAGGGTGGAATAAAATCTAAAATTGGAAATTGAACAAAGCAAGGTAGAGGAAGGATGCTTGAAAGAGATTATCAATCAGAAGACAAAAAATTGTGATAAGCTTCAACAAGAAGTAGTAACCCTAAGAGTTGATCTGGAAAAAGTGAAAACTCATGAAGAAAGGTTCGAGACAAGTTTTATAATGCTTGATAAGTTTATTTCATTGTAGAAACTTGCTAAGGATAAAGGTGGTCTAGGAATTGAAGAAGGGAAAAGCTTAAAGACTAAACTAGTTTTCAATGAAGTGGACAATCAATGGAAATTTGAAGGAAATACTTATCAAAACAAGAAATGAAGGAACAATACCAAAATATTTTCCATCTAACAACCTAATGCTTAAAGGTATCCATCTTTGCATGGTTTTGTTTCTCATGCAGTAAATTCAACCATAGAGTAACATAATGCAGAAGTAGGATGAACCATAATAGAATGAGTCAGAATGTTGGATTCCTTACTGGACAATGTTATGTTTGCAACAAGTTTGGACATAGAGCTACTGAATGTAGAAGCCAGTTGATGATGAACGGGTTTACTACTAATAGAAGGATTCAATCTTTTCAAGGCTATTGTTACACATGTAATATCTTTGGACACAAGGAAAAGCAGTGAAGGTCAAGGATGAATCCAAATTCATTTGATCAAGGATATGTTGCGTGCTACACTTGTAACAAACTAGGACATATCTCAAAATTTTGTAGGAGCAAAGTTGGGAAGAAAACTAATCTAGAACAGAAGATCAAGCCTGCAAACAAGGTAGATTTCAAAAAAGTAAGGAGAGAAATGGAAAAAATTTGGAGGAAGAAGAAGGAACCTCAGAACAAGGATGAGTCAAACAACCATGTATTTGTGCTTCTGGTGCAGATACCTCTTCCAATTACTGAACCCAATAATGGTTTCAGGGGGAATGTCATAGAAAAATCTAACAAGCCCCTAATATATAATGTGTCATGTGATGACACAAGGATAAGTGATGTAAAACTTTATTTTGAAGGTGTTGGAGAAAATTTTGGTAGAAAAGAAGAAAATCGGGAAAATATTTGAGCTCTTCTTGGCTTATAGTTGATTAAGAAACTTTGGCTGAGGGGAAGGTACTAATAGAGAAAAGTACTAATGATGATGTCATAAGTGATAAATTACTTTTTGCGATAAAACCCTAAAAGTGGCAAGTTAAATAGAGAAGTTGAGTGGTCATTCCTTTTCACATTGTGAATTGAACGAGATAAGGAGTGAAGTGCAACTGAGAGATAATGAGTTGGGGTTGTGGAAAGAAAAAGTATAGAGAACAAAACTAAAATAATGGAGTCAAAGGAATTAGTGGTATTTGATTCGTGTAGCAAAAAATTGTAGAAATTAAGTAAGTTACAAATCAATGAATTTAACAATGAAAATATTTGAAATTTCAAAGGTTCACTTTTAGTTGAGCAAATGCATAAGGTCAAGAGTCTAGGGCACAAGGGTTTAGACATTTGGAGAAAATTTCCATACTTTTTGAATGTAGACACTGTTCGATTTTTCCTAAGCAGAATTCAAGGTGATCCGATGATCTTTGAAAAAACCTATGGGATTACAAAGGAAGCAATTACAACAATTACAGGGTTATGCATTCATGGACCCATCTTAGTAAAGATGTCAGTGAAGAAAAAAGAGGTTGAAGCCCTAATTGGGGTGACAGGAGACCAAAGGGCACCTCAAGTTCATAGTATAGTCAACCCTATGATAAGGTATGTGGCATATGGAATTTCATATAAGATTTATTTTAGAAATATGGAAGGTTCTACTTTGGAAATTGTTGTTTGTACATTTCACATTAAATGGTTGAAAAGAATGAGGATTTTGAATTTTGTGAGTTATTGAGGAATCAATTAAGGGAGAACATTACTATGACAAAGCAAGACAATTACCCTTTTCATTTTGTATATCTAGTTATATATTTGGTGATGTATTTTCTAAAGTCGTTACCATTGAAAGAGAATGTTGTGTGGATGTCAGTCATTCCAGTTGGTAAGCATGTCTACATGTATCTTGAATGTTTAGTAAAGAAGCAAAATATTTGGAAATAATACTTTGTAAACAAAATAAATGCATGGAGCTCTAGTATGGTTTCCAATCCTGTTGGGACATCTGAGGCAGGATCCTCCTCTAGGAAGAGGAAAGTAAGAAGAATCATTTCAAGTTCCCCTCCAGAAATAAAGAAGCTAAAGATAGAGGAGAAGAAAGAAGAAAATGAAGTAAATATTATAGAGGAAATTGATCTAGTATCAATGGATGATGAAGAAGAAGATTTTACTAGAGAGAAGGTGTTGAAGTTTCTTGTGCAATCTAATGGACTAAAGAATATTGGAGTTGTTTGGTTGTCTCGACCAAGATATGAACAAAATGAGATAAAAGATTCCATGGTAGATTATATAATTCATAATGATATCTATCTAGGTGAATTGAAAAATTCCTATTAGAAGTATTGATTGAGCAAATTAAAGATAGACTAAAGGTACTATCACCTAGGGAAACAAAAGAAAAAGATGAAATTTAGTTGGTTATGGAAGAAAGATGCAGAAATTCCTAGAAGAAATTGAATGATAGAATAAATGAATTGAAGACATGCATCAAAAGTGTAAATAGTGTGTATAGGTATTGTCTCCAATGGCCTACTACTAGATCAATAACTACAAAGAAAAAATAAATTCTATTGATCTTGAGCTGGATTCTATTCGAAAAACATATAATATCCTTAATGACAAGGATGGAGAGCAAACATAAAGGATCAATTCATTATAGTCTAAACTTGCATACATTCTAGTATAGAGGGTCAGTATTGTGAAAGAATTTTGGAAATTCAAAGAGATAATTGAATTGAGTTGGAACATATTTCTGGTCTCCTAGTGGACACTGAGAAAAATGAACAAAATATCACTATCCTAGATACTCTTCTAGAAACAATTGATTCAATAGTGATGAACAACAGTATTTGTGTAAACATCAAACTAGAAGTGGATTCCTGGAAGATATTGCTTCCAGAATTAAAAGAAAAATACAAAGATATATTTTAGGAGAAGAAGGATTGAGGTAAAGAACCATTTTTTATATCACTTTTTAAAATCTATTTTTGTAGAAAAAAATTATAGTAAGGGGGAGATAAATATTCCTTTTCCATTGATTTCAAATGGGGAGAGAGAACATGTGAAAAATGAAAATCATCACAGCTTAGCAAAAGGAGAAAACAAAAAAGGATGTTGTTGTTGGCTTTTCACATCTTGTGTTTCCATCAATGACAAAGGGGGAGATTTTTGGAAATTGGATTGCATTAAATGATTGTCACCGATGTCAACAAAGTACCAAATGTATGAGGCATTTACCAGAAGATATTCCCTATTAAAGATGTTCTTTATCAATGAATCAGTGTGCTGGTTTTGTTAAAAAATGAGGTGTTTTCTTAGCTTAATAGTCTATAAAACATTAATATTGCTGATCTAAATAAGCTTTTCCTTTTGTTACATGTTCTTTGTGGCTGATTATCTTGATTAATCTATTTTACTATTGTAGAATGTAGACAAAAGTTGAGAGAGGAAGTAGAAAAGATATTAGAAAAATTACAGAAGATGAACCATGGAGAAACCCTTTCGAGAAAAAACTCCACCAAGAATTATTCTATTATTCAACATCTAAGTTACAATAGCTCCAATTCTTGCTTGAGAATGCTTCTTCTGCCTTCCCCAATTTTCTTCACAACCTGCAATAAAATTGATAATAACTCTATTCAACTTGCTTGAGATAAGTAGGCTTTAATCAGATTTGTAAACTCAACATGAGTTACAATTACAATTTTTAAGCCCTATCCCTAAAAGGTACGCCTATCTCATGCAAATAGGGTTATCCCATGAAGAACAATCTCAAATGGTCATCTTCATGCATTTGGGCATCCCAAACTAAAGTGGCAACTTAACCTCTGCTTCGTAAATATCTCTAAGGCTTCATCCCCAAAGTAGGCACCCACCAGTAATCCTACTTAACTAAGCCTTCATAAATATCTCAACATGCAAAGGATTTAATTCCAAGAAGCCAACTTGGGCACCCAAGTTGGGTCCAAGTCATTTCTTGTTAACTGAAACATTTACTCAACACCATTCATGCAAGAATAGTCTTCTCTTGTTAGCTGAAGGTAGTCTCTCTTATCTGTCATGCAACTTGTAGTGCCCTCCATTTTGCGGTTGTCATTGATGTCAAGTAAGTTGTTGGTAATGTCATGATGATGTGGTGATTTTATTATTTAATTTAATTTTAAGGTTATGAGATAACACTAATAATATGCTTGGATTTGATTAATAAAGTTAATTTAATTATAAGGTTACTTGTTTTATTTGGAATTAAACAAAGAATTAGATTCAATAATAAACGCTAATTTAATTATCTTTGGGAGTTAGTTATTTAAAGTAATCGGATTAGATGAGGAAAGGTAATTATCATTTAATGATTAAATTCAATTAATAAATTTAAAAGTAAGAAAATATTAGAGAGGATTAAATATTAAAATTGTACTTAAGTTTAAATAAATTAAGGTGAAAATATTTATTAAAATAAATATATTCTATTGTAACTAAAAGAAAAATTAAATTATTAAATATTTATTGAATATTTAATAGTTGATCTATTTGGTTCATATATTAAAGAGTCAATTATAAAATAATAAATAAGGGTAGTGGCTGGCATTCAATCATAACTGTTGGAAGTGTAGCGGTCTGATCAAATTATAATAAGTGATGGAAGTCGAACGGTTCCCCGATGGGAGTGGAAAAGACACCATGAAACAAATTATAAACAAGAATTATTCATGGGGGGGGGGGGAATTTTAGTTTCGGAGAGTGGGGTTCGTTATGATTAAAATTTTCTCTTTACCCATACATTGGAGCGAGTTCTCCCTATGATCCAATCGGAGATTGGCCCCCCCCACAAAATATCTAGTGGATTTCTTGTGAGCAGTAATTAAGAGGATATATTTGAAGCACCTTCTTATTTGTCGGCCGTTAATGATTATTGTGATCGTTTTGGTATGCTTTAAATGGCGGGGTTCTATTTTCATCCAGGCGGTGTTGCTAGGAAGATTGCATGGCATCGATTTAGCCAGGTTTTTTTCTATCTTTGATCTTCCACTTTCTTTAATTATTTCGATTAGGCACTTTCAATAGTATATCGCCCTAAATGCTCTGGCAGTTTTCATTAGGTAATGTAAATGCTCTTGTTATTGCTTTTAAATTGGGGAAATTATGTATATCTTTTACTCATATCTATTTCAGGCCTTAATAAAACATCAGGTCTTGAGTCTAAATCTTACAAACATCTTGCTCTTTGAAACGTATAAGTATAGGAATCATTTCATATTCTTGAACATAATAGGAAGTTTAGAGGTTTAAATAATCTCTCTGATTTCACTATCATTTTGTCTCAGCTACGGCTAAATTGGGAATTTTAAAATTTACATATTCTGCTTGTTTCTTCTGTCATTTGTCACAGTTCCAGCACTTGAAAATAAACTAATGTCAATCACTAACATGATAGAGAGCTTTCCACTGTTTGTGGGAAGATTAATTTTCCAAACTTCAATCTTGAGCGTGTCTTTGGAAACTCGCCTCTAATCAGAAATGCACCTGGTTCAAAACAGAAAAAGTTGTACATTATTTCCCCTACTGTTAGGTCACATATTTGCACCTTACCTTTCTATTTCCCTTTAGTTTTGCGGATAACACTTGAGATTTGATAATGCAAGTAGATGGCGATATTTCCAAATTCCAATATTAACTTTCTAATATACTTGGCAACCCGTCACAGCTGCAAATTTTAGACTAGAAAAGGTGTAGTAAAATTAAATAATCCCTCTGTTTTCTTTATCAACCTATCTCTACTGCGGCACTGGACCATAATAGGAAGTTTAAAAGTTTAATTAATCTCTCTCTTATTTCATTGGCAATCTGTCTTAGCCACATTCGACCCAAATCTTCTCTTCTTGTATGACTGCATGTTCTTTTCGATACAACATTGTCTCTCTAGAAGCTCTTCTGGCACGAAATGAAGAGATAGATCTAGGGATGATAAGGGAGTATTAGAAGGAATTTTAGTTGATTTTTTAAGGTCGTATACGCCAAAGAAGGATCACATTCCCTTGAATAAAGTTGCCTTAGTTGGGTTATATCAGATCCTTTGAGTAAACAATAAGTTGCACATATATTGTGTTCGTTAATAGATGTTAATCTTGGAGTTAATATTTATTTGTTCATTTGTTGTATGATGAAGCTTAGGTAATTAAATATGTGGTTATGATTAGTTAAATGTAATTTTTTTTTTTTTAATATTTTGTTGATTGATTCAAAATAAATGCAAGAGTAGATGTTGGAAAATGCTCCAATCAAATATAAAAGGGTCTAGTGCTTTAAAATTTGATTTATGGAAATTATTTCTTGTAAAAGTTGTAATTTATAAATGTTGAGTTAAGAAACTAAAATAAGGAAAAAAGTTGTTTACTTTCAATAGATGTAATTAGAGATCTAAGACATAAAGTAGGTTTTGCTTGAGAAAATTAATGTATATTTCATTGGTCAATTAGATTAATTACTTCAATTTATATAGTTAATTATTGTATTCTTACTATTGTCTCAAGACATAAAAATTACTAAAATGATAGGCTAATTATGTTTTATATATATGTATATAGTTATAGGAATGATTATAAATCCTGAATAGGAATAAAAGAAATTGGTTGGAATGCTTTTATAACTTCTTTTATTTAATTCAACTTTATAATGAGCATAGTGAGATAATAGTAAGGTTTTGAATATAGCCTTTAATGAGTTAAAACGATTCCTTATCAAGGGTAGAGTCAAATCGTAGACGATAGTTCAATTGTTCTTTGAAGTTTATTGCTTTTGATTTGTTTGGGTTAGTATTATGAGTGTGATAAAATATGCCTTGAGTTAATTACGATATGTGATTATAGAGTTCCTTTATTTATTTTAAATTAATTCTTATTCAATGAATGGATAAATTATATTTGAATGGTCATTGTTCATTTAAGGGTAATTTGGTGTATCCTATTTGTGGTGCCCTCTTTGGAATTATTTGGCTTCAGAAGTGATTTCATTCCATTGGGTTCGTGACCTTTTTGTGTGATTTGTATCATTGTGACTTTTCTTGAGTTGACATGAGTTGGGGATCTTCTTTAAGTTAAATTGTGTTGCTATTCGTTTAACCTTACATGGTGAATTCTTGGTTTGTTTTGAGTTGTGGGGGTCTTATTAATTGATTTTGTGGTGGAGTATTTTGGATACTAATGTGATGCTTGGTTGTGATAAGTTTATGCTTCTTGTTGTATGCAATCTTTCCACTTGTATTATTTTGGTGAAACATTAAATTATATTGTTGTTATATTTGCTGATTTTGTCAAAGGTCATTTGTTTACCAACTGTATGGGTATCTTGTGAGGAGGAAATTGAGGTCTCCCTTGGATGCCTGGTTGCATGCTTTTACCTTTGTTGTTGAAGGATTGTTTATGGATGGTTCCATGTCGGTGTGAATGCTTTGGAGACTAATTTTGATTCAAGGAATCCTTTGAAATTTTGTTGCAATGTAATTGGGAACTCGTATTTAGTTTATGAGTGTGGGTAGTTGATCTTCTTGGATTTCTGATTTATTTTGTATCAAAGTTGATTATGTAGTCTGGATGGGGTTGATCTTATTTTGATGTATTTACTCATTATATTTGAATTGAAAATAGTTCTTGTGGCCTTGCAATTATTGTTGTCAGTTCTTTGATGGGGAAACTCCAGGGTAAGCCCTTTTGAGATACTTCCAGAGGCATTGAGAAAAGTTGTGAGAACTTCATTGATTTCATTTTGGCCAAGATTGTGATAATATTGTTGATTTTTGGTGATTTTGCTCAGGTTGTACCATGTGAATGAGATTTCTATTTCGTGGTTTTGGTGGGATGGGTAATGTCTCGCGATTGCTTCAATTGAAGTTGGATATTATGTTTCCTTGTTGGTACAACCCTTGGATTTTGGTTTTTATGTTTTGAGTGTCTAGAGAGAGAGTGGCTCTAAGTGGGTGGTCGTTACACAAAGGGGCGCCAGGATAGCCCTCGTTAGAGTGTGATTAATAAGTGAAAACCTCAGTAATTAACTAGGGGGTGGGTAGAATCACATTAAAAAGACAATTGATGCCTCATCCGCCTTTTAGTGCTACCATAGACTAAAGGGGATTGAGAAGGCCGTGGTTGGCATGATCATTGCCTTGTCTTCGCGAAAGGTAACAGTTTCACATGAGCAACCCTATGGGGCGGTTCCTTGAGATAGGTAGCCTAGATAACCATAGATGGAGGCGGCTCCTAGCACTTGGTTGCCTGGATAATCCGTCAGTAGATGGAGGCGGTACCTTGCAATAGGTAGTCTGGAGAATCCATGTTAAGCCATGCGATGACACTCTCCTCTAACACTCCTTATGTGGCTTCTTTGGAAATCCTCTGGAAGTGGTCCTTTGTCTTGAATTGATGAAACATGGTTGTTTGAATTGATTTATGGTTTTACCCTATTTTATCTATGGTGTATTCTATGGTCTTGTATAAATCTTGTTGATGTTTGGGTTTTGACCTTGTACTCTTATGGTACTATGATATGATGTTATTGTATTGTTTAATTGCGATTTGGAATTGTATTATGTTTATTAATTTAGTTTGTTTTGGAAGTGTTTCATGATCCTCCTTTGGTTACTTGTTTACTAGTCATTGCTTTGACTTATGTGATGAGATTTATGATTTTAAGTTATTATGTTGACTCTTGGATGTTGTTGATTATGTCATTGTAATCCTTGAGGTTTATGATACTTTTGTATGACGTTGAGTCTTGTGGTTCCCTGTTTGGATGTTCTTGGTTGAGGTCTCTTTCTTGTCAGCTCCTTAGCACAGGGGGTGGGTCTTCAGACTCACATGGTCGGGTGGAACTTGCTAAGCACCCCATTGGGTCCCCAGTCAAGGATCGACAGGTGCGGATTGGTGCTGTTGCAGTGATTCTAGAGTTGTATTTGTCTTGGAGCCAGTTATGATTCTATGTATTCCTTTGTTCAATTGTACCATGTTATCTTGTTGTATGGGTTCTACCCATGATTGGAAACACTTTTGTATCATTGTACCTCTAGAACATTGTACTATAATGTAATGTTAATGGAAATTGTTATTCATTGTGTTGAGTTAATCATGTATATGTTGTATTTATGTACATAGATGGTTTCTTATCAATGATTTATCATGCATGTGTTACATTTGTTAATGTTTACTTTGTTATGGATTATATCTTTGGGTTTTATTCTTTATTGTCGTTGTGTGGATCTAAGTCATGTAATGACTCCTCGTGTACCCCAAGGGATGTATGTGTTAGTGAATATATTTAAATGAAATTCATGTCATGACTTAATGTGTATCACATGTATGTTATGTTAACTTTAAAATAAAAAAATTGTGCAGTATTTATTGTTTAATTGTCCTTTGGGGTTCACACAATGGGGCGTTACACAACTCAAGTCATTAGCGATGCATTCCAAGTTAACTGAAGTCAATTAGCATTCAACTAAAACTAACCGAAGATAATTGAACCATAACTGAATTGAATTAAACTAAATTGAACTAAACTAAACTAAACTGAATTAAACTAAACTGAACTAAACAAATTCTGAATTGAACTGAACTGAACTGAACTGAACTAATTTGAACTAAACTGAACTAAACTTCATGCATACAAACATCAAACCCTAACTCCTAGGATCTTTGCTTGCATTCAGAAGTGTTATCTCTTACTCCAAATAGTTAAATGAAGTGAAGGTGAGTGTTACCTACCATGTGGGTGCCCCATGTGCTCCTATTATTTAGGAACTCATCTTGGATGCCCTCACATGCTCCTAACATTTAGAATTAATTAAAATGTCAATTCACATGATTATTTCATCAAATAGTACTCTCATCCTAATCCTAGTGTTGTTGAACACATTCCAAGGACTTAGGAGATACATGAAATAAATAATGTTTAGGATTTCAATTGAATAGCATCCTATTTCGAACACTCTCCCACTTGACATTATACATTGCAATTATTCTAAAGAAGGAATAATATAAAACAAGTATAGGACTCAAGGCCAATGGCCTTCCTACACCTAACTAATCAATCCATGCCAACTTCAAATACAACCTACATAATCATGAAGCTTCCAAGGAAATGATTAAAACTGAGAGAACTTATCTGGTTTGATAAGATAATTTGTAACATTAATTAAAGTGTCATCTTTCTCAATTAATACCTTCACATTATCAACCAAAATAGTACCTTTCCCTAGCCTATGTATCCAAACTACCTCTTTCAAGGCATGTTAAACCACCAAGTGTGTTGAACTCACATTCAACCAAGTTGTAGGATCCTCGGTCTTTTCTGTTGAAATTTTTTTTCTCACAAGTAACCATTCCAAAAAATGTCTCTTATCATAAGAGAACTCCATCCTCACCTATTTCTCGAAGTATTCAAGAGGAAGGTTTGTAACCAACCAATCCATGCCAAACTCCAAATGCAACACAACACTTTCATGAAGTAATCAAGCAAATGATTAATGTACCCAATACTTAAGAGAATTACACAAGATCAATGTCAAAGATCCATTCATGAATGAAGAACATAAATATGACATCCATGATCTACCCATATCCTCTTAGGAGATCACATGGACCATAACATACATCATGTTCTCAATAGAACATGTAATATTCCAAACACTAAACGTATATCAAGAGTAAACCATGACATAATAGCAACCATTCTAAACCAATAAAAAACCATATCCCCAATCACATGAAGATAACTTGACCAATAATGCATCCACATCACTACTAACAACTCCCACTGAACCATGGTACCAAGTCACACGTGGCATTGTGACTACCATCCTCTTCATGAAGATTACTCTTAAAAATGAAGCAAAGAGTTATCACAAACAATATTAGCTGAAATAATCAATGCATCATTACTATCATCTAAGGACTCCTCTATAGAAGAATATGAACTTTCTTTCTTGTTCTTACAATCCTTCTTCACATGTCCTAGTTTCCCACATTTCCAACACTTTACCCTACTCCGTCCTTCTAACTTACCCTTCTCTTACTTGTTTCCCTTAGGTTCCTTTTTCTTAGGACTACCTTTTACAAACAAGGCATCTTGGATTTCCTCCTTAGACTTCCTCCTCATCTCCTCTAATAGGAGAGTAGGAATTATATTGTCCATCTTAGGATATACACCACTACCACTGATAGAAACTATTATATTTTCCCAAGAATCTGGTAAAGAACATAGTAACAAAATGAATTTATTCTCATCTTCTAGCTTTACATCTACAAATGTTAACTGAATAAGAATTAAATTGAAAGCATTTAAATGTTGTGCAACAGATTCACCATCTTTCATTTTTAATGAATACAACTTCCTTTTCATTTACAACTTATTGGTGAGAATCTTAGTTTGATAAATATCCCCTATTCTCTTCCATAATTTAGATGCAGTAGTTTAATATGAAACATTCAAGAGAACAACATCAACAAGACATAATATAATTATTCCTCTTGCCTTCTTATCTAACTTAGCCCAATCCTCATTTGAAATAGTTGTATATGTCTTTGTCTCATTATTAACCACTAACCACTGATCTATTTCTTCAAGAAGATCTTCCATTTTTAATTTCCACATTTCATAGTTAGATCCATTGAACCTTTCAATATTTAACCAAGAATTCATCATAACAAAATTATTTCCAAAATCAGCAAATAACAAAAATAATAAAAGCTCCCACTCATTTAAAAAGCCTCAAAAAATTTAAGAGAAAGGTGTCCCAATACTCTACCCAACCTTAGCTCTGATACCAAATATTGAAAAATGAAGTGTTTTCTTAGCTTAATAGTCTGTAAAACTTTAATAGTACTGATCTAAATAAGATTTTCCTTTCGTTACATGTTCTTTGTGGGTGATTATCTTGATTAATTCATTTTACTATTGTAGAATGTAGACAACAGTTGATAGAAGAAGTAGACAGGATATTAGAAAAATTACACAAGATGTACCATGGAGAAACCCTTTTGGGAAAAAAATCCACCAAGAATTATTCTATTATTCAATATCTGAATTACAATGCTCCAATTCTTGCTTGAGAATGCTTCTTTTTCCTTCACCAATCTTCTTCACAACCTGCAATAAAACTGATAATAACTCTATTCAACTTGCTTGAGATAGATAGGCTTTAATCAGCTTTGTAAACTCAACATGAATAAAAATTATAATTCTCAAGCCCCATCCCTAAAAGGTACACCTATCTCATCCAAATAGGGCTATCCCATGAAGAACAATATCAAATGGTCATCTTCATGCATTTGGGTAGCCCAAATTAAAGTGAAAACTTAACCTATGTTCTGTAAATATCTCCAAGGCTTCATCCTCAAAGTAGGCACCCAAAAGTAATCCTACTTAACTAAGCCTTCTAAAATATCTCAACATGCAAAGGAGTTAATTCCAAGAATCCAACTTGGGCACCCAAGTTGGGTCCAAGTCATTTCTTGTTAACTAAAACATTTACTCAACACCATTCATGCAAGAATGGTATTTTCTTGTTAACTGAAGGTTGTCCCTGTTATCTATCATGCAACTCAAGTCATTATCCATGTGCAGTCCAAGTTAACTAAAGTCAACTAGCATTCAACTAAACTAACTGAGGATAAGTGAAGCATAACTAAACTAAATTGAAGAGAACTAAACTAAACTAAACTGAATTGAACCGAACTAAACTAATCTGATTCTCAAGATAACTAAACCATAACTGAACTAAATTGAACTGAACTAAACTAAACTAAACTAAACTGAACTAATCTAAACTAAATTGATTCTGAACTGAACTTAACTAAACTAAACTGAACTGATCTGAACTGAACTGAGCTGAACTAAACTTCATGCATGCAAACATCAAACCCTAACTCCCAGGATCTTTACATGCATTTAGAAGTGTTATCTCTTACTCCAAATAGTTAAGTGAACTTAAGGTGAGTGTCACCTACCATGTGGGTGCCCCATGTGCTCCTATTATTTAGAAACACATCTTTGATTCCCTCACATGCCCCTAACATTTAGAATTAATTACAAATATAAATTAACATGATTATTTCATCAAATAGTAATCTCATCCTAATCCTAGTGTTGTTGAACACATTCCAAGGACATAGGAGATACATGAAATAAATAATTTTTAGGATTTCAATTGAATGGCATCCTATTTCGAACATTCTCCCACTTGACATTATACATTGCAATTATTCTAAACAAGGAATAATATAAAACAAGTACAGGACTCAAGGCCAATGGCCTTCCTACACCTAACTAATCAATCCATGCCAACTTCAAATGCAACCTGCATAATCATGAAGCTTCCAAGAAAATGATTAAAACCAAGAGAACTTATCTAGTTTGATAAGATAATTTGTAACATTAATTAAAGTGTCATCTTTCTCAATTAATACCTTCACATTATCAACCAAACTAGTAACTTTCCCTATCCTATGTATCCAAAATACCTCTTTGGAGGCATGTTAAACCACCAAGTGTGTTGAACTCACATTCAACCAAGTTGTAGGATCCTCGGCCTTTTATGTTGAAATTTTTTTCTCACAAGTAACCATTCCAACAAATGTATCTTACCATAAGAGAACTCCATCCTCACCTATTTCTCCAAGTATCCATGAGGACCTGTAACCAACCAATCCATGCCAAACTCCAAATGCAACACAACACTTTCATGAAGTAATCAAGCAAATGATTAATATACCCAATACTTAAGAGAATTACACAAGATCAATGACAAAGCTCCATTCATGAATCAGTAACATAAACATGACATCCATGATCTACCCATATCCTCTTAGGAGATCACATGCACCATAACATACATCTTGGTCTCAAGAGAACATGTAATATTCCAAACTCTAAATGTATATCAAGAGTAAACCATGACATAATAGCAAACAATCTAAACCAATACAAAATCATATCCCCAATCACATGAAGATAACTTTACCAGTGATGCATCCACATCACTTCTAACAACTACCACTGAACCGTGGTACCAAGTCACACATGGCATCATGACTATCATCCTCTTCATGAAAATTACTCTGAAATATGAGGGTATGTGCAGGATCATGGTGCGCCAAAAAGTGGCAATATTTGTAGGGTATGTGGCTGACGACTTTTTTTTCACCCAAAATTAATGAAACGAAAAGGGTTTTTAGAGGAGATTCTCAGCTTTCCAAAAATATAAATTATGATTTAATTTGAATTTAATAAATAATTATTATTCATTTTCTATTAGAATTACGACTAAAGTCCTAATCGATAGGTTGATTGAAAAACATCTATAACTTTCAAACGGTATCATATTTTTTGAATCCAAAACATGCGTCACATTATATTCTTCACATAATATAGGATTAAAAAAAAAAAATTAAATTTCATGAAGTTTTGACCAAGTTAAGGTGGTCGACAGACGAGTTTTATATTTTCTAAAAGTTGTAATAAAAATTCATAATTAATTATTTACTTGGAAAAAATTACAAAAAAATATGCATCACATCCAGACATGAGTCCTCTAATTATATATAAAATCTTACAAAAAATATTATCATTTTATTATGGTTAGGGTGGTCAGACAAACACCTACTTCTTATTTTTTCCCTAAAATTTAAGTACTATTGCATTGAAATTTCAAATTTTCACCAAATAGATTTTATTTAGTTTTAAATAAACCTATTATTTTAGAAACTAAATTCAATTTTCTACAAATTCTATTCTTACATATTTTTGAAATAATATAGATAACTTATTCAAATATTTACATCAAGTTGCCTAACACTGATTTTTCTGAATTTTTTGCCACTTAAGGGCTTGTTTTTTGCATGATGATCCTGCACATACCCATGAAGCAAAGAGTTATCACAAACAATATTAGCTGAAATAACCAATGCATCATTACTATGATCTGAGGACTCCTCTATAGAAGAATCTGAACTTTCTTTCTTGTTCTTACAATCCTTCTTCACATGTCCTAGTTTCCCGTAGTTCTAACACTTTACCCTACTCCATCCTTCTGATTTACCCTTCTCTTCCTTGTTTCCCTTAGGTTATTTTTTCTTAGGACTACCTTTTACAAACAAGGAATCTAGGATTTCCTCCTTAGACTTCCTCCTCATCTCCTTTGATAGGAGAGTATGAATTATATTGTCCATCTTAGGATCTGCACCACTACCACTGATAGCAACTATTAGATTTTCCCAAGAATCTGGTAAAGAACAAAGTAACAAAATGAATTTATCCTCATCTTCTAGCTTTACATCTACAAACGCTAATTGACTAAGAATTACATTGAAAGCATTTAAATGTTGTGCAACAGATTCACCATGTTTCATTTTTAATGAATACAACTTCCCTTTCATTTACAACTTATTGGTGAGAATCTTAGTTTGATAAATATCCCATATTCTCTTCCATAATTAATATGCAGTAGTTTAATTTGAAACATTCAAGAGAACAACATCAAGAAGACATAATCTAATTGTTCATCTTGCCTTCTTATCTAACTTAGCCCAATCCTCATTTGAAATATTTGTAGGTGTCTTTGTCTCATTATAAACCACTAACCATTGATCTGTTTCTTTAAGAAGATCTTCCCTTTTTAATTTCCACATTTCATAGTTAGATCCATTGAACCTTTCAATATCTAACCAAGAATTCATCGTAAAAAACTTATTTCCAAAATTAGCAAATAACAAAAATAATAAAAGCTCCAACTAATTTAAAAAACCTCAAAAAGCTTAATAGAAAGGTGTCCCAATACTCTACCCAACCTTAGCTCTGATACCAAATGTTGAAAAATGAGGTGTTTTCTTAACTTAATAGTCTATAAAAATTTAATATTGCTGATCTAAATAAGCTTTTCCTTTTGATACATGTTCTTTGTGGGTGATTATCTTGATTAATCTATTTTACTATTGTAGAATGTAGACAAAAGTTGATAGAAGAAGTAGACGGGATATTAGAAAAATTACACAAGATGTACCGTGGAGAAACCCTTTCGGGAAAAAACTCCACCAAGAATTATTCTATTATTCAATATCTGAATTACAATCGCTCCAATTATTGCTTGAGAATTCTTCTTCTGCCTTCATCAATCTTCTTCACAATGTGCAATAAAACTGATAATAACTCTATTCAACTTGCTTGAGATAAATAGGCTTTAATCAGCTTTGTAAACTCAACATGAATTACAATTACAATTCTCAAGCCCCATCCCTAAAAGGTACACCTATCTCATCCAAATAGGGTTATCCCATGAAGAACAATATCAAATGGTCATCTTCATGCATTTGGGCATCCCAAATTGAAGTTGAAACTTAACCTCTATTCTATAAATATCTCCAAGGCTTCATCCTCAAAGTAGGCACCCAAAAGTAATCCTACTTAACTAAGCCTTCTAAAATATCTCAACATGCAAAGGAGTTAATTCCAAGAATCCAACTTGGGCACCCAAGTTGGGTCCAAGTCATTTCCTATTAACTAAAACATTTACTCAACACCCTTCATGCAAGAATGGTATTTTCTTGTTAACTGAAGGTTGTCCCTATTATCTATCATGCAACTAAAGTCATTATCCATGCATTCCATTTTAATTAAAGTCAACTAGCATTCAACCTAACTAACTAAAGATAACTGAACCATAACTGAACTAAATTGAACTAAACTAAACTAAACTAAACTAAACTAAACTAAACTAAACTAAACTGATTCTAAACTAAACTAAACTAAACTAAACTAAACTGAATTGATCTGAACTTAACTGAACTGAACTAAAGTTCATGCATGTAAACATCAAACCCTAACTCTCAGGATCTTTACATGCATTCAAAAGTGTTATCTCTTACTCCAAATAGTTAACTGAACTTAAGTTGAGTGTCACGTACCATGTGGGTGCCCCATGTGCTCCTATTATTTAGAAATTCATCTTTGATGCCCTCACATGATCCTAACATTTAGAATTAATTATAAGTTTCAATTAACATGATTATTTCATCAAATATTAATCTCATCCTAATCCTAGTGTTGTTGAACACATTCCAGGGACTTAGGAGATACATGAAATAAATAATATTTAGGATTGCAATTAAATGGCATCCTATTTCTAACATCTCGACAAAAGGAGAAAACTACAAAGGATGTTGTTGTTGGCTTTTCACATCTTGTGTTGCCATCAAAGACAAAGGGGGAGATTTTTGGAAATTGGA
The DNA here is from genome assembly GCA_007258455.2 of Sequoia sempervirens. NCBI lineage: Eukaryota > Viridiplantae > Streptophyta > Pinopsida > Cupressales > Cupressaceae > Sequoia > Sequoia sempervirens. Next base: position 1,083,741,491 of record VDFB02271358.1, on the reverse strand, counting down.
TTGCATCAAATGATTGTCATTGATGTCAACATAGTACCAAATGTACAAGGAATTTACCAGGAGATATTCCCTATTAAAGATGTTCTTTCTTAGTGAACCGATGTGTTGGTTTTTGGGTCTGAATTCTACTGTAAGACAAAATATGTCTTTGATATCGTAACTATGTCATCATGATTCACTCAGACAACTATATTCGAGAAATTAAGATGTTTTTTGTTGGAAGCAGTAAGTTATCAATGACATAATTTAACTGTATAGACTAAAGTTATTGTAGTATGATGAGAACCGTATTCGAAAGTTGTTTACCATTTGAAACTTTTATGTTTAGTTCCCAATCTTGGCTGACCTGACACATGTTATGTATTAAGAAGATTGAATCTATCTTGGGGATTTTTTTATAAATCCTAGCCAACCTAATATGTTGTACTACATCAATCATATATAAGATGTTTTGAAGTGAAGAAGTGTAGAGGTGAAAGAGTGAGCAAGGATTGAGTGTGCGAGTTCCTAAAATCTTTATCAGTTGTGGACTATTTGAGTGACTGTTGTGTGAGGCACTACTTAATATTCTAAACACCACTAGAACTAAACCCTACACAAGGAAGGTGTATTCCATTAGTTCACACTTTTGGCAGTGAGCCATAACTTTTATATTATGGTAGAAAGGAATCTTTTGTATCCCTATGGTAGTGAGCCCTCCAAGTTGTAGCCCTGTTGGATAGTGAGTTCTTATTTCAGGTAGTGAGCCTTTTTGTAATCAATTTTGATATTCTCTATAGTGTGATTTTATCCTCACTGTGGTTTTTCCCTCATTGGGTTTTCCATGTAAATCTATTGTTATTATGTTTATGTGTTGGATTTGAGTTTTTGCATTGTCATTTGATGATTAATCATTTAAACATTATTATATTCCAGTGATTGAATTGAAGTTTTAATTCTATGACGACTGATTCACCCACCCTCAGTTGTCCTATTCAACAATTTTCAAAGTTATTATGAGGACTCTCAAAAATGGACTTAGAAGTTAGGGATGAATGAATTGACTAAATAGATATGGTAGGAACAACATAAATGGTGATAGCAGTAGGTAAAGGTTGTTCATTTGTAACAGAACGAGGAGTAGGACTAGGTAATGTAGCATTAATGGGAGAAGAAGAAACATGTGAATCTTTAAGAACAAACTCATGTGTTGAAGTGACTAGAAATATTTAGTTTTTCATCTAAATTTTCTTTTCCTTGTTCTTTATTCAGAGTAGATGGCCCTTCTATCTCCATGCTCTTATCCCCTTTCACTGTGAAAATGAACTTGAGATTCTTATTGGTACTTGGTGCATTATTTTTATTATTTTTTCTTGACTGAACCTTCTTTCTAGTAGGCCCTTCAATTTTCTCTTCTTTAGATCAAGTATTTAAATACTTTAATTTGATCCCTTTCTCCTATAACCAAAAATTTGTGTTACCAATAATTTACTTGAATCTTTCTCTAATGGAGATCATTTTATTTTGGGAACACTAGATGGGAGGAAGATGGGTCTCCAGAATGTTATTTCCTTCATAATTAGGGTCAAGGATGCTCTCATCATCTTCCATATCTATGGTAAGTCGACAATAGTCAAGCTTCCTTATATCTTCATCTCTCCTACAATCTACCCAGATGTCCTAAACTCTATGCACACTAGTGTAGCTCTTTTTGAGCCTATCCTTCATCCCTCTATAATCAAATTCAAGCCTCCTTCTGTATTTCTTCATTGCATCCTACTACATCTATGTTTCCACAACCTTGGCCCTAGGATATGTGTTGATGGAGTACCTACCAATTGTCAAAGGAAACTTGAATCTAGGCTTGTGTGATTCAAATTTCCTACTATGAACAACTAGGATTCCCCGACATAGCTCCATGAATACATTCTTGTCACTCAGATACCTAGGGAGCATATATGAGTATCCATCAAAATATCCAACTATGAGATATGTGAAGGTGGGGAACTATAGGAAAATATATCTAGACATATTAACAAGCTCTTGTGCCTTGTCTAATACTCTTCTCTTCTCAAGTTCTCTATATAACATACATAGGTATGAAGCAAAGATGTCTTCATTAGCCCTCCTGAAATGTTGGATACTTTTCTTGAGGGTCAATTGAGAGTAATACTGGTAAACATAAACATTCCTTTTGTCACCTTCTAATGAAAACCTTGGAAATTTATACATAGAAGCAACAACATAGACTAGCTATTAGGTCATCTAGAACTTCAGTGGGGTACTAATCTTAGAAAGCTAACCATGGATAGCATCACTTATATGATTCACCTAAAAAAATTGTTGTTGTCTTTTCCTTATGACATGAATGTCAGGATACATCCATTCTTGAAAAGTAGAGGAAGTGGGAAATCCCTTAACCCTACTGAGAAGAGTAATCAAGTCATTTACTTCCTCAATGAAATGACTATGAGGAATATTCTTAGGCCATATGGAAATATTTGGCCTTGCATTCTTGATCCACCTTGTATTGATATCCCTTTTACACTTGTTTGTATTGTTGTCATAATGATCCTGTGATTGCTCAATGGTGAGGTCGACATATGTATCAATACCTAGACATTGGAAGATTTTTCCAAAGAACTCTTTGTCCAATCTTATGAGTATATTTCCATCTGTATCTATGAAAAATTTGTCTTCCTTATGAAAATGGGTTGCTACTACAAGTACGAACTCAATATTATGTTCTAACAAGAGAAATGAGGCCATGAAATGGATATTTCTCCCAATGATACATCTCATGCCTACATCCAATGGATACGTTTTCACCCTTTTTATAAATTCAAACATATCAAGGTGGCCAATTTTGATTTCCTTGATCACATCATCTTTTTAAAGTCATAGAGGTCATTGGGAATACACCTTAGTACTTACACTTCATTTTTTTATTGCTTTCCGAAGGATTAGACATTGGTGATAAAGCTGCAAAAATAAATTTCATATTTTTCCCAATGTTAGAGAAAATTAGGTTTCCATGCAATGGTGGGAAAAACATGTGACTTTGCATGTGTTAATAAATTTGGGATGCAAAAACAAATAAATTTTTTGCTCATGTAGGGGACTTGTGCAGTCTGTGCAAAGGCAAAGAAAATCAGTGCCTCTACATACGAGTAGATAAAATTGATGTAAGGGAAAATAAATTCTTTGCTCCTACATGCAAGTAGGACAGATTTGGTGTAAATGTGGAGAAATTTTTTTATGTTACATGTGAGTTTGCTTACAAAGATGTAGGCCATGATTTAAAACCTTACATGCAATTAGTGTAGTATTAATGGCTTTGCAGGTTGGGTTTTAAACCTCAACCTACACATTGGAAGTGCAAACTTAATGTGGTGTATGTTAGGGTTTAAAACCCAACTTACATATTGGTTATGTAATGCAGATGTAGGTTAGGTTTTAAACCTTGACTTCCATCATGTGAGGTAGAACAAATATGCAACATGGGAAATAAACCCCACAATGCATTGTGTAGATGATAGTTCATGTTGGTCAGGGTTTAAACCTTGACCTACATATAGGCTAAGATAGCAATGTGTTGTTGTGGGAAAATTTCCCACAACCATGTAAAAGGTATAATGGTCATGTAATGTGATTTTTTAACCCCACAATGCATTGGAAGTGACACACATGGAGGATGTAAGACAAGATTAAAAATTTAACTTAAATATTGTATGGAAATGGATGTGAGTTTGCTTCTTAGGGAAAATTCTTGAAGTAGCATCATTGAAGACTGTTTAAGTGGCATTGTTTAGGTTTTGAGACCTAAATAACACTGTATTAGAACAACAAGGGTTTTAGACTACATGGTAATAATTATCAAACCCAAATGACAATGGATTGGTAAGGATAAAAAGAAAAAGAAAAACTAAAACCCAAAATATTAACACTGTGATATCATTTATAGTGATATGAGAAAAAGAAAACAAAGAAAGACGCGTATGTATAGGATCATGATGGGCCAAAAAGTGGCAATATGTAAGTGATATGATGGCCCATGTGGCTGATGACTTTTTTTTTACCCAAAATTGTTGAAACAAAAAGGGTTTTTAAAGGAGATTCTTAGCTTTCCACCAATATAAATTATGCTTTACTTTGAATTTAATAAATAATTATTATTCAATTTTTATTTTAATTATGACTAAAGTCCTGATTGATAGGTTCATTGAAAAACATCTATAGATTTCAAACAAAATCACATTTTTTGAATCCGAAACATGTGTCACAATCTATGCTTCGTACACTATAAAATTAAAAAAATAAAAATTGAATTTCATGAAGTTTTGACCAAGTTAAGGTGGTCAGGCGTATGAGTTTTTATATTTTTTAAAAGTTGTAATAAAAAATTCATAATTAATTATTTACTTGGAAAAAAATTACAAAAAGAAATGCATCATAGCTTGACATGATTCCTCTACTTATATCTAAAATTTTATAAAATAATATTATCATTTTATTGTGGTTAGGGTGATGAGACAGACAGCTAATTCTTATTTTTTCCTTGAAATTTAAGTAATACTGCATTGAAATTTCAAATTTTCACCAAATAGATTTAAAGAAAAAAAACCTAGTAGTTTAGAAACTACGTTCAATTTGCTACAGATTCTATTCATACATATTTTTGAAATAATATAGATAACTTATTCAAATTTTTACGTCAAGTTGCCTAACTCTGATTTTTCTAAATTTTTTGCCACTTAAGCACCTCTTTTTTCCATGATGATCCTACACATACCTAGACATAGACCAAAAAACCCTAAACATATTTACAAAATTGGTGAAAGAAAATTAAGAAAACATGACAAAGATATACAGGTAATTGCAACAAGTTCTAACACAAAAAAGGTGCCACATTGTAAAAAGTCTATAATAGTGCATTAGGTGAGTGCCAAATTAGGTGAGTGCCAAATTTGGTGCTTACCAAATAGGCTTTATAATACCAAGCCTATTTGGCGAGTGCCAAATTTGGTGCTAGAAAAATTAAAAAGTTAAATAAAAAACAACAATTTTAAACCCTAGTTTTTGCCTCATCCATGACTTGTTCTCCCATTTTATCACCTTTACAACTCATCCTCACCAAAAGGAGATCATTTTTTGCACTCTTAGCTTGTGATTCTTCGTGAGGATTCCACCAAGATGTCAAAGAGGTCGAAGAGATCAAAAAGGTGTATTCCTACTGTTTTAGTTTTGAATTTGAATTAAAATGTACATTGAAATAGGTTTTTTAATTAAACTTTGTTTTAATTTCCATGAAATCAACCTCCACCTCCAAACATTGATAATTCACAATCACCCCCTCATGAAGACCCTCTTGAACAAGAAGAACCCCAAACCCCTCCCTTAGTTCATAAGTATCCACAAAGAACTCAAGAAAATATTTTAAATAAAATTTAAAACAACAAAAGAGATATTGAACAATTTTGCAAAATTAAATGAACATGTTGCCACCCACCCTTATAGGAGAGGCATTTTTGAATCACTAAAGTTGATTGTATCTCATGTGGGAGCAATAAGAGAAAACAAAATTTAGTCGAATAAGAGGGAGGAATTAAAATGATTTTATGCAAGTGGACTTTCCTATTCACAAGTGAAGAAAGAAAAAATCAGTACAGCCGATGTGTGTGCCCTATTTACAGACCCAAGAACCAATTCACCTTTATCACATGCATGCAGGAGGTTCTCCATCCATTGGTACCACCATGAATTAATTAAAATAATTTTTGGGAGCAATGGTGGATGGTTTTTGACCAACCTCCATGCAATAACTATGAGGTGCCACAATAATTTTTAAGGAAACTCTATTGTGAGTTTGTTCTCAATAAGGTGCCAAATTATTTTGACTATTAAGACTTTCACGGTAGAGGTGGGGGCTCCACACATGATGGACTAGGTGCACGATGTCATCTGCTGTTGGCACTCAAACCCTAGGCCAAACCCATGGTAGAGCATGTCACCATTCCTTCCATTTTGAAGGAAAGTATTGAGGTGGACACATTGGGATCCATTAGCTTGCTCACTTAGAGAATTATATAGTGTGTGAGGCCTCTAGTAGAGCTTGATGTGGGTGACACTTCTAGGCCCAAATTTATACCGCGCCATTATCACTCTTCCAGTGTTGTTTGCATGTATGATGGTGAGAGTTCTCGGGATGTAGCTACACACCGTACATTAGCTGCAGAGTAGATGGTTATTATAGATGCCTTAATGAAACATTTGGTATTGATGCTCAAGTAAAATTTAGCAAGTTCATTTAATTTTGTTTATTAAATTATATTTTGAAATATAAGAGTAACTAAATTAGTACAATGAATATGATGAAAATTCAGGATTCGAGTGTTGATGATACGTACACTATTCATGCAAACCTATATATGTTTATGATGTTGAGTCCATAAGTATGCAACTAGTATTAAAGAGAAATAATTATTGCATGTGAATAGTGGAACACTATATGAATGATTGTCTCATAACACACTTTGTATGTCAAAATTTTTGATGGTGGACCTTTGATCTCAACACCTCATTGTTCTCATCCTCAAACTTTACTTTCACTTAGGTAACCATTATTCATTAATTCTATTATAAAATGACATTATCTAGTTTTGGTAATTTACATGTACAAATCGAAAATAATACTTGAAACCACATGAAATTAGATAACTAGGTTCTTAATTTAAAGTGATGGGTGTAGGAGAATTCATTAATATTTGATATAATGCATCATATATTTTGGCTTTGAACTTATCATTTTCACTTTCCTTTCAATCTCAAACCCTTTCACATATTAATTTTTCTATCTTATAGCTTTTTATTTGATGACAATGTCTTATTTATGATTGAAAACTTTCATTTTGTAATGAAAAGGCACAAAGGACAATCATTTTAAACTCTAGAACCTCCCTTTGTCATGATTGTCTTGAGTTTTATGTGAAGTTAAGGAAAATTTATTGACTTCCCTATATCATTTGACTATCCTTAAATTGAACCTTGTATTATCATCTATGGTGAAGTGACTATCTTCTTTCCTTTAATGCTCTATTACCCTTGAAGACTGCCCTTTGTAATGAATAACCTTTCTTGGAAGCCTTTCATCTCACATCTCACTTCCATATATGCCCTTACTCATCATGGTTTTACTATTCTATGCATTGTTATCTTCAACCATGTACATGCATTTAATGTCTAAAATAAATCCATGGACTACCATTAAATCCTTGGAGACCACTGCACTATCAAACTATCCTTTGAATCCTCTTTCTTCCTTAACAATCCTATCACTATCATCAATGAAGTGACTATCCCATTTGAAGCTCTCTTGAGCTCTTGAACACTATCAAAAACCTCCAAGATATCTTTATATTTATGCTTATGAAATTCTTATAACTTGTGACATATGAATCCCCCTCTCATTCATCTTGATTTTCATTTGTTGTAGATTATCATATGCCATTTTTTAGTATAACCCTCACCTATTTGGTTATTATCCTCCCTTGAATCTTTTACTATGCAATAATACAATGAAAAAATTGCTCCTCATACTTCCTATTGGAATGATGACAATATTACTATCCTTAATTAGTAATGGTCTTCCAATGTTTCACTAACATTTGAAAAACTACCCCTTGATTGTCTCTCATTCCTTAATCATTGATATTTTATTATCCCAAGTCACTTTTAGGTTGATTTTCGTTAAAAGGTGTTTGTGAATTTAAATTTTAAATTTTCCTAATGAATGTCTTTCAAACCGATCCATAGTACAGTCATAAATACTCCCCTTAGGTCACAATATAGTCATAGTTATTAGTATGAAATGACTATCCTTACATGTATGAATGATTTCATTTATCCATACTTTCCTCTTTAAAAAATTTTCATCTTCGTAAAAGGACAAACCATACTCATAAGATTCATCTAGAACTATGAATAGTCATAAGAATTCATTAAGGACAAATCATTACACTTAATGTGGAAAAACCACAAGATCTTTAGCTTCATTGCAAATCATAGTCATGATCATTAAAAATTCATTTATCACACTTTCAAATATATATAAATCACATTTGTTAACCACTATCTTAAGGTCTTCATCCAAGGTCATAGTACAATCATTAAGACTACCAACAATACAAAGGTCTTCATCACATTTATGACGACTATCAACAAGATCAATTTACTTCAATAATTATTACAACCATTCAAAATCTTAGTCATAAATTATATGTTAATGAAAAATTGAGAATCCTAAATCACGATCATTTATATATTTATCACAATCATTAATGACTATCCTTGTTTTCCTTCTTATAGGACTATCATTATTCTTGAATTTACCTTCATGGACTGCCCCTCTTATCTTCATACTCTATCTCTTTCATAGGGGTCATTTTATAGTCATCAAGACTACATTCAAGGTCACTATACAATTATGAATTACTTTCAAGGTGGTCATTTTCTTGAAGACTTGACTATATTTTGTGAATAGTTTGTCCTCCATTTTCATATTGCTGAATGTCTTGTCTTCATGAATGATCAAGAATATAACCCTTCACTCCTTTCATTATAATGGTATTCACTATTCATTTTGTATAGTGACTGATACTAATTCATGAGCATTGTTTAAGGTTTTCCTTCATTCTTCAAAAACCTTCCATTAATAAAAGTGACCGCCCATTGCATTATTGGTATGAATATCATTAAAATTTTGCTATGGCTATCCCTATCTATGTGAAATTGTGTCCTCTTTTCCATTGTAGGTGTTTCAACATACATTGTGAAACTCTTAACATATATATTTTGCAATGTTTCATTTTTTCCATATTGAGACAGAAAGACCTTATCTACTACAAGTTTGTATAAAGTAGGTGAAATACATTTTACATCATGAGGCCTCTCAATAAGCCTTTTGTAACATTCAATGAGTACCAAGAATTTATCCATTCTTTATGGATACCATGGGAAATATATGGTTATATACCTTCAAAATGATCTTGATAACTAGCTTATAAGCAATCCAAAAATAGATATCAAGAAAATCCAATGAAATTTTCTTGGCATGGCATTCGTCATGGAATTCCATCACCATGAGACCATATTTATTTGAGGCATTTTTTCAAATATTTCATTGCCTTTTCTATTCTTTTAATTAAACAAAGAAACTAATGAAAGCGATAAAAAACTTCATATTTATTGTTTCATCTTCAGACGTTGACATCAAACAACCCTAGCAATGTTCACGACATGATCAACCATGGAGTTGTTGTAGTAATAGCTAGTTCTAATCCTTTGGCAGAGGTATGCGATAGATTGGTAAATTTGACATTATATTTTTTCTTTTATGGTATATTATTGAAATTTTTCATGATACTTGTATGTAGCTTAATTGCTATCTTGATGGTTGATATAGGTTCTTATCACTCCATATTGAATCAATGTTCTATTGTTGTGGATGAGTGTGATGATTGTTTGTTTGCAATAAGTGATTTTTTTTATATGCCATTCCATAATTCAATTTCTATATATTAACGTTTATATTTCTTATTGTATCAATTGTGTCTCCAGGTGAGAGAAGAGAGGACTAGTGAGCACAATAAATAGACAAAAGAATCAATAGAAACTCCATCTAGCTAATTGTTGAAGGCATTGTGTGATCTATTTACTTCCCCTAGTGGGAAATGACTATGTATTAGGGCCATTTTTTGTATGCCTACATGGAATTTTTGAACCTATGTTTTGTACTATCGATATATGTGAACAATAGGTGAAATGGTGGATGCTTTATGACCTAGCTCATAGAATACCCCTATTCTCCAATTGTCACTCAAATATTTCCTAGGATCCCAAATTGGATTGAATATTGTTAGAAACCAAGATTAGATTTGCAAACTAGAATAGACCTTCCACAGAAGAGAAAAACAAAAAAGCAGAGATTTGCAAATGATGTGAAAATTGATATATTTGAAGTACAATAATTACAAGAGATAATTTTCTTTATAAAAGCAAAGATGCATAAACCTAATCTTATCCTAAGCAACAAGATAGCTCAATAAGATAAGGATAAAAACTATAACTTAGGAATTAAATAAAGCCTAAGTAAACCTATGCAAAGTGTAATTAATAATTAATTACACCAACACCCCCCCATAAGTGCAACTTAGGGAGAAGCAGATTATTATGCAAATATGAGTCCTGACAACAAGGCCTGATCAGGTACTCATGTAAAAATATAAAGAGAGAGGAAATCCAGTGGGAAAATCCCCCCTTAGAGAGATGAATTGCTCCGAAGAAGCACTGGAAGAACTATGATGAAGCAACACTAGAACCCCAAATCTAGCAAGCAAGGAAAGATAATTCTATCTACAACTGAAACCAAAAATAGAATCACAAATGCAATAGTAGACCCGATGCCAAGGAACACTGGAAACTGACATACTGGAGCAACCCTGGGATCTGTAAGCAATAGTGGATGAAAGGATGAATGGACCCATAATGATGACAAATCTAGAAGGTTTGTCTCTCAAAGCCAATGCCAAACTCAAACTAAAACTACCCATAGGATGAGTACCATCAAGATTCTGGAACATTAACCATAAAAACATTGCCCTCAAATGAGAAAGATCTGAACCAATGCGAATCAAGAACCATAAAATCCCAACTAAAGTGTGAACCGAAGCAAACAAATGATGTGTATAGCTAAGAAAGAAAGAAGCTAAGGGAAACAATAGGAAACTAGAAAAACTCATGTGAGTTGTCACCAATACATATAATGGATGCAAGAATCCCCCTTAACAAAACTTTATATCAGTAAGTTATTACAATACCCAATGATTGCATAAGGAGATAATGCAAAACAACAGAAACATAATAGAAAATGCAAACCTAGCACATGAAACAAAAAAGAATGAATGCATAAAATAAGGTAAAAATATTTTGTAAATGACCTCAGATCTGCATAGAGGCCGAAACCAGCTTTCCAACGAGGTGAAAATCATGAAAAACAGATAAGCGAGTCAAAATATATGCTTCCCAGAGTGAAAATGGAAACATTTGACTTTCGAGGCCGTAAAAGATATAAAAAATGAAAAACCAGAAAATTAAACCTACACCATTGCGTAGAGCATCGAAACAAATTTTTGACGATATCTTGTTTGCAAGAAAAGGATGCCGTATGCCCAAGATACACCCATTTCCATGAAAGTGCTCCAAAAAAGTCTAATTTGGCCATGTGAAGACCTCAGGGGCTAAAGAAATAAGCCCCTGGTCACCTGGGAAGACTAGGGGGCTGAAGTGCATGGTCTAGCAGTGGAGCCCCTAGTCATCCATATGACTGGGGCAAGGGCTGGAAGTCTGGCCAGGGGCTATGCGTATAGCGCTCGGTCCCCCATATGGCCCGTAGCTAAGGCAATGAACCGGTGAGGGCTGGGAGCCTGGGGCTCCCAATTCCTTATATGACCTCCGCTGGTAGATGTAAGCCCTCGAGGGCAAATGATTTTGTTGGTGCAGCTAGAGAGGGAGCAGTCGATGGTGGCAGCGAGCCGATTGTGCGGGGGTAGCGCTGCATTTTTAAACTGGTCGTGCAAAAATCCTAGGTGGATTTTGACTTTTTAATGACTTTTTTGATTTTTTTCTCAATTTCTGAACCTCAGTATGCATGCCTGGGGGCTGTACAGCCCTTGGGAAAAAAAAATTTGCCTCTTCGGATGACTGTGTCCAAATCAGATAAACTTTATATGGAAATAAGGGTTTTTGGGTGCTGTGAATCCAACAGCCGGGTCTATTTGGGCCCAAAGTGCTCTAAAAATCAGGCGACCCCCAGATCTATTAGAAAAATCACCAAGCTTGAAACCCTCATAGATTTGGCAAATAGTGATAAAAATTAATGAAATAAAAGCCAATTCTGACTTTTTCCATTGCTCGGAATCCAACAGAAAACCCCGATTTGATCCAAGACGCTGCATAAAGATGCTCAAGGATTGAAACCCTTGAGGGACCTCGAACGAGCTCTACAATTTGTTACTCTAAAAAAGTTGAGAAGGGGCTACAAATCGAGGCTCTAATACAATATTAGAAACCAAGATCAGATTTGCAAACCAAAATAGGCCTTCCACAAAAGAGAAAAACAAAAAGGCAGTGATTTGCAAAATATGTGCAAATTGATATATTCGAAGTAAAATAATTACAAGAGATAATTTTCTTTATAAAAGCAAAGATGAATAAACCTAATCTTATCTTGAGCAACAAGATAGCTCAATAAGATAAAGATAAAACCTATAACTTAGGAATTAAATAAACCCTAAGTAAACTTATGCAAAGTGTAATTAATAATTAATTACACCAACAAATATCAACACAAAAGGTGAGTCAATTCTCAACAAGGAAGACCTAGAAGGGGGTTCTTTAGGCTTTGAGGGGTTCACCACCAATCAAAACCTTGGAAAAGACACTTTAACATTCAACTCACAAAATCTAGTATTGCAATCCAAATGATGAATGCAAGTGATGAAATTAAGTAGCAAAAAATTAGGGTATATGTACATAGGAAGTTTAGAAATGTAATGAGGATTCCAAAAATGCAAAAATACTGTCAAAATATGGTAGGGAGGACTAAGGAACCCTTACCGTTGTCTTAGTCCTACTACTATTTTTTAGGGCACATGGAGAATCTTCGAATCTTGGAATAGAATCTCAAAGAATCTCTGCAAAATGTGAGTCAATTCTCAACAATCAAAACCTTGAAAAAGACACTTCGAATTAATAATTAATTACACCAACAAATATCAACACAAAAGGTGAGTCAATTCTCAACAAGGAAGACCTAGGAGGGGGTTCTTTAGGATTTGAGGGGTTCACCACCAATCAAAACCTTGGAAAAGACACTTTAACATTCAACTCACAAAATCTAGTATTGCAATCCAAATGATGAATGCAAGTGATGAAATTAAGTAGCAAAAAATTAGGGTATGTGTACCTAGGAAGTTTAGAAATGTCATGAGGATTCGAAAAATGCAAAAATATTGTCAAAATATGGTAGGGAGGACTATGGAACCCTTACCGTTGTCTTAGTCATGCTACTATTTTTTAGGGCACATGGAGAATCTTCGAATTTTAGAATAGAATCTCAAAGAATCTCTGTAAAATGCCCTTGGAGGACTAATATTCCCTTGCTGTCAACTTAGTCTCATCTTGAATTTTTTAAATCTCTATATGTGATCTTGAGGTTCAATGTTTGTGTTTCCTTCTTCACCGAGTCTTCAGATCCGAACCTATAAATAACCTAGAAAACAAAGGAAATTTGATTGATTATTTATGGCAGTTTTCCTTGGTCAAACCCTTCATTTGGTAATTAAACCTTAATGAAAATGCATAGATTTGAAAATGGAAATGTGTGTGAGCCCTAATCTTAAATTTGTCTAAGATTATGCAAGCTAGAACATGGTGAAACCCTATTCAAATGTGTTAGAATAGAATCCCAAAGATGCAAATGAAAATGGCCTACAAATGAGATCTGTAATCACCCTAATAAGTCATAAACATGAAAGATACCTTCCTTAGGTGGAAAATAGAACAAGAATGCAAGATGGAATCACTCAAGAAACAAGTCCTTAGGCTTGGAAGAATGTATAGTTGCATCTCCAACCTAGAATCTCTCATGATCCTCCATAGGTATCCATCATTAGCCTTTGGCAATGCTAGATCTTGGCTTGAAAATAGATTTGAGAAACTTGCAAAAACACAATAGAAGGCTGCTCAAATACTTCAATTCCTTTCTTCTTGAAATTCTCTTTCAAACTTGCTTCAAAACTTGCTTCACTTGTCTCAAATTTCTTCAACTTACTTGCTTAGGTGAAAATGGGATGCAAATCTTACTTTTATAGGAATTCCTATTTAATAACCTGATTATTAGATCCCAAAGGATGAAAAATGTCAAATTAATTCAAGTATTTTCATTTGTGGCTCTTAATTCCCAAAAATAAAGCCCTTGGGACTATGGACATAGATTTTGGTATCCAAGGGTTCTCTAGCTCTTTTAGGGTTTTTCACCTAAAAGGAGAGAAATGCACCCAAAATGTGTAATGTCTACACTCAAAATCAATGCAAGTATGGATGCAATATGCCTAGATATAATGTCCTAATGCAATAAACTAAAAAAGAAAGGTGTTTATTAATGGAAAACCTAAGAAATGCAGGATGTTTGAAAACATAGTGATGTATGCAAAAACACATAAAAATGCAAGTAAATAATAATAGAATTAAACAAGACTAGAGAGGTGCACCTAGACTCTAAAGTTTGATGCAGAGAGGCTCTGGAATCCTATAAAATTGACTAGAAAAGCTAACTAGGACACTTACACCAAGCTGGGCGACTTAGTCCAGTTTTGGGGAAATTCTACCAGAATAGGAATCTGCCAAATGGGTACTCAGAAATGTAGTAACCACTTTTTAGGCTTGACAGTGGGACTAATTCACCATAGATGGTGACTTAGTCCACTAGGGAATCTCAGGAACTTTGGGATAGGATTCTATAGCTTTTGGTCTATACTTGCCTTCTTGAAAGTTTTTTGGTTCAGAAACTATAGAAAACGGGCTGAAAAAGGTCTCCAAGCTTCAATTAGGGCTTTGTTGAATTGAATGAATTTGATGGATTTATGACCACTTTTTGACACCAAACTCTTTGGAAAATCTGCATACAAGACCTACAAACACACATGCAAAGAGGGGGAAAAGGGTTAAGGGTTAGAGAATAGGGGTTTGCCTTGGTCAAACCCCGATTTGGTAATCATACCCTATAAAATGAAATGAAATAAAGAGAGAATTATGAATAAACAACATCCAATGTCACAAACTCACCAAACTCTTGATGTTGAAATCTGAAGACATGCAATGAAGTGCTCCAATGGAAGACTTGATAATGCTTAGAAATGCTTGAGAATTGCTTAAAGGATTAAGTGAATGAATTAGGATGCTTGAAAATGAATTGAGGTTAAAATGAGAGGAAAAAACCTTTATTTATACTTTATTTTCTAATACTTCCTAAAAATAACACATCATAGGCTGACGTTAAGGTAAAGATAATAAAATCATGCTAGAAAATTAAAATTATTTTGATTTTTGTCCCTAATGGGACTAAGTCACCCTAGGTGGTGACTTGGTCTCACCAGGGAAATTTTACTGGGTGTTAGGGATTGAAGTGTACTTAATAAGGTTTAATGGGAATATTCTTAAAAAAAACTTAAGTATGGCTGGAAAGTGTATTAAGGGGTCATTTAAACATAAGAAAGGGTTGAATTAGTGATGACAAGTCTAGAAAAGAGTGATAGTTTGTTACAACTCTTTAGAACACTTTGAAATAAGACTTGGTAAGTGATAAAAAGGGGTTATTTAAGCGAATTATAATGAAAGGGTCCTAAAAAAGTGAGAAAGTGGGTTACAATACTGCTAGAGTAATAAGTCATTTTGCTTAATTAAATTAATCATATTGGTTAATTAATTAAGTCTCTTGTTACTTTAGGTTTGCTTAAGCTAAACTTAGGCACATTAACCACCACCTAATTCCACCACTGCTCCACTATAAGGCTTAGCCCCCATGGGCTCAAGCTCCACCCCACAGTCTCTTAGGTGATTAGGAGCCAATGCCAACCCCTGCCAGGTAGTCAGCCCCCTAGCGGTTGTCATATCGGTGATTGAGAGCCAGAATATAGCCCCTGTTGGACTTTAGCCCCTGCAGTTGGTCACATCTATGACTAGGGGCTCCACTGAAGGACCCAACCGCCAGCCCCCTGGTCTGCCCAGGGGACCAAGGGCTTTTTTTTAGTCCCTGAGGACTTTGAAGGGCATATTGGCAGTTTTGGAGCTATTTTATGAAATCAGGCATACAGTGTCTATTTTTTGAAAATGAGATATCATCAAAAATTTGATTCGATGCTCTATCTAGTGGTATAGGTGTGATTTTCTAGTTTTGAATTTTTGATGCATTTTTCGGCCTCTAAAGTCCGAAGTTGTTTTCACTCTGAGAGGCATAACTTTTGCATCCAGACTCTGTTTTACGAAAACAAATAGGTGTCAGAAAGATGATTTAGTTCTCTACACAGATCTTAGGCCTATTTTTCCAGAATATTTACCATGTATCTAATATTATTATTTGATCTCAACCTTTATGTTTTGAGATATTTTCTTGGGAAATGAGCCATTCAGGCCATTTTTTTAAGATCAAAGAGCATTGTTTTTTTTCTTTGAGAGTATATATTGTTGTTTTATGTCATGGATTCACTTAATATTTCACCCCTTCATTCAACTATTTTGGTTGGAAAAAAAATGGAGATTCATTTGAAGCATCAAGGGTTGTACAGGATAACCATGGGAATAAAAATTGAACCTACAGGTGCTACTGAAAAGAGAAAATGGTTTAATAGGTGTGATGAAGCTTTTGGTACTTTATGTCTATCTCTTTCTTCTGATTTTCTTTTTCATGTTGACTCTTCCACTACACCGAATGAGTTATGGACTACTTTGGAGTCTTTGTTTGGGAAGCAGGATACTATGAGAGGGTTTCAGTTAGAGAATTAGCTTATTGGCTTAAATCCTAGGGATTTTGATAGCATCTAGGAGTTGTTTACTAAACTCAAGTCTCTTAGATTACAGTTGTCATGGTGTGGTGTTCAAAAGGAAGACTCTTAGTTGATATTTTCCATTCTTTCTAAGCTTGGACTAGAATATTTAGTTTTTGTATCTACCTTTTATTCCACTAGGGATGCACTTGGTAGTAGATTTACTATGCCTTATTTTCATGATTTTGCTTCCTCCCTCACTCGAGAGTAGGCCAAGTTGACTAGCGTGGGCAAGTTGAAGCCCTCTTCATCACAGGAACTTATTGCATCATAGGAGCGCAAAGATCAGAAGGCTTCTACAAGCAAAGGCACAAAACAGAAACAAAAGGATTCCAAATCTCATGAGGCCTCTTCCCTCTCACTTCTTTTAGGAGATGCAGTTTCTTCATTCTTTTTGGAGCTACTTCATTCTAGGGGGGCTATGTGGTCTCTTCATTCCTCTCTTCTAGGGGGTTTCATTCATGTATCTTTTTGATGGATGGTGTCTTTGGAGGGTCTTATGGAGTCCTCCATCTTTCATCACTTCATTTTTTTTTGTATTCTATTTTGGGGAGGATTTTTGATCCCATGTGGTTTTCTCCTTTACCCTAATTAATTTAGTTTGCATTGCATTTGTACATGGGTACCTAATCAGGGCTGGTTGCTAGGACCCATCTTTGCTTTATGCATCTTTTCCTAGTGTTTTAGCTACTCCCTAAGTTCATCTTAAGGGGGAGTGTTAGAGTACTAAGTCATTTCACTTAATTAATTTAATCATATTGGTTAATTAATTAAGTCACTTATCACTTTAGGTTTGCTTAAGCTGAACTTAGGCACATTAATAATTAATTATTTATTAATTATGAAGTGTGCACACTAGGGTTTCCCTTTTAAGTTTTCTTTAGGGTTTCTTGATCTCCTTCATAAGGATTGATCTCATTGTAATTATTAGATTCTCTTAATGCATTTTTTCTTGAGGCTTGTTGAACATCTTCTTTGGTTCTGAATACTTTTGTATGTGATAGGTTAATGCATACAGGTGATTCTTGGGGTTTGTGAGGTTGGGTTTCTCAACTTCTTCAAATACTTCAAAACACTTTTACAAGACATCCTAGAATTCTTAATGATTCTCAAGGGTCTAAGACCTAATGTGAATGTGTTGACCACACTACAACATTAAATCTAGGAATAATCAATCCAAAGTCCATTAGGAAGACTCAAGTGAGTAAAAATGTCCAACTATTCATTTTTTAGCAACACAAGGACTAAGACACCCTAGGTGGAATCTTGGTCCCACAAAGGGGGACTAAGATGCCACCAAGGGTGTCTTTGTCCCACAAGGCTTATTCTATAAATTTGAAAGGCAGGTTACCAAGATTAAAGGTTGTTTATGGATTTTGGGGAAGTTTATAGTTGAAATATTCCTTAGGATACACCAAAATGGGTCCTAGGGGCCCATAATAGGTGACCTAAAGGGAATTTAATGCAAGGGGTGCTAAAATAGGTCCAAATTAAGTGTAAAAATGAAAAGGTATGCATTTTTCTACACTACAATATATGATATTTTATGTCCATATGGCTCTTTTGTAGTAATCTTGTATGACTTTATTGTATATATTATATACTTTTATTGACATATATCATTGTATAGCCTTATGGATTTTTGATTAATGCAAATCTTATTTTACCAAGTTACTATCAAATTATATTGTTTTATCTTGAACTTTGTCAACATGAGGATTAAGTAAATCCTACATTTGATAGCAATTATTCAATCATGTTATCATGCATATTGTGTAAATTGTATTCTTGAATGTTGTAGGCATGGGTGTTGTTTACATATTGTTCTTGAATTTTATTCTTGGATATTCACTGATTATTCATTTGATGCTTGAATAATTACCGATGATTTTTATTACATGCAAATTTTCACAAATGCCTATAGCTTTATAACATTCATGAAAAATGTTACTGAGTAGACATTTAATTATTTGAACACTCTTGTAGTTAAGGCTAATAAACTTGTTATCTTTTTTAATAAACTATTCAATCTTCTTCTTAAGTAGGAAAATAATGCATTTCTATATGAGTGTTCCTTCCATGTGTATACTATTGAATTTTATGTATTCATACTTTGTGACTTACATGTATACATGTGAATACTTTGTGACTTACATGTATTCCAATGTATACTAAATGACTTAAATGTGTTTTCATGTGTATACTTTGTATTCATGTGTATAATTTGTATTCATGTGTATACTTCATGACTTACGTGTATTTCAGTACATGCTTCACTTATTCATGTGTATGTGTAACACCCCACCAAGGAACCCTAGAGGACAACACAACCATGACATAATAATGGAACATTTTTTTTTCAAATAAGAAATAGCAATAGAATGCATATCGTAACATAACATATAATCTAAATCTAGTTCCTCTAAGGTTCCTCAACTACAATACCCACATAACTATCAACCAAGATAACTAGAATCATTTCATTAACTACTATGATAATATGATTTATTTAATAAGAAAAGTTAATTTTAAATCAACACATTAAATGATTCTACATTATTTACTTCCATATCATTCCATCATATAAACAACATTTAAGACCATTTTTAAATAACTAACATATGCAAGATTCATTACAAGAGAGTTCTACAATATCTATTACATTGTTACAATATTTACAACAATGCTTCCCTGAGTACATGTGGGAAGTATACATCGGATTATGATAAATGGTAAAACTAATATACAATCCAATACAAAGACAAAAAAGATAGTCCTCTCAAGCTAGAGCAGGTACTGGAGTCCACAACACCAAAAGGAAACTCCATGCATACAAACATGCAACAAGGAAACCCAATGTAGGAAAAAGAACCAACCTCCCGACCATGTGGAACCCTGAGGTCCACCCCCCGTGCTAGGAGATAACACAAGGTCCCACAACAAATAGATAGTGAAGAATACAATATGCTAACATAAACAAGGGCTATACATGACTCCAACACAACAGTACTAACAATACCAACATCACATACAACACATACTTCACTTCTAGAGGAACACACCCAATCGAAAGAGAAAGTACAACTAGGGTATGCTAGACTTAAATAGGGAGAAGTGTCATCACAAAGATTGATATGGGTTATCCTGGTAGATCTTCCTAGGCCTGGGCCCCCATCATGGGTTATCTCAGCGCTCTCTATCGATCCTCATCCCCATACAACCTCATGTAGAACCAACATACCTTTCGTGAGGACAAGGCAATTGATCTTTCCATTCTAGGCCTTCCCATCTCATCTCAAGCCTAAATGAGCACTTGAGACTTGATTGAGGCATATCATTATCTTGATTAATGTGAATTCTACCCATCCCCCTAATTCATTATTAAAGTTATTACTAGATTAACAAACCCTCAAATGGGTTATCCTAGACACCACTTTGGGTTTCGGCCCCCATTTAGAGCCACTTACAATACTTGCAACTAGTAAACCCTACACATCAAGCAAGGCATTTACCATCTTGCACACTCAACATAATCATATGAGTGCAAACATGGAGCAAGGAATTAACCATCTTGCACATTTATCATATTCACATGAATCCATACAGAGATAGGAGGCAACACAAAGCACATAACTCAAAACATTTCCAATCTGCTTCCAAAGTAAACCAATCATAAAATACCCCCTCCTAGGCCTTTGGAAGCTGACCTTAAACAACTTACAAATGACATCCCCTTCAGTAGTTACACAAACACTTAATCCATACACTGTTAAATATAAACAAATATTAAATACATTAAGAGCAAACAAATATTCTCATTTACATATCATTATTTCATTCTACTCATCTTCGTTTAACCACATAATTACATTGAAGGATTAATTAACCCAAATATTTTACATTTGAAAATAACAATAATAACAATATTCTAGATGCTTAAATTGCATGGCAATTTTACTAATTAATTATATAGAAATAATCATCATATGTGTACAAATTATACAATTACCTATATAAAAATAAATCAATTCTTTAATTATATACACAATTAAATACCCATCTAATAATAATTATCAGATTCAAATATTTTTATTAAATAACATTATCAACCATAAAATATGCATATATATATATATATGTGTGTGTGTGTGTATATATATTTGATATATATAAACATATATATATATATATATATATATATTATAGAATGCAGTATAAAATATAATTTATTAGAATATCGTAATATATATATATATATATATATATATATATATATATATATATTCAGTCATAAGGAAAAGTTCCAAAATGAAATCATATTATACAATAAAAAACTTAAAGCACCCCTCAAATCAGAAAAGACGCAAGATAGAGTATGGCGCACAGGTGGCTGGGTAGAAGGCCTTAGAGGAATCTCATTTCATGAAATGAGATGATGGTAGGGCACACACCAACTGGAATAATGAAAAGGCTTTAGAAAATTTCAAGAAAATATTGTGTGATTGTTGCAGATAAGCATTAATCCAAGGATTGGAAACAAAGAGGAGGCACATGTATTTTACTGAATGCCTCAAAGAGATGTCATCTCATGAAGCGCAGTGATTTTAGGATTGAAAAAATTGGATTTGTTGAAAAGGCTTATGAAACTTACAAAGAAGAGAAATTGGTTGGGGGGGAAAATAATTTGATGCCCAAATGAGATGCTAGCTTGTGGAATATACACAAAATATATTTTTTTGCAAGGAAGAACATGAAATCTTTGAATTTATGAAACACTTAGGAACACATCCAAATATTATAAGCTGTGCTTGAATTCTAAGTACATATAGTCATGTACGTTTAGTGGATAAGGGCTGCAAATGGATTCACTGAAGAAGCTTAAGAACTAACAAGACATGTAAATGGCAGGAGAAGGTGACATCTCAAGGAATACTATGGTTGCAAGATATAAACAAATTAGATTTATTATAACATTGAAGAAAGCAATCTATATATGTAAATAAATGTTTTCTTAGGTATGCAATGTTGACATGATATGCATAAAATATAGATGCACTAAGATTATAAACAAAATGATTAAATCGTTAAACAATCAAAACAATAGCACTATCGTAAGAAGAAAGAAGACTTGCCTGTAAATTCGTTTCCTCAAACTAATTTGATACAATTCCTTCCTTTGCCTATCCTTCTATGTTCCTTCCTTCCAAGAATCAACGATGGAATCAATTTTTTTTTACAGAAATTTTTTTCCCAAAACCCTAAATCAATTTTCTCCAAGACTCACCATTTCCCCAAAACAACAACAATATGCGAATTTTGTAGACAAATTACTCCCTTCAACCAAACCAAATTAAAATTCCCCCAAAAGGAAAAATATTTACAAGAAGGAAGTTCATTTTTTTTTTTCAAAACCAAAAATCCAATAAAATCTCTCAAAATCCCCAAAAAAAATTAGGTTTCTTTTTAGACTTTTTGTTCAATGTTAAATTACATGAGTATGAAAAACCTTTCTATTTATCATATTATTTTTACTATTTATTAATTATAACATTCCATTATAATTTTTATTTTATTTTGTTTGAATATTTCACTACACATTTAATTTATTATAAACTATGATTATTAATAAATATATTTATATTTATTTATGAAAGAGCCATTTTTACACAATAATTTATTTTAATGCATCAAATAACCAAAAAAAAAATTTCAAACAAATTTTAAATTAAACAAACCAAATGCCAAACAATTACCTAAACCCTAACTAGGGTCGAGAAACAAGACCTCAAGCAACAAAAATTGACTAGAAACAAACTGACAACATTGACAAGGTATCAAACCAAATACTTATCCTCTTTGAGGATGATAGCTAGGGTAGGGGAACAAGTGCTATCTATGACCAACTATTCCATTGGGTTTAAGGCACACTCAGACCTACTAATTTAGGTAGATTTGATGCCTAGTACCTGCAACCTACAACACACAAAATGGTTGTGCATATAAATATACATATAATCAGGCATACCGTGAAAGAGAATCGTAGTGTCACAGGGTATTCACAAGTGAGTGATGCGACACTGTTCCTTCCACCCAAACACACCAGTAAGAACATTGATACCAAGTACTCACATTAGCTCATAAGAAGCAGTTACATAACAATCAAAATAAGAATAGTCACAAGATAATTGCATAATAGTCATGATCAGATAATCACATATTTCTCATGATAGAATTAGTCCACATAATATAATAAAACCATATACCAATAATAACCTATTCATAAAGTCAAGTGATAGAAGTGTCATCAAAGTATCATCATAATAATAAGTATAACATCAAATAATGCATCATAATTTCTCATCCTAAAGTAGATCAACTATCAGTCTAACAAAGAATAGTATGAGTGGCACTATATCCTCCCCTCGTAGAATCAAGCTTACTCCTGGAAGCCTGCAAACAAGAAAGTGTACAATTCTAGCATCTAAAAGGCATCCTCCCAAGTGGCTTAAGACTCATCATCAATATCCCACTAGACCCTCACCTACTCAATGTCTCGATCCTTGAGGGCGAGTCTCCTATGTTGTATAATTCCCATGGGCTACAGAGTTGGCTGCCCATCCTCTACATGTAAAGCATTCCAATCAAGAACATGTGAAATATTTGGATTGTATGGCCAGAGAATAAAAATATTAAATACATTGTGGATACATGATAGACTGTGCGACAAAGAAAGACTATATGCAATAAGGACGATCCTCTCCAAAACCTCTAATGGCCCAACAAAATGTAGTGCAATATTAGACCCTTCTCCATAACAGATCAGACTCTTTTGCAGATGCATCCACAAGAATACCTAGTCACCAATTTTGAACTGATGATCAACTCTATGAGAATATACATACTTCTTCTATATGTCCTCTGCTACCACCAAATACTCTCTAATTTAAACAACCTACTGCTCCATCTCCTAAAGCGTCTCTAGTCCTAGGAGGACTCTATCCTCAAGATGATCACAACTCAATGGGGTTTGATAAGGACAACCATACAATGCCTGAAAAAGGGGCATACCAATAGAAATGTGGTACCCATTATTATACGCAAACTCCACTAAGTATAGGTAATCCTTCCAATGAGTATGTTGATACATGACATACATCTTGAGCATATCCTCACGACCTGATTAATCCTCTCGATCTGCCTATCTGTCTTCAGGTGGTAGGCTGAAATGAAGTTCAAATGAGTCCCCAACATATGTTACAAGGACATGCAGAGTGCATAAGTGAATACAAGATTCTATCATAGATGATCCTACATGGAATCCCATGCAAGATGACTATATCCTCCATAAAAAATCCTAGCCACTGAAGAAGCATTATATGAAGACTGAATAGGAGAGAAGTGCACCACCTTAGTCAACCTATCCATAGTGACCATGAGTGCATCATGCCAATGGGAAGACATCGGAAAGCTGACTATAAAATCCACTGAAATGTATCCCATTTCCATTTTGGTATAAGATGCGGCTAAAGAAGGTCTACAGTATGTTGATGTTCTGCCTTCACCCTTTGACATTCCAAACACCTCAAGAATTTTTTTTTGATATCCCTCTTCATTCCGGCTCAAAATACAATTAACAAAGATCTTTATACATCTTCTTGACACCTGGAAGAGCTGAGTAGGGTGCCTAATGTGCCTCTGACATAATTAGGGTATGAAGACCCTTAGAAGGAAGAACATAGACATGACCTAAGTGCCGCAAGAGACCTTCCAACTTAAGGTAATAACCTCCAAATCTACCCTCTAAGGCTCTACCTGACTCAACCAATGACTTCACCTCTTGATACCAATTGTCTATAGGAAGCGCTGCAAGAATTTGACCCCTCAAATCTACTCCAAGAGTGATTATAGAAAGCTCATGCCTCTGCCAACTAAGAGCATCCACCTCAACATTCTCCTTACCATGGATGTACTTAACTTGAAAATCATACTCACATAGGAACTCCATCCATCACCTCTTCCTATCATTTGGGTTTGGCTACGTAAATATGTACTATAAACTATACTGATTACTATGCAACTAAAATTGATGCCCCAATAGAAAATGTTTCTATGTCACCAAGGTATGAATTATGGTGGCTAACTCCAAATCATGCATAGAATATGTCAACTTGTGATCCTTGAGTTTGTGAGACTCATAGCCTATCATGCAACCATCCTGCATCAATATTTCTTCTAGACCCTCCAAAGATGCATCAATACACACAAAAAAGTCTTTGGTAGGATCATTAACTACCAAAATAGGTGCACTAGTCAACCTCTTCTTGAGAGTTTGAAAGGCTTCTTGACATGTTTCCAACTAGATGAAATTATTCCCTTTGCTCTGAAGGGAAGTGATAGGGTGAGCTATCTTCAAAAAACCCTGCACAAACCACTGATAATAATCTACTAAGATTTTAAAGTTGTGAACCTTTGAAACATTAGTAAGCATAGGCCAATCTATGATGGCTTGGATCTTCGAAGGATCCATGGAAATACTCTCTCCTAAAAAGACATGCCTCAAATATCTTACCTTTTTCTAAAAGAATTCACACTTTACAAGATTTTCATATAGCTTATTCTCCCCCAGACACTACAATACCTACCGTAGATGCTCCTTGTGCTCCTCCATATTCCTAGAATAAATTAAAATATCATCTAGGAATATAAGGAAAAATATATCAAGATAGGCACGAAACACTCCATTCATCAAGCTCATAAATACATATGGTGTAGTTGTCAACGTGAATGACACAACGGTGAACTCATCGTTTCTGTAGCGAGTACAAAATGAAGTCTTATGAGTGTTTGCCTCAAAGATATGCAATTGATGATATCTCAACTTCAGGTCAATATTTGAAAACACCTTGGCTCCCTTAATCTGATCAAAGAGGTCATCAATCCTCAGCAAGGGATATTTGTTCTTCGCAGTCACCTTATTTAGCTGTCGATAGTCAATACACAACCAAAGGGATCCATCATTTTTCTTCACAACAATGATCGGTGTTCCCCACAGAGAGACACTAGGATGAATGAAACCCTTAACCAAAAAATCCTCTAGCTACAACTGAAGCTCCTTAAGCTCCTGAGTGGTCATCCGATATGGAGCTTGAGAAATAGTTCTGCTACTGGAACATGATTTATATTGAAATCGATGTCATGCTTAGGTGGCATCCTCAAAATCTCACTAGGGAAGGTATCTACAAACTCACTAAGGATAGGATGATTGTCGAGGGACACCTCTCAACTCTCCCCTAACTCCAAATCATTAACCACCATAGCAAACATTTGGAAACCCTGACGCATACATCTCTTTAACTGCATAACAAAAATTATATGTAAAGAGATGACTCTATGAATGCCAATGACCTCTATCTCCTTGCTTGAATCATCGAAACAGTGCACTAATTTGCATCGGCAATCTATAACCGCTCAATGAGAACCCAACCAATCCATACCCAACACTATGTCATACGATCCTAGGTGTATGATGTGAAGATCCACCATGGTAAAGAGAGTACCAATCTTCAATCCACATCCATACATAAGGGATTCTACCTCTACTCTAGCTCTTGAGGCCAATTTGACCCACCACCTAACATCCCACTTTGATGCCACTAATCCACATCGCTCCACTAAAGAAGGGGAAATAAATGAATCAAAAGCACCAAAGTCAAAAAATAATAGAAATACCAATACCTTGCAACACACCTGTGGTCTCCACAATTGTGCCCTAATGCTCTACCTAGTGGTTATCAACCACTGCAAACACTCTATGAGACCTACTTGCATCACCCAATATTGGATCTAAGGTTGTCGACCTTTGACTAAAACCTGATGTGTTCTTCTGAGGGCACTGCCTGGCTATATGGCCCTATAGGATGCAAGAATAACATCCTGTACCTCTGCCATACCCCCTACTGCCAAAGGGTATATTAGACTATTGGAAGCTACCTCTATTGGCTACAGACTATGTGCTTTGAGTTGGCTAGTCAAAATGATTATGCTTGGCTCACCACCAATTCTAGTTTTTCCCATACTAAGAACCACTACCTTGTTGAGAGTGAGAGTTCTTAGGTTTCAATTGGGAACGTTGTTGTTGTCCACCCTTAGCAGGTGCATGATGGCTCCTAGAGGAACTTGCTGCCTGAGACTTACCACATTGGGATCTGAAACCTACTAGAGGTGCACTACCAATCTACACACCTATATGACCTCCTAACACCATAGCCAAGTTCTCCTCTACTAATCGAGCCTTCTCTACTACCACCTCCATGGTTTTTGGCTCAAAGAAATGAACTCCCCCACTGATACAGGAATTCAAACCCCTAATAAAATGTTGAACCAACATGGCATCATCATCACCAATACCTGCATAATGCTTAAGCTCAAAGAACCTATGCTCATACTACTCCATGGACATAGCCATCTTCCTCAGCTTGTGATACTCATTAGTGTAATGCTGCCTCTAGTGGTTTGACAAAAAGCAAACTTTGAACCTCTCTAGAAACATTTCTCAAGAAATTGAATCAATATCCAAATGCAATTTTTTCTCCTCCAACCACCACCATATAGAAACAAAATCCCTAAGGTGCATGATGGCACATCTCTCCTTGGTGTTACTACCATAAGGGTGCATGGAAAAACACCTCTCTAAATCTATCAACCAAGTCTCTGCCTCAAATCCACCACTAGAACCATTGAAGGTTGGAGGATGTACCCTCAAGAGATCCCTCATATGACCTGCTAAAATAGTCTCCTACTCTACTATAACATCTCTCCTTCGAGGAGACCTTTCTCTTTCCCTATCCACCTACTGATTACCCTCTTGTCTAGGGCCTAGGCAGGCAAGTACCTCCTTAAGGAAATAAGCAACTTAGCTCCCTCTAACTCTGACTAACCCAAATTTTGACCCCCACTTTCTTGAACATTTTGAGAGCCCTATTGTTCCTCACAATCACTCTCATGGGAACTTTGAGAAGGGTTGTTTTGTCGGTTAGCCCCATGACCACCACCTTGACCTATACCATGACCCCAAACTTGACATCTAGGCATCTTCCTACACAAACACCACTAAAGGACAAATCTTAGGTTGTTAGGCGAGGATGGAAAAATGGGAAAAATGTAATCTACAGAGTCTAAGTAGCTAGGACAACATAATGAGCTCATATAAAATTAGAGTACCTAGTGTTAGAACTTGGGCTCTAATATAAGGTGTAATTCCCTACGAAGGAACCCCAGAGGAAAACACAACCATGATATAATAATGGAACATTTATTTATTTTAAAAATAAATAGCAATAGAATGCATAACGTAACATATAATCTAAACCTAGGTCCTCTAAGGTTCCTTGATTATGCTACCCACATAACTATCAACCAACCTAACTAGAATCATTTCATTAACTACTACGATAACATGATTTATTTAACAAGCAAAGTTCATTTTAAATCACCCCATTAAATGATTCTACATTATTTACTTCCATATTATTCCATCAGATACAATACATTTAAGATCATTTTTAAATAACTAACATATGCAAGATTCATTACAAGATAGTTCTACAATATCTGTTACGTCATCAAAATATTTACAACAATGCTTCCTTGAGTACATGTGGGAAGTGTACATCAAATTATGATAAATAATACAACTGATATACAATCCAATAAAAATACATAAAAGATAGCCCTCTCAAACCGGAATAGGTATTGGATTCCACAACACCAAGAGCAATCTCCATGCACATGAACATGCATCAAGGAAACCCAATGGAGGAAAAAGCACCAACCTCCCAACGATGTGGATCCCTGAGGTCCACCTATCATGCTACAAGATAACACTAGGTCCCACAACAAATAGACAATCAAGAAGAAAAAATGCTAACATAAATAAGAGCTATACATGACTCCAACATAACACTGCTGACAATACCAACATGACATACAACAATGACTTCACTTCTAGAGGCACACACACAACTAAAAGAGAAAGTACAACTAGGGAATGCTAGACTACAATAGGGAGAAGTGTTATCACATAGGTTTATATGGGTTATCCTAGTAGTTCTTCCTAGTCCTCGACCACCATCTTGGTTTATCCTAGCAGCCTCTACCGATCCCCGGCCCCCATACAAACTCATGCAAAATCAACACACCTTTCATGAGGACAAGGCAGTTGATCTTGCCATTCTAGGCCTTCCCATCTCATCTCAAGCCTAAACAAGCACTTGAGTCATGAGTGAGACATATCATTATCTTGATTGATGTGAAATGAACCCATCCCCCTAATTCATTATTAAGGTTATCATTGGATTAAGAAACCCTCAAATGGGTTATCCTGGACACCACTTTTGGTTCCAACCCCCATTGAGAGCCACTTCCCCTACTTGCAACTAGTAAACCCTACACATCAAGCAAGGAATTTAGCATCTTACACACTCAATGTAGTCACATGAATCCAAACATTCAGCAAAGCATTGACCATTGTGCACATTTACCATATTTACATGAATCCATATAGAGGTAGGAGGAAACAGAAGGTACATATCTTAGAACATTGCCAATCCACTTCCAAAGTAAATCAATCATAAAATACCCCCTCCTATGCCTCTAGAATCAAACCTTAAACAACTTACAAATGAAACCCCCCTTTCAATAATTACACAAACACTTAATCCATACACAGTTAAATATAAAAAAAATTCAATACATTATGACCAAAAAAATATTCTCAATTACACAACATTATTTCATTCTACTCATTTTTGTTTAACCACATAATTACAATAAAGGATTCATTACCCCAAATAATTTAAATATTTAAAAATAATGATAATAACAATATTATAGACACTTAAATTACATATTAAATTTACTAATTAATTATATAAAAATAATCATTATACATCTACAAATTATACAATTACCTATATAAAAATAAATCAATTCTTTAATTATATACACAATTAAATAGCCATCTAATAATAATTATCTGATATAAATATTTTTATTAAATAACATTATCAACCAGAAAATATGCATATATATATATTGTTGGAAATATATGTCTCAATCCCACAGGCTATAACCTCCATTGGAGCCAAGTCGGAGTGACATCTTTAATGTCTAGCCAACTAGCAGCTTGAATCTTGTTGAAATCATTTAGGTCACTGTGACCTTGCTTCTGTCTTAGCGAAGAAGTTTATCACTCTGACTTGTCACTGTCGGTATAACCTCTTACCATGTGGAGATCTCTGGCTGACAGGCCATTCAATCGGGCGTTGGGGAGACTCATAGCAACCAGGGGTTTCAGGGTGACTTTAACACTCGGGAAGAAGTTTGAGCGACAATGGAATGTCTCGTCGACAACGTTTTGTTTGAAGTCATCAGTGTAACCTTTTGTCTTCAATATGAAGTCTTACCAATGGAGGGTTGTCTAACTGATACATATTCACTTGGAGGCTTTAGTGTAACATATCATATCAGGAAGAACTCTTGGTGAAAGCAGTAAGTCTCGACGATAGTAAAAGGTCTTCAGGATAGCATAAAGATCTCTATGAAACCTCTTGGCGATAGTTGAATGTCTTAGCGATAGATGGATGCTGATGGAAATGCTAATGGATTGGTATAACTTAGGACCTTGGTATGAAATCTTGGCAAAAGCAATAAGTCTCACCGACTCTTGGATGCTTCGGTGAAACATAAGAAATCTTGGTGTAACCTCTTGGAAAGCGGTAAGTCTTGTCGATAGCAATGTTGAGGTTGGTGTGACTGGTGAATAGCAATATGAGTCTTGCCGATGGAGAAACTCTTTCTGATAGGAATGAAATGGATGTTGATGGATCCGGTATGACTCATGGCATTTGTTATATCATCTTGCTGACTATTGGGACTTAGGCTGATATCAACAATGAAGCCCTTGGGCATCTGAAAGACAAGATTAGTGGCTCACCAACACGTCGATACATTGTAAACTATTTTGACCGCGTGATGACCATCTACATGGTTGGTGTTCAGCCAATCAGAGGAGCTGAATGGGAACTGTTGGAAGGCAGTTCGTTGTGGTAGTTATGAGAGGAAGCTCGACAGATAGGGAATGACATGAATATAGTTTGAAGTTGCAGATGCTCGATGGTTCAGTTGGTTTAAAGAAAAATTGTGTGAATAGTTCGAATTGTATCAGAGTGATTTCTATTCTATAAAGATTGTAACTTGAAGGTTCCTATACAAAATTGATCATTGTGAAAGCTGCTATAATTTGGCATCAGAAAGATAAGTCAGAACTCTGTATGTAATTATTTGTTACTATAATATAAAGTGACTTCTCTTGGTGTGGTGGGTTTTTCTCCCATAAGGGTTTTCCCATGTATATCTAGTGTCCATATGTGTGTGTCAAATACTTTGTTTCTATTATTTCTTTCATGTGCATCGTAATTGGACTGTAAATGTAATTTTAAAAGGTATCTTTGCATTCTTCCCTGAGGTTTTGACATTAGGAGAGTTGTTTCCACATCTAATTTTCTTTACAAGTGGTATCAGAGCCTGGCCAGTTGTATTATCCTTGTGGGTACATTAGGTTTTTTGTGTCAATTTCTGTTCAATGGGAGTCTTGTATAAGTTTGTCAATTTCTAATTACAGATTGAGATGGAAAACACATCAGGAAAGATTGAAATAGAGAAGTTCAATGGCAAAAATTTTGAGTTGTGGAAACTGAAAATGGAGGATTTCTTAGTGGATCATGATCTGTGGCTTGCTGTGTCTAGAACTAAACCTATAGGCATGAAGCAAGAGGATTGGGACCTTGTAGATAGAAATTCTAAGGGGCTAATAAGGCTTTGTTTGGAAGACTCTGTTCTTCTAAATGTGCATGAAGAGAAGACTGCATCTTCCTTGTGGAAGAGATTGGCATCTATTTATCAAGGGAAGTCTTTGGTGAATAAACTATTCCTAAGGTAGAAGTTGTACTCTTTGAGAATGTAGGAAGGAGGGTCTATAGCTGATCACTTGAATGCATTTAACATACTGCTTGCATAGTTAAAATCTGTTGGTGTGAAGACTAAAAAAGAGGATCGTTGTATGCTATTATTGTGTTCTTTTCCAGACTCTTGGGATCATCTAGTGATGGCTATTGGGAGTAAAACATCCAGTTTCAAAATGGAAGATGTTGTTGGTTCTTTGTTATCAGAAGAGATGAGAAGGAAATCTTCTGAGATGGTGAAGGAGGACCTTGTTGTTAGAGGAAGATCCAAAGAGAAAGGCAAGAAGAAGGACAAGAAGTCCAAATCGAAATCAGAGGGGAGAACAAAGTCTCCTGGAAAGAAGTCCAAGGTAAAGTGTTGCAATTTTGGTCAACTTGGTCATGTCCAAAATCATTGTAAAGAGGAGAAGAAGAAGAAGAAGAAGAAGTATTCTTCTAACAATGATTCTTCTCACAGTGATGGAGATGTGTTCATTACAGCCTTAGCTACACATGCATCAGATAATGTCTGGCTGATTGATTCTGGAGCATCTTTCCACATGACATCTCATAGAGACTAGTTCACAAAGTATGAAGAATACAATGGTGGAAAGGTGCACTTGGTGAGTGATTCAACTTTAGAGATTGTTGGTCATGGAAGAGTCATAATCCAATTCCCTGATGGCAGAGTGAAGGGAATCAATAATGTAATGCATATACCAAGTCTGGCTCAAAACTTAGTTTTTGTAAGTATGCTAAATGATATTGGAGTGCAAGTCATGTTCTCTGGAAATGGTTGCAAGATGACTAGAGGATCAATGGTGCTAGCAAGGGGTGCTCGTATTGGTACTTGTACAAGTTGGATTGTAAAGTCACAGAAAGCTACTCATGGAGGAAAAGAGGGAAATGTTCCTAATTGTGTAAACTCTATGGAAGTTAAAATTCCAATAGAAAAGACTATGCTATGGCATCACAGGCTAGGCCACATAGGAGAAAAAGGTTTAAAAACCTTGAAGAATAAAAACTTGGTTGAGGGGCTTGAAGATTGTAACCTTGAATTTGAATTCTGTGAACACTGTATATATGGAAAGCAACATCGTGTTTCTTTTTATTCCAGTCCTCATAAATCTTCTGGTTTGCTAGATTATATTCATTCTGATGTATTTGGTCCAGTGAATGTTGCTTCTTTGTCTAAATCAAGATACTATGTATCATTGATTGATGATTATTCGAGCAGAACATTTGTTTATTTTCTGAAAAGTAAATCAGAAGTATTCATTCGATTTAAGGAATTTAAGAACTTTGTAGAAAATTAGACTGGAAGAAAAATAAAATGCTTAAGGACTGATAATGGGGGTGAATTTTATTCTAATGATTTAGAGAGGTATTGTAAAGACCATGGGATTAAAAGACATAAGACTACACCTTATACTCCACAGCAAAATGGAGTTGCAAAAAGATTCAATAGGACAATGATGTAGAGAGCACAAAGTATGTTGAGTAGTGCTAGCTAGATGAGAATTTCTGGGTTGAGGCTATTGCTACTGCATGTTACTTGATTAATCGATCTCTAAATTCTTCTCTTGTTGAGAAAACACCTCTAGAAAGTGTGGTCTAGTAAGAAGCCCTCTTTAAGACATATTCGTGTTTTTGGCTGTGAGGCATATGCTTATATGCCGTATGATAAAAGATCTAAATTGGAGAACAAGTCTATGAAATGTATTTTTATTGGCTATAGTGTTGGCATAAAAGGATACAAGCTTTGGAATCATGATACAAATAAGGTTGTATATAGTAGAAGTGTAATCTTTCATGAGCTGAAGCCTTCTACCTTGGATCTGCAGTCAGAGAGAAAGTCAAAAAACAATAAGGATGTAGTTGGAATTCCTCCTACACTAGATAAAGAGGAATTAGAAATTCATAATGTACCTAAAAATGAGGAGAGCTCAAGTAGTTCTAAAAGTTCCGAAGAAGAAGAAATTTAGCCTCAGTAAGTGAGGAGGTCAACTCATAAAAGAAAACAACCTGATAGGTATGGGTTATCTTTAATAGATTCTACTTGTGCCTATGCTTTAATTTCTAGCACTGATGAGCCTAGGACTGTAAAGGAGGCATTTAAAATGTTTGATTCAGACTCTTGGTTGGAAGCCATGAATGAGGAAATGGCATCATTAGAAAAGAATGAAACTTGGAGTTTGGTGCCCTTGCCTAAAGGCAGAAAAGATGTTGGCTACAAATGGGTATTTAGAAAGAAGATTGGTCTGGATGGCAGTGAGGAAAAGTATAAGGCGAGGTTGGTTGCGAAAGGTTATTCCCAAGTAGAGGGAATTGATTATAGGGAATTTTTTTCTCAAGCTAAGCTGACGTCTATCAGATTTCTTTTGTCACTTCAAGCAGCGTATGACTTAGAGGTCAAATAGATGGATGTGAAGACAAAATTTATTCATGGAGATCTTCAAGAAGAAATCTATATGTCCCAGCCTTAGCACTTTGTGGACAAAGGTAAAGAGAAACTGGTTTGCAAGTTGTAAAAGTCTTTGTATGGGTTAAAACAGTCACCTAGAATGTGGTACCAGAAATTTGATACTTTTGTATTGTCTTTGGGATTTGTGAGATCAAAATCTAATCATTGTGTTTATTATAAAGTTGAAAGTGATCAAGTTCTCATTATTGCTCTCTATGTTGTTCATAGGCAATAGTAAGCTAATTATTTCTGATCTTATGTCCCAGTTGTCTGCTAAGTTTGAAATGAAAGATCTTGGTGCAGCAAGGTATATTCTAGGGATGGAGATAACCAGGGACAAGACTAATAGAAAACTTTGGCTCAGTCAGAGTAAGTATATGAAGATTGTTCTAGAGAGATTTTGCATGAATGATTGCAAGCGGCTAGTTGTTCTAGTCTTGCAGGGAACAAAGCTATCTATTGAAGACTGTCTAAAATCTCCCACTGAGATGGAGGACATGACCAGTGTACCTTATGGTAGTGCGGTTGGCAGTCTTATGTATGCAATGGTCTGTACAAGGCTAGACATTGCCCAAGTAGTGGGAGTACTTAGTCGATTTATGGCTAATCCTGGAAGGACACATTGGGATGCTATGAAAAGAGTTTTCAGATATTTGAAGGGCACTTCATATTTTGCTTTGTGTTACCATGGGAACTTGGTTAAATCACAAAAGACTCTCAGTGTTGGAGGCTATGCAGATTCTGATTGGGCAGGGGACATTGACAACAAGAGGTCCACCAGTGGATACATTTTCATGTTGAATGGTGGTGCAGTGAGTTGGATGAGTAAGCGGCAGACTATAGTCGCTTTGTCCACTACAAAGGTTGAATACATGGCAGCTACTCATGCTTGTAAAGAAGTAGTTTGGTTAAAACATTTGTGTTCTAACATTGGTTTTAATGCAGGGAAAATAACTATTTTCTATGATAGTAAGAGTGCATTTTTTTCTGGCAAAGAGTCCTACTTTCCATGCTAGGACAAAACATATAGATGTATAGTACCACTTTGTACGAGATATGGTGGAGGATGGAAAGGTCAGTTTGGAAAAAGTTGATACTCTGGAGAATGTTGTAGATGCATTGACGAAGCCAGTGAGCACAGACAAGTTCAGGTGGTATGCTAGTTCAATGGGCCTTAGTGCCCATGATTTTCAGTAAGTTTTGTTGTGCTCTGGAGGTGCTTGTGTGATTCTTGTCAAGTGGGAGATTGTTGGAAATATATGTCTCAATCCCACAAGCTATAACCTCCATTGGAGACAAGTCAAAGTGACATCTTTAATGTCTGGCTGACTAGTAGCTTGAATCTTGCTGAAACCATTCAGGTCGTTGTGACCTTGCTTCTGTCTCACCGAAGAAGTTTATCACTCTGACTTGTGACTATATGTATAACCTCTTACCACATGGAGATCTTTGGCCAATAGGCCATTCAATCGGGCATTGGAGAGACTCATAACAACCTGGGGTTTCAGGGTGACTTTAACACTCAGGAAGAAGTCCTAGCGACAATGGAATGTCTCGCCGATAGCGTTTAGTTTTGAAGTCATCGGTGTAACCTTTTGTCTTCGATATGAAGTCTTACCGATGGAGGGTTGTCTCACCGATACATATTCACTTGGTGGCTTCGGTGTAACATATGATATCAGGAAGAACTCTTGGAGAAAGCGGTAAGTCTCACCAATAGTAAAAGGTCTTCGGGATAGCATAAAGATCTCTATGAAACCTCTTGGCAATAGTTGAATGTCTTAGCGATAGATGGATGCCGATGGAAATGCTAATGGCTCGGTATGATTTAGGACCTTGGTATGAAGTCCTAGCAAAAGTGATAAGTCTCACCGACTCTTGGATGCTTCAGTGAAACATAAGAAATCTTGATGTAACCTCTTGGTGAGCATAAGTCTTGCTGATAGCAATGTTGAGGTTGGTGTGAGAGGTGAATAGGGATATGAGTCTTGCCGATGGAGAAACTCTTGCTGATAGGAATGAAATGGATGTTGATGGATTTGGTATGACTCATGGCATTTGTTATATCATCTTACCAACTATTGGGACTTACGCCGATATCAAAAATGAAGCCTTTGGACATCAGAGAGACACGGTTAGTATCTCACCGACATGTTGATATAGTGTGAACTCTTTTGACCGAGTGATGACCATCTATGTGGCTAGTGTTCGACCAATCAGAGGAGTGAATGGGAACCATTGGAAGGAAGTTTTTTGTGGAAGTTCTGAGAGGAAGCTCGATAGATAGGGAACAACATGAATATAGTTTGAAGTTGTAGATGCTCGATGGTTTGGTTGGTTCGAAGAACAATTCTCTGAATAGTTCAAATTGTATCAGAGTGATTTCTATTATGTAAATATTGTAACTTGAAGGTTCCTGTACAAGATTGATCATTGTGAAAACTATTGTAATCTAGCACCAAAAAGTAAGTCACAACTCTGTATGTAATTATTTGTTACTATAATACAAAATGACTTCTCTTGGTGTGGTGGGTTTTTCTCCTGTAAGGGTTTTCCCACGTATATCTGGTTTCCATATGTATGTGTCGAATACTCTATTTCTGTTATTTCTTTCATGTGCATCTTAATTGGACTGTAATTGTAATTTTAAAAGGTATCTCTGCATTCTTCCCTGAGGTTTTGATGTTAGGAGAGTTGTTTCCACATCTAATTTTCTTTTCAAGTGGTATCAGAGCCTAGCTAGTTGTGTTATCCTTGTGGGTACATTGGGTTTTTTGTGTCAATTTCTATTCAGTGGGAGTTTTGTAGAAATTTGTTAATTTCTAATTACAGATTGAGATGGAAAGCATGTCAGGAAAGATTGAAATAGAGAAGTTCAATGGTAGCAATTTTGAGATGTGGAAACTCAAAATGGAGGATCTCTTAGTGGATCATGATTTGTGGCTTGCTGTGTCTAGAACTAAACCTACAGGCATGAAGCAAGAGGATTGGGACCTTCTAGATAGAAAGTCTAAGGGGCTGGTAAGGCTCTATTTGGAAGACTATGTTCTTCTAAATGTGCATGAAGAGAAGACTACATCTTCCTGGTGGAAGAGACTGGCGTCTATTTATCAGGGGAAGTCTTTGGTGAATAAACTATTCCTGAAGAAGAAGTTGTACTCTTTGAGAATGCAAGAAGGAGGGTCTGTAGCTGATTATTTGAACACATTTAACATGTTGCTTGCATAGTTAACATCTGTTGGTGTGAAGACTAAAGAAGAGGATCGATGTATGCTATTATTGTGTTCTTTGTCAGAGTCTTGGGATCATCTAGTTATGGCTATTGGGAGTATAACATCTAGTTTTTGGAAGATGTTGTTGGTTTTTTGTTATCAGAAGAGATGAGAAGGAAATCTTCTAAGATAGCGAAGGAGGCCCTTGCTATTAGAGGCAGATCGAAAGAGAAAGGCAAGAAGAATGACAAGAAGTCCAAATCAAAATCAGAGGGGAGATCAAAATCTCCTGGCAAGAAGTCCAAGGTGAAGTGCTAGAATTGTGGCCAACTGGGTAATGTCTGAAAGGATTGTAAAGAGGAGAAAAGGAAGAAGAAGAAGTATTCTTCTGACAATGATTCTTCTCATAGTGATGGAGATGCCTTCATTGCAGCCTTGGTTACACAGGCATCAAATGATGTATGGTTGATTGATTCTGGAGCATCTTTCCACATGACATCTCATAGAGACTAGTTCACAAAGTATGAAGAATACGATGGTGGAAAGGTGTACTTGGTGAGTGATTCAACTTTAGAGATTGTTGGTCATGGAAGAGTCAGAATCTAATTCCCTGATGGAAAAGTGAAGGGAATCAATAATGTAATGTATATACCAGGTCTGGCTAGAAAATTACTTTCTATAAGTATGTTAAATGATATTGAAGTGTAGTCACATTCTTTGTAAATGGCTAGAAGATGACTAGAGGATCAATGGTGCTAGCAAGGGGTGCTCGTATTCATACCTTGTACAAGCTGGATGCACATGCTGTTCAATGTAACAATGTCTTTGTAAAGTCACAGCAAGCTACTCATGGAGGAAAAAAGGGAAATGTTCCTAATTGTGTAAACTCTATGGAAGTTAAACTTCCAGCAGAAAAAACTATGCTATGGCATCATAGGCTACGCCACATAGGAGAAAAAGGTTTAAAAACCTTGAAGAATAAAAAATTGGTTGAGGGGCTTGAAGATTGTAACCTTGAATTTGAATTATGTGAACACTGTATATATGAAAAGCAGCACCGTATTTCTTTTTATTCCAGTCCTCATAAATCTTCTGGTTTGCTAGATTATATTCATTCTGATGTATTTGGTCTAATGAATGTTCCTTCTTTGTCTAAATCAAGATACTATGTATCGTTGATTGATGATTATTCGAGAAGAACATTTGTTTATTTTTTGAAAAGTAAATCAGAAGTATTCAGTCGATTTAAGGAATTTAAGAACGTTGTAGAAAATCAGACTGGAAGAAAAATAAAATGTTTAAGGAGTGATAATGGCAGTGAATTTTGTTCTGATGATTTCGATAGGTATTGTAAAGACCATGGGATTAAAAGACATAAGACTACACCTTATACTCTATAGCAAAATGGAGTTGTAGAAAGGTTCCATAGGATAGTGATGGAGAGAGCATGAAGTATACTGAGTAGTGCTAGCTTGGAGAAGTTATGGGCTGAGGCTATTTCTACTACATGTTACGTGATTAATCGATCTCCAAATTCTACTCTTGTTAAGAAAACACCTCTAGAAGTGTGGTCTGGTAAGAAGTCCTCTTTAAGACATATTCGTGTTTTTGGCTATGAGGCATATGCTTATGTGTCGTATGATAAAAAATCTAAATTGGAGAACAAGGTTGTGAAATATATTTTTATTCGCTATAGTGTTGGCATAAAAGGATACAAGCTTTGAAATCCTGATATAGAGAAGGTTGTATATAGCAAAAGTCTAATCTTTCGTGAGCTAAAGCCTTCTACCTTGGATCTGTAGTCAGAGACAAATTCAAAAGACAATAAGGATGTAGTTGGAATTCATCCTACACCAGATAAAAAGGAATTGAAAATTCAAAATGTACCTGAAACTGAGGAGAGTTCAAGTAGTTCTGAAAGTTCCAAAGAAGAAAAACCTCAGCCTCAGCAAGTGAGGAGGTCAACTCATGAAAGAAAACAACCTGATAGGTATGGGTTCTCTTTAATAGATTCTACTTGTGCCTATGCTTTAATTTCTAGCACTGATGAGCCTAGGACTATAAAGGAGGAAAAATGTCTGATTCAGACTCTTGGTTGGAAGCCATGAATGAGGAAATGGCATCATTAGAAAAGAATGAAACTTAGAGTTTGGTGCCCTTTCCTAAAGGCAGAAAAGATGTTGGCTACAAATGGGTATTTAAAAAGAAGATTGGTCTGGATGGCAGTGTGGAAAAGTAAAAGGCGAGGTTGGTTGCGAAAGGTTATTCCCATGTAGAGGGAATTGATTATGGGGAAATTCTTTCTCATGTAGCTAAGCTAACGTCTATCAGATTTCTTTTGTCACTTGCAGTAGCATATGACTTAGAGGTCAAACAGATGGATGTGAAGACAAAATTTCTTCATGGTGATCTTCAAGAAGAAATCTATATGTCCTAGCCTGAGCACTTTGTGGACAAAGGTAAAGAGAAACTAGTTTGGAAGTTGAAAAAGCCTTTGTATGGGTTAAAACAGTCACCTAGAATGTGGTACTAGAAATTTGATACTTTTGTATTGTCTTTGGGATTTGTGAGATCAAAATCTGATCATTGTGTTTATTATAAAGCTAAAAGTGATCAAGTTCTTATTATTGCTCTCTATGTTGATGATATATTGTCCATACGCAATAGTAAGCTAATGATTTTTGCTCTTAAGAGTAAGTTGTCTGCTAAGTTCGAAATCAAAGATCTTGGTGCAGCAACGTGTATTCTGGGGATGGAGATAACCAGGGACAAGAATAATAGAAAAATTTGGCTCAGTCAAAGTAAGTATATGAATACTATTCTAGAGAGATTTTGCATGAATGATTGCAAGCAGCTAGTTGTTCCAATCTTGCAGAGAACCAAGCTATCTATTGAAGATTGTCCAAAATCTCCTACTGAGATGGAGGGCATGACCAGTGTACCCTATGCTAGTGCGGTTGGTAGTCTTATGTATGCGATGGTCTATACAAAGCCGGACATTGCCCAAGTAGTGGGAGTACTTAGTCATTTATGGCTAATCCTGGAAGGACACACTAGGATGCTGTGAAAAGAGTTTTGAGATATTTGAAGGGCACTTCATATTTTACTTTGTGTTACCATGAGAACTTGGTTGAATCACAGACGACTCTCAGTGTTTGAGGCTATGTGGATTCTGATTGGGCATGGGACATTGGTAGCAGGAGGTCCACCAGTGGATACATTTTCATGTTGAATGGTGGTGTAGTGAGTTGGATGAGTAAGCGGCAGGGTGTAGTCGCTTTGTCCACTACAGAGGCTGAATACATGGCAACTACTCATGCTTGTAAAGAAGTAGTTTGGTTAAAACATTTTTGTTCTAACATTGGTTTTGATGCAAGGAAAATAACTATTTTCTATGACAGTCAGAGTGCAATTTGTCTGGAAAAGAATCCTACTTTCCATGCCAGGAAGAAACATATAGATGTACAATACTACTTTGTATGAGATATAGTGGAGGATGGAAAGGTTAGTTTTGAAAAAGTTGATACTCTGGAGAATGTTGCAGATGCATTGACGAAGCCAGTGAGCACAGACAAGTTCAGGTGGTGTGCCAGTTCAATGGGACTTAGTGCCCATGATTTTTTTGTAAGTTTTGTTGTACTCTGGAGGTGCCTATGTGATATTCATCAAGTGGGAGATTGTTGGAATTATATGTCTCAATCCCACAAGCTGTAACCTCCATTGGAGCCAAGTCGGAGTGACATCTTTAATGTCTGGCCGACTAGCATTTGAATCTTGTTGAAATCATTCAAGTCATTGTGACCTTGCTTCTGTCTCACTGAAGAAGTTTATCGATATGACTTGTGACTGTCTGTATAACCTCTTACCACATGGAGATCTCTGGCTGATAGGCCATTCAATCGGGCGTTGGGGAGACTCATAGCAACCAGGGGTTTCAAGGTGACTTTAACACTTGGGAAGAAGTCCCAGCAACAATGGAATGTCTTGCCGACAACGTTTAGTTTGAAGTCATCGGTGTAACCTTTTGTCTTCGATATGAAGTCTTACCAATGGAGGGTTGTCTCATTGATACGTATTCACTTGGAGGCTTCAGTGTAACATATGATATCAGGAAGAACTATTGGAAAAAGTGGTAAGTCTTGCCGATAGTAAAAGGTCTTCGAGATAGCATAAAAATCTCTATGAAACCTCTTGGTCACAGTTGAATGTCTTAGTGATAGATGGATTCTGATGGAAATTCTAATGGCTTGGTATGACTTAGGACCTCGATATGAAGTCCTAGCAAAAGCAATAAGTCTTGCCGACTCTTGGATGCTTCGGTGAAACATAAGAAATCTCGATGTAACCTCTTGGCAAGCAGTAAGTCTTGCTGATAGAAATGTTGAGGTCAGTGTGACTAGTGAATAGCGAGATGAGTCTTGCCGATGGAGAAATACTTGCTGATAGGAATGAAATGGATGTCGATGGATTTGGTATGACTCATGGGGTTCATTATATTGTCTTGCTAACTGTTGGGACTTATGCTGATATCAACAATGAAGCCTTTGGGAATCGAGGAGACATAGTTAGTGTCTCACCAACATGTCGATACAGTGTAAACTCTTTTGACCGAGTGATGACCATCTACGTGGCTGGTGTTCAACCAATTAGAGGAGCCAAATGGGAACCATTGGAAGGCAGTTCGCTATGGCAGTTCTGAGAGGAAGCTCGACAGACAGGGAACGATGTGAATATAGTTTGAAGTTGCAAATGCTCGATGGTTTGGTTGGTTCGAAGAACAATTGTCTGAATAGTTCGAATTTTATTAGAGTGATTTCTATTCTATAAAGATTGTAACTTGATAGTTCTTATACAAGATTGATCATTGTGAAAGCTGTTGTAATCTAGCATCAAAAAGATAAGTCATAACTCTGTATGTAATTATTTGTTACTCTAATACAAAGTGACTTCTCTTGGTGTGGTGGGTTTTCCAACGTATATTTGGTGTCCATATGTGTGTGGCAAATACTATGTTTCTATTATTTCTTTCATGTGCATCTTAATTGGACTGTAATTATAATTTTAAAAGGTATCTTTGCATTCTTCCTTGAGGTTTTAATGTTAGGAGAGTTGTTTCCGCATCTAATTTTCTTTACATATATATATATATATATATATTTATATATGTATATATATATAAACATATATATGTGGGTATGTGCAGGTTCATCATGGAAAAAATAGGCCCTTAAGTGGCAAAAAATTTAGAAAAATCTGAGTTAGGAAACATGACGTAAAAATTTGAATAAGTTATCTATATTATTTTAAAAATATGTAAGAATAGAATCTATAGCAAATTGAATGTAGTTTCTAATCTACTAGGTTTGTTTTTAAAAAAATAAAAATCTATTTGGTGAAAATTTGAAATTTCAATGCGAAGTACTTAAATTTTAGGGAAAAATAAGTAGGTGTATGTCGACCACCTAACCACAATAAAATGATAATATTTTTTTATAATATTTTAGATATAAGTAGAGGACTCATGTCTGATGTGATGCATATTTTTTAATAATTTTTTCCAAGTAAATAATTAATTATGATTTTTTATTACAACTTTTAAAAATATAAAAAACATGTATGTCTGACCACCTTAACTTGGTCAAAACTTCATGAAATTCAATTTTTATTTTTTTAATCCTATAGTATACAAAGCATAGAATGTGACACATGTTTTGGATTAAAAAAATGTTATACCATTTGAAAGCTATAAATGTTTTTCAAATAGCCTATCAATTAGGACTTTAGTCATAATTTGAATAGAAAATGAATAATAATTACTTATTAAATTCAAAGTAAAGCATAATTTATATTGGTGGAAATTTAAGAATCCCCTTTAAAAACCCTTTTTGTTTCATCAATTTTCGGTAAAAAAAAGGTCATCAGCCACAGACCCATCATATTGTAAATTTTTGGCCCATCATGATCCTCCACATACCCATGTATATATATATATTATTGAACTACCAGTCATTAGGAAAAGTTCCAAAATGAAATCATATTATATAGTAAAACACTTAAAGTGCCCCTCATATCAGAAAAGACGTGACATAGAGTAAGGCATATAGGCGGCTAGGTAGAAGGCCTCAAAGGAATCTCATTTCATGAAATGATATGATGGTAGGGAAAACACCAACTAGATTGATGAAAAGGCTTTAGAAAATTTCAAGCAAATGTTGTGTGATTACCGTGGGTAAGCATGAATGCAAGGATTGGAAACAAAGAGGAAGTGCATGCATTTTAACCTAATTCCTCAAATAGATGTCATCTCATGAAGCATGGTGATTGTAGGATTGGACAAATTGGATTTGTTGAAAAGGCTTAAGAAACTTACAAAGAAGAGAAATCAGGTGGGGGGAAAAATAATTTGACACCCAAATGAGATGCTAGCTTGTAGAATATGCACAAAACATATATTTTTGCAAGGAAGGGCTTGAAATATTTGAATTTATGAAGCACTTAGGAACACATCCAAACATTATAAGCTTGGGTTGAATTCTAAGTGCATGCAGTCATGCAGATTTAGAGGATAAGGGTTGTGCAT
Source organism: Sequoia sempervirens (assembly GCA_007258455.2). Taxonomy (NCBI): domain Eukaryota; kingdom Viridiplantae; phylum Streptophyta; class Pinopsida; order Cupressales; family Cupressaceae; genus Sequoia; species Sequoia sempervirens. The sequence continues at coordinate 1,083,697,599 of VDFB02271358.1, read as the reverse complement.
GGTGTATAACAGATTTTGTTGTTACTAAAGCCCTAATCGACATGTATGCCAGAGATGTAAAATACACACATAATGGCTTCACTAAAGACGCTTAAGAACTAAAAAGAAATGTAAATGGAAGGAGAAGAAGGCAACATCTCAAGGAATACAATGGTTGTAAGATATACACAAATTTAATTTATTAAACATTCAAGAAAGAAATCAGTGAATGTAAATAAATGTTTTCTTAGGAATGCAATGTTTAGAGGATATGCATAAAATATAGTTGCACTAAGATTATAAACAAAATGATTAAATCGTTAAGCAATCAAAAAATAGTACTATCATAAGAAAAACAAAGACTCACCTGTAAATTTGTTTCCTCAAACTGATTTGATACAATGCTTTCCTTCACCTATCCTTCTACATTCCTCCCTCCAAAGAATCAATGATAGAATGAAATTTTTTCACAAAAATTTCCTTCCCAAAACCATGAATCAGTTTTCTCCAATACTCCCCATTTCCCCACAATAACAACAATATGTGAATTTTGCACACAAATTAATCCCTTCAGCCAAACCAAATGAAAATTCTCCCAAAAGGAAAACTATTTACAAGAAAGAAGTTGTTCATTTTTTTTTTTGAAACCAAAAATCCAATAAAATCTCTCAAAATCCTCAAAAAGAATATTAAGTTTCTTTTTAGACATTTTGTTTAATGTTTTGCATTAGCTGCATGAAAAGCATTTCTATTTATCTTATTATTTTTACTATTTATTAATTATAACATTCCATTATAATTTTTATTTTATTTTTATTTTAATATTACATTACACATTTAATTTATTATAAACTATGATTATCAATAAATATATTTATATTTATTTATCAAAGTTCCCTTTTTACTCAATAATTTATTTTAATGCATCAAATAACCAAAACAACATTTATAAAACAAATTTTAAATTAAACAAACCAAATGCAAAAAAAATACCTGAACCCTAACTAGGGTAAAAAAAAAAGACCTCAAGGAACACCAACTAACCACAAACAAATTGACAACACTAACAAGTTATTAGACCAGATATTCATCCTCTTCAAGGATGATGGCTAGTGTAGGGGACCAAGCACTATCTCTGATCAACTATTCCATTGGGTTTAAGACACACTTAGACCTACTAATTCAGGTGGATTTGATGCCTAGTACCTACAACCTATAGCACACAAAAAGGTTATGCATATACATATACATATAATCAGGCACACTGTGAAAGGGAATCACAGTGTTGCAAGGTACTCACAAGCGAGTGATGCGACACTGTCCCTTCCACTCAAACACACCAGTAATAACATCACCAAGTAATCATATCAGCTCATAATAATCAGTTACATAACAATCAAAATAAGAACAGTCACAAGATAATTGCATAATAGTCATGATCAGATAATCACATAGTGCTCATGCTCGAATTAGTCTAGATAATCTAGTAAAGCCATATACCAGTCATAACCTATGCATAAAATCATGTAACAAAAGTGTCGTCAAAGTATCATCATAGGAATAAGTCCAACATCAAATAATGTATCATAATGTCTCATCCTAAAGTAGATCAACTGCTAGTCTAATAGAGAATAGTATGAGGAGCACTACAATATGCTTCCTGCTTTGTGTCTATGTGTATTTATGTGCATACTTCATGTATTATGTGAATCTACATGTATTCTTCATGCTAAATATGTATACATCATCTATTCACATTTAAGATTCATGCTTCTTGTGTATACTTCATGTGTTCACATGTATGCTTCATTCTTCATGTATATATTTCATGTGTTCACTTATATGCTTCATATTTCAGATTGTGTATACTTCATGTATTATTTGTATTCATGTGTATACTTCATGCTTCATGTTCATGTGTATGCTTCATTCTTGTTGTGTATACTTCATGTATCGATATCTATGCTTCATATTTCTTGTGTATACTTAATGTATTACTTGTATTCACATGTATTCTTCACGCTTCCTATGTATACTTCGTGTGTTCACATGTATGCTTCATGCTTCCTATGTATACTCCATGCATTACATGTATTCATGTGTATGGTTCATGCTTCCTATGTATACTTCATGTATTACATGTATTCACGTGTATGCTTCATGCTTCCTATGTATAATTCATGTGTTAACATGCATGCTTCATGCTTCATGTGCATAATCCATGTATTCATGTGTGTCATGGTTCATGATTCTTGTGTATACTTTATGTATTATGTGTATTCACGTGTATGATTCGTGCTTCCTATGTATAATTCATGTGTTCACGTGTATGTTTCATGATTCCTATGGGTATGTGTAGGATCATCATGGAAAACATAGGCCCTTAAGTGGCAAAAAATTCAAAAAAATCAGTGTTAGGAAACTTGACATAAAAATTTGAATAAGTTATCTATATTATTTCAAAAATATGTAAGAACAAAATATATAGAAAATTGAATGTAGTTTCTAAACTACTAGGTTTATTTAAAAATAAATAAAATCTATTTGCTGAAAATTTGAAATTTCAATGTAGTAGTACTTATATCTCAGGGAAAAAATAAGAATTAGGTGTCTGTCTAACCACCCTAACCATAATAAAATGATAATATTTTTTTATAATATTTTATATGTAAGTAGAGGACTCATGTCCAAATGTGATGCATATTTTTTTGTAATTTTTTTCCAAGTAAATAATTAATTATGAATTTTTTTGTTACAACTTTTAAAAAATATAAAAAATCATATGTCTGACCACCTTAACTTGGTCAAAAACTCATGAAATTTAATTTTTCCACTTTTAACCCTATAGTATGTGAAGCATAGAATGTGATGCATGTTTCGGATTCAAAAAATGTGATACCTTTTGAAAGTTATAGATTTTTTTCAATCAACCTATCGATCAGGACTTTAGTCATAATTCTAATAGAAAATTAATAATAATTATTTATTGAATTCAAATTAAAGAATAATTTATATTGGTGGAAAGCTGAGAATCTCCTCTAAAAACCCTTTTCGTTTCATCAATTTTGGGTTAAAAAAAAGTCGTCAGCCACATACCCTACAAATACCCATAATATTGCCACTTTTTGGCCCATCATGATCCTACACATACCCCTATGTATACTTCATGTATTATGTGTATTCATGTGTATGTTTCATGCTTCATTTGTATACTTCATGTGTTCATGTGAAGTCACATATATATTTCATGCTTCATGCTTCTTTTTTTACTTAATATATTCACACGTATGCTTCATGCTTCTTGTGTATATTTCACATATTACATGTATTCACATGTATGATTCATACTTCCTATGTACACTTCATGTGTTCACATTTATTCTTCATGCTTCTTGTGTATACTTCATGTATTCATGTGTATGCTTCATGCTTCATGTGTATACTTTACGTATTACATGTATTAACATGTATTCTTCATGCTTCCTATGTATACTTCATGTGTTCACGTGTATGCTTCATGCTTCCTATGTATACTTTATGCATTGTTTGTATTCATGTGTATGCTCCATGCTTCCTATGTATACTTGATGTATTACATGTATTCACTTGTATGCTTCATGCTTCCTATGTATACTTCATGTGTTTAGGTGTATGCTTCATGCTTTTGGTACAATTTAGCTCAAACCACTTCGACATGTTTGGGTGAAAAATATGACCTTACCTAGCATAAAGCTACCCATTTGAATGTGTTGGAATGGTCATTTTGGTTGGACGATGAAAATAATGAAACTTGCACCACCTTGCAACTTTACATTACATGCATCTGATATTTTTTCCATCAAGTGAAAACTCGACACCACAGAAAAATGGCTTAGAGATATAAAAAACTGAGAGAGGTTAACGTAGAGGGTTTGTACATGATTTCATACCTTAGACAAAATGTTTCTAAGTGCCATGGTTTCTAAGTAATAGCTCGTCAAAGTTTGCTTCCTTTTTGCACTTTGGTCTGTTAAGAGATATCATCGACGCATTGTAGCTCAGACAACAATGACATGTTTGGGTATCAAATAGGACCATGCGTAGTGTACACCTACCTATCTAAACATGTTGAAACTATCAGTTTGGTCGCATGATTAACAGAATGAAAGTTACACCACCTTGCAACTTTACATTGCATGCATCTAATGCTTTTTCTATCAACTAAAAACTCAAAACCACGAGAAAACGACTCAAAGATATCAAAAATTGAGAAAGGTCATTGTAGAGGGTCACTACATGACTTGGTTTCTTCAAATGTAATATTTCTAAGTTCCATGGTCTCTAAGTAACATCTTGTCAAATTTTGCTACATTTTTGCATTTTTTTCTCTTAAGAGATATCATTGGTCCATTGTAGCTCAGACCACTTGGGAATGTTTGGGTGTGAAATAGGACTATTCCTAGCATAAAAATATCCATCCAAACATATTAGAACTTTTGGTTTAGTTGCATTAAAAAAAATGAAAGTTACACCACCTTGCAACTTTGTAATACATGCATTTGATGCTTTTTCCATCAACTAAAATCTCAACACCATGGGAAAATGGCTAAGATATAAAAAAATAGGAGAGTTTACTATGGAGGGGCCCTACATTATCCTATATCTTTAGACAAAATGTTTCTAAGTGTAACGGTTTCTGATTAATAACTCATCAAAGTTTGCTACCTTTTTGCACTTTGGTCTGTTACGAGATATCACTGATGCAATGTAGCTTAGAGCACTTTGAAATTTTTCGGTGTGAAACAATACCATGAATAGCATAAACCTACCCATCCAAACATGTTGGAACTATGGGTTTTATCACATGATGAACATAACAAAATTTACACCACCTTGCAACTTTAAAATAGATGCATTTGATGGTTTTTTCCATGAACTAAAATATCGACACCATAGGAAGACTTCTTGTAAATATCAAAAAATGAGAGAGGTTATTGTAGAGGGGCCATACATGATTTAGTACCTTTATAAAAAATGATTCTAAGTGTCATGGTTTTTGAGTTATAGCTCATAAATTTTTTTTTGTCTTTTTGCACTTTGCTCTCTTAAGAGATATCGTTGATGCATTGTAGCTCGAACTACTCTGGCATGTTTAGATGTGAAATAGGACCTTAGCTATCATAAAACTACCCATATGGACATGTTGGAACTATCAGTTTGGTCACATGATGAACATAATGAAAGTTACACCACCTTGCAACTTTACACTACATGCATTTGACGCTTTTTCCATCAACTGAAAAAATCAACACCATAGGCGAACTACTTGGATATATCAAAAACCAAGAGATGTTATTGTAGAGGTGACCTACATGATCCTGTGCCTTTAGAAAAAAAATTCTAAGTGCCATAGTTTATGAGTAATAGCTCATCAAAGTTTTCTACCTCTTTGCATATTGGTCTCTTGAGAGATATTGTTGGTGTATTGTAGCTCAGACCACTCCGACATGTTTGGGTATGAAACAGGACCATGCCTAGTGTAAACCTACCCATCTAAACATGTTGGAACTATCAATTTTGTCACATGATGAACAAAATGAAAGTTACACGACCTTGCAACTTTACACTACATGCATTTGACACTTTTTACATCAACTAAAATATTGAAACCATGTGCAAATGACTCAGATATATCAAAAATTGAGAGAGGTTATTGTAGAGGGACCTTACATGATCTTGTACCTTCAGAAAAAAACTCTAAGTGCCATGTTTTTCAAGTAACATCTTGTCAAATTTTTCTACCTTTTTTCACTTTGGTCTCTTAAGAGATATCCCTACTACAATGTAGCTTAGACCACTCCACCATGTTTGGGTGCAAAACAAGACCATTCCTAGCATAAACGTACCCATCCAAACATTTTGGAACTATAAATTTGGTCGCAAGATGAATAGAATGAAAGTTACACAACCTTACAACTTTACACTGCATGAATCTGACACTTTTTCCATCAACTAAAAACTCGACACCACATACAAACGGCTTGGAGATATAAAAAATAGAGAGAAGTTATTGTAGAGGGGCCCTACATGATCTTGTACCTTTAGATGAAATTTTTGTAAGTGCCATAGTTTTCGAGTAACAAATCGTCAAAGTTCTCTTCCTTTTTGCACTTCAATCTTTTAAGAGATATCACAGGTTCATTGTATCTCAGACCACTCTAGCATGTTTGGGTGTGAAACAAAATATTTCCTAGCATAAACCTACCCATCCAAACATGTTGGAACTCTCATTTTATTTGTACAATTAATTGAATTAAAGTTACACCACCTTGTAGCTTTACAAGTTGCATGTATGTCAGTTTGGTCTAATGGAATGCATGTCATTGAGTTTCAAGTGCATTCATGTATTAGAGTTAGATGTTGTAAATTATATTTCTATTATACATCAAAATTTTATTCCATGCCTAATGCATTTGTTTATGCATCATAATTGAATGACATTGACTCTTATCTTTTTGTTTGAATGGAGTATGACATATGCATTAGGTTGAATGGCATATATGACAACATCCTACTGATTTTTGATATTATGTTAAGCATACATCATAACTAGTGTTCATTATGGTGTGCTTGGTTTGTTTATTCATGTATGTCGATTATGACTTTTTGAGTGAAAGTTTTAATAAAATATACGCCACTAAGTAATATGGATTTTATTTGATGGTTACAAATGATGTTGTATGGAATTTTTTTTGAATTTTTCTTGTTCATGCATTATGGTTGAGTGACATTGATGCTTCTATGTGATTATATGACATTTTCATGAAGGAATTGATGATATACATAATTTTGTTGTATGTTGGGTTTTGTTGAAAGGTTGCATTAGATTTGTATGGCATGCTTGGTGTTCTTGTTTATACATCATAGTTGATTTCAATTGATTCCTACATGATTCCATGGATTTTTTATGGAAGATCTAGTGACATAGATAGACTTGTATGATAGGCTTGATTTGAAGGTACAAATTACATGTATGTCATTGAATTGTAGAGGTTTTATTTGAATATTGTATCAAAATCATATAGCAAGTTTGGTGTGGATCAAGGTTGATTGACATATATGATAATATCATATGAGTGTTATTTCTTTTGTGTGAAGTGTACATTACGACTAGTGTGCATCAAGTCCATATGGTATACCTAGTTTTCCTATTCATACATTATGGTTAGCAACATTCATTTTTGTGCATTAAAATAATACAAATTTTATGTGGAGAGTAAAATAACATGTATGTCATGGAGTTGTATTTGCTTTGTTTAATGGTTGTATCACACTCATATACCGTGCATATATAGTTTTTGTTCATGCATCATGGTTGAGTGATGTCTTATTTATTGATCATGATTATTGTATAAATTTAACATGAACAATATAATCAATATCTATCTTGTTGATTTCTAAGGACTTTTTTTAAAGGTTGCATCAAATCCATATGGTTTACATAATGTTCTTGTTTATGTATCATGGTTGAAAGATAGTGATTCTTATTCATGATGATTTTATATATTTCATATGAAGGATCTAGTGACATATTATTAAGCTTCTAGTTTTTAATGGAATGAATGTCATTTTGTTGTAATGGCTTTGTTTGATGGTTGCATCACTCATACGGTTTATATAGAGTGTTTAGCACCATTGGGTGACATTGATTTTTATCAAGATGATTATATTTCATTAAGTTGTATGGGATTCTTTTGAAGTTTTTAATAAAAAAAAAATCAATTCCACTCAATCATGTTGTATAAATGAGCACATTAAACACATCATAGGATTTTTGTGCAACATTCAAATAAACCTATACATATTGAAAAAGATATCTGCTCATTTATCCCTCAACCCCCATGTTTCTAAGGATGGTTTTTTTTTTCATTTTTATGTTGCACAATTATGACTTTAGTCAATCATATTTATGACTTCATTTGTTGCTCATAAGATTTTCATAAGATACTCTTTTTATCTTTATTTCCTTGTCTATGACAACATATTTCTTTGAGGCATTTTTTCAAATAGTTCATGGTCTTGTCTATGCTTCCACATTTTTCATACATGTCTACTAGAGAATATTATCAAACAGTTCAATACCTTGCTGCTATAGCTAATTTCTTTTTTCTTTTCATTCCATTCCATCACCATGAGACCACATTTCTTTGAGGTATTTTTTCAAGCAATTCATGGCCTTGTCTATGCTACCAAATTTTCCATACTTATCTACCAAATCATTTTATCAAATAGTTCACTACCTTGCTTCTATGGCTAAAAGTTTTGCTTGTCATGGAATTCCATCACCATGAGACCACATTTCTTTGAGGCATTATTTCAAATAGTTCATTGCAATGTGTATGTTATTGCTTAGTATTACACTTTGATATATTTTTTCCAAGCATCCATAGCCTATTGGAAAGTACTTGTTTTAGGATTTTAGCCATCAAAGCAAGATAAAATGCAAATTTTTAATGAGAAGCAAATGCAAATTTTACATCTATCAACATCTAGTTATTAGTTATGCAATGTGAATAATGCTCTGTGTTTGAAATATGTGCAATGCAATGTAATCAACAATAGAAATATAAACTAAAAAAATCTATTTTTTATAATTGATTAGTTAAACTCTTTAACATCAAGGTAGTGAAATATTTGAAGAAATGCTTTGGAAGACATTAGCAACCATTAGCAGTGAACAAAATTAAGTTTTTAAAATTCATTAGCAGCAAGGTAGTGAATTATTTGATAAAATTATTTGGTGGAAATGTATGAAAAATTTGGTACCATAGAAAATGAAATTAACTATTTGAAAAGATTCCTCAAAAAAATGTGGTGTCATGGAATGCCATGAAAAGTAAATGCAATTGGCAGCTACTCCTAGTTATTAGTTATGCAATGTGAAGTAATTGCATAACAACTTTGGTTGACTTTATAAAAAAATATATTTTCACTGAAATTTTGTCATCTATCAACATCTAGTCATTAGTTGTGCAATATGAATTAACTCTTTGGATTTTAAAGATGTGCAATGCAATGCAATTAGTGATATGAATATAAACTACAAAATCTATTTTTTTACAATTCATTAGTTAAAATTCATTAGTAGCAAGCCAACAAATTGTTTGATAAAATTCTTTGGACCTAGACATATATGAAAAATGTGGTACCATAGACAAGGAAATGGACTGTTTGAAAAAATTCCTCATAGAAGTTTGGTCTCATGGAATGCCATGACAAGAAAATTCAATTGGTAGTTGCTCCTAGTTATTAGTTATGCAATGTGAAGTAATTGCATAATTGCTTAGGTTAACTTTGTAAAAAAGTACTTATATTATAATTGAAAGTTTGTCATCTATCATCATTTAGTTATTAGTTATGCAATGTGAAGTAATTCTTTAGTTTTGAAATATGTGCAATGTACTGTAATCAATCATATGAATATAAACTACAAAAATATATTTTTTACAATTCATTAGTTAAAATCTTTAGCAACAAGGCAATGAATTGTTTAATAGAATGCTTTGATAGACATGTACGAAAAATGTGGTACAATAGACAAGGTAATGAATTGATTGAAAAACTTTCTCATAGAAATGTGGTCTCATGGAATGTGATGACAAGAAAATGCAATTGGTTGTTGCTCCTAGTTATTAGTTATGCAATGTGAAGTAATTGCATAATTGCTTTGGTTGACTTTGTGAAAACTATATTGTAATTGAAATTGTGTCATCTCTAAGCTATGGTATACCCTATATCTAATTTTTTTACTTATTTTCTTAGTCTTTTCACCTTTGGAACTCTATCTTCTTTCAATCATAGGTGTCGTGTATGGAAATGATGGATGCATCAACCCTTCAACCAAAGTATGTACAAAGAGAGAGATCCAATTTCACACTTACCACACTTAAGGAAATCTTAGAGATCTTCACCAAATAAAGGATGGAAAAGATCTAACAATAAGGTATCCTAATATAGGGTTTGAAATTAGAAAAGGGGTTCACCACCAAGTTTAGATTTGGAAAAGAAAATATTGGAACACATAGTGTGATATGTAAACAAATGCTAAATGACCTAAGAAAGTAAACAAAATGCAATCGAAAACTATGAAACTAGAAATGTGTACCTAGGAAGAATGGAATGACTAGAAGTAGCTCTAAAATTCTAGATATTTTGACTTTTTGACTGATTGGGACTCATTCACCAACCTAGGTGAATTAGTCCTAAATTAGGGTTTCTACCCAGAAATTTGTTTTGAGAAAGAGGGTACTAGAATCTAAAAATAGATCTAATAGAAACTTTCAGTTGGATTCATTCACCATTAATGGTGAATGAATCCTACTCCACTTTCCTAGAAATTGAAGATTCTGATATGCTCTCCAACACCTGAACTTTCATCCCAAACTGAGTTTCAGATTCGAACCTGTGAAAATACCTGTATAAAACATAATATAACTTGATTTTCTAATTGTGGGTTTTCCTCGGTCAAACCCCTAGTTTGGTAATTAAACTTTGAAAAGAATAATGGAATGTGCATAAAAAACCTAGCATTAAGTGGGTCTAAAACTAGGAAATCTGAAATATGATGCAATCCTATCCTAAGGTGCAAGAATAAGATGCTTGAATGAAAATTGAATGAAGTAAGATTCAACTTAGGATATCTCTAATCACCATGTAAGTGAATCTCAATTATGTTTAAACCTTCCTTAAGTTGAAAGTAGAGTGAAAATGGAAGATGAAATCACTTAGAAAACAAGTCCTTAGGCTTGTCTTGATGGCTAGTTGCATCTCCCCAACCTAGAATTCATCACGATTCACCATAGAAATCCATAATAAACCCTTGAATTGAATGAAACTAAGCTTGAAGACCTAAAAAAACACTGGAATGCTACTCCAAAGCTTCAAATTTGCTGCCAATAAACTTTTGAATGCTCTTGTGAAAGATTCTCAATACTTAACTCTTGAATGTGCTTACTCAAGATGGCTTAGAATTATGCTTGGATGTGAAAAATCACTTAGAAACTTGTATTTATAGGCATTAACACCTAATTGACTGTTAATTAGACCTCAAAGGCCAACATCCATTGGAAACTTGAATTAAATTGGTGAATTTCTTTCTCAAATTTGAAAAATACCCCAAATGGGTCCCACCAAAGGGGAATAATTCATCGAAGGTGGTGAATGAGTCGCACTTGAGGTTTTTGAGGTGGTTTTTTGGGATTTGAATGTTTTAAATTTATTTTGTTAGGATTTAAGTGATTTTATGGGATTATGAGTGGGATGAGCCTCAAGATCCAAAATAATGGGTCCTAGGGGCCTATAAATGGTGATTTAAAAGGGTAATTAATACAAGGTACCCAAGATATTCCCAAATTAGACCAAAGATTGTAATATCTCCAAGAAGAGAGTACAATTTCGGTGGTCACATTTAGCCCCCACTTTAGCGCCCATTTGACTATACATGCATATGTAAGCTAAAGGACTCTAAATAGTACCCTTTATCTTGTAAAAGGATACTCATTGAAAAGGCGGGAGAATGAAGCCCCTAGTGTAGTTATCTGCAAAACTACAACATTAGAAACCACATCCTAGAACACAAATTTGTCAGTTGTCCAAAAATACTCTTATCTAACTAAAAGAAAATCAACTTCGAGGGTAGATGTATGGCCCCCCTTGATTCTGCTTGCTTTTTCAAGGTGGAATCAAGGTAGAAATCCAACCATATCAAATTAGGTAAGTCATATCATAGGGAATTTCCAAGTACCATGCCACATAATGATAGACAGTTGATGATGTCGAGAGTAGAATCATGATTCCAACACAATGAATGATGTTAAAAATAGAACTCTCTAGCACCCATTATGTTTATTGTACTAAAATGCACTTTTTAACCCTATTGTAGTTAAAACCCTAGTTTTAATTAACATAAGACAAAAAAAGGGAGGTGAATACTTAATTTTTCATTTACTTGTTGAAGCTTGAAAATGATTGAGGAAGAGTGAGAGATGCCTAGCAGATGAGATTACAGGCCTTCAAGATTGGACGTGTTGTGGGAACAGGTGGCACGTAGCGAACACCATCATGAGGTGAGTTGATTTTGCTGACTATGCTTTGTCCTTATGCAATGATTTTATGATTTTTGTGCATTTATAAGTTAATAAGGGCCCTGGAAAATTTTTTTCGTAAAGCATCCCTTTTTTCATGAAGTGTCCCATTGTTTCACAAAGTTTCCCTTTTGTTTGCGAAGTGACCCACTTTTTCACAAAGTGTCTCATTTCTTTGCGAAGTGTCCTAAAAGGATTCTAAATTGTCTAGGTACATTATGAACACACACTAGAACAACTTTAGTACACTTATATGATTATTGATGTAAAAAAATTGAAGAAATTAGACTACTTATAGGATATAGTTTCACTTTTTTTGCTAGGTACCTACTTATTCGTGTCAGTGTCTAGGTGGTAGATGGATTAGTTTGTTGAGAGATTTGGCTCCCACTCTTTCGATGGAAGACACAAAGCTATTATAGATTGTTAGAGTATATTGGGTGTACCTCATTCCCCCTTTGAGGTACCTAATGTGATGTTGATGGCACTAGCAGAGTGTTGGGATGCCGATACATGCACATTTCATTTTTCAATCGATGAGATGACAATCAAAATAGAGCACATTCATTGTATACACCAAGTTCCTATCTGGGGTGAGTGCATCTCCTTTCGAGTGGAGCGAACATTCTAGGAGATGAAATATGACATGCAGTATCGTCTTTATGGACCATTACATGATGAGCAGGTGAGGGCACAAATTGATCTGGCTCTTCTATTATATTCACAAGCTCCACTAGTTAGACATATTATGATGGTCATAGTTGCATTAGTACTCAGCCAAAATTGTTGGGGAGTACACCTGGAGGTAGGATTGATACACTTGATATGAGGGATGGTAGAGTACCATATAGTATACGCCTGGGGGAGATGTAACCTAGCACACCTATATTATGATATTGGTTGATTTGTCTACTAGGAGGTGGATAGTATGGTACATTGTATGCTTCTACAGGTGTGGTACATTGAGCATATCACTTGTAGTAGACCTACTGGCTTCCCATGTTTGACAACCTTGGGGTATCTTGAGGCCTTCACCTATCTTCTACAATGGTTATTTCTGGAGAGTGTGATTAGACCACCTAGAGGAGGATGAGATCCTTTGGAGACCTTATCAGCTTGTGCTTCCATGGATATATCACTCTTAGTAGTTGAGGAGATTACAACTAGATAGAATTTTTCTTAGTAGACATGATTACGTAGTATGTCCTTTCTACTACGATCAAGTCATGCGGTAGTTTGGGAAGATGCAGATAGTACCTTGGGAACAACCCTTGTTCATAAGATTAGTGTGGAGTGCTTAGAGACCTGGTGATATAGTACGATTCACTATAGAGAATGTTGTCTTTAGTGAATCTGGGTACTTGGATAATGATATGCCTCTAAACTCTAACGCAGATGACATTGGTGATGACTATGAGGAGTGGTGGGCTATATCACATCCAACTTCCATGTTTCCTATGGAGGATCCAATAGGTTATGCGGTACAACTTCTAGATGAGGGAGACGATGTAGAGGATAGGGCTGGGGAGACACGCTACATGGTAGTAGACATATTTACAAATGTCATAAATAAGGAGTATAATGAGGATGTAGATCCTGACTATGATTACCAGGAAAAAGGAGATGAGGAGGATGAGGAGGAGGAGGATGAGGAGGATGAGGAGAGCAACACTCCATGAGTGAGGGTGATGCAACAACATATGACCAATAGAGCACAAGTGGGGAGAGCCCTCTCCCATTCGTATGACTAGATCACAAGTAGCAGCTACAATAGGCACCAGTACCTATAGTCATGGGGAGGATACCACATCCTCCATATCCCCTGCACGTGATGAGGCTAATTTTACATAGCCTTCCAGGGATATAGGTGATGATATTTCAATTTTTTTAATACTTTTTTTATATTATTATTAGAGTTAAAATTTGGGTTTTGAAGGGGCCTCGAAACCCAATACATCAGAAAGTAACTACAAAAAAAGATATCATTAACCCAAAAAATAGCCCAACAATAGCAACCTATTAGGAAAAAGATAGCCAAAAAGGAGGATCCCACCAACAACACTACATCCATGTTAGAATATCTGCCACCTCCACGTCACTAGCCATAACCTTCTATGCATCATCACAAACATCATAAATACCCTTCCCATATGCCCCAAACTAAGCTTTAGTTTTGTTCCTAGTCCTCGCTCCAGGTCCATATGTATTTACCTCTAAAATCAAAATAATACCTTTCTCACCACCCTTCCTAGTAGCACCTTCCTCCTCTATCAGCTCACTAGAAGCAACTACCTCATCAACATGGGCACTATCCTTACACTTGTTAGGACTAACCATAAGGGAAGTAATAGTAGTAGACTCAAATTTACCAACAGATTTTTGCACCTTCCCTCCTCTCATAATAGTATCCCAAATTTTCATCATTTGATCCTCAAGGATGAGGATTCTTCCTTCATTATTTTGTTTCATTTTGAGAGTTTCCTTTGCAATAGTGTTTGCCATAGTATTTAAAGAGTCAAACAACTCATCAATCTTATTCTGGATAGAGGACCCCTCAACCTTACTAACCACGCCCCTAACTTTGACATTAGTTTTATTGAGTTCATGAAAAAACCATTTAAAAAGCTTAAACAAGACAATGCACCCCTCATGAACAAATCCAAGCACATCAAAAAAATATTCTTTATCAATATTGAAAACCCCTTTTCCTAAAACATCTTCCTCTTTAGAGGAACTAACCCTATCTTGACCAGTAGAGGTTTCCTTACCTTCTTCAACAACAATCAGAGACTTGAGTTTGGGGATGGAGCTCACAATTTCCTCCACCACCACCTTTCTCTTATTGATCCTCTCCTAATCCACATCTTGGGAATCCACAACAATAGCAGCTTCCCTAGACTTATCTTCCAGCTGCATAATTGGCTTAATACTCAAGGAAACATCAACAAAGACACCATCCGCACTAGTAAGACGAAGGTCCTTTTCCATAATTTGGCTCATAGACTTCAAAACCCTTTTCTTTCCGTTTCCTTCCCCCAAAACCTTCTTCTACTTAGCAACCAGGGGCGGTGATGAGGCCTCCCCATACAAATCATTCTTCACCTTCAGACCCCTTCTCAACACATCAACAACAACATCTTTGCTACAAGTTAAATAACCCTCACTAGCACACGGTACCCCCTTTTTCTTCTTTTCCATAGTAGGGGAAATGTGGACCCCCCTCTAGAGATGCTAGGAAGTGAGGAAAGTAGTCCACATCCTCCTTTGACTCAGACTCTTTTTCCAAAATTAGTTTCCTTTTCTTGACTTTTTTGCTGGTTAGTACCTCTTCAAATAGTCTCATACTTCTCAGCATGTTTGGACTATTTTTCTTTCAAGGTGACCATAGGTTTAGCAACCTCAAAAGACTTCACATAATCAGAGATGAGAAGAATTAACCCTACATGCAAGATGAGATATTTTGAATTTTTCTTGTGATCCTTAAGACCTGAATCAAGAGACATCAAAAGATAGAATGGGAAAGAAACCCTCTTCTTCTATTGGAAGTGATTAAGCAAGATGAAGTGGTTTGCATTAAACGCTAAAAAATGGCCTTCCAATGTAGTGTAGTGTATTATCTCCTCCACAAAATCCCCCCATAAAGCCTTAAGAGAACCTCTCTAATATCCTTCACTCCTTGCAGTCCTCAAATTCTTCTCTTCATTATCTTTGAAAAATATTTTCATAGCGGTCTATGCCTCCTTTTTATCCCTAAAGACTTTCATTCCCTGCATAGCCAGACAAGCTATACCAGCAATAAATTCTTCATTAACCTCAAATTCTATCCCATAAAGCTTAAGCACTCTGTCATTCCATCCTTTAGCAAAAAGCTTTGTTACCTAAGGATTATTACCATGAAGTTTCTCCAAGTAGGGTGTTAACCCTCCCTTATCTAGCACTTGCCAAACCTCCTTTCTCTTCCTAGCAACTTCACATGACGAGGGTTCAACACGATTCTGTCTCCACCCATCTCACCACAATTAGTAGTAACTACCTTGAGGGCTCCAAGAACAGAACAAAGAAGACTCTGGAAAACAATACAAAGACCACCCAGAATCGATGTGAGGCCAAAGTTGGAGTAGGGGATAATAATGACCATAGAGTTCTATTTCCTATGGCACCTAGCTCCTGTACTAATCTCTTGATTCAAATCTTGCACATCATCCTTTCTCATCAAAATCAGCCACGTGAAGAAAGGCTTGCATGCTGCCAACCATAATGAGAAGTTGATCAACTTAAAATCAACAATCATTGTTCATAATAGCAATAACCTATAGAGGAAGAGGGTCATTTAGACCCCACTCCCTAAATTCTTTAACACTAATGTTAGAAAAAATGTCCACTAACACATTACCTTCTCTTAAGATGTGTGATATATAATACTCATCAAAGGGTTTCAAAATATCTATCAAGTCCCTTATCAAAGAATCGATGGTCCAAGAGGGGAGGATGCAATCTTTCAAATTATTGATGATATTTAGAGAGTCCCCCTCCAACCAAACTTTCATATAACCTTTAGTTTGAGCCAATTTGAGACCATGATAGGCTACAACCACCTTTTTATACTTCTTTTTTATGCTTATGCTTTATATATATATATATATATATATATATATATCATGATGTGTATTGATATTTTATTGTTTCTACCTTGCAAGAACTATGAGAGACTTTTGAGATCTCTATCGACAGGTGGCTACAGAGATGGTGTCCCCATCCATCATGTATCAAGACCCAAAGTTGTTGAGGCCATAAGTTAGACTGCGGGAAGCATATGATATTTTGAGGAGGTGCATCCACCGAGTTGATGCTACCCCCATGGCACAGTCATCCTGAACCCCCGTAGTGTTTGAGATACTAGAGGTAGAGGTAGCCAGGCTATAGGTGGAGAGAGGTCAGATAGCAGGAGCATATCGACAGGCCCTTGGTCAAATACAAGGATTATATTTTTCTCTCGGTACATTCAGTGGATCGCGGTAATGATCGCACACCACTGTCTCCCTACATACTGCTACTAGACACATGCGAGCACTAGATCCCAAGGGATTTAGTAGTCACAAGCCTCAGTAGTATTGTATATTTGATGTAATGTACACAAAACTTTGATATATATATATTTATATACATATGAGCGCTTGATGTTTTATGTTTTTTGTTCCAATGTTAAATGTCAATGTGATTAATTAACCTTTGCAAGATTATCTAATGAATTCTTCCATAATTAATATGCCTTATGTGATCTATCAAAAAATTATTATAGTTTCTCTTAGATGTGACATTGTGATTAGGTATGTTATGCTAAATTAAATGCACCTATGATCTAATTAAAGAACAATAAATCCATATGGGTATGTGCAGGATCATGGTGGGCCAAAAAGTGGCGATATGATGGGTATGTTGCTGAAGAATTTTTTCTTACCCAAAATTGATAAAATGAAAAGGATTTTTAAAGGATTTTCTCAGCTTTCCACCAATATAAATTATTCTTTACTTTGAATTTAATAAGTAATTATTATTCATTTTCTATTCAAATTATCACTAAAGTCCTGATTGATAGGCTGATTGAAAAATATCTATAGCTTTCAAATGGTATCACATTTTTTGAATCCAAAACATGCGTCACATTCTATGCTTTGCATTCTATAGGATTAAAAAAAGAAAAATTGAATTTCATGAATTTTTGATCAAGTTAAGTTGGTTAGACATACGATTTTTTTATATTTTTAAAATTTGTAATAAAAAATTCATAATTAATTATTTACTTGGAAAAAAATTACAAAAAAATATGCATCATATTGGGACATGAGTCCCCTACTTATATCTAAAATATTATAAAAATTAATTATTATTTTATTGTGGTTAGGGTGGTTAGATAGACACCTACTTCTTTTTTCCCTAAAATTTAAGTACTACTGCATTAAAATTTCAAATTTTCACCAAATAGATTTTTTTCTTTTAAAAAAACCTAGTATTTTAGAAACTACATTCAAATTTATATAGATTATATTCTTACATATTTTTGAAATAATATAGATAATTTATTAAAAAATTTACGTCAAGTTTCCTAGCTTTGATTTTTCTAAATTTTTTGCCACTTAAGGGCCTATTTTTTCCATGATGATCCTACACATACCCATATATGGATATAATCTAACACAACATAAAAAATGAATTTGAATAGCATGATACCTAAAGTAATCAAATAAAAATGAATTAAATAACCACTTTAGTGTTCAAGACACACAAATAATTGTTTGTCAAGAACAAAGCAATGTGAAAGCATATGGCATCTAATCCAATAGCTCTATCCGCACTGCTTACCATACATACTATTCAAGGGGAATAGACATAGTACTGGTGCAGATGTGAAAAATTGATAGGGTCTTTGAGAGGTGTTCCATCTAGTTCAGTAAACATATATGCACCAGATCCAAAATTAAATTCAATTATGTAAGGTCTTAACCAATTAGGACTAAATTTTCCCTTTTCATTTGGATCAGTGCTAATGTTGCGTTGATTTTTAGATAAGACTAAATCACCCTTGTTGAATGCATGAGGGATGACATTGTGATTGTAAATTTGTTGTTTTCTTGTAAAATAAGCTTGAAGATGCTCAAGAGCGTTGATACGTTGTTCATTGAGCATTTCAAGTTGATGTAATCTTTTCTCTTATACTTTCATTCATCAATAAGTCCTTGAATAGTGATTCTTAATGTAGGGATCTCTAGCTCCAAGGGAATCAATGCTTCAATCCCATAGACAAGATTATAAAGTGTATTTCCCATAAATGACTTATTCAACACTTGTGTGATAAGCCCATAGTGCATAATGGAGTTTTGTGTGCCAATCTTTATGATGCTTGTGAACAGTTTTCTTTAGGATTTGTTCTATAGCCTTATTAGTTGATTCAACTTGATTGTTAGATTTTGGGTAATAGGGTGCCGAAAAGCGATGTTGTATGTTAAATGTTTCTAATAATCTCTTCACATCATTATTCTTAAATGGTGTACCATTATCAGAGACTAACGAGGAAGACATTCTAAAGTGAGCAATAATGTGCTCCAATATGAAGCGACATATTACATGAGCTATTGTTGATTGAAGGGGAATGTATTCTACCCATTTTGTGAAATAATCTATTGCAGCAATGATTAATGTACGTCCGATGAAGGAAGGGGTGATATCTTGCCTATAATTTGTAACTCAAAAACTACAAAGGGCCACATTAGGACTTGAGCTTAGAATTCATAAGCAATAGCATGAATTAAAGTGCTATGCTCTTGACATTTATGACATTTTCTAATGTATTCAAAGAATTCTTGTTCCATGTGTGTCCAATAGTACCCAATGTAGATAAGTTTTTGAACCAATGTTTTTCCTCCAAAATGGCCACCACAAGCACCTGCATGAGCTTGTTCAAGTGTTGTGGGGATCTCTGATTTTTCTAGGAATCTGAGTAAGAGACCATGGAATAATCTCTAATACAATACATTAATGAGAATTATATACTTAGATGCAAGCTTTCGCAAGCGGGCTCGACTATTTTTTTTTGTGGCTTAGGAAAGGTACCATTTTTCAATAGTTATATATTGTATCATACCATTCACTCAAGTCTTCCTCGATTGTTGTGAACACTTCTTCCATCTTATCATCTTTTGAAGGTTTCATGATTGGGTGAATAGTAAACATGAAATATTTTGAAGAATCTTGAGGTGATATAAGAGAGGTGACTAGTCACCATTGCATTGGCATGCCGATTATCTTTTCGTGGGACATTGTTAATGGTAAATGATTCAAACTTCTCTAACAAGTTCATCCTTTTATTTTGATAATTTGTCATGGTTTGCTTGATATGTTCCATTTATTTGTTTGATGACTAATTGTGAATCACCAAAGATTTTAACATCTCTGGCACCTAATATTAAAGAAGCACATAGTCCAACAAGCAAAGCTTCATACTCAACGGTAAAGTTTAATCGATATGACAAGGGAATAGGGTTTCCTGAGGGCAGGATTAGGATAACCCTAGTGTCAGAGCTTGTTCTACACTTAGATCTGTCGATATATAATTCCCATGTATCAATTTTTATTTTCATCACATTATCATTAGGGAAAGAAACATTGCTAGGTAATGGCAAAGGGGAAGGAACATCAGCCAATTGGTAGGTCAAGGCTTGAACTTTGATTGGCTTTTGTGAAAAAAACTTCAGGTCAAACTTGATCAACATCACCCACTTGGCTAGATGTCCTGATAAATATGTTTTATTAAAAGGATGTTTAAGAGGGTCAAAAAAATTTATCACTTGTATTTCCACATTCAGTAAATAATGTCACAATTTGGTGGTAGAGAATACAAGGGCCAAACATTATTTTTTGATTGTTGTGAAATAAACAAGATTTTCTTTACCATTTTCTTCTTGTTGAGCCAACAATGCTATGAGAGCATGAGCTGATGTAGTGATATAAAGTATGAATGGTTTGTTTTGCATAGTAGGTTGTAAAATGGGTGGAGGTGCAAGGTATTCCTTGAAACTCTAAAAAGCCTATTTACAATCTTCATTCCAATCAAAGTGTACACCCTTTTTGAGAAGATGTGTGAATGGTAACGTTATATTAGCTAAAGATGAGACAAAATGGTGAAGGGATTGGATTCTTCCTTGTAATGTGCACAATTGGGAAATGTTTTAGGAGGTGGGATATTGATTATAACATCAATTTTCTTTGTTTCGACCTCGATGCCCCTGTGAGATATGATAAACCCTAAAATTTTTCCCCTATCTACACCAAAGTCACATTTTTTTTTGGATTCAGTCTCATCTTGTATTTTTGCATTTGTTCAAAGATATTTCAAAGGACATTCACGTTTTCTTGTCTTGTTAAATATTTGGCGAGGATATCATCAACATAATCTTCCAAGATCTTATGTATGTGATCGTGGAATATCAATGTTAGCTTGTTGATATGTTGCACCTGCATTTTTCAATCCAAAAGGTATCATAACCCAACAAAATGTTCCCCAAATAGTTGTAAACGTTGTTTTGTATTGATCTTGAGGGTTCATGAAAATTTGATTGTATCCAAAAAATTCATGCATGAATGACAACAAAGCATGTCCCACAGTTGAGTCCACTATCATATCAATATTAGGAAGGGGTAAATAATCTTTTAAAGATGCCTTATTTAAATCCAAAAAATTTGTGCACATCTTAATACCATTGTCAAGTTTTGCAACTATGACAATATTTGAGTTAAAAGGGGAATAATCGATAGGTCGTATGAAATCAGCATCAAGGAGGTTTTCAAGTTCACCTTTAACAAGAAAGGCTATTTTAACATTCATCTTTCGTATCTTTTGTCTAATAGGATTAGCATTTTCAGCAAGAACAATGTTGTGTGTTACTATATTGGGATCGATTCCTAGCATGTTTGAATATTTCCAATAAAAAAGTTTGGGAAAGTCATGGAGCAAGGTTGTAGTATCCTCTTGTTCTTCATCATCGAGACACTTCCCTATCTTAATCATTTTCTCTTTATAATTTATATCCATTGGTATATCAATTGTATCTCATAAAGGAAGGCCATTTGGCTTAGGAAATTCAGGGTTGTATTGTTCCACACTTATGTCTTGCTCATTACTTTCATTGTCTGCATATTTTTTCTTGGTACTAATCATAGAATATGTAACTTTTTTCTTTGGAGGAGAATAAGGTGACTTGTCATAAATTCCTAACATTTTCTTCAAGGCTTCATCATTTTTAAAGTTCTCCCATGCTAGTTGTACATTTATGTCAAGTAATTCAAGATGCTTCGTGGTGAGGCTGATTCTTGGCTTGCATGTGACATTGTTGATGTTTAGTGATGGTCTTTTGTTTTCTTTTTTTTTTCTTAGAAAAAGAGTACCCCAAACTAGTCTTTGTCTCTTGTGTATTAGGTTCTATAGGAACTCAAATGCCTTGCTCCTTTCCATAACCTTTGCCATTGTAACCCAATTGTCTCACTAGTGCATAACCTCTCCCATAAAGTTTTTCCATTTCTTTTGGGTTTGGTGGTTGTTGATAATCTATCTGATCAAAGTTAGTGGTGTAATTTGTAGTTTCTTCCAAAGTAGATGAGGTAGATGCATTTGATGGTTCTTCCAAATTCTGAGTTGACATGACGATTGGTTGTTCTTTTTTTCATCCTCTATTCTTGTAATTATGTACTCTCCCATAAATGAAGGTGTGAACTGCAAGGAACCCCAATCATCATCCAATAATTTGGATACTATTTCTTGTTCTTGCTTGTCAACCTTTATATTTTCTAGGTTGGATGTTGGAATTAATGTACACAGGGGGCTTGTTGCTCTTTTTTCAAGTTGTAAGTAGATTTTAGGCTTGGGGTCTATTTCAACTTGGTATACCTTGTTGTTATAGACTTATTTCATGATATGATGATGGGTCAAAGGCACCACATGAATCTCATGAATCCATGGTCTCCCCAAAAGAATATTATATTAAAGGTCATGAGGCATGACATGAATCAGATTTTGTAAGGTAGCCATTCCAACTATAATAGGTAATGTGATGATACCGAGTGGTTGCTTGATAACATTGCAAATTATTTAATCAATAAGGATTCAAGTTCAATTTTTGATTTGTCCACATGCAATCTATCTAAGAGTTTCATACTACACACATTAATGGCTGAACCATTATCAACAAGGGTCCTTTTGATGCCTATTTGATTGAATTGGGATACTATCATAAAGGCCTCATTTTTCTTTCTCAATTCCAAGGGTGGGAGCTCATGTTGGTGAAAAGTAATGTCTACATTAACTGTATTCATTCCTTGTATTAGAGCTGCCACATCATTTGTATTTGTACCATGAGGGACCACTACTTTTTGTAAGGCTATTTGAAGCATAGTGTGATAGTTTGGTGAATTCGGGATGAAGTACCATAGGGATATATTCACAGGAGTATTCTTAAGTTTTTCAACAAGATCATACTCCTTCCTAGTATTCGAAGGTAAACACGAAGCACTAGGAAATATGGCATTAGGAAATGATAATTTTTTTGGGGTTGGTTGTTATGGTTGTGGATTATTTCTAGTGTTATATGTGTGGGAAATGGTATTATGATTCGTTTGTTGCAAGGCATCATTCTTAGGTGGATAAAGGGTAAACTCAAGATTTTTTTTAGGCTAAGGCTTGTGCGAAGGTGGGTAAAGGATAAGTTGAGGTTGAATCACATTGACTTCTCTTTTTTTTCAGTGCTTCACAACAAGCCTTAGTGGATGGGAAGAGCTTCATCTAACATGTAAAAGTCATCACTACTAAAAGGCTTGAGGGTTAAGTTAGGTTCACTTGGTTTGGGATTTTCATGACAAACCTTAGTGGATGATCCTAGTGAGAGGAATTCATTAAGGGCTTCATCTAACATGGCTAATTCATCACTGCTAAAAGGTTTGGATGATATGATTTCTCTAAATTTAAGCATTTTTTGAATTTTTTCTTTTGATGTTTTTAGTTTTTGTCTTCATTTGCTAATGAATCTGATCTAGTGAACTAGGAACTAATGTTGAAAATGAAAATTGCAAAAATCTAATGCTATTCATAATTGCCATGAATGTAAATAATTCTATTTCTAATGACTTCAATGTAATAGAAATCAATTGAATGGAAACATAAAAGTACTGAGAGAAAATAGAAGCTTAAAAACTAGCAATTTAATTCTAAAAATAACAATGTAAAATTTGTGCTAGGACTAATTCATCTAGGGTGGTGAATGAGTCCCGGTAGGGATTTTGTTTAGATTTTTCTAATATTTTTGATTGATTTTTATGTTTCTTATACTATATGATGTGAGACTAAGATGTGAATGCAAAAATTTACTAATGAACAATGAAATTAAGATGCAATAATGTAAGCTAAATGAGCTTTTCACTAATGCAAAATTTAAAACCTGAGAATGTAAATTAATTGATGCAAAATGCAATGCAATGTTAATGCAAGATAAATCTAGGATTTACATGCACTCCAAATCAAAATTAAGATGTTCTAAATTCTAGTTCACCAAAATGTCGCGCATGGAAATGATGAATGCGTCAACCCTTCAACCAAAGGAGGTACAAAGAGAGAGATCCAATTTCACAATTACGACACTCAAGGACACCTTAGAGATCTTCACCAATAAAGGATGGAAAATATTTGACAATAAGGTATCCTAAGATAGGGTTTGAAATTAGGAAAGGGATTCACCACCAATTTTAGACTTGAAAAAGAAAATGTTGGAAAAGACAGTGTGATATGCAAACAAAATGTAACATAAAACTATGAAACTAGAAATGTGCACCTAGGAAGCATGGAGTGCCATAGAAAAAAGGACCCTTTGCTTGAAATAGGATTAATTCATGATAAAATGGAGTTAATAAAGTCGTAATCTATTGTTGTGAGGAATTTTATGCATCCACACTAGGTCTTGGACCCTTACAAATCAAATAGCATGCTTTTAATAATGTCTTGTAAAGGTGTTATAAAGTCTTATAAAGGACTTTCATGCTTTTCTAGACTTAATCAACTTATTTCTCCCTAATTAAACATTATAAAATGTGTTTATTAACATTATTATATCAATATAAAAGGTTCTTAATGTAAACTTAATGGTAAACTAGTGTTGTTATGTGTCTTGCACATTCACATTGGTTTTTGTGCCCTTCTAGGCTATGTGGACCTAATTTTAGTGTTCTAAAGTGTATTTAATCACACTTGCACATTGATTTGTGTCACAAGCCCTATTTTACATTTATATCATCACTAATAGGTCTGTAATGACCCATATTGTGCATCTTGAGGCTTTAATTAATCAAATACTTGACAAAGTTGCAAATTACACCTTATTTCCTTATTCCCTGGCTTCTTAGCTGTCAAATTGGCCCATGTGGGACCCATTCACCATGCATGGTGAATTAGTACCATCCAGGTGGGACCCATTCACCATGTGTGGTGAATGAGTCCTGTTTGGCCCCCATTTTGACCTTTGAGCGGGAAAAAGTGAAATTTAAAGTTTATTTTCACTACATGTCAACCTGTGATGAGGTATTATCAGGTACTAAGTCACAATTGTCTATAAATAAGTATTTTTATCCCCATTTTACATCTAACAAATCATTTTGACATCTCTCATCATTAATTCATCTTCTATCTTCTCATCCAAGTCAAGCAAGTTAGGGTTTCTTCATTAGAAGTCTTCAAGTTAGCTTTCTAAAGCATTCAAGGGTTGAATCTTCCTCCATTGTTGTAGAATTTCAATATCAAATCATCATGAAAAGGTAATCATCTACATTGTTTCATGTTTCATTACTTTATTTCATCACTTTGGTTTAATTACCTAGAGGGGTTTGACTAAGGCAAACCCCCATATCCTAACCTTCAACACTTTTTCCCATTTGCATGTGTTTGTGTATACATATTTATCAAATGAGAAGGTGATAAAAGGTATTATTATCCCATCAAATTCATTCAGGGTGTTTCAGGCCCTATTTCAAGCTTGGAGAGGGTCTACAGGTCCAGTTTTGCAGATTCAGATTCGAAGATTCATTAGAAATAGAATTACAGATCCTAAGCCACAAAATCCAATCCAGATTTCTCTATTTTCTCGAAGAGGACTCATTCACCATTGATGGTTAATCATTCCCATTTCTAGGCTTGGAAAGTGATTTCTGAAGATCTGGACACCCAATTCCTCGAAATTGATTCCAACAGTTTCTAGCAAAAATAAGACTAATTCGCCATGTATGGAGAATCAGTCCCAGTGATCATTTCTAGTGTCTTCTACAAGTATTCAAATCCTCATTCCAATCTCTTCTAGCTTTTAGGTTCATATCTCCACCTAAGTTATTTTCTCTTTCAGTTTGTTTACATTCCTAGTCAATTTGTTTGAATACACAATATGTTTTCCAACAATTTTGCATTAGTTTAGAATACATTCCTTAATCTGCATTTTTTGTAAGTTTCTAGTAGTTAGATACATTCATACACACACTTCACACCCCTCTTTCCATTCCTTCTAGTGTTAACAAAGTCATTCTGGCCCATTTTCCTCTCCTTCTAGGTGAAAAACCCTAAGAAGGAGCTAGAGATTTTGGGGAGCCAAAATATTTGTTACACATGGAATGACTGGAGATAGCTCTGAAATTCTAATTTTTTTGACTTTTTGATTGACTGGGACTCATTTTCCAACCTAGGTGAATCAGTCCCAAATTAGGTTTCTGCCCAAAAAGATGTTTCGAGAAAGAGGGTATAGGTATATGCAAATAAAT
This sequence comes from Sequoia sempervirens, assembly GCA_007258455.2. Lineage (NCBI taxonomy): Eukaryota > Viridiplantae > Streptophyta > Pinopsida > Cupressales > Cupressaceae > Sequoia > Sequoia sempervirens. The sequence goes on along the minus strand of VDFB02271358.1, from coordinate 1,083,671,161 downwards.
CTAATAGACACCTTCTGTGGGACTCATTTTCCATTAATGTCAAATCATTCCTACTCCACTTTTCTAGAAAGTGAATATTATGATCTGCTCTCCAACACCTACACTTTCCTCCCAAATGGAGCTTCGGATCTGAACCTATGAAAATACCTACAAAATAGAATATAACTTGATTTTCTAATGGGGGGTTTTCCTCAGTCAAACCCCTAATTCAGTAATTAAACCATGAAAATAATAATGAAATGTACATAAAAAACCTAGTCTTAAGTGTGTATAAGACTATGGGTATGTGCAAGATCATCATGGAAAAAATAGGCCCTTACGTGGCAAAAAATTTAGAAAAATTAGAGTTAGGAAAATTTACATAAAATTTTGAATAAGTTATCTATATTATTTCAAAAATATGTAAGAATAGAATCTATAGCAAATTGAATATAGTTTCTAAACTACTATGTTTATTTTTTTTTAAAAAAATCTGTTTGGTGAAAATTTGAAATTTCAATGCAAGTACTTAAATTTCGGGAAAAAATAAGTAGGTGTCTGTTTGACCACCCTAACCACAATAAAATGATAATATTATTTTATAAGATTTTAGATATAAGTAGAGGACTCATGTCGATGTGATGAATATTTTTTGTAATGTTTTTCCAAGTAAATAATTAATTATGAATTTTTATTACAAATTTTAAAAAATATAAAAATTTGTATGTCTAACCACCAAAACTTCATCATTTTTTTTTTTTTAATCCTATAGTATGCAAAGCATAGAATATGATGCATGTTTTAGATTCAAAAAATGTGGTACCATTTGAAAGCTATAGTTGTTTTTCAATCAGCCTATCAATCAGGACTTTAGTCATAATTTAAATAGAAAATGAATAATAATTATTTATTAAATTCAAAGTAAATCATAATTTATATTGGTGGAAAGTTGAGAATCTCCTTTAAAAACCCTTTTCATTTCATCAATTTTGGGTAAAAAAAAATTCATCAGCCACATGGGCCATCATATTAGTTACATATTGCCACTTTTTGGCCCATCATGATCTTGCACATACCCCTAGGCAATCTGAAACATGATACACTTCTATCCTAAGATGCAAGAATAAGATTCTTTAATGAAACTTGAATGAAGTAAGATTCACCTTAGGAGATTTCTAATCACCACAAGTGAATCTCAATTATGTGTAAACCTTCCTTAAGTTTAAAATAGAGTGACAATGGAAGATGGAATCACTTAGAAAACAAGTCCTCATGCTTGGCTTGATGACTAGTTGCATCTCCCCAACCTATAATTCATCATGATTCACCATGGACATCCATAATAAACCCTTGAAATGAATGAAAGTGAGTTTGAAGACCTACAAAACACTGGAATGTTTCTCCAAAGCTTCAACTTTGTTGCCAATAAACTTTTGAATGCTCTTGTGAAAGATTCTCAATACTTAACTCTTGAATGTGCTCACTCAAAAAGGCTTAGAATTATGCTTGGATGTGAAAGATGACTTAGAAACTTGTATTTATAGGCATTAACACCTAATTCACCATTATTTAGACCTCAAAGGCTAACATCCACTGAAAAATTGAATTAAATTGGTGAATTTCCTGCTCAAATTTGAAAAATGTCCCAAATGGGACTCTTTCACCACCCTTGGTGAATGGGTCCCATGAAAGGGGACTCATTCTCCCAAGGTGGAAAATGAGTCCCACTCAAGGTTTTTGAGGTGGTTTTCAGGATTTGAATGTTGTAAATTCTTTTTGTTAGGATTTTAGTGATTTCATGTTATTTATGAGTGGGATGAACCTTGATATATGAAATAATGGGTCCCAGGGGCCTATAAATGGTGATTTAAAATGGTAATTAATAAAAGGTACCCAAGATACGTCCAAATTAGAGCAAGGATTGTACTATTTCCAAGAAGGGAGTACAATTTTGGTAGTCACAATAGGGTATGCCCTTCTTACTAAAGAACCACATAGAGCATGTTGGTTTATAGCTTGGCATTGATAGAACTTATGAAGGCATGGATTTTATTGGTTCTCTTTTGGTTGATCACAATGTCATCCCACCATTCATGCTTGAAGATTTCAAATCATGTACATATGAGATAGCTTATTTTTATGATGACAAATTCTCTACACATGAGGTAAAATCAATAAAATTGTTGCATGGAAACCTAGATCACTTTGATGAATTTGAACAAAGGTATTTAGCATTGCACGATTCAAAAGAAAAAGTTGATAAATATTCATCATTACCTATAGTATAATTCCAATCCTCTATGGAAACCACATCTAAAGAAAGACATGAGGTAAGGTTTTAATTTCTAAGTTATAACATCAGTTATAATTTTCTGATTTACAACAACAAAACTTTACCATTTCATACTCATAAGTTAGCAACCCATATTCATGGAGAATACAATGTTATAGAGTCTTCCAATTTTAGCACTAAAGTTTTGTGTGTTAAACATGAAGAATGTATTATGGATTCACACCATAAATGTTCTAATTTTTTATACCATACCATGGAGGATGTTATGAGGACATAAGATATGTGTGATGGATGGATACAAAGAGCTAGGAAGGCAAAGATTTTGGTTAACCAAGCAAAACAACACTTGCTAGAGGTCAAGGAATGTTGCAATCATACAAATCAAGAAATACAACAATGAGAAGGCTATGTTTAGTCACTATGCCTTCGAAGGGAAGAAGACATGGAGATGGATCATACAAGGGATGAGCATCTTGAGATGAGGTAGCAAGAAGAACATGTATATGAGTGTGAACAAGACAAAAAGCATCATTTCATGTAGGGTTTTCAATTTGACAAGTGTTATTCTAATTCATATCAATAGTATGTGGTGGATGGGTATGATTGATTATGTACCTATGAGATGGAAGGTGACTTGGATATATTTGTATGTAACCAAGTTGCACCATAATGAAAACAAGCAACTTACAAATGTAAGTCAAGATTTATATGGTTTCTATGGATTTGAAATTGTGTTCCCTCTATAATGTAGATACACATATGAAGTCATATTAAAAACTAGGAAATAATGTGATTTAAAAATTTGAAACTTTATAATATATTCCCTTTTCTCATTTCCATAGCATTTAGAACACAAGATAATGATACATATTTTAATAACCCAAAAAAAGTTATCAATTTATTGGGACTTTACAATTTCAATGTACATACTTATAAATAAATCCAATGAACCATCTGGGTTTGTTCTACTTCTTATTGTGTCAAGTATTGCCTCATAGTTAGACTCACACATCTTCCATAAGTTCTTGTTGACAAGTTTTCCTTGATATTTGATCAATTGAACATTGGTTGTCTTGACAAGGTTTAAGTAATGAAGGATCTTTCAATGCATGTCAATATCCTCAAATAACTCTACATTAGACTTGTTATGAGGGTACTTTCTAACCCATGTTCTACAAACAACCACTGAACCTATAGGATATTCTATTTTTTCTCCATCTATAACTGGGCTTCCAGTTTATTTTTGGCCTTGATACAGTGACATAAGTAATAATTTTTTCTCTCTTCAAAGTCTTCATCTACAATAATTGCACAAACATGCCCTACATTGATATGCGCATCTAGCTATATGAATTTAATGAACATTACAAAAATATACAAAGTAAGATATAACATGTAATTTTATAAACTATGCAAGAAGATATATTACCTAGTTCAAGTAGATATGATACATGATCAAATTCAATGGATGATTGCATCTTTCTAAATTTTAGAGCCATCGGGAGTAAATATGTGTCAAGTGGACTTAGAATTCCTAACCCGCATTCATCAATCCACTCATTTGAGTCACACTCATTCCATGTTTGAACTATACATGAAGAACAAAAGCATGCTATCTTCAATGTATAGATAGTCCATGAACCTGCATTGGAGCTTCTAAAATATTGTAGCTCACTCATTCCTATTAGTGTATAATATTCCTCATATCTTGCAATGTTAGTATCATCTACCAAACAAAAAATATATGAACTAAAGAAATACCTTTCTTATCTATACCCATACCATGATTGCACCACTAGACAACTGATTTTCAATCTATAAGCTTTGGACTATATTTGTACTTTAACTCTTCTTATGCTAAGGCTCTTTTGATACATGCTCCTGGACCATCATCCTCCCCCTTTCCATGCCTGACCTCTAATAAATTCTACATATGTTGAACGCCACTGATCCTATGCATCTTGCTCAACTAGTAAAACATTCTGGAGTTCTTGAGTTGTGATGTATAATTATTTGACCATATGATATGTTGAATAAATGATATCTCCCTACTAGCCAAATCAACATAGAACATCTAAAAGAAACCTTGCACGAACTCTGTAGAATGTGTGTGATCATCGCTGATGTAAAATTGGTACTCCCTCAATACCTTATTGTTATCCTTTGTACTATCAGTTTCATGAATGAATTCTATATGCATAAATATAGAGACCTATGTGCATTTGTAGTATTGTGATTTCACCTTGTTATGTGGTTTTAGTGTGTTTTAGTCTACAAAATCAACAACTAAAATGATGCTATGAAGTGGAAATGTGTCCTTGCATAATTTGAACTACGATTCCAACCATCGAGTTCTATGTGTATACCTTGCATACTCATAGACCACATGTTCATAAAAAGTTCCCATAAATTGATACATGAGAATCTTATCACTGACCAATTCACACTTTTTTGCTTCTATCCCATCTTTTAGACTATAGGTCGCTATCTTGTATTGCCAAATTCCACAATTTTGTTTCCAACTACATGTGTACTATCCATGTGTTTTCAAATTGGTAAATGTTCCAAACTCACACAATAAAAACATGTTCCATCCAAACATGATTTTTAATAAGAAAATTTACCTTCCACTCTTTCACATAAAATGGTAGAATAGAAATCCCTCGAAGATCTAGGCGGAGGCCTTAAGTTACATTCCTGCAAAACAATGTTAGTATGCATATCTACACATATACACTGGTAAATTTCATAATGCTTAGAAAAATCAATATGTACTCTAAAACAACAAGTAGTGCGTGTTTGATTGACTTTTACATAAAAGGATTTATAATTTCAAAAAAAACTTTGATAAATTTTAACTTGAGGATACATCTCTACAAACTTAGAGAAAATTGGGTTTGAGTGGTATCCAAAAAATGTTTCGGATTTGGCCCAAAGATTTGACTACTAATTGTCCTTCTTACAACATCTCTTTGATTGGGAGAGACCCTTGTGTTATTCTTTCTAAATTATTGTATTAGAGATCTCAAGGCTTGAACAATTTCTTTATCTTTTCATGGTAGTCTACTTGAGAATGTCCATAACTCATTGTTATTGGAATCCTCCACTCTTTCATGCCTTATTTTTGCTCTCATTAGATATGATCTACTTATTTTCATAGCTTTAATCATCTTTGAAAGGATCATATTATTCCTTGTTTGATTTCCTACCAATGCTCATATCATCACACATCATGTGGCACTATTATATTTTGTGTGTGAGGTAGAACCCAAGCTCTCATATGCACTAATTAGATTCTTTACAATGGATTTCTTACTCGATTCATCCAAGGTTCTTAGCCCAAGAATATTCATGGTGGGCCTAAAATTGAGTTGGCTCACTATTTCAACAAATATTTGACATCTTCTAGGCTCACTTAGCTTATCAAAAATAATCTTTATATCCTCTTCACATATCTTTGAGATGTACATTTTGGAATCTTATCAACCATCAATTTCAAAACATTAACATCAATATCAATCAAATGATTCGGTTTCATATGTAAAAATATAGGATTTTTCAAACATGAAGTTGTGTCAACATTAGGAATGTCAACAACATTGGGGATAGATAGCATACCTTCAATCAGAGATGTAAATGGTGAGATACATTGAAATTGACATGTAAATGATGTTGTACCTTCAACTTCAGATTTGGTATGTGGAGTTTCTTCAAATAGAGTTTTGTTTGTTGATTTACTTTCAAAACTACATGTTGTATATGGTGTATCTTCACCTAGAGATGTGATTGGTGATGTACTTTGAACATTGCATATTCTAAATGGTGTACCTTGAACTTCACTTATGGTTGATGATATACTCCCAACTTTGGGATTTATTTCTTTCATTGCACAAAGATTTTACAAGCATTGTATTTGTAATGCAAATTTGATAGGTCTCTCTTAGATTTCATGTGAGTTTCTTCTTGTATGGGGTTCAATTTCTTTTCTTCACAAAGTCAAATCATTTTTCTCTTGTCCTTGCATATTTTGCTTCATGTTCATCCGGTTTTAGAGGCTTTGCATGTTTCCTCAATATGATGTTGAATGCTACATGTTCACCAAAACATAAAGAAAAAAAGTAGTTAATACTCAACAATACAAAATATGACAAATATGACCTCATATAATCAAATTTCATCTAAAAACTTCAAAATTTACACCAAGATAATACTGTTTCATGTAAAGTGCAGCAAAAATACTCTTTCACAAAGACATTAGTGTAGAAATGAAGGGATGTGTTGGTATATTCTTCAAAAACTAATAATGTTGATACCATTTGGAGATTTATGAAGAGTCCATCATTCATGCGTTAGATTTGTTTTCATACCTTTTATGCTTTTTTATTTTAGAGATCTAATATATCTATTTCTTCTTGTGGTAGTCCTTTCATAGATAATTCATGGAGATTTAGTTAAGCTCAAAATTCAATTTCCCTAAGGTGAACTAACCAAATTTATCAATCTTTAAGAATGCATCAATTGGGTGTGTAGGTTTGATCTAGAGAAAGAAAGTGTGATTATGAAAAATTGATGAATTTTGCTACCCAAGTCTACTTTGATATTTGTATAGGCCCATAGTTTTATTACTTGATCTATCATTATTTTCTTCCTTTTATGGTTGCATAATGACCATGCTCAATGAAGACTACTTATAAAGGCCAAAACAACCCCACTCATCAAGAAATTTTCTCAAACCCTATAGTCATGGGTTGCAAGAATATGTTATCAACTAGATATGTTATTTTCTTAAGAAGAGTAGCCTCATGCGTGTAATGATTTTTGAAATGGAGTATAACTAGATAAGTGAGTCTCTTACAAACATAAGAATTTTTTTCCTTATTAGGCATTGAATTTGTTAATATAATAGTCATGATTGTACTATAACACCTTAAAGTGTAAGAGGCTTTCTATTTCTCTAGACTAACACATAAGTGGTAAAGGGGTTGTACCACTATTCATTCCCTAAGAATAGCATAATTCTAATAAAAAATTTCATACCAATATGACTACCATGGGTATGTAAATAAAGTAGAAGGTTGTCAAAGAACAAGGGAGAGAATTTGTGGTCTCTTAATCCTAACCTTAGGATCATAGGTTAGTCACACTACTTACTAGTCATTAGGGATAATGTACTTTCATCTTTGTCATGGATTCTAAAAGACTATAGTGGACCATGTAAAAATTATAGAGATAATTGAATTCTTGTTGTGTGTAATGAGAATTATATTTGTATGAATCCCATAGAAATGAAAGGAAATATTAATTCTAGAGGATTTTCATAGTGCCCATTCATGTTCATAAGTTAAAGTCATTTATAATTTAATTATGTTAAAAATGTTATGATGGATCAAATATTGTCATCAAGGAATCTAAGAAATTCTATGATGGACCAAATATAGTCATAAAGGAAACTAGGAAATGGTGATATCAACAATTAGATGGTTGTCTTAAAATACAAGGTTCATTAGAACTATCAAAAGGCATGAGACTACCATAAGCCATTGGAGGAAAGTGTGTAATTATTAAATTCAGTCACATTACCAAAGGAATCATTTATAAAAGTATTGGGAGACTATCACTATCATTCATCATTCATAAGATTGTGTCATATGAGACTATCATGAATAACAAGTTAGAAGATTATTGTCATGTCAAGGGATTGTTCTAAATAAAGCAATATAAATCATAAATGATATCCACTACATCAAAACTACCCTAATTACATGGAACATTGTCATAACAATAGAGAAATAAAGTCACTCTATTATCTTTCACATCACTATGGTAATCTCAGAAAGGTGGATAGAAAATCATTAAAATGGTAAGCTAACAAGCCTCCAAGAGCTATCAAGTATTATACAAATACTACCATGCTAGGCTTTAATCATTGAGTTGTACTAGCATCTGAAGAATCTTCTAAACCATTTAGTCTTTAATCATTGAGTTGTAATACCTAGGTATTTTATTTATTTTCTCTTCAAAACCTTAATCCTTTTCCTTTTTTTTTAGATTTGAGTAGTTTAAGATTAGTTTTAAGAATGATGTAATGTATGAACTTAAGTACTTCATTGATACACTCTCTCTTTTTATGTCATTAAGAATTGTGATGCTATTAAAGCTTCCATAGTGTATTTATTTTATTTTACAAGGATTAGTATATTGGGTCTACACTTAAGGATGAATTTGTTGACACGAATGGCACTATGTGGACATGGATTTTCAATTTGAAGAGCTTTCCTTAGAAGGGTACAATTTTGTGATCATATGGATGCATATGAGTTGTTCCCTTGGTGCAAGGTGTGAACTATTTCCCACACTAACTATGTCACAACAAGGCTGCAAGTGGAGTTTGTTCAAATGAGGAAAGAAGAAGAAGAAAGTTACAAGGTTTATAACATAAATGGTATGGCCTTGAAAAACTCATAGAAATGAGCACAATATCAAAGGAAAAAATGCAACTAATGGAGCAATGGGTAGATTACATCCATAGCTAAGGTATTATTGAATGGAACAAGGCAAAAATTGTAATTTGTATCCAATCATTTGTATACTTATTGAATATGAAAATTTGCTACATAATATAGGTAGTAGGAAATTGTAACTTAAAAGAAAAGGAAAATGAAAAGCAATTGATCTATGTGACAAGTAAAGGAAAATATTCAGCTAATGGAGGAAGGGGTGAGAATTACATCCACTGTGAATGTCTTATTGAATGGAGCAAGAGGAAAATTGTAGTCCTTCATTTGTATATTCATTGAATATAACAACTTACTATATAATATAGGTAGTAGGCAATTACAATTATAAGATGCTATTTTTTCCACTACCATAGTCTATATTTTGTCTCTTAAGAGGGTTTCTAGGATAAATATAGTGTTCTAAATTCTTCATTATAGTGGTGGTTTCTAAAATAAATATAGTGTTTATTATCATTTTTATATTTCCAAATCCACCTACAATCTAACCAATATAGAGTGAATGATTTTTATTTTTTTAGGGTCATTTTCTAAAACATCAAATGAAAAAGAGTGAATTCCACTAACCATGATGGAAATGGACAATTATAAGAAATGAAAATGGAATATATAATCAATTTTGTGTTAGGTTTAAATCCTCTATATAAGTTCACATGAATTCATCTAAATTATGTCTTGATTTTTCTTTTTTTTCCAAAATCCTAAAAACTTTAACCTTTTAATGCAACTTCTATCTATTTCAATTTTTTGAATTATATTTAAAAATATTATGATTAATAAAATTATGAAAGGATGGTCTATATTATCAAAACGAAACAAAAAAACTTAATATTATAAGAATTTCAATTCTACAAAAAATGAATATATTACTTGAGATAATCAAATATGTTGTAGAAACCTCAAATTGTATTCTTTTACATTATACAACAAGAAAATTGGTGTTCAAAAGGTGATTGAGCAAGCATAATATGGTACCACAAGAATTCAATTGCATAAAAAGGAATTTTCTTCTCGAAGAATACGTAGAACTAGATAGAGGAAGTGAGCTATGGGCCTATATCACAGGTCAACTCCCCTTTTTACCATTTTTGGAAAAATAAGTTTGGTGCTTACCAAAATTGGCAAGCACCAAATGTGTTGCACAACAACATTTCCATTTCGCAAGTGTCAAATGTGATTTTTTTAGGCTTTGCAATTTGGCAACTACCAAATGTGCTATATAGAAAATTGGTAACTGTGATAGCTTGACCATACACAAAGACCTATTGAAGGGAGAGAGAAGAGTGGGAGAGACCTATTAGAGTACCAAGGGATGGAGGGATAGGTTTAGTGAGATTTAATGATAATTAAAAGGATAAGGGAGAAGAGTGGGAGAGACCTAGAGTAGTAGTAATGAAACAAAGAGTGAGAGATGTAGAGATGGATAAGGAGGGATGGAGAGGTAGAGAAGGATTAAACCCTAAACCCTTAAACTCTATACCTTATACACTAATCCTTCAACCATAAACTCTAAACCCTTAAACCATAATCCTTAGCCTTATACCCTAAACCCTCATACATCAACCCTCAACCCTCTAACCTTAAACCCTCAAGCCTCAAGCCTCAACCCTTAAACATTCAGCCCTCAACCCCCAACCCTCACCCCTTAATCCCTAAACCCTTAAACCCTAGTCCCTCAATCCATTAACCCTCATCTCTTAACCCTAAACCCTTAGACCATCATCCCTGTAACTTCAACCCTGAACCCTAAAAACCTAAACCCTAAACCCTAAACCCTAAACCCTCAACCCTTAACACTCAAACCTCAACCCTTAATTTTTAAACCTCAAACCCTTAAAACCTTAAAACCTTAAACACTAAACCCATCAACCTTCAACCCTTAAAGCCTTTGTGTAAGGGGGAAATTAGATGATGCAAGATAATCTATGTTAGTGAATTAAACACAATCTAATTCTAAATAAAGAATAAGATTCATTCCAAATACTCACGAAATGAAACTACGAAGAAATGAAGTCAAGAAACAAAATCAAAAGAAAAAAGCATAAATGAATTCACAAAAGTAGCGTTACCATCCCATGTCGAAGTGTGTTCAAATTTTTTTTGGATTTTTTGTTGTATCAATGTGAAGCCTCCATTTGTGCATGCAAAAACTTCAAGGTTGTGCAATGCCATTGATTTAAGATGTGTATAAAGTTTTTTAAAATATCGATTCTGATTTTTGCATTACTTTGTTGTATAAAATATGTTCATTCTTTGATCTTTTTTGAGAAGAAAGATGATTGTTATATAGATTTTATGTTTCAAAATGAATGCTCAAGATCGTATACTAGAATATTCGAATCAACGGTTCAAAATTGTTGAGAGGAATTAGAAAGGAATAACCAGTGTATTTTGATTACGTAATCGTTGTGATTACATAAATCATTTTGAGTGTTCAATGGAATTTGAGGAAATAGATTGAATAATCTATGGGATTGAAGAATAGATTGATTAGTCAAGAATATAATGAGAAATCAGGGGATCATAATTTACTCAATAATGAAAATGGGCAAGGATAATTAATTACTTGATTTAATTACTTAATCTTTTTGGAGTTGAATGTGCAAATCATGTTTGACTTCTACAAAAAAAGTTTAATTTGTTTTTTTTGACATTTTTGAAAGATGTTTGAATAATTTATTGAATTATCCAAGTTCAAGGGAAAGTGATTCATTTAAACTATTATGTTTTAATAATTTAATTGATTTAGGGGAATAGGGTAAATTAGCCACATAGCTAAACAATAGATGTTATTTAATTAATCAGGAGGAATAAAGTTAGATTAGGACTTTATTAAATAAATGAAAATTATTTAATTAATAAAAAATGATGAAAATTTGAATTAATTAAATAATGTAATTTTATTCAATTAATAGAGGAAATTTGGATTTTTGATGTAATTGATGGGGGATGAAGTGATATTAGGTGATAATGATTCTAATGATGAGAAAATATTATTTAAGGTGTGTGATAAGCATTAGGTCAATTTTACATGCCTACATTTTTCCCTCTTTGAGAAAAAGTAGTGGTTGCTTTGTTTCAAAGATTTTGATGTTAAGATCAATATTTGAAAATTTTTATATGCCTCACTCTACCTCAGTGATCAACAAAATTATGGTAGGATGTTGGGCTGCCCCCTTGAGAGGTTGGTTGAAAATATCAATTTGAGGTCAGGCTTACAACATTGTTTTATTTTAGGTAAGATGCGTAGAGGGTGAAAAACTAAGTCTGTAGGACTTTTGTGGCTAGTTCAAATGTTCCTAGAAGCTCCTAAGTTTAATGTAGGAAGGTTTCCTAAGAAAAAAAATAGGGTTTCAAGGATTAAAATAGGTAATTAGGGCTTAATTCTCCTCATTTGCAGTTTAAGCCTATAGAAAATTCTTCCCTTTGGATTTCGTGATTTGTCGATTATCGAGGAGCTATGGTGAGGATTCAAGGAGCCCCACATCACACAGATGTAGTTCACAAGTTTGAACAACCTTCAAGCATCAGTGTTCTAGTATGTACCCTTTTCATTCAAATTTTAGAATTTTCTTTTTTTTGTAATCAATGCATGAAATCAAAGTTTTCGAGAGCATTAGGTTTATGAATTTTTTTCTTTTGCATCATTTTTAGTGCTTCTTCCATTTATGAATAGATCGCTCTTGATTTTTCTTTTCACATTTTTCTCAAAATGTTCACTCTTGACCTAAACATTTGCATCTAATTTCACTTTTGTTTGAAATTTTTTATTTTGATATTTTGTTTTGTTTTGTACATCCTTGTTGAGAATTTTCTCTTTTGAAAAATATTTGTGCTTTTGAAATTTTTGCTTATGCATTTTTTTATCACTTTTGACTAAATAGTTTTTTTCTTTTGGTTTGTTTGTTCACTTTTGACAAAAAAGTTTTCACTTTTGGATTTTTTGGAATTTTAAGCCTATTTGTTCATTGCCACATGTTCATTTCCCATTTTCATAGCAAATCCTTAACATCGTGGGTTGAATGGTTGCAAGCGGTTCTTAATCCACTCATGTCAAGGGAGCAACGACCATGAGAGATATTTGATTTGATCATTGGGTTTTGGGAGTTGGAGTGAGATGTTTTAAATGTTGTTGGGTTATGGAATATCTACTACATGTTGACTATCAGATGTCACAGGGTGATGATGACTGCTATTGTAGAGAGGTGGTACTCATAGACCTCATCTATTCATCTACCAACTGGCGAGGCCACCATCACCCTAAAGGATGTGTGGAGGATCCTTCGTATACCTATTCATGGAAAACTTGTGACATATTCCATTCGATGATGTACCCATTCTATACATCGAGTACTTGGTGTGAGACATCTTTAGGTTCGCAAAGCAAAGATAGACAGTTTATCTAATTTTTTTAACAACACGGATCTAGTTTCCTTAGTTCTATGTGGTTTAGGCATTGGGCTCTCCATTCCAGATAGGCATGGTAGGTAGTTTTCTATTAGTTGGGGTGTGTGCATTAAGCAGATGTTCAAGCATGACACTATATATGCATGGGCCCCGTGTCTCCTTGTGCATTTATATCGAGATATTCCCAAGGTTTCCTACCATGGAGGTAGATCTATTTTTGTTGGTGTATCTCTACTACTCTCTACTACATGAATGCACCTAGGAGAACATCCTAGTTGCTCGACCTGATGGTATTTTGGACCAGACTCTGGAGGACCCATATTCTTATCATTATGGTGATTTTCTTCACTACACCTAGCCTGGGCAACTCTCTTATTAGCATCGTGTTTTAGATGATATGTTAGGTTTTGTATGGAGAGCATATTTGGGCTGTGAGTCATGGCATGACAACCAAGCACATTTACCATTTTGTAGACAAACTTGATGGCTCATTCATCATGTTCACTCTTTGTTAGAGAGATATCTAATAGATTGTGTTAGTTAGTAGTTTGGTGAGAGGTAGGGCCAATTTGTAGATAGTTATGAGGCTCATTTTGGCCAGACTACTAGAGAGGTCCGTTTATGGGGTTTACAAGCCGATCGTGATGCTCCCATTGCAAATTTTAGAGCTCTTGCCACATTTGGGTGGGGGTGGCTATTTCATTTAGTAGATCATAGTATTGACTCATATTTTGATAAGTGGTGGATGTGACGTATTCCATTGAGATTCATAGATCCTGCTGACATTCCTACAATAGGTAGAGAAGGTATTACTAGTCATTGAGGGGAGAGGTAGTGTGTTGATATTATTTTTTAGTAGCTTTCCAAGGCTAAGAAGGACAATGGATAGGGTGATCTAATGTAGCAGGATTAGGGAAAGTTTCCAAGTCCTCTTCCACCACTTAGATATGGAGAAGTGTAACTATTGTAGATGATAACTATGAGGGATGCAGAGATAGTGTGGTGATAGGCCTGAGAGGCTCAGATTGTTACACTTACTATAGAGAGACATAACTTGGTAGGAGAGAGATGGCTTTAGGGAAAAGCATGATACCTAGATTGGGCATCATCTTGGTGCTAAGACATAGTTGTAGGTTATTACCACTGAGAGGGATAGCCTTAGGATAGAGCATGATACAATTTGTGAAGATTGATATTGGTTGATGATGGAGGTGACATATTATTAGACTTTGTTTGATGCCTTTATTCCTAGAGCTCAACGACGGTCATAATTTGGAGAGCCAAGTACTGCTACATAATCAACATCTAGTGGACATTTCATTAGATAGCTTGATCCATAACCTGATCCTTAAAGTTCTCCTCCTCTAGCCAGGTAGTAGTTTTATTATACTTGATCTTGATTTTTTATTTTTTTAGAGGCATTGGTGTAGACATGGTTTTGTATATATATTCATCGGCCCAGCTAAGGCCTTGTATATATGTCTTTTTTTGTATTATGATTGTTACAATTTTTTTACCTTCAACTCAATTTGGTAGAGCTGAAGTAGTTTATTTTCATTTTAAGGTGAAAAGATTATAACATATTTATATTGTGCTTCACCATTGCATATTAAAGTTTAAAAGGAAGAGTACAATTTTTATTGTGTACTGTGTTACAACAAAAAAAAAAAAAAATTGTTTGTCAGTCAATGCTTTGTAGAACATAGGAGAATACATGAATTATAAGAATTTTCTTTTATTCATTTTTGAAATGCTTTCATTCATTATACAATGTTTCATCCATTCTACAAAATAAGTGTACACAATACTGAGTAAGTGTTTCTTTTATATTCATTGGAAAGAAACTAATAAACAAATTTCCCACACAAGCCATGGGAGTAGCTGAACCAATGCAACATAAGGGATATACTATACATTTGAAGATATATTAATGAAAAGAGCACATAAAAAGAGACATAGGCATCATTTCCTATTGAAATCTTGTGTTGATCTTCATTGTTTCCTTCTCTTCCTCACTCTTGATCTTCCAAATGAACCCACATCATGATTAAAAGGGTGGTTAGAGCTTTGGATATGAACCTCAACATATGACCTATCAACAAAA
Organism: Sequoia sempervirens; assembly: GCA_007258455.2. NCBI lineage: Eukaryota > Viridiplantae > Streptophyta > Pinopsida > Cupressales > Cupressaceae > Sequoia > Sequoia sempervirens. Next base: position 1,083,655,863 of record VDFB02271358.1, on the reverse strand, counting down.
ATATAGTACATGCCTATTATATATTGGGTCAGTTAAGCAAGCATTATATGTATGCAAGAAAGCTTGAAAAAAAAAACATCATAGTAGCATTGAGCTTCAATTGTTTTTTTTATCTAACATGTGTGTTCACTGTGTAGGTATAGGAGAAATCAATTTTTCGATTTATTTTTATCATACTTAAGCAATCTATAGAGAAAAATAAAAGTTCACTTCCTCTTTTTGATAGATTTTGTTTGCAAGCAAGGTTCCATGTTGTTATTGTTTTCTTTCATTGAATGCTTCTATCATTATCTTTTATTGTTGTAATGTATTAATGATTTTTGTTGTTTATGAGGTTTGAAGTGCCTATTTTGAAGGGGTAGCCACAAGCAAAGCTCGTATAAAAGGGACAACAAGGGAGGCACTATTCATGGACTATCAATGAGGATCAGTAATCATATGCATATATGTCAAGACACCTCACATAGGCTATCACTAATGATGGGGCAGCAATCATGTTTTTCTAAGAGCTTGAGGGAGTAAAGGGTATTGCAAGTGCATTTTTACAAAAGAATGAGCAAACAACAATGAGAAGAGCTAATAATATTTATCACATGGAGGACAAAAGAATCATCATTAATATCTTTGCAATGCATGAGGATTGTCATAAACCTATGTGTGCAAGGTTTCAATGAGACAATGACTTGGAAAATAGAACAACACCATCGCTACTGAAAAGTAATAAAGTCACTAGAGAAGCAATGAGTGCATCTTGCAAACATGAAACAACATGTCAAAATCTACATTTTTTGTAGTATACAATGCCTTAGCAGTGATGTCATTCACTTATAGTGATCAAATAAAATGGAAACATAGAGAATGTAGGAGGAGAAAAAAAGCATTCATTTTCATTGCAAATGAAAATTAATTTCAATGCCAAATGAAGAGAATACACAACAAGAAGGCATGGGTTTCAAGAGTTTGTTACATGTTTACACAACAACCTCTTAGAAGTTCGGCCTGCAAGAAGCATTTGCAGTCATGGAAATGCAAAACATAGAATAAAGTAAAAGATACGTCATTTCCTATAGAAGATTAAATAGTTTTGTCTTCTTTCTATCACATTTAGAAAAGAGGGAATGATATTCTTGAGAGTAATAACCAGGAGCATAGTAATGTATTGAGCCATAATTTCAAACAAGAAGGGTTTTCAAAATACAAGAAAGTGTGGTCTTTTATAACCATGGCTTAGTGGGTTTTTGTTTTGTTTATGAAGGAGACAAAAATTACCAAGGGTTCTGAAGCCAATTTTTTGAAGATTTAAATAGAAAAAACACAAACAATAGGAATGCAAACCCTAGTATGAAGATTTATAGCCGCGACCTCTCATGGAAGAACTAAATAGAAATTTTTCAGTTTTCTTCATGCCATGGCTAGGGATTTAGACCCATTTCTTTCTCAAAAAAATAAATAATGAAGTGGTCACAAAATATACAAGATGAAGAAACCTTGAGCTTGTATGAACATAATGAAATACCCACAAAATAGAGAGGTCGCGACCAAGAAGTTATGAAAAGCTTCAGAAATAGAGGAAATACAAATTTGTAATACAAAGGATTACGTTTTGTGTAAAAATGATGGAACCCAGATGCATTGAAAGAAAAATACTCATTTTTTTGTTCTTATTAAGCTTGAATTGAGCATTTTATTCAGATAAATAGGAGGGAAGTTCAAGATTCAAAGCTTACCAAGGTTTTGTTGTTTAAAAAAATACATGTAACTTAGCGGGTTTCGCCCATAGATTGTCTCAAAAATATAAAACCAAAGGAATGAATGTCAATCTCAAAGTAAAAGAACCCATCCACAGAATGTATAGAAAAAGAAAATACATCAGAAAAAAATAATAGTGGTCACAGCTATAAGCTAGGATAAGCTTCCAAGATAGAGAATAAAGAAGTCACTGTTTGGTTTTTTGACAAGAAGACTTACCCAAGATTTTTCCTACAAGGTTTCTCATAAAAGGAGCTTCAAAAATTACATGGAAGGGATCGAGCTCAAAGCCCTGGTGGCGGTGCTTGTGCAGAGCCAAAGACCCAAAAAAATGAAGTGCAAAATGAATAAGAGAAATGAGGAGCTCGACGGTTTTGTGCTAGGGTTTCATGTGCCCTAATTTGACTTGTAATTTTTATGACATGGATTTAAAATTATATTCCTTAACTAATACGTCCATGGTATTATGTTTTTCCTTGCATATGTTTTACAAGTCTAGGTTACCATGCCTAAGGTTTTTTTTAATGTTTGGAGAAAATCATAAGGCTACATGCCTTAGTTCATTTTATGATTTTATAGAAAATAAAAAGCCTAAGTTTTGAATACCTTGATGAGCCTTGAGTTTTTATGATTTTAAAGAAAATCAAACATCAAGGGAATGTATTGTATATTTGGAAAACTTTTATCGAAAACCAAAGTTGCCTTATATTATTGCAAAAATCAAGTCAAACTCAAGTCTTTTTCTTTTGTAAAATGGGAACTGTGAAATTGTAATACATTACTAAAAGCAATATTCCAATAAATTGCTTTAATAAATGTCATCTAAATGTAGTTAAATGAAAGCAAGTGTTGATAGAACTTTCCCATTTGAGTTTGAATCTTTTTGTGGAAAGGAGGAAAAAACAAAGAAACTGAAGTTTCTATTTCAAATTTTGTCATTTTAGGCTTGTTTTTTAATTGTTTTTGGTTCGACCCAATTGAGATAAAAACTTCCTATCCTAATCATCCAATTTGGAGGAAATTTGGGCACTATTTTTGAGACTTTTCCTTTGAGTTTGAAAATAACATTGAAGTTTCTATTCTAGAGATCAGTTTAGTCATATTTTTCCTTTCTCACTCTTGGAGACAATTTGTAGGCATATATTGGAGAAAACATTAGTTTTTTCTTAGTTTAGATTAGCTTCTTACTCTCTTGACTACTTGCAGAGAGCTTTGTAGGCCATTTTTTGTACTCATATTTTAATATTTGCATACTCCTTCAGTTTTGATAAAAATAGTAGAGCATTCATATCTCATGCTTTTTGTCGCATATTTGCAATGTTGATTTGATGTTTCATTGTGATCATAAAAATTGGATCCTTTGTTATGTCTCATTATTGTGAATCTATGTGCAATAATTTCATATGATTTAGGTTGTGTATTGTGTTTAGTTTTTGCGCCTACATGCAATTAACTTGAGTTGTATGTTTTAGGTGAGATTGTGAAAGTTAATGTTTTGAGAAATTGATTGTGAGTGAAGTCATTAAAATAAGCTAAAGTTTTGGTTCATCACCCTTTAGGAGTTTAGGAATTTCATTTTCAGTTATCTTTCTAAACCGTTTTCCTCAAAAAAAATTGTAGTTTAGGTGATCCGTGAGGGGAACTAGCCTTATCTGGAGATTCATTCTTGCCATAGGTCACCCACAACCTGAGTGTGTAACTATCATGTTTCAATAGGATAGTTGAGTCACTCTTAGCTAGGGTGCAATCCTGATTGACAATAGTTTTTGGCATGCCTCGCGGGACTCTGAAACTTGTTTCAAAGAAAATTTTTCAAGTTTTAAGTTGTTCTGGTATATGCAGTAGTATGTTTAGCCTTTAGAGGTTCTTAGTTTATAACTAGAGATTCCATTCTCTAGTTTTGCATGAAAATCTACTATAAGTAGTGTATGAGAAGAGTGCAGACCAAATCAAGTCACACTCGTTCCAGTATTTGAATTAATCTCCACCAAAAAGGAGGGGTCGGACAAAAAGAGGAATTTTTGACTCACTAAGGAGGTCAAAATCCACACCTCCTAATCTTAGCCTTACAATTTTTGTGCAGAAAAATCCTATTCTTGTAGCACAATCACTAGTGATGGAAAGATAGTTTGTGTTTGCACCATTTAATGGGGTAACCCATTATTTCTTTCTCAACATGATGAGATTCCTATTGCAGCCCTCAAAATTTTTCCATATTTCATTGGAGAAGATCAAACCACTCTTGTTGAGCACATTTGAGATGTGGCCACATTGTGCTTAGTTCATAATGTCACTGAAGAGAACATAGCACTTAGACTTTTGGCTACATCATTGAAGGGAAAATAATTTCAATGGTTTAGAGGCCTTCCAATAGATTCAATTGCAACATGGGACTAGCTGGGTGATGGCTTGCAACAATAGTTTGAGGACAAATCTAATCATTTTTCTTTGTTGGAGCAGTAAAGTACCATCAAGAGAGCTCCTCACAAGAACATGCCATATTTTACCTACCATTTCTAAAGGACTTGGGATAGGAATCCCATGATGGTAAATCCTTCACCGTAACATGCATTTTTATTCTTCCTTAAGGCTTTAAATAGTGAAATTTCTATAATGATTTAGTCTATGAATGCGTTTACTATTCCTAATGTTTATGATATAACTATTAGAGCATAAAACTTCCTTATACAAGCTGGTAAAATAGTCCCAAGGCCTCTTATGCCATTTTTTCCTGAATTTGAGTCACTTGTACATATGTCCTTACCCCCTTTAGCTAATGTTTTTCCTACTCTAGCAATAGGATATCAAGTTGCAACCTAAGAAGTTGTTCTCCCAAACTCATCTCAAGAGTTGGAAGAGATTAGAAATATACTAAAAGGTTTTTGGAATGATTTAGCGAGTATTAAGAAGTAAATTTTCCAAGAGAATAAGCCCTATCAATCCCAATATAAGTCTAATCAGTCAAATAGGCAACCTTTTCAAGCTAATTCTCAAGGCCAATGGAGAAACATAAATCCTATACCTTTTCAACCTTACAATCCTAATGATACTAGTTCTTCAAAAGAGCTCGTGCCCACCCAGAACAATATGGCACAAGAATGTTACTGGTGTTATCCATGCAACTAGCCCCATAACCAAGTGGCATGCATGAACAGTATGAGAAATCAAGCTCTTATGGTGCAAAATTGTTATGCTAGTTCAGAAAGTGTCTTAAATGAGAATATAGTGCAACGAGTTTTACAAGCTCAACAAGGTAACCCTCATGTTGCCTTGATGAATTGGCAAGGCACTAATTTTTTGTGGGGTTTACCATCCCAAAGGTCAAAATCAATTAGATTCACCTCTTGAAACCAATACAAGATCAAAGAAGAGGGCTGTTGATTTGGGGCAGCAAGCTGGAAATGTCCAACATAATCCAGATAAAGGTAAGATGCAAGCTTCTACAACTCAAGTTGTCCCCACAACTTATCAAAATGTTCAAATTTTGCAAAGAGGACAAGTTGTACCTGATAAAGAGTAGCCTAAAGCACAATCAAATCCATTATCAAAGCAAAATGATGCCTTTGTTTCTAAAGGACAGCAAAAGGTGAGCCCCATTTCCTTTAATGTTGCTGAAAATATTAAGAAGGCCATTGTTAGCATGTATTTAATAGATCAATTACATATTCCTTGTCAAAAAGATTTGTTGCAAGATGCTTTCACTGAGATTTCTATATCTAATGTTGCTAACAAAGAAAAGACTAAGGTTGTGCATGAGAACAACCCAAAACTCAAGAATGAGTAGCAAGCCTAAGAGGTAAAGCCTCCTCCATTCTATTTAAGTTTGATCATTGGTGATAAGATTGTGCATAATTTCATAATCGATTCTAGTGCAAATAGTTTTGTGATGCTCAAGAGTCTAGTTGATAAGCTAGGATTAGTTTATGAGCCTCTATCAAAGGGAGTGGTTCATCTAGATGGATTTGTTGTTAAGACTATCGGGGTGATTAAAAATTTACCTCTTACCTTGCATGCATGCCCAAATTTTGTAAGCCCTCAAGATATTCATATTATTGACCTACTACATCATTTTTCCATGTCTTTCTAGGGATTTTTTTGCTAAGTTGGGTGGGTATATATCTTCTGATTGGTCTCATTTGTTCTTTGGAACATGGTATGGCAAAAAGGTAACCATAAAGTCTAAGCCACTATACAAGGATCATATTGAACCATATGTCCCTAGCCATACAAATACAGACCTTTGCATCACCCATGAGCTAGAGGATCAATCCATGACCCTAGACCCCAACACACCTATTGAGGATGTAAATCTAGATGAGCGAGTAGTTGAGGGTCATGAAGTTGACCCTTTTAGTCACACTGATTAGGTACAGTTAGGCATTTGTAAGATTCATGATCCTAATGCAGTGATCCCAAATCTGGTCAAGGATTAAAGTCAACCTGAATAACAAGTTAACCATCTTTGGAAGCTAAATTTTGATAGCTCAAGGAGCAGAATGAGTGCTAGTTGAGGAGCTATTTTAATTTCACATGATGGAGATAAGTACTTTTCAGCATTAAGGTTTGATTTTAGTTGTACAAATAATACAACTAAATATGAGGCATTGATTTTCTTAAGTATAAGCATTGAGTCTAGGATTTAATTGAGGATTTTCATGCTTTCAATCTGCTTTCTATTCCTAGAAATCAAAATAAACATGCAAATAAGCTTGTTGCCCTAGGATCTCAGTTTGACATTCCAAATGAAACTCATAAGGTAGAGGTACAACAATATGTGAAAATTGTTGTTAGACCATCTATACCTAATAATAATGTGATTTGGTAGGTTTTTGATAGTGATGAGTAGATTATAAGTTTTTTGATTGCAGAAGCTAAATTTGCTGTAGAAAACTAACAAAAATAGTAGCAGCAATATGACAATCAGATTGTGCAGCTGAAGTAAAACAAGCTTCCCAAGGGTTTGGTGACCTTGGAATCATTAGATGACCATGTTAGAAAGGAAAAAATCAACATGACTGTTAAGTAAGAGCACTATGATGCCATTGAGATATTTAAGGGTAAGTTTCTCAAGCTAGGAAAGGTATGCACCAAAGAGGAACAACAAGCTTTCATTTTGTTATGTCAAGAATTTTTTGATATTTTGGCTTCAGAGTATAAAGAATTAAAAGGTTTTGACCCTGAGCTAGCTCAACACACCATTGAGTTAGAGCCCAATGCAAAACCAATGAGGCAAAAACAAAGGCCTCTTAACCCCAAGCTTGAACATCTTATGAAAGCTGAATTGGACAAGTTAATTGAGAGTAATATCATATTTTTTATTAAACATACATCTTAGGTTTCTAATTTAGTTCCATTTAGAAAGAAGAATGGTGAAATTAGGCTTTGTGTTGATTTTCATGATTTGAATAAAGCCTCACTCAAGCACCATTACCCACTTCCTTCAATGGAGTAGATTTTGTAAGTTGTTTCTGGTTCTGATGGATTTTATTTGTTGGATGGATATGTAGGCTATAACCAGATTTTAGTGAAGGAGAAAGATCAATACAAAATTGCATTTACAGCCAAGTGGGGTAACATGGCTTACAAAAAAATTCCCTTAAGTTTTTCCAATGTAGGGGAAACATTTTGGGGAGCAATAGACATGGCCTTTCATGGCCTCATGAACAAGATTGTTTTGGTATATCTAGATGATGTTATAGTTTTCTCAAAGAATGCTAATGAACATTTTGATCATTTGATGTAGCATTTTCAGAGATGTGGAGAGTTTGGGGTTTCTCTTAACCAAAACAAGTGCATATTTTTTTCCCATAAAGGTAAGCTCCTTGGACACATTGTCAAAAAACATGGTATTTCCATTGATCTAGAGAGCATTTTTTCTATTCTTGATTTACCTCTACCAACACATAAGAAAGGATTACAAATCTTTCTTGGTAGGATCAACTTTCTGAGAAGATTTATACCTAATATTGCAACATTATTACAACCACTTACAAAAATGCTTAAAAAAATGTACCTATTGGCAACCAGTATTGGACCCTCGGTCAAGCTAGGCTTGGATATCCTATTGCAACACAAAAATGCTCTCTGATTTGTGGGTTAATCAATTGGTGAGAGAAAATCTCCAAAGTGGGATGGTTCTGTCTAGCTAATCACCTAACATATGAACTTTTCAAGGGAAAGGGGTAGGAAGAAATTTGAAAAATTAAACCTATAAGTTAAGATGATTAGCTAGACATTTAGATATTTTGACAAAAACTTAACTCAAAAATCTCTCTTAAAACATTAGCCCTCAAAATATACCCAGAACATTTAGCTCAATAGTGTTTTGCATAAAGATTCATGAATCATTGATTACAATATGCACCCTAAACTAACTGCAATCCTCACCCACAACTCACAACAATAAGAAAAAAGAAGGATTCACCACTCTAAATCACAAAAAATCATCAGATTATCACTACAAGTGCATGACAAGAAAAGGAGAAAGGAGAACTGTGTTGCATTTGTATTGAAACTGAAGGAGCAAGATATCAACATCCAATTCAAAAGTTTAGAAAACTCTCTGCAATGCATATGAGAGAGATAAACAAAATTCTCAACCCTAAGAAATTTGAATTTCTCAAACTATATAGCCTCCAAGTGACATCCATGATGAAAATAGAAAAATCTCGCGCACGGCCTCTCCAGAAAGTAAGTCATTCTATATTTTCGAGCTCAAGAAAAAACCTAGAAAATAGTGCCAAAAATCTGCTCCAAACTACCTCAAAAAGATGGAAACTTTCCATCTCCAAAGGGTCCATCCAAAAGTTCTCCAAAATAGGTGGAAATAGTTGGAAACTAAAAAAAGAAACTTTAGTTTATCACCTTCTTTCCCAATCAGCCCAAGAACTCAACTCAAAATGGATATTTTTTATGTCACTCAAGTGCATCATCTAACTACATTGAAATGACAGCTAACTAAATAATTTATAGAAACATTGCTTAATCATTATTTTATAGCTTACAATTTATGAATTACAAAAGTAGAAAGCCTCCCTTGTTACATCATATTTTTACAGTTCTTCTCTAGGTACTCTGATTTTCCTTTCTTTATCTCCAAATATTTTTATTGTTTGCATTAATGTTTGCAAAAAATCAAAATATTATACAAGGCTCTCTATACACTTGTTTTTTCTACAAGAAATCATAAAAATTTTAAATCCCCATCACATATAGTGATTCAAAACCCAAGGGGAACCCTAGGATGCTTAAGACTTAGTTAAAATCAAAGGGCCCTAAAATAATTATTTTGATTTTCCACAAAGCAAGGTGCACGAAATATTTATAAGGCATTGAAAAACTCACCCTAGTGAGAGGGGAAATGTGCGTCGTTTTAAATTTGTTTTTCTTTAAAAATAAAATAAAATTCCTAAGGCATTCAACCAAGGAAACAAGGTATATACGATTTATGGCATTTGGTTTTTGAAAAGAAATGTGACTAAAATCACATTTTAATTGGGCACATGGGGAAAATCCTAACACAAAACTGATTCTAAACACATTTTTTGGTTGTCATTTGCATCAAACATATTGAGGAAAATGGGGCTCTGCTAAGTGTCGCCATGGGAGTTAGGGTTTGAATCTTGGATGTTACCATTCAAGCTCTTTTCTTCTCCATTGTTTTGTTCCCTCCTCTACATTCGATGGTAAGAAATTTCATCTATATTTTGATGCATTTTTTGAAACCATTTGATCATAAACAAGGGCCATTTGGCCATAGCCATGACTAGTTTTTTAATGCATTTGTGTTTCCATTGTGTTGACATTATTTCTCCACTCTTTGTGGCCACCATTGGAGGGTCTATTCAAGCTTTTTAAAGGCTCTGGCTGTGGACTTCGATGATATTTCTCCTCTACACAACCATGGTAAGCTCTATTATTCTCCATATGATGCATTCCCTTTTAAATAGAAGCTTTATTCAAGCTTATTTTACATAATAATGAAGCTTTATGTGGGTTTTCCTAAGTTTTGCATCGAATGGGTTGCAACCATGTTTGGGTGTTCTTCATTTTCTAGGAGCTCATTTGTTTGTATGAGCTTTAACCTTTGTTATTCATCATTGTGCTTGCATTTTGGTGAAAAAACCCCAAGTGGGTATTCAATTTTTGAAGAGAGAATTTTTCATAGGCTGTGGCCATGAGAGCACTAGTTAGGGTTTCTATGCATTTTCATTTCTCGTACTTTCCATTGAACATGTACAAGCAACTTGTCAACTCATTTTCAGGGTTTTCCAACCCATCATAACTGCATCCATTGGGTTCATTATCTTTAGTTAACACTAGCATGGTCCACTAGTAACAAGCTCAAAAAAATTGATTTTCTTTGTATTCATGTTTGGAACACATTATCCTGAATGGGTATTATCATTTGTAAGAGAGAAATGACTCTGAAGTTGCAACCATGAGATTTTAGTTGAGCTTGCTTCCATTCATTAATAAGGTCAAAATACCTTTACTTTTGCATTTTGAAACATTTAAATGAAAAAAATGTGGATTTCTCCTTGAAGGCTCGAACTGGGAATTATGGATTTGCTTGAATTTGAAACCCTAGTTTACTAAAGCATAAGCACACAATTTTTAAAAGAAAAGGACTCCAATCTATGTGCTCACCATTGTCATTTCATTTGTTCACATTTAGAAAGCAATGACTTTGCTTTACTCAGAAATTGTTCTTAACTGAATAAGACATACTATTTGTTGATGACAGTTTTACTCACAGTAAACAATTCAAATAAAATCTAAACAGACAAGACCGCGAAGAGCCTATCCTTCTTGAAAGATATGGAACAAAGACAAACTAAGGGGAAATTCTATATTTATAGGGAAAATATTGACTTCTGTTCAATCCCAAGTCTTCGATAACCAGGTCATCGTTATACTAGGGCCGCTCTCAGGTACTGATGTGACATTTGTTGTTAATCTCAAAGGGACCTTTGTAGGTGCACAAACATATATCTATTATTTCTTTGAACATTTTAAATCAACATTCATAATTAAAATATTTTAGATAACATCATGAAATTGAAAGATTCAACATAATATTTCATGAATATCACAAATATCTTGCTATCACTTAAGTAGATTTAGCATTAAGAATTCAACTATTTCTTGGAAAATAAAAGATTTTCAAAAAATAAATGATTTCCATTCATCTATATTTTTTTTTTAAAACATTTTCAGGAATATTAAATATCTATTCTAAAACAAAGCATAAAAAAATACTGAGAAATAAAATTTCTCCCAGTTATTGTCCATGGATGCACCAATGAATTAATCAAAATAGAGCAAACCACTTTATAATTCACTAGAATGCTTCACAACTACATATAAAATGATGCAATATTTTAAAGAGAGAGTTTTGTTTATGGACACTGAGTAACTTCTATATGCACCCTTAAATAGCATAGCATACAGTCTTGTTTAGCTGAACTTACAAAACAAGCTACAAAAGATGCTGAGAGAGGTAGCTATCATAAAGCTTTGATATTAATTAATGTCTATGTGCATACAAATTTTTACGCTGGAATGGTCAGAAAATAGGAAAAAAGAACAAAACTTAAAATAATTTTTTTCTCCTTTGACATCCACAAATTCTAAACTTAAAAATAAAAATGAGCATGCTCTGGCCTTTTATAGAACACAAGGCTCGGATGCGATAAGACAATTACATTAGGGGAAATCTAAGTTACCAATCTCATCAAGGCACATGGAAAATTGTGACCAATAGGAGAATTGTAATTGAATTTGATGGAAGTCAACTCCAATTACTCATTGAAGCTCTTTAGGTTCTACTCTTTCATCTTTTCGAGGAAAATACCTTGAATCAAGGTAATGTGTAGGAGCATCCCATGCATCCAGAATGATGGGGTGGAATTTTCGCCCCCTACACATCACTTAGCTCTAGTTTTGTCACTCTTGGGAATGAGTTGTCTTGAAATATGGCATTTTCTCCCCTCACATGTGAAATACCAAGATCCTTAGTGTTCCGGTGGACTCATTTGTCATCATTATCACCTCCCAGAGTGATCGAACCAGTATGAAAATTATTCCTTCCATGACTCAAATTTTGCATGACCATCCATACCCGATATTTGCATCACAATAAATATCTCCTGCAATCACAAATTCCAAATATTAAACCCATTTTTTAACAACATTATAATATCTCATATAAATAAAACCATTATTCAAATGTTAGTACAAAAGCTAGTAAATAATACGCATTCAACAAACATATATCAACAATCCTTGAAAATATACTGGATCATCAAGATCATTAAATAGATTTAATATTTTAACATTTCAGTACACTTTTCAACTTGATACCTAGTACCTAGTATTCAGCTTTACCCACTTACTTTCCCAGACCTCAGTTATACCATAACTCCATCATACCAGACTCCATCATATCGGACCAGAGCCTTTCTTTTGACTTTACATTACCTTTTCGCCTTTCTATGTTTCTGGTGCCCAGTATCCGGTACATGAAACACTTACCATATAGAGTACTTACTTTATTAAATATTTTTCCTTTCCTTTACACTTCTGGTGATCTTCCAATTTGTTAGCTCTTGCCATAGAAGTTACATTTTTTGCACTTGGTTCCTCAAGTCTTTTCAGTCTTGGGGCATGTTGTGAGACCATAGAACAACTTACAGCCAATAAAACCAAATTTAAAATTAAACTTGAAATTAAGTCACTAGTTCTAAATTAAAACATACATATTTTAAAGCAATAACTTTCTATCTTTGCCTAGGTTATGGCATAAAAAGTACAACTCTACCAAAAACATCCATGTGTGCTCTTGATTAATTCCAATTTTTGGAGCTTAGTAAAAAGAATCGGTTCATTAACATTGAACTACATAATATAGTAATCCTCCAAAGCCAACCAGGGATAGATCCTTGCTTCTAGTAAAGCATCCATAGCCCTGACAAGGTTATCTCCACAATTCTCCCAAACATAGCTCTACTATTGGTTAGGTGTCCATAACCCTGGAAGAGTTATTTGGATAGCCTAAAGAGTTGATATCATTTTTTTTTCTTTTTGATATAGCAATGATAAATCATTTTCACTTTTGATATTGCAATAATAGCTCATTTATCAACTTGCAAGCATTGAAGCACTGCTATTAAGTTGGGAATTACAGTGGTAGCGAAGGTTACTTTTTGATTTTTCATTCAATGTAAATCCCTTCATCAATTCATTACTTCCCAAAAACTCCTTAATGATTCCCTGAAAGTGTGTGTTTCTAGCTAAGTTTTACTAGTTATGCCATATTCTAACTAACTATAGCCCACCATATGTTAAAAAATATGCATAAATAAAAACTTAGCAATAGACAACTTAATCACCAAGCTTAAATCTAAATTTAGAAATATTAGTTACCATCCCTTCTGATTACATTTTATGGTAACTTCTAAAACTTCTACTAACTATCTCAATTTTTTGGCATTGCACTTCATTAATGTATCAAAATGTCATAGTTACCTTGAAACACGATCCCATTACTTTGCATTAAATTAACACTTCTTTTTCAACATGTATTTTCTCTTTAACTTCTCTAGGTGATGACGTGTAGCATCTCACCAGCTTCATTCTCTTGCATAACCTGCATACACAAGACCTTTATAGTTATTATGGCTCTTTTTAAATAATTGGATGTGACCACTATTAATTTCAAAATCTCCAACTTGCTTGATTCACCGTACTACTCACAGTCGAAGCAATTTCATTAGAAATGTGTAAATAATTTATTTGATTTAACCTTTAATTTTGAAGATTACCATTCAACTACCACCTCACATATGATTTTCAAAAAAAAAATTACTCAAGGCAACTATGTACCACTACTTTTCTCACACCTTTCTATAAATTCACGTATTTCTTCTTGAATTCTCCATATTTCTCTTTTCCTTTTCCTAATATATTCTCTGTAATTCAGCTTTGTTCAATGTTTTTATCTGCTTCTTAGCCATGGATACTCCTATTTGCTTGGGTTGTTCTAACAAACATAACATTTTCTTAGGAAGCATCACACCACAAATTCTTGAAAAGGTCTTTATTGTTAGGACTTCCACTTTCACTGTGGCAAATTTATGCTTAGTCCTTGGGAAAAGATATGTTGCGTCCAACCGCTACTTCCATTTTTATTCTGATATAACTTCTCACTTTGTAGCATCACTTCTGGATATTGGGTTACCTATTGAAGATGTTCGCTCTGCTGCCAACCTGATAGTGAAGCCTGAATTCTAAGAGAATATGGATACCATTTTAGTTGTTGCACATCCGACCATTAGGAATCCCTCCATGGATGATATTCCTCGGTTCTTGGAACACGGGGAAGTGGTTCCACTTTGGCCCTTTCTTACTAATCTCCATATCAAAAATTTTTAAATTCACTGAGAACTCACCTACATAGGTCACTTGGCCTTAATTGAAGAGGCATCCCAAATTGGCTGAAAGGGTGCCATCGTCTGCAACTTTTCTCACCTTTGTTCTTTTTTTGTTTTTTTGACAAAGATTTTGATATCTAACATATATATGTGATATACACATATATTTCTCTTTTTGGGTATCTTTCTTGAAAGCATGTTTTATTATGTATGGTTTTGTTCTTTCATTTCTAGTTCAGTTTTGCAAAATATTTAAAATTCACTCTCATGTTTAAGATAAATCTAAGCAGAATTTGCTAATGTAAAAGCTGAGCAAAAAGAAGAGCAAAACAAAATGAAGCAAGAAAACAAGAAGCAAAATCAAAAAAAAAGGGAAAAAAAACCCTAAAAAAAACTAATCTAAGATAAAACCCTAACTACCCTAACTCTAGTATCATAAAAGATTAATTCTAACAAAGGAATTTATTTCAATTTCTACAGCTATTTCTTCTACAATTTTAGTACAAATTACAACAAAATTTTCTTTAAATTCTCTTATCAACATTTTCAATATTCTACTATAATAATGCAATATCTTAAATTTTTTGCACTTAAACATCATAAATTCAAAGGTGTACTTACCCAAAATCTAGCTTAAATGTATGGAAATGATCTCGTTAGAGACCACTTGCACACATCTTGTCTAGTGCAGAAATAGTGTACCTTCTCCTAGCCCTGGTCCATTTCCATGAAGGGCTAGGTCCATTTCCTAGTCTCCTTCCCTTATGGTGGTCTCCATATCTTCAGCCTTGTCTTCAGTTTGCATTTTGTTAGGCCAAGACATATCACTATTTATATTATTATCAGAAAGTGAAAAAGTAAAAACTTGATATTATTTATCTTGTATAAATAAAAAAGATTCCCTCTTATAGCTAATGAATTTTTAGCTTGAAGCACAATACACACATTTATAACTTGATTTTCCCGCTTTATCTCATCATCTGCACTTTCCACATGCATAGGGAATGATGATTCATCCATATCCTTTTCTTGTTTATGATGAAATATCTTTGAATCTCAACATTTTCACCTATTCCCCTGCAAGATGTTAGGATTTTCTTTAAAATAATCACAATTTTCTACTATTTTGGTTCATTGGTTAATTTCTTAATATTTTCAGCCCCACTAGGGTAAAACATTTTTTTCGCTAACAACTTTTTTCGTTAATAGAATTGCTCCACTTATGGAAAAATTTACCCTAGTTAAAAAAAATTCACATTCAAGTTCACCATGTTTAGTTGTATCATGAATTCTACACTCAATGGCTCTACCAAAAGTAAACAAACTCAAAGGATGTAGTTTCTAATTAAAACTTTTACAAAGTTTTCCAATTTCCATACTAAAAACCAGTTTGCATTCAATTCCTCACTTACAAACTTCTCACCAAATTTTGGAATAAAATTTCAAAGCATAATTCCAACTCCAAAAGACAATCTTAATATATCAAAGAAACAAAAGACAAATATGCATGCACCTCTACTACGCATAGGTGGCCCCTTCCTTCTAGCGCTAGTTCCGGTTGATGACAGTTTTACTCGCATTAAATAGTTTGAATAAAATCTCCATAGACAAGACCGAGAAGAGCCTAGCCTTCTTGAAACATATGGAGCAAAGACAACCTAAGGGGAAATTCTGCATTTATAGGGAAAATATTTACTTTTGTTCAATTCCAAGTCTCCGATAACTAGGTCATGGTTGCACTAGGGTTGCTCTTGGGTACTGATGTGATATTTGTTCTTAATCTTAAAGGGACCTTTGTAGGCGCACAAACATATATCTATTATTTCTTTGAACATTTTAAATCAACATTCATAATTGAAATGATTTAGAAAACATCATGAAATAGAAAGATTCAACATAATATTTCATGAATATCACAAATTCCTTGCTCACTTAAGTAGATTTAGCATTAAGAATTCACTAATTTCTTGGAAAATAAAAGATTTTCAACAAATAAACAATTTCTATTCATTTATATTTTGTTTTTTGAAACATTTTTAGAAATATTAAACATATATTTTTTTAAAAAGCATAAATAAATACTTGAAAATAAAATTTCTCTCGATTATTCTCCATGGATGCCCCAAAAAATTAATCAAAACAGAGAAAACCGCTTTATACTTCACTAGATTGCTTCATAGCTATGTATAAAATGATGCAAGCTTTTAAAGAGAGGGTTTCATTTATGGACACTGAGTAGGTTCTGTATGCACCTTTAAATGGCACAACATACAATCTTGTTTAGCTAAACTTACAAAACCAGCTACAAAACACACTGAGAGAGGTAGCTATCATAAAGCTCTGATATTAATTAATGTCTACGTGCATACAAATTTTTATGTCAGAATGGTTCATAAAATAGGAGAAAAGAACAAAACTTAAAAGAAGTTTTTGCTCCTTCGACATCCACAAATTCTAAACTTAAAAATAAAATTGAGCATCCTCTTTCCTTTTATAGAACATGAGGCTTAGATGGGATAAGACAATTACACGAGAGGAAATCTAAGGGACCAATCTCATCATGACACATGGAAAATTGTGACTAATGGGATAATTTTAATTGAAGTCGATGGAAGTCAACTCCAATTACTCATTGAAGCTCTTCAGGTTCTACTCTTTCATCTTTTCCAGGAAAAAAACTTGAATTAAGGTAATGTGTAGGAGCATCCCATGCATCCAAAATGATGGGTTGGAATTTTCACCCACTACACATCACTTAGCTCTGGTGCTGTCACTCTCGATAATGGGCTCTCTTGAAATATGGTGTCTGCTCTCACCACATGTGAAATACCGAGATCTTCAACATTTCAATGGACTCAAAGCCGTTCTCATTATCACCTCCTAGAGTGATCGATCTGGTATGACAATTATTCCTTCCATGATTCAAATTTTCCTGACCGTCCATACCCAAGCTTTGCATCACAATCAATATCTCCTCCAATCACAAATTCCAAATATTAAAGCCCTTTATTAACAACATTTTAATATCTCATGTAAATAGAACTATTATTCAAATGTTAGTACAAAATCTAGTAAATAATACGCTTTCAACAAATATATATCAACAATCCTTGAAAATATACTGGATCACAAGGATCATTAAATAGATTTAAGATTTTAACATTTCAGTACACTTTGCAACCCTGTACCCAGTACTTGGTATTCAACTTTACCCACTTACTTTCCTAGACCTTGGTTATATCGGAAGACCATCGTACCAAACTCCATCATACCAAACCAAAGCCTTTCTTTTGACTTTACATTACCTTTTCACCTTGATGTGTTTCCAGTGCCCAGTATCCAATGCACAAAACATTTACCATACAAAGTACTTACTTTATTAAATATGTATCCTTTCATTTTCACTTCCAGTGATCTTCCAATTTGCTAGCTCTTGCCATAGAAGTTAAATTTTTCATGCTTGGGTTCTCAAGTCTTTTCAGTCTTGGGGCATGTTGTGAGACCACACAACACTATTCATTTGTACTCTCTTTTCAAGTGCATATGTTAATAACTGTTTGCTTTCCATTTCTCTTGAAATGCATAACACAATGAGACTCATCTTTATGAACAATGCTTCTTCATACCCTCATGCACTTTATCATTTTACTTTCAGATATGGCTTCCATACACTTGCTTACTTTCAAATACATTTCATACTCATGTTTTTACTTCATTCAATGATATACTTGCACTTAGCCATTATGATACTCCTGTAGCTCACATTGATACTTATCATCTCTTATTTCATGCACTTGAATGTTCAGAAAAATGTATATTTAGCTTCACATTTAATGAATCAATGGAATGTGACTTTCCCTTAAGTTTGTTGTATCAAAATACTGAAGAAAAACTCACCTCATTTCTGAAAATTACTTCATTAGTAACGTTTTTTTCAAACCACATTCAACTTAAACACTTGAACATCCTGGAAACACACTTCAAGACTCCACCCTTCACATTTATGGAATCAAAGTATTTGAAACAGCTTAATCTTTGCAAATTACCTTCATGAAAGATGTTGTTTCACATTGTATTAATTCAAACATTGGTGTATTTGAATCCACAATCAACAATGTCTCCTTAACTAGCTTTCAATCTTCATCTATAGTCACTATTAATCTCATTTTTTGAGGGAGATAAGGTTTACTTCTCTACTCTTCATGCATTTCTGTTTCTTGTAGACAACAACATGATAATGTGAAAACAATCTTTTCATGGAATATTTTGAAATATAAGCACCTGATGATGATGATTGGAAGCTTCTTCATTTGCTTCAGTTATCATTTGATTTATAATCAAGGCATTATGTATGCCTCTTCACTATAACATTTTGTGATGATGCATTTGATGGTAATTCACTTGAGCAATTGATCCTCTATGATCTTCAATTTATTGCACTATCAGACTTGATTGTCCTAGATGGTCACTTGCTTGATTTCTCATGGCACTTGATGCACTCCTTCACATGCATGTCTCTTTGAGGAATATTGATTTTTTTCTCTTTTGAAATCCCTCCATGGAATGTTGAGCAGAAATATGTCGGGTCTCAACCCTTGTGGGAGCTCATTTTACACCACATGCTTGATGATAAAAAAAAAGAAACAACATGGCTTTTCCTATACTTGCACAAGAAACAAACAATGTTAGATTAAAAAAATGATTACAAAAGTTTCTCATGATAGTTTCTCCTTGGTATTCCCTTGCATTCCTCTCATTTTTTCTCAGTGTATTCAATCCATCATAGACAATATTCTGCATTATTGCTGATGGATCATGTAGGAGTGTTCATAGTATGAGCTCTAAAAAAACTTTCATCCACTTGCAGGTTCACTTGGAGCATGGAAGTAGAAAGGAGAGTTCAACACTGAAGTCAGTTCAAAGGCACAACCAGGCAATGGCAATTATGTTCTCTTTTACATGCTCTTCTATCTTTTATCTTCAATAGCGTAGAGTATTTTTTATGATCCATTGTTCCAACTACTCCCACAACTTGTGTGGGACACTTGCTTCTCCTTTTTACTCTAATGAACATAGAACATTTTTTGTACTTTTCTTTTGCAGACAGTATATGAATCATTATGGATGAAAATTGAATACAAAAGAAATCATTTCCTTTTCATTTCATGAAATACTATGTTGTAAGTGACATATGGAAACTAGAACACATTTCACTTCTTAAGAACTCAATAATTCAAATATTTCCAATGGTTAAAACATCTACAAAAAGAAACTAAAATTCTTCACCTTAAAATGAACTTTAATCAACCAGCTCTGTGAATTTGAGATGTGTGAAAATTTGATAACACTTTTGGCAACCTCTACTAGATGCTTGCCTGCTAAGCACTAGGCTAATTGCCTTATGCATATTCATTGGGAATGGATTCAATTCTGCCCTTCTAAAACTCAAAATTTCTAAAAAATATAAGACTTGCAACTCCAAATAGCAGCAAAAACAACACCCAAACAACAAACAAACAAGGCCCTGATGGCCAAAAAGCAATGTGTAGAAGCACTTTTTGAAAAGAAACTACTGAAAAGAAAGTTCTCCAAGCACTTATTAGTAGAAACTACTCTACTATAGTATAGGGGTAGAATTTAGAACCTCAAAAACAATGTTTCAAATGGATCCCATTGACAGGGATTAGTAGCACTTCTCCAGTCAACCTTGAGAGCTAAAATGAATTATGCCTTATGCATTCTCTTATGACATATGGGCCCTCCCAAATTGCATCAAATTTAGAATGTCTTCCTGGTTTATTCATTTTCTCATCCCACTTGAGCACGAAGTATCCAACAACAAATTCTCTAAGCTTTGCTTCACAAAATTCTCTCACCATGTTATCGTTCAGCTCCTCATTTAACTGAAAATTAGCTTTCTAGGATAATATTTTGTCAAAGTACCTCTCCTAAAATGTATTTTCACTAGTAGCCATTGAACCCATCATGGCCATACTCCTTTTAACTTCAACATCAAAGTTGGGAACCCCTTCTGACCATTCCGTTTGAAGTTGTGGCTCAATAATAGTTGTATCTTCATAATTTTCAACAGAGAACTCAAAATTCTCCAGAAATGGATTTTCTTTAGTCACACGATCTTCCCTTTCGAAGTAGTTCTCAATGACCAATAGAAAATTCCTCATCATATACCTCCCCCTGATCCAAGGTTTGATCATCAAACTGCATCTCCAACCATTCTTGATCAACCTATCCATATTCTTTTGGGCTTTCTTCTTTATCTAAAGTTTCATTTTCAAAAAGTATTTTCATCCATTCTTGAATGGATGTTTCATCTTCTCCAAGTTCTTAATCTTGATTTGAAACTTGATCTTCAAAGAGAATCTCTTTACATTCTTTAACCACCTCTTCATCTTTTAGGAACTTTGTGTCACCGATGAGAAGCTGATCTTGGCCTTTAATCAGATTAGGGACTGTTGTATTAGACTCTTGGATCATGTAAATTTCTAAACTTTCCTCCTAGTTGTGAATAAAAGGATCAGGGTCATGATCTCAGGGAACCCACTCATCCACATTATCTTCTTTGTTGGGTGCATTGGGGTCTATGGTCATGTGTTTATTCTCTAGCCCATTTGTGGAGTATAGGTTATCGTTCACTAGGCTAGGAATTTAAGGTTCAATTTAGTCTTTTGCTAATGGCTCAGATCTGATGGTCACTTCCATTCCATATCTAGTTCTAAATAAAAGGTAAGACCAATCAATTGATAAAAATCCTCCTATTTTGGCAGTAAAATCTCTCGAAAGGTAGATTGCAAAATGGGGAGGCAACTCTATCACATGAACATGTTGGGAGACTGCAAAGTTGGGGCAAGCATGTAATGTGAGGGTTATGATTTTAATGATTCCTTCCATTTGAACAACAGATCCATATAATTGCACAACTCCTTTTGACACAGGTTCATAAACTAAGCCTAACTTATTAGCTAAGCTTTTAGGCATGACTGAGCTGCTAGCTCCCAAGTCTATCATGCAGTTATGGACAAGTTTATCACCTATAATTAGACTGAAATAGAATGGTGGAGCTTTAACTTCTTGATTCTACTACCCAGTCTTAATCCCTGGGTTGTTCGCAAGCACTATTCTGCTCTTTTCTACATTCACAACATCTGAAGATGAAATTTCAGCTAACGCATTTTGCAATAAATCTTTCTAGCCTGGGATATGTAATGCATCCATAATGGATAGGATGATTGTAGTTTTCTTTAAATGGTCAACCACATTGAAAGAGATAGGATTTACCTTTTGTTGTCCCAAAGAATTAATAATGTTGTTATTTACCTTTTGTTGTTCTCTCTATAGAATATGCACCTTTGGTTGAGTTGTATGAAGATTTTGAGATGGAATGGCATGACTTTTATCTCTCACTGCTTGCTGATGTGAATTCATAACTTGCTATTTAGAACTTGTAGCTTGTTGCTTTGCTTCAACCACTCTCCATTTTGACCTTATGTTTGCAGCAATGGACAAACCTTGTTGGTTGTGGCTTTGAGAATGGTTAACCCCACAATATTCAACACTTTTCCAATTTACTAGAGAAATTTTAGAATTGCTTGGCTATTCCACATTCTCACTTGGAAAACTTTCAGGATCATCATACTGATTCTGTACCATGAGAACTTGAATCTCCATTCTATCCATACAAGCAACCTAGTTGTGTGGATGATTGCATGGATAACACCAATCGTGCTCTTGAGAAAAATTATTCTTTGGTACAATCTCTCTTGAAGGGGAAACCACATTGGGATCATAAGGTCGAAAAGGCATGGGGTTAAAACCCCTTTCTATCCTTGAAAGTCATTATGAAATAGTGGCTTATTTTGTTGGTTCTACTGGTAAGGAAGTTGGTAAGGCCTATTTTCTTGACCAACTTGCCTTTTGAGGCTCACAAACTCATTGCTAAAGGTTTTACCAAAGTTTTGCAGCATGCTTTTGATCTCTTGTATCTCTTTGGTTTGGTCTATAAGGGAATTTTCTTGTGCATCAGCTTTAAAACCTATTACTGGGACTAGCAAAAAAATAACAATAGGAGGAAAAATCATAGGGACAAGTGGTTGAATCTCAGGGAAAATGGTTGTGGGTGGTCTAGGTGCTATCTTCTTGGCTTGAATAAGACAATTTTCAGCCTTTATTGCAATGTCATAGGCATTTGGCAAAGTGAAACCCCCCATATACTATATCATAACTGATATCTCAACATTCAAGGATTTCAAGAAAAATAGAAAGGAATGTTTGGGTGTGGGCTTGACAATTAGAGGTATCCTATCCCATATTCTTTGAAACCTATAAATTGAAATCTACCATATGCTCATGGGGAGCACGCTTGATGGTGCTCAGCTGCTTAAGTAATGACAGGTGGTTTAACTTGTCTATGAATTTTCGGTGAAGCCCATCGCCAAGCTAGTCCCATGTTGCTATGGAATTGGTTGGGAATCCTCTAAACCACTATAGGGCCTTCCCCTTCAATTAAGTAGCCAACAAGCTTATAGCTACATTTTCCTCTATTATGTTATGCACCAAACATAATGTTGCCATGTCTCAGATGTGTTCGACAGGGGTAGTTTGGTCCTCACCAGCGAAGTAAGGTAGTCCTTTGAGTGTTGCTATTGGTATGTCATCATGTCGAGCCAATGGGTTGCCCCCGTTAAAAGGTGTGAAAGAAAATTGCCTTGCCATAGGAAGTGCCTGAGATATCAAAGTTGGATTTCTCTATACGAAGATAATCGGACTAAGCTCTGGAGGAGTGGAATTTTCTCTTCTCGCTAAGTCAAAATGTTTTTCTTGGTGTTCTACCTCTCCTTCTCAAAGGGGAGAGCTACAAATACTCAAAAGGTACTAGACTAGATCTAGTCTGGATCCTTCTCATAAGTTGTTTGCATTGAATCTACAAGGAAACTAGGATTAGGAGTTGCCAACTATATTTTTTAGACCTCTATAGGCAGGAAACTACTACTACCTATACTGAACAATAGCCTACAACTTAGAAAAATAAACCTAAAGAAAAGACTTTAGAGTCCCACCGGGCATGCCAAAAATTGTTGGCAACTAGGATTTCACCCTCAGTCGAGCTAGGATTGGCTATCCTATTGCAACATGGAAAGGCTCTCTGATTTGTGGGTCAATCAATTGGTGAGAGAAAATCTCTAGAGTGGGTTGGTTCCCTCTATCTAATCACCTAACCTATGAAATTTTCAAGGGAAAGGGGTAGGAAGAAAGCTAAAAAATGAAACCTATAACTTAAGATGATTAGCTAGACATTCAGATATTTTGACAAAAACTTAACTCACAACAATCTCTCTCAAAACATTAGCCGTCACAATTCACCCAGAAAATTTAGCTCAATAGTGTTTTGCATAAAGATTCATGAATCATTGAATACAATAGTCAACATAAACTAACTGCAATCCTCACCCACAATTCACAATAATAATACAAAAGAAGTATTCACCACTCCGAATAAAAAACAATCATCAGAGTATCACTACAAGTGAATGACAAGAAAAGGACAAAGGAGAACTCTGATGCTTGTATTGAAACTGAAGGAGCAAGATATCAAAATTTGATTCAAAAGTTTACAAAACTCTCTACAATTCATATAAGAGCAAGAAACATAATTATGAACATGAGAAATTTGAACTTTTCAAACTATATAGCCTCCAAGTGACATCCATGATGAAAATAGAAAAATCTAGCCCATTGCCTCTCCAAAAAGAAAGTCATTCTACCTTTTTGAGCTCAAGCAAAATCCTAGAAAATAGTGCCAAAAAATATACTCCAAACTACCTCTAAAAGATGGAAACTTTCCATCTCTAAAGGGTACATCCAAAAAGCTCTCCAAAAAAGGTGCAAACAACTGAAAACTAAAAATAGAAACTTCAATTTTTCACCTTCTTTCCTGATCCGCCCAAGAACTCAACTCAAAATGGAAAGTTTTGATGTCACTAAAGTGCATCATCTAACTACCTTTAAATAATAGCTAACTAAGAAATTTATAGAAACATTGCTTAATCAATTTTTTACAGTTTATAGTTTCTGAATTACAAAAATAGTAAGCCTCCCTTGTTACATAAGATTTTTACAATTATTCTTCAGGTACTTTGATTTTCATTTCTCTATCTCCAAATATTTTGATTTTTTGCATTAATATTTGTAAAAAATCAAAACATTATATGTAAGGCTCTCTATACACTTGATTTTTCTACAAAAAAATCATACAAAATTTAAAGCCCCATCACATATAGTGATTCAAAACCCAAGGGGAACCCTGGGATGCTTAAGACTTAGGCAAAATCAAAAGACCCTAAAATAATTATTTTGATTTTCTACAAAACTCAAGGTGCATGAAATATTTCTAAGACATTGAAAAGCTTACCCTAGTAAGAGGGGCAATGTGCATGGTTTTAAATTTGATTTTCTTTAAAAAATTAAAAAAAAGCCTAAGGCATCTGACCTAGGCAACAAGGCATATATGAGTTATGGCATTTGATTTTTGAAAAGAAATTTGATTAAAATCACATTTGAATCGGACACATGGGGAAAACCCTAACATAAAATTAATTCTAAACACATTTTTTGGTTATCATTTGCATCAGCTATATTGAGGAATATGGGGCTCTGCTGAGTGCCGCCATGGGAGTTAGGGTTTGAAGCTTGGATGCCACCATTCAAGCTCTTTTCTTCTCTATTTTTCATTCCTTCCTCTACATTTGATGGTAAACACTTTCATCTATATTTTGATGCATTTTTTGACACCATTCAATGAGAAACAAGGACCATTTGGATGCGGCCATGACTAGTTTTTTAATGCATTTGTGTTTCCATTGTGTTGACATTTTTTCTCCACTCTTTGTGACCACCATTGGAGGGTATGTTCGATCATTTTGAAGGCTTTGGCCATGGACTTGGATGATATTTCTCCTCTACACAACCATGGTAAGCTCTATTATTCTCCATATGATGCATTTCCCTCTTAAATAGAATATTTATTCAAGATTTTTTCCCAAAATAATGAAGCTTTTTGTGGGTTTTCCTAAGTTGGCCATTGAATGGGCGTTGGCCATGTTTGTGTGTTCTTCATTTTCTAGGACCTCCATTGTTTGTATGAGCTCGAGCCTTTATTATTCATCACTGTGCTTGCATTTTGGTGACAAAAATCCAAGTGGGTATTCAATTTTTGAAGATTGAAACTCTCCCAGGCCCCGACCATGAGAACACTAGTTAGGGTTTCTATGCATTTTCATTTCTCATGCTTTGCATTGAACATGTACAAGAAACTTGTCAACTCATTTTTTGGGTTTACCAACCCATCATGGCCGCAACCATTGGCTCCATTATCTTCACTTAACACTGACATGGTCCACTGGTAACAACCTCAAAACACTTGATTTTCTTTGTATTCATGTTTGGAACACATTTTCCTAAATGGGTATTATCATTTTTAAGAGAGAAATGACTCTCAGGAGATTCGCAATTTCAAAACACTTGATTTTATTTGTGCTCACCATTATCATTTCATTTGTTCACATTTAGAAACCAATGACTTAATTTTAGTATGTGTGTTCTTAGAATGTAGACTTTGGTTTACTTAGAAATTGCTCTTAGCTAAACAAGACATACTATTCAGTTATACTCTCTCTTTTCAATTTCATATGTTAATAATTGTTTGCTTTCCATTTCTCTTGAAATGCATAACATAGTGAAACTTATCTTGATGAACAATGCTTCTTCATACCCTCATGCACTTTCTCATTTTACTTTCAAATATGGCTGCCATACACTTGCTTACTTTAAAATACATTTAATACTCATGTGTCTACTTCATTCAATGCTATAATTGAAATCATCCATTATGATACTCTTATAGATCACTTTTATGCTTATCATCTCTTATTTCATGCACTTGAATGTCTAAAAAATATGCATATTTAGCCTTATATTTAACGAATCAATGGAATGTGACTTTCCCTTAAGTTTGTTGTGTCAAAATACTAAAGAAAAACTCACTTCATTTCTACAAATTACTTCATTAGTAATGTTGTTCTCAAACCACATTTAACTTAAACACTTAAAAATCCTAGAAACAAACTTCAAGACTCCACCCTTCACATTTATGGCATCAAATTATTTGAAACAACTTAATCTTTGTAAATTACCTTCATGAAAGATGTTGTTTCACATTTTATTCATTCAAACCTTGGTGTATTTGAATCCACACTCAACAATGTCTCCTTAACTAGATTTCAAGCTTCATCTAAACTCACTGTTAATCTCCTTTCTTTATGGAGATAAGGTTTACTTCTCTACTCTTCATGCGTTTTTGTTTCTCCTAGACAACAACATGATGATGTGAAAAAAATCTTTGCATGGAATATTTTGAAATATAATCACCTGATGATGATGATTGGAGGCTTCTTAATTTGCTTTAGTTATCATTTGATTTGTAATCAAGGCATTATGTATGCCACTTCACTATCACGTTTTGTGATGATGCACTTGATGGTAATTCACTTGAGAAATTGATCCTCTATGATCTTCAATTTATTGCACTATCAGACTTGATTGTGCTAGATGTTCACTCGCTTGAGTTCCCATGGCACTTGATGCACTCATTCAGATGCATGTCTCTTTGAGCAATATTTATTTTTTTCTTTTTTGAAATCCCTCCATGGAATGTTGAGAGGAAGCATGCTGAGTCTCAACCCTTGTGGGATCCCATTTTACACCACATTATTTATGATGTTAAGAAAAAAACATGGCTTTTCCTATACCTACATAAGAAACAAACAATGTTAGATTAAAAAAATGATTACAAAAGTTTCTCATGATAGTTTTTCCTTGGTATTCCCTTTCATTCCTCTTGTTTTTGCTCAGTTGATTCAATGCATCATAGACAATATTCTACATTATTGTTGATGGACCATATAGGAGTGTTCATAATCTAATCTCTAAAAGAACTTTCATCCACTTGCAGGTTCACTTGGAGCACGAAAGCATAAAGGAGAGTTCAACACTAAAGTCAACTCAAAGGCACAACTAGGCAATGACAATTATGTTCTCTGTTACATGCTCTTCTCTCTTTTATCTTTAGTAGCATAGAGTATTCTTTATCATCCATTGTTCCAACTACTCCCATGGCTTGTGTTGGACACTTGATTCTCATTTTTACTCCAATGAATACAAAACAACATTTTTATAATTCTTATGTTCAATTTTGTACTTTTCTTTTGCAAACAGTATATGAATTATTATCGATGAAAACTAAATACAAAAGAAAGCATTTCCTTTTCATTTCATGAAATAATATGCTACAAATGACATATTGCAACTTAAACACATTTCACTTCTTAAAAACTCAATAATTCAAATATTTGCAATGGTTAAAACATGTATAGAAACAAATTGAAATTATTCACCTTAAAATGAACTTTAATCAACCAGCTCTGTCAATTTGATCTATGTGAAAAATTGATAATAGTACCTTTTAGTTGGACTAAAGAGGGTAAGAGGAGCTTTGAGAAGATTAAAAAATCCCTTGTGGCTGCTCCCACACTCATTAATCCTAACTATCATAGAGATTTTATTTTGTATGAATTTGTAGGTGTTGACACTATTTCTACTATGTTGTGCCAGCAGAATGATGAAGGCTTAGAGTAGCCTGTGGAATTTTTTAGCCAAGTGTTACATGACTATGAGGTAAAGTATTCATTTGTTGAGAAGCATGTGTGTTTTGTTGTCAAAATCCTCAAAATGTTCAGGAATATTCTCTCTAACAATAGAATTTAGTTGTTGGTTGCTCATCCAACTTTTAAGGATTTCTTGCTTAATAGAGATATTAATGATGAAAGGGCTGGTTGGATAACCAAGGTAATGGAGTTTGATGTTAATATAAAAGTTCCTAAGCTTGTTAGGGGAAAGGTTTTATGTGAACAACTAGTTGAGAATGAAGAGAATATCTTAGAAGAGGATGAAAATGTTGAAGAGCAAGCTACTAGTTTGACTCCTATTGCAAGCTGGATGTAGCAAATGATCCACTATTTGTAGACTAGTGAGTACCCTGAAGGTTTGGATATAGAAAAAGAAGGTACTATAGATTGCAAGCCATTCCCTATTGTATTATTTATGGTTTTTTGTATAGGATGGATTTTCATGGTTTTTTATTGAGATGTATTGAACAAGACTAGGTAAATAAGTTGCTAAGAGTTTCATAATAGGCCTTCATGAGGCCATTTTATAGCAAAGACCACAGCCTTGAAAATTATGAGGGATAGCTATGAATGGCTAGATATATTTAAAGATGCATTTAATTGGATCAAAAAGTGTGAAAAGTGTTCATTGTTTACAGGGAAGCAAAGGCTTGCAGCCTTGCCTCTACACCCCATTCATGTATAGTAGCCTTTTGCCAAGTGGGGTCTTAGTTTCATTGGACCTAATAACTTGCCTTCGAGTGTAGGCCACAAATGGATTCTAATAGAAACAAATTATTTTACTAAGTGGACTAAGGTTGTTGCTTTAAAGGAAGCAAATGAAACTTCTATTTTGAATTTTTATCAAGATTTGGTGTCTAGATTTGGCACTCCTAATTCTATTATTTTTGAAAATCGATTAGCTTTTATTGGTTTAAGGATTTCATATTGGTCTAATAAGAATAACATTTTTTTGAATACTTCATCTAATTATTACCCATGGGGTAATGGTCAAGCATAATCTACCAATAAAAATATGATTAAGATCATTAAAAATACCATTGAGGATAACCAAAGAACATGGCATGACAAGCTGAAGTTAGCCCTTTGGTATCAAAGGATAACCCCTAAGAGAGCCACTAGTTACTCTCCTTATGTTCTTAGTTATGGTAAGGAGGCTAAGTTACCCATTTTTGTTGAATTACCACCTATGAATTTTATTAAGGAACTTGAGTTGTTAGAGGAAACCAAAAAAGAAGCATTGAGGAAACTTGAGATCCATCAAGCTTAGATGAAGAGTTCTTTTGATAAAAGGGAAAGGCCAAGAGATTTCATTATTCGTGACATAGTTTTCAAATGGGATGAGCATAGAAGAAAACCTAGAAAATATTCCAATCTTGATGCAATTTGGGATGGACCCTATGTGTTCACAGAGTGCAAGGAACACTATGCCTTCCTACTTTCAAAGCTAAGTGGAGAGGTGTTGCCTATCCTAATTAATGGGATCCACATCAAACATTGCCTCTAAAGATAAGTTTTGCATTTGTATTGTAGTATATTAGTGTTTGATGCTAATAAGTGCTTAAGGAACATTTAATTCAATCATTTTATTTCCATAAGTGATGTTGCACATGTTTGCTAGCCACTAGGGCATTTTAGTTTTCTTTCAATTTGGTTAGAACTATTTGGTTTTTCTGCTATTGTTTGGAGTATTTGCATTTGGGTTGTAATGGTTTTCTAAGTTTGAGAAGGGAAAAATTTGACTCTGCACCTAATGAATTATTTAAGGAAATTGGTCTATATGCTTAATAGGAAAGTGTTCAGTAGAAATCACCAGAAATATTACCAAATTTTCACCTTCAACTCAATTTGGGAGAACTGAAGCAATTTATTTTCATTTTAAGGTGAAAAGATCCTAACATATTTCTGCCATGCTTAACCATTGCATATTAAAGTTTAAAAGGAAGTGTACAGTTTTTATTGTGCAATGTGTTACTACAAAAAAGAGAGAATCCAGTTTGTCATTCAATGCTTTGCAACAAAAAGGAGAATACTTGAATTATAAGAAGTTAATTTTATTCATTTTTTCAACACTTTCATTCATTATACAACGTTTCATCCATTTTTCAAAAGAAATATATGCAAGACTGAATAAGTGTTTCTTTTCTATTCAATGGGAAGAAAGGAGTAATCAAATGTCCCACAGAAGCTATGGGAGTAGCTGAACCAATGCAGCATAAGTGATATAATGTACATATGAAGATAAAGTAATGAAAAGAGCACATGAAAAGAGACATAGCCATCATTTGTTGCTGAAACCTTGTGTTGATCTTCACTTTTGCTTGCTCTTCCTCACTCCTGATCTTCCAAATGAACCTGCATCATGATGAGAAGGGTGGTTAGAACTCCAGTTATGAACCTCAACATATGACCTATCAACACAAATATAGTACATGAAAATAATGCATTGATTCAATTGAGAAAGCATCAGATGTATGCAAGAGAGCTTGAAAAATAAAACATCACAGGAGCATTGAGCTTCTCTATTTTTTATCTAACATGTTTGTTCACTATGTCGTTATAGGAGAAATCGTGTTCTTGATTCATTTCTAAAGACATCGTAGCATGTAGTGAAAAATGGGCTCCCACAAGGGTTGAGCCCAACATGATGCCCCTAAATTTCAAGAGGGGAATGAGATAGGAAAACATGTTCATATTGCTCAAATCAAATCATTTTTAAGTTGAAGGAGTATTTCATAAAGTGACTCCAAGAGTCTAAATTACATTGATCATTCATGGCAATCAATCCAAAAGTGGAATGAAGTGAAAATCATAAATGAACAATGGGCTAGTACTTAAGAAATTTGCAGAAAAAAATAAAAGTTCACTTCCTCTTTTTGATAGGTTCTTTTTGCAAGCAATGTTCCATGTTATTTTTTACTTTCATTGAATGGTGTTGTCATTATCTTTTATTGTTGTTGTTTATGAGGTTTGAAGTGCCCATTTTAAATGGGTAGCCATAGGAAAAGCTCATATAAAAGGGACATTAAAGGAGGCACTATTCATGGAGTGTCAATGAGGAGTAGTAATCATATGCATAGATGTCAAGACACCTCACACATGCTATCACTAATGATGGGGTAGTAATCATTTTTTCTAAAACCTTGATGGAGTAAAGGGTATTGGGAGTGCATTGTTACAAAAGAATGAGAAAACAAAAATGAGAAGAGCTGATAAAATTCATCACATGGAGGACAAAAGAATCATCATTAACATATGTGTAATGCATGAGGATTATCATAAACCTGTGTGTGCAACGTTTGAAGGAGACAATTAATTTTGGAAAATAGAATAGCATCATCACTATGTAAAACTAATAAAGTAACTAGAGAAGCAATGAGTACATCTTGCAAAGGTGAAACATGTCAAAATCTGCATTTTGTATAGTATACAATTCCTTAGTAGTGATGTCATTCACCTATAGTGATCAAATAAAATGGAAATATAGAGAATGTGGAAGTAAAAAATAAGCATTCATTTTAGTTACAAATGAACATTAATTTCAATGCCAAATGAAAAGAATATACAACAAGAAGGCATGGGTTTCAAGAGTTTGTTTCATGTTTACACAATAACCTCTTAGAAGTTTAGCCTACAAGAAGCATTTGCAGTCATGGAAATGTAAAACCAAGAATAAAGTAAAACATACTTCATTTCTTACAAAAGAGTAAATAATTTTGTTTTCTTTATATCACATTCAGAAAAGAGTGAATGATTTTCCTAAGAGCAATAAGCAGGAGCATTGTAATGTATCAAGCTATGATTTCAAACAAGAAAGGTTTTCAAAATACAAGCTAAGTGTGGTCTTTTATAACTATGGCTTGGTGGATTTTTTTTTCTTCTGAAGGAGACCGAAATCACCAAGGGTTTTGAACCCATTTTTTTAAGATTTAAATAGAAGAACCACAAAGAATAGGAATGCAAACCCCAGTATGAATATTTATAGCCATGGCCTCCCATGGAGGAACTAAATAGAAATTTTTGAGTTTTCTTCATACCATGGTTAGGGTTTTAGACCCATTTCTTTATAAAAAAAAGGAAAATCAAATGAAGAGGTCACAAAATATAAAAGATGAAGAAACCTCGAGCTTGTATGAACATAATGAAATACCAACAAAATAGAGAGGTTGTGGTCAAAAAATTATGAGAAGCTTCATAAATAAAGGAAATACGAATCTGTAATACAAAGGATTTCCTTTTGTCTAAAAATGATGGAACCCAGGTGTATTGAAAGAAAACTACTCATTGTTTTGTTCTTATTAAGCTTGAATTGAGCATTTTCTTCACATAAATAAGAGGGAAGTTCAAGATTCAAATATTAACAAGGTTTTGCTATTGAAAAATAACATGTAAGTGTGTGGATTTCTCCCACATATTGTCTCCAAAAGCTCAAACCAAAAGAATGAATGGTGGTCTCAAAGTGAAAGAAGGCATCAAAAAAATGTAGAGCAAAAGAAAATACATCAGAAAAAAAAATAGTGGCCACAACTACAAGACAAGATAAGCTTACAAGATAGAGAATAAAGAAGTCACTATTTGGTTTTGTGACAAGAAGACTTACCCAAGATTTTTCCTGCAAGGTTTCTCATAAAAGGAGCTTTGTAAATTCCATGGAGGGGATCAAGCTCGAAACCATGATGGCAGCAGTTGTGCAGAGCCAAAGACCCAAAAAAAATGAAGTACAAAATGAATAAGAGAAATGGGGATCTTGATGGTTTTGTGTTAGGGTTTCATGTTGCCCTAATTCGAGATGTGATTTTTATCACATTGATTTAAAATTATATTCATTCACTAATACCTCCATGGTATTATGTTTTTCCTTTCATATGTTTTACAAGTCTAGGCTCCCATGCCTTAGGTTTTTTTTAACATTTGGAGAAAATCATAAGGCTACACACCTTAGTTCATTTTATGATTTTATAGAAAATGAAAAGAAGGCCTATGATTTGAATACCTTGATGAGCCTTGAGTTTTTATGATTTTGATGAAAATCAAATATCAAGGGGATGTATTGTATATTTGGAAAATTTTTATCAGAAACCAAAGTTGCCTTATATTTTTGTGAAAATCAAGTCAAACTCAAGTCTTTTTCTTTTGTAAAATGGAAACTGCAAAATTGTAAAACATTATTAAAAGAAATATTCCTATAAATTTCTTTAATAATTGTTATCTAAATGAACTTAAATGAAAGCAAGTGTTGATATAACTTCCCCATTTGAGTTTGAGTCCTTTTGTGCAAAGAAGGAAAAAACAGACAAAGAAAAGTTTCTATTTCAGTTTTTAGTTAGTTTAGGCTTGTTTTTTAAGTCTTTTTGGGTCGACCCACTGGAGATAGAAAGTTCCTATATTTTTCATCCAGTTTGGAGATAGTTTATGCACTATTTTTGAGGTTTTTGTTTTGAGCTCGAAAATAAAATTGAAGTTTCTATTCTAGAGATCAGTTCAGTCAGATTTTTCCATTCTCACTCTTGGGGACAATTTGCTGGCATATATTGGAGAAAAATTTATGTTTTTCTTAGTTCAGATTAGTTTCTTACTCTCTTGACTACTTGCAGAGAGCTTTGTAAGCCATTGTTTGTACTCGGATTTTGATATTTGCATACTCCTTTAGTTTCAATAAAACAACAGAACATTCCTATCTCATTTTTTTTGTCTCATATTTGTAGTGTTGATTCGTTGTTTCATTTTCATCATAAAAATTGGATCCTTTGTTATGTCTTATTATTGTGAATCTGTGTTCAAGAATTTTATATGATTTAGGTTGTGTTTTTTGTTCAGTTTTTGATCCTTCATGTAAATCATTGTTGAGTTGGATGTTTTAGGTGAGATTGTGAAAATTAATGTTTTGAGAAATAGATTGTGAGTGAAGTCATTAAAATAAGTTAAAGTTCTAGTGCATCACCCATTAAAAGTTTAGGGTTTTCATTTTCATTTATCTTTCTAAACCCTTTTCCTCATAAAATTATATAGTTTAGGTGATCTAACATGGGAACGTGCCCTTTCTGGAGATTCCTTCTCACCATAGGTCACCCATAACCTGAGAGAGTTTCCATTTTTCAA
Source organism: Sequoia sempervirens (assembly GCA_007258455.2). NCBI lineage: Eukaryota > Viridiplantae > Streptophyta > Pinopsida > Cupressales > Cupressaceae > Sequoia > Sequoia sempervirens. The sequence goes on along the minus strand of VDFB02271358.1, from coordinate 1,083,621,824 downwards.
TAGGATAGTTGAGTTAATATTAGCTAGGGTGCAATCCTGATTGACAATAATGATATCACAAAATTTTCCATGATGATGTTCTTGACATTCTCATTTTTTTATGATGATATATATGGGATATACATGCTTCAATTCAACTTCATTATGTGTTATGTGTTGATTATGGATGATGATGTATGATTTACGATGGATGTTGATTATACATGATACATGATGTTTTCATTGCTTTATTTATCATCATGATATGCATTGATGACATTATGGATAAAGGATGGATATGGAGCTAATGATATTTTGATGTAGGATGAGTTTTAGTTAGGACAAATGTTGGATGATGGATATAAATTTGATGTTGTTATTTATGATTTTTATTTTTATTTGCATAGAGGCTTTGTATCTTTACCAATCCTTTTTGATGTAGAAAATAGACACTATGCACCAGGTTGTTAATAACCAACATGACTTTGTATCCATTATGTGGAATTTGACTCATCATACAAAGAAAATTCTTTCTCATACAAGATATACAAAAAATTTGTTTAAAGTATACGGTTACATTGTCTTAAAACTTTTTTGGACCACTTACATAGAAATGTATGAAATACCTAACATGGAACTGCTACATGATTTATTTTTTAAAACAACTTCCATACACTCAATAAATCCACTATTCACCATAGTAGTATAAAAAAATCCTAAAAATAGCATACCAAAATGACGCTTAATTTCCTTCATTCCTTCTTCTCTAAATCCTTATGGACATCCTCGAGAGATCCTAAGAATGAGTAAATAAAATTTAAAAAAAAAAATACTATATAAAAGAAAAAATAATATACTATCCATTGTTTATCATGCCTATTGTAGTAATAGATCCATTAAGGCATATCTCAGGATGTTATTGGTGAATTGTTAGAAGATAGATACATAACACTTTGTAATTATTTTTGTTTATTTGTAATCAAGGCTTTGCGATTGTTTGCTTGAAATTTTTTAACTTTTGGTGTTTTCTCTATTTGTTTGTTTGTTTTGTCAAAGGGTGAAGATGAAGATTATTTTTATTATGTATGAAAATTTTATTGCAGCTTGTGATGATGGAGATAGGACCTTTTTTTTTTTTTGAGTTTTATGTGGCTATTTTTTAATTTTGTATGTTTTATGTGACTATTTTTGTTGTTGTCACGGGACTAACCTAGGGCCTCGGGGGCTCATCAAAGATAATACTTTCCTATTTTGTACATGAAAAGGGTCATAGTTCACTTGGTTTAGTGTGGACATGTTTTTGATCTTTTCTATTTTGTGAATATTATTGGATTTTGAATTTTTTTGACTAAATTGGAAGAAAGCATGATAGATACCTAAGTGGAATGACCTACTAACTCAGGGGATAATAATCCTTTCCTACATTTTACATGTAGAGACCATGTAGTTTGACTAGTGTTGACTCAAAAGCGTAACAATTTTTTGGGATTTTGATGTTTTTAACTTTGATGTTGATTTTTGTTGTTTTCTTTGGATGTTTTTGATAGTTTTTTATCATGATAGGATGCACAAGGATCTAATCCATGACTAGATTCAAAAAATTTCCCCCCTTTCAAGACTAGAGAGGTGAATGTTTCATAGGTTACCCTGGTAGTGCATTAGTCGTAAACCTTGTTGTTGGGACGGATTGTTTTGAAGGTTACCCTTGTAGTGTGTTGGTGGTAAACCTTATTGTTGGGAAAAATTGTTTTGAAGGTTAACGTGGTAGTGCGTTGGTGGTATACCTTGTTGTTTGGGATGAATTATTTTGAAGATTACCCTGGTAGTATGTTGGTGGTATACCCTATTCTTGGGATGAATTATCTAGATCACACTGTGAGTTAGAAGACATAGATCAAGTTTTATTTTGAAGCAAGATGTAAGTACTTTCCCCCACTATCTAGCAATGTAGGTGATGGATTATCCTATGATATGATAACATGTTTGGATCAAGTATTCCCTTTTGGACAATGCCTAGTGGCTCAAATAATGCTTGATAAGATAGGATCAATGATAGTGACCCATGCCAAGATATTTTCCATAAGCAAGTGTAAAGTGTACACCAAACATTTGTCAAGTTCTAGATAAATTGGATTTGGATAAAAATAGATTGTTTTTTTTATTATGGATAGGCTGAGATACTTCCACCTAAAATGGTGCATGTAGATGTTGGATTCTACACATGACACCTATTTTCCAGGTTTTCATCATGGTACTTGTCCAAAGTGCCACCATAGTGGTTTTCACTGGAGGAAATTTTTTCTCTTGACTATTTTCTTAATTTTTTTCTTGATTTTCTTTATTTCACACAAGATGCTTGTTTATTAGGTTTTCATCATGGTGACACTTTTTATTTTTCTCATGTTGAACCATTTGGTGGTGCTGATGTAGATATTCTTGGTGCTAATATTGGTGTTGTTTTTTTCATGACATGCCAACGATATCCTACTTGGAGGAGTTATTTTCCTAAGATATGAGCACTTAAGTGTAACCTAATAATTCTTGTCTTCTTTGTGGATACGAAATTAAACCTTACCTTGGTGTGCGCATCGTGATAGGGTGCCCCTAGAGTCCTTATGGTAAAGAGTCATTTCTAATACATGGTTAATGTGATATTTGGATAGCATGGATGAAAAAATGTGTTGAAGGATATGAGATTCAGATGGATTGGTCAACAGTTTTGAATCTTTGACTCTCCAAACTTGGGGTGATGAGGAATCATGGGTGGATATGGAGATTTGACTGGGACCAACTTCTTGATATACCTTGTAGGTCACTCTTGCAGATTTCTTTTGTATCGTTGGACATTTTTTATGGATGAACTTCCCTTTTATATTTTTCTGCATAGTTTCTTTGACTAATGGAGTTTTATAGGGATGATTTTCTTGCTTTTTCTTTGGTATCCATTTTAATTTTGCTTGTCCATTTTTTTTTAACCATTATTTTTCTTCATTCTTATTCCTTTCTTTGATATAACTTTTTCTCTTGTTGTTGGTCCCAATCAAAGGGTTGAAATATGAGTGGATGACAATTCATGATATGGCTAGTTGTAGCACTAGTAGCATGATTTCATGATAAGCATCCTTTGTGCTCCCTATGTCGGTGTTTTCATTTGATAAATTTTCTCCCAATATTATAGAGGTATCATTGATATGTTTAAATTCCTTAATTACTACATAACCAAGACCTTGATGCTTAATATTTTCAATATTCTGCACTAGTTCTAGGATACCCTATTCATGTAGGCATAATCCTTTGCCTTGATAATGCATTCGTTGAAATTTTTTATTCGCAGTATAATATGATTTACCTTGGAAAAAAGGTGCTAATCCTTCTTTGCTCTATTGTGGATATTAAAAGATGATAGCTTCTTCATTGGTATGATAGCTTGCTCTAACAAAGGTAAGTGATCCAAATTTATAAGTGATAAGATCCTCCATGTGTGGGATAACTTATTAATATCTTTAGCTTGTTTTTGTGAAATATCAGATTTTAATGCTTCTTCAAGTGGTGTTGGTGATTCACTAAGCATGTAAAATTCTTCCTCATGATTCATTTTTAATATTCCTTCATAACATGTTTCCAATTCACTACTTCTATAGAAGTATTCTTCATGATCCATTTCTGATATGTCTCTAGATTTTGCTATATCTTGATCAAGTGTACAAATGTTAAGTGTAGGAGACTCTTGTTCCTTGGTAATGATATCAAGAGTATGATACTCTTGTTTTGAATGAAGATCATCTACATTTCCATTAGGAGTAAGCACCTCATGGGTAGGTGTAAGGGTTTGTTCTTCATTTGGAAAAGATTGGATGTCTTGGAAGATATCTACCAAGTCATTGTAGTATTTTGATGATAGGGATTATTGATATTGACTTTATGTGGTATTATCTTTGATATGATTTGGTTTATGCTCTTGACATGGATCGATTTCAAAAAATGGATATTTTTGTAAAGGATCCTTGGATTTCCTCAAAATGTGGACATATGGGTGATAGCTCTTGGCTTAGATTTTCTACATTGGATATAAGTGTTGGATTAAGAGTCTATTGATCATCAATATATACTGCTATGAGGTTGGATGATGTATATATATCTTGGGATGGATCATTTCTAGACTTTGGTGATTGATTTTGATCATGCTCAAGTTTAAATTCTTAATGTATGTCCTCTTGCTGATTGGGGGATGTAGAAAAATTGTCAATGTGATCAGTGGTAGATAGATCTTGATCCTCATTTTCAACTTTTGAAGTTGAGATATTTTCAATGTTGTCTGTAATCAAGGATAAAATTATCAAGGTTAGGCTATAAAGAATATAAATGAAACCCTAATAAATAATGAAGTACAAATAAGTATAAAGACATAAAAACATGGAACAATAATACCATAAAGTCTTCGTACCACCATTGGTTTACCTTCATTGCACTTCTCCATCTTGTTTGATATGATAATTTCCCTCAGATATTTTGAGTATGCAAGTAGGCCTGACAACAATGATAAAGAAAAATATTGAAGATTGTACATGACTTTGGATGCACTTGACTTGATAGTAGACTTGATAGCAAGATGACTCTAGATACCTTGTGGATGCAATAGAATACATAGAAAAAAGGTAGGTCTATGACAAATGACAATGACAAGGTATTTTATAGGAAAGACAATTTTGAATGAAGGGTTAAGATTGAAAGTAAATAATCAATGGCCAAGATTGAAGATGTAGTATGGAATAGGGTTAGGAAAAATGATAAGGATTGACAGTCAAGATTAAATTATAAATAATTTAATCAAAGGTGGAGGTTAATTGAGAGATGGATAGATAAGGAGTGACACAAATAAAGAGGTGAGAGGAAATTAAATAATTTTAAATATTTAATTTAGGTGTAACGAATAATTAAGTAATTAAAATAATTATTTAATTATACAGAATGTGATAGATGGAATTTTTTGAATTAAATAATGATTTAATTCAAAATTCAAGAGAGTGGACCAATTATATATATATAAATTTATGAAACAAGAGGCTAATGAATAATTAAATAATTAAAATAATTATTTAATTATAATGAAAAGTGGTATAAAAAATAAATAAATAAGAATTTATTTAATTTTAGAAAGAAAGGGATTTAATTAATGACGCAATTAAATAACCAAAATTTATTTAATTAATCAAGGAGGAAAGAAAGATAGAAATGAATTAATTAAGTAATTAAAATTATTTAATTAATAGAAGACTTATGACTTTAGAAAATAATTAAGTAATTTAAAATTATTTAATTATCAAAGACAAAAGAGGAAATGATGGAGAATTTAGTAGTCATAGACCTAGGACAATTTTTAGTGTCTACATTGTCATTGGTAGATGGCCCTTGAATGTCTTCTTCAATAGCTATTTCTCCTTGATCAATAAGGTCTTGGATGAGATTTTTGAGTGTAATACATTTTGATGTATCATGACCTTTTACTTCATGGTATTTACAATAGACTTTGTCATCGTATTATGGGAATTTGATGCTAGGTTCACCACTTCATGGTGGTTTTGGAAGTTCAAATAAGTTTAGAATTGACTAATTTTTTTAACACCCCCTAAATTGGCTCCTCTAAAGGAGTGTATTTACATTCAACATTGTGGTTGGATTGCGAGGCTTGTTGTGGTGGAGATGATTGTTGTATTTGAGATGGGTTTTCTTGTTGATTTTGAGATTAATGATCTTGATGATGTTCTAGTTGATGATTTTAATGTGGATATTGCTAATTTGGGGGTGATATTGTTGTTGCATTTGACTTTGATATTGGGTGATCTGATTTTTATTTTGTGACCATTGATGTTTTAGATTGACTTGACATTATGAAAATAGACTTTGTTGCTGATATGCATCAATGTTTTGATGATGTGGGAATGGTTGTTGTTGGGGATATTGAGATGTTTGTCTAATGGTGTTCTTTTGTTGTGGATATGTAATTTCTTGACGTTGAACATGTTGTTGATGATACGTCGTATTTTTGTTTCATTCAAGTTCATCAATCATTTTCTCAAGTGCATTTATGGAATCTTTTTATTCTAGATTTAGTCATTGATGGTGATTTTGAAACTGCTGATAAGAGTGATTTTGATATGGAAGAGGATTTTGATTGAAATCTCCCATGTGACAAGATGTGCTAGAATCTTGATTAGGGGAATTCATAGTTAATATATCATTGAGATTTGAGGCATATGATGTCCCCATGCGTGTAGAGAGTGGAATTGGATTTGGGTAATAGATTGACATGTTTTGGGGATATTATGGTTTTGTGTTTGGGATGTTGTGATGCAAAACTTATAGCAGTAGCAGTTAATGTTTTGGTTTATGATTGGTAATAGAGAGCTCAAAAGTGGTAAGTTTTGGGAAAAGTGGTTTTGTTTGTGTCAATAGTGGTAAAGGTTTCTATGACAACTATGATAAATTCAACAAAAGCGACCTCTATTGCAAGTTTTATGACTAGTGAATAGTGAGTACAAAAGCAGTCGTCTTGATCAAAAGCGGTTGTTTTTAGCAATAATGGACATTTTGACCAATAGCCACTATTTTTTCAAAAGCTACTATTTTAAGCAAATGCTATCATTTTATCAATAGCTACTATTTTGTCAAAAACAACTGTTTTAAGAAAAAGGTAATATTTTAAGCAAAACCTACAATTTGTTTAGTGCAATAGCGGTTGTTTTGTCAAAAGTGACTAGATTTTTGTCAACTGCAGCCAAATCTAAAAGGAAACTATGGTAAATTTTCTCAAATGCAACCTTTATGTGTAATTTTTTGATTGGTGACCAATGGGTGTAAAAGTGAACTTCTTGGTCAAAAGTAGCTAGATTTTGGGAGACTACAAACAAGAAAATATGTCAAGTGTGGAAAATTTATGATCAACTACAGCAGGTTTTATGTCAAGTGCATTCAAATTTTTAAAAGCAATAAATTTTGGATAGCCACTATCAAAAACTAAAGAGAAAAAGCGAGCAATTTTAGGTTGATTGCAGAAAGTTTTAAATCAAGTGTGTAAGAAACAATAGTAATAGTAGTATATTCTGTGTAGAGATATTTTCTAGATTTTTGTGTTGGTATCATCTTTGGATAAATTTATAGTTTTTGAATGACTTTGTTTGATCTGTTTTGAGATTTGGCAAGTGATAACACAAAACAACAATTAAAACTATTTAACCCTAATGTCTACAACTTTAAGCAGTTTTCTTTCCACAAAAGCTCAAAGTTCATGGAAGTCAAAATGCTAAAGTCATAGTTTCTAATGTTAACTTTGTCCTTAATGCAACTTTCAAATGTGAGCCTAAATATCGAGAAAACTTTATGGATATTGTTTTAAGATATCCTTAAGGAGTGCAAATATAGGGCTCTTTTCAAAGGATTCACACTAAGTCAAAGGGGTTTGATGTTTGATAACAATGTTAAATGCTTATTTTGATGTGTTCATTTTAATTAAAGCACATTTTTTGATGTTTCAAATTAACTAAAAGATTTGGAAATTTTGTGAAGATAATTTACACCCTAGGGATATACAGTTTCTTTGAGGTGGGCTTACCTCATGCCCCAATGGGATGATTTTACATGCAATAAATGAAGAGTGTTTTAAGATCACCCATAAGTCAAAATTGGTAAGTAACTTCTCAAAATAAATGTTTTGATGCACCACTTCAAAGAATGTTTTTGGTTAAAAAGGGGTGTCTTCTAAAACATTGGTTCTTAGTCATGTTTTGGCATTTTTTCGGGTGTCTATACATGTAGCAATTCAATCAATTAAGAGGTTGCCCAACCCTTAATAAAAAGGATTTTTACATATGTCATGTATACTGAGTGAGACTTTCATCAGTATTGAACATTTACACTAGGTGGTTGATGACTTTTGTCACACCCACAATTATTTATATAGTAGATGAAAACAAAAGTATTGTTTGGGTCATTCCCTCTCACAAGTTGGGAGGAAGGCCCTCTAAAGGTATGCCTTTAAATGTAAACAAAGTGCAGAACTCAAGATACTTTATGTCACCCAAGATCATCAAAAGGTGCGAGGGGAGAGGATAGACACCTAGTTTTCCAAAAATAGAATACACAGTATACACTTCCTTGCAATGTTCATTTTAAGCCTCAAAAAATGAAAATAAAAAATAAAAAATAAAAATATAATAAAATGAAATAAAGTATGTACAAGATAGAAATTTGTTCTTATTACATGCACCAAAGTGAAGTATTTTGGATTTTAGACAAAGAGATGGCAATATGTAAACTCAAAAAAGTATTTTTCCAATTTTAATCACCAATTGAAGTTTTTCTAAATCCTTGTCTTTAATTATTGTTCCAATAAAATGAAATTATACATTTCGTCAACATATTGAAATCATTTGGTCAAAAACAAACATTTTTTAGAGCACTAAATAGAGTGTTTGTTCTAATCTAGAAATCTTTGAAAAATCCTTTTTTAGAGCACCAATTTAAAGCATGTGGATTTGTGGGGTTCTTTTTAAGCACCAAATTTACAGTTTTTCTAGCTAGAAAGCTTTGAAAAATTCCTTTTAGAGAACCAATTTAGAAGTTTTTCTAAGCTAGAAATATTTGAAAATTTCTTTTTAGAGCACAAATTTAGAAGTTTCGCTAAGCTAGAAAGCTTTGAAAAGTTATTTTTAGAGCACCAATTGAAAGCATTTGGATTTGTGGGGTTCTTTTATGAACCAAATTTAGATTTTTCCTACCTAGAAAGCTTTGAATTTTTTTTTTTAGAGCACTAATTTAGAAGTTTTCCTAAGCTAGAAAGCTTTTAAAATTTCATTTTAGAGCACCAACTAAAAGCATTTGGATTTGTGGGGTTATTTTTATAACACCAAATTTATAATTTTCCTAACTTTGAAAGCTTCTAAGAAAATTCAAAAATTTGACTATTCGCCTTTTGTGTAATAAACTTGTTAGTTTCTTCTTCGATACAAAATCATGCCATGCTAATCTTCCATAAAGAATGTTAGCACCTATCAAACATGCAAATTAATCAACCCTTAGCGTTAGAAATAAAAAAAAAGGTTGCAACTTTTGGATAAAAATTTGACAGAGTGAAAGCAAATTTTTTTAGCAGAAGCGACCCTATGAGAAAGCAAGTGCGGCTAAGAAAATCAAAAGCAGCTTCTATTTTTAAGTAGAAGTGGCTTAAAAAATCAAGTGTGTCCTTGTCATTTTAGCAAAAATTCCAAAAGCATCAAAAGCGACTAGAAAAATGTCAAGTGCACCATAAAGGTGAAATTAACCATGTGAGTTTTTTATAGCTTCTACATGAAATTTTTTCAATTGCATTTCTGAGACCTACAACTTCAAAATTTGCTCATAAAATAGTTATTTCTAAGGACTGTGGTCCCACCAGGTGTGCCAAAAAGTGTAAGGGGAAATTAGATGATGCAAGATAATCTATTTTATCAAATTAAAAATAATATAATTCTGCACTAGTCTATGTTAGCGAATTAAACACAATCTAATTTTACACAAAGAATAAGATTCATGCCCATTACTCATGAAATGAAACTATGAAAAAATGAATTCAAGAAATTAAATCAAAAGAGAAAAGCATAAATGAATTCACAAAAGTAGTGTTACCATGTTGTCTTGAAGTGTGTTCACAAAGATGTTTGATTGTTCATTGTATCAATGTAAAGCCTCCATTTCTGTGCAAAAGCTTCAAGGTTGTACAATGTCATTGATCGAAGATGTGTGTAAAGTTTGTCAAAATATTGATTATGATTTCTACATTACTTCGTTGTATAAAATATGTTGATTCTCTGATCGTTTTTTAGAAGAAAGATGGTTGTTATATAGATTTTGGATTTCAAAATGAATTCTCAATATCACGTAGTATATTAGCCAGATAAACAGTTCAAAACCGTTAAGAGGAATTAAATATGGGAATAATCGGTGTATTTCGATTGCGTAATCAATGCTATTGAACAAATCATATGTTGAGTGTTAAGTGGAATTGAGGAGATAGATTGAATAATCCATGGAATTAAAGAATGGATTTGAGCCTTCAGTGGGATTGAACAATAGATTGATCAGTCAGAAATAGAGTGAAAAATCGGGGAATCATAATTTACTCAATCATGAAAGTGGGTGAGGACAATTAATTACTTTATTTAATTAATTAATATTTTTGGAGTTGAACGTGCAAATCATGTTTGACTTTTACAAACAAAGTTGTATTTGTTTTTTTACCCTTTTGAAGGATGTTCAAATAATTTATTGAATTATTCAAGTTTAGGGGAAAGTGATTTAACTAAACTATTATGTTTTAATAATTTAATTGATTTAGGAGAATAGGGTAAATTAGCAACATAATTAAATAATTGATGTTATTTAATTAATTAAGAGGAATAAAGTTAGATTACAAATTTATTAAATAAATGAAATTTATTTAATTAGTAAAAAATGATGAAAAAGTGAATTAATTAATTAATGTAATATTATTGAATTAATAGAGAAAGGGGCGCTGGTCCCAGCTCAGTTGGTTAAGGTGTTCCCTGTAGCAGGGCGCCCACCATGGGTTCGACTCTCCGACGCTCCCGTGGTACCGGTTGGTGTGTCCCGCCAGCACTGCCGATCATGGTAAAAAGTTTACCGGTGGTGGGTGGTTATATGGGGGGGCGTGCTGCACACGATTCCCCTCGTTAAAAAAAAAAAAAATTAATAGAGAAAATTAGGTTTTTTGACGTAATTAATGGGGGATGAAGTGATATTAGGTGATAATGATGTTGATGATGAGAAAATGCCATTTAAGGTGTGTCATAAGCATTAGGTCAATTTTATATCTCTAAAACCTTGACCCTCAATCCTCAACCCTAATCTCTCACCTTGAACTGATGCAGGAGCATCCAGTGGTGTAAGGGCAATCTTGCATCACCCAAAAATAGTTAAATTTCAAGTTTCTCAATTTTTAGATGTTTTTACATTTTTGGATACCCTTTTCATCATAATGAAATTCCCAATTTATGGTTTTTATTTTCTATTCCTGGGTTGAAAGATATTGTAGTTTTAGTTTCCCAGATTTGCCCCTGAAAATCTTCTGAGTTAGATTTGAGGCACTTAGAGTTCCCAAAACATCCCTAAAACTTGCCAAAATTGGTGCAATAGATTTTGAGTATGTTATTGGCTTCGAGACCTTTCCAACAGTTCAAACGGTTCGTGAATAGGAGTCTCGAATCAAAAGTTATGGCCCCGGGAAGTTGGCGCACTTTCTAGAAGATACAATTGCAAATGTTCTTTTGAAATTTGAACTTCAAGTTGTAATTTTTTGGCGCCAAACCGCCTAAACTCAAATTTGAATGTTTTTTTGGCTCCAAACTAAAGAGAAGCTCTATTTATGGGTGGGTTTCTAATTTTTGGGTAACTTTTTGGGGGACAAGCTCACATATTGCGAAAGGGTGATTCTGTAGCTTTTTGTAACTTGCACGTGTTGTAGTACTTGGGGATTTGAGATCCTCTGCATGTAAGAAGCTCTATTTTCTAAAAAATAAAATTATTCTCTTATTTGTGGGTTACATTCTAAGTCTTGGACTATGCCCTCATCAAGTGGTATAAGAGCGGGTTTTCTTGAGCATGTGGACAGATCGCCGATCGTGAGATAGTTCGCACTAGGACTGTGGTTGTGGGTCGAGGTCAAGATAGATGCCTCCAAGAGTGATGCCTGGTAGGCATGGTGGTGCCAGAGGTGGTCGAGGCAGCAGAAATGCTAGTGGAAGAGATCCACTAGTAGTGCTCCAAAGACAGATTGATGTGTTACAAGAGCAGTTGAGAAGAGGGTTAAACCTGAGGGAGGAAAGTGAGGATGAAGGAGAGGAAGAAGGTTCAAATGTACAAGAAGAAGAAGAAACAATTGATCAAGACCAAATGCAGCTAATAAGGGTCATTTCAAAGATCGGAAAAAGACCCAAAGTAGAAGTCCCCAGTTATTCCGGAAGTCTGAACCCAGAAGAGTTGATCAACTGGATCAACGAGCTAGAAGAATATTTTGAGTATGAGGAAATAGAGCACCTAGATCAGGTTAATTTTGCAAAAATGAAGCTAAAGGGCCATGCCAGTATTTGGTGGAAAGAGGTCCAGTTGGAAAGAAATCAAAGAGGAAAAGAAAATATCACCAGATGGGATCGCATGGTAGAGAAACTAAAGAATCAGTTCATACGAGCAGACTACGAGTTAGATCTGTTGAAGAAATTGCAAGGGTTAAAGCAAGGAAGTAGATCTGTGAAATAATATACTGAATATTTTCACAAGATAATCATCAGATCGGGCCACACAGAGGCCAATATCGAGAAGGTAGCCTAATATCTTAATGGGTTACAACCGAGCATTCAGGAGGAGTTAAGCCTAGTCAGAATGACCACCATTGAGGATGTGTATCAATTTTCTCTGAAGGTGGAAGAGAAGCTAAACAAAAGATTTGATGGCAAGCAAGAAGGATGAGGAGGTCAAAGTGGAAGGGGTAAAGGAAGACCTTTAGGAAGCCAAAATGATGATGAAAAGAAAAGTGAAGATGTGGGTACTAGCCGAAGCCAAAGGAATGACAACTTCTACTGCCCTTGTGATCAAAACAGTGGTGATCAAAGAGGTAGAGGATGAGGGAGATATGGACAAGGATTTGGAAGAGGTGGTTTCAAAGGAATGTGTTTCCAATGTGGTGAAGAAGGGCATCGATCCTATGAATGTCCACAACACCAAGGAAGGGCAGACAAAAGGCCGGAAGGTCATGGAAGGGTTGCGCATGCAGATGAGGAGGCCCAATCTAAACATTCAGATGATGCTGAAAGGGGAGAAGCCCTAGTGATTAGGAGAGCCCTGGTGACTGAGGAAAAGGAACCAGAACAGAGGAAGAATTTGTTTTGCACAAGGTGCAAGTGTGAAGGAAAATGTTGTGATGTTATTATCGACGGTGGGAGCACCGATAATCTAGTGTCAAAAGAGATGGTCACAAAGTTGAAGCTAAAGAGGGAAAGGCACCCACATCCGTATTGGATTTCCTGGTTGCAGAAAGACCACAAATTTTGGTCAATGAGCAGTGCCTAGTAAAGTTCAAAATCGGGAGCTACCATGATGAGGTACTCTGTGATATCATCCCCATGGATGCATGCCACATGTTGTTGGAGAGGTCATGGTAGTTCGATAGGCGAGCTATATATGATGGCCATGCAAACACTTATTCCTTGACAAAGGATGGGGTTCATCACAAGTTGAAACCCCTAAAGGAGACCGAAGAAAAGGTATGCAGTAGTGTTAGAATTTGTTATGTAGATGGAAGAAAAATTTTAGAAGGTATGAAGCATGAGCATGTGTGTTATGCATTGATTCCCAGAGTGAGTAAGGAGGATAGTGAGAAGGTTCTAGAAGAAGTTTCTAGGATGTTGGATGAGTTTCAGGATATTGTTTCCAATAATGTACATGAGGGTTTACCACCAATAAGGAAGATCAGTTATTAGATTGACTTGATTCCTGGAGCGAGTTTGCCAAATAAGGCAGCTCATAGAATGACTCCAGTAGAAAATGAGGAGTTGAACAAACAAGTTCAAGAGTTGTTGAGAAAGGGTTTGATATGGGAGAGCTTGAGTCCATGTGTAGTACCTGTAGTACTAGCACCAAAGAAGGATGGGGAGTGGAGGATGTGTACAGATTCCCGAGCCATAAACAAGATAAAAATCAAGTACAGATTTCCCCCGCCAAGGATGGATGACCTGATGGATTGTTTGAGTGGAGCTCAGTACTTCACAAAGATTGATCTAAAGAGTGGATATCACTAGATCTATATTCGAGAGGGAAATGAATGGAAGACTGCCTTCAATACCAAAGAGGGCATGAACGAGTGGTTAGTCATTCCTTTTGGCTAACCAGTGCACCGAGCACATTCATGCAACTCATGAACGAGGTACTAAAATAATTTCTAGGAAGTTTTGTTATTGTGTATTTAGATGATATTTTGATTTTTAGTAAGACGTTGGATGAGCATCTGATGCATATTCAGAGAGCCTTTGAGAAGGTAAGAGAAGATAAACTGTTGATTAATCTAAAGAAGTATAGTTTTGTGAAGAGGGAGTTAGTGTACTTTGGGTTTGTTGTCTTAGCAAAAGGTCTCAAGATGGACCCAGAGAAGATGAAGGCTATTCTAGAATTGCCTACCCCAAGAACTGCTAACGAGGTGAGATCTTTCCATGGTTTGGCTAGTTTTTATAGAAAGTTCATTAGAAACTTCAATAGTATTTGTGGACCCATGACTGAAACAATGAGAGGGGATAGAAAAGAATTCAAGTGGAGCACTGGAGCGGCAAAGAGTTTTGAACTATTGAAGCAGAAGGTAATAGAGCAACTTGTTCTAGCCCTCCTAGATTTCAACAAGGTGTTTCAGGTAGATTGTGATGCTAGTGATTGTGCCACTGGAGTAGTGTTGAGCCAAAAAAGTAAGCCCATTGCCTATTTCAGTGAAAAGTTAAATGATGCCAAAAGAATGTATTCTGTATATGATCATGAATTTTATGCAATAGTTCAAGCATTAAAGAAATGGAGACATTATTTGTTGCTGAAGGAATTTGTTCTATATACTGATCATCAAGCCTTGCAATACCTAAATAGTCAGGGAAAATTAAATCAGAGGCATATGAAACGGGTAGAGTTTTTGCAGAGTTATACCTTTGTTTTCAAATATAAGAGTGGGAAGTCAAAAAGGGTTGTAGATGCCTTAAGTAGGAGGCATACATTGATGAAAAAGATGCAGATTGAAGTGGTTGGGTTCAATGAACTTAAAAAACTATACACAGAAGATCCTAATTTTACAGAGGCTTGGAAAGCTTGCAAGGAACCTGTTACAGTGGACAGAACAAGGTTGCTTGGATTTCATAATCTAGGATAGCATGTTATTTAAGGGAAGTCAATTGTGTATCCCAAGGAGTTCCATGAGGGAGAACCTGATAAAGGAGAAGCATAGTGGAGGAATGGTAGGACATTTTGTTCAGGATAAGACCATTTCTATTATCAGTGAGCATTATTATTGGCCTCAGTTGTCACAGGATGTGAAGAAGTTTGTACAAAGCTATAGGGTATGTCAGATGGCTAAAGGAGTGAGCCAGAATACAAGCTTATATTAGCCCTTACCTATACTAGAGAGGCCATGGGAGGATATAAGTATGGAATTTGTTCATGGTTTGCCAAGGACACAATGAGGGAATGATTCAGTCTTTGTGGTGGTTGATAAACTTTCGAAGATGGCACATTTCATTCCATGTCAAAAGACCCATGATGCGGTCCACATTGCTGACTTGTTCTTCAAAGAGGTGGTGAGGCTACATGGTCTGCCAAAGAGTATTGTTTTAGATTGTGACACAAAATTTGTGGGGTACTTTTGGAGGACCTTGTGGAAGAAGTAGAAGAGAAAGTTGAAGTTCAGTTTTGCACACCATCCACAAACAGATGGGCAGACAGAGGTTGTTAACAAGAGTTTGGGTAACCTACTAAGATGTTTGGTAGGAGATAAACCCAAGGGATGGGACTTGATCTTACCCCAGGCAAAATTTTCTTACAACAATTCTGTCAACAAAAGCATTGGTAGATCACCGTTCCAGATTGTGTATGGAGGTAGCCCCAGAACAACTCCAGAATTGAGGAAGATGGACCAAGAGAAGAAAATAAGTGCTGAAGCCAAATATTTTGCAGAGCACATCAAGAATATACATGAGAAGGTACGAGAACACATTAATAAGTTGAATATGCAATATAAGGCTAAGGAAAATCAGAAAAGGAGGAATAATGAGTTTCAGACTGGCGATGAAGTAATGGTCCACTTGAGGAAAGAAAGGTTTCCCATGGGAACCTATAACAAATTGAAGATAAAGAAATTCAGTCCCTGTAAGATTTTGAAGAAGCATGATTCAGGGAATGCATATGAGGTAGAGTTGCCTGATGGAATCAACATTTCCCCTATGTTCAACATTTTAGATTTGGTAGAGTATCATGAAGGTGGAATGGAGGAAGCACCAGCAATAGGGCAGTATAGCATTCTAGCACCTACTTCAGAAAGGGAGGAGATTGAAGCAATCTTGGATAGTCGTGTGGGGAGTACCAGAAATAGGTAGTATAAAGAATATCTGGTGAAATGGAGAGGAATGCTTGTGGAAGATTCATCCTGACTATCTAAGGCAGTGGTTGACTAGTTGGATTTTCCTCAACCATTTGAGACGTGATGGGTCACTTCTCAAATTACCCTGGGTGTCTGATGCAGGAGCATCCAGTGGTGTAAGGGCAATCTTGCATCACCCAAAAATAGTTAAATTTTAAATTTCTTAGTTTTTAGATTTTTTTACAATTTTGGATACCCTTTTCGTCATAATGATATTCCCAATTTACAATTTTTATTTTCTATTCTTGGGTTGAAAGATATTGCAGTTTTAGTTTCCCAGATTTGCCCCTAAAAATCTTCCAAGTTAGATTTGAGGTACTTAGAGTTCCTGGAATGGCCTCAAAACTTTCTAAAATTGGCATATCAAATTTTGAGTGCATTATTGACTTTGAGACCTTTCCAACAGTTCAAATGGTTCACGAATCGGAGTCCCAGATCAAAAGTTATGGCCTCGAGAAGTTGGCGCACTTTCTAGAAGATACAATTGCAAATGTTCTTTTGAAATTTGAACTTCAAGTTGTAATTTTTCCGTGCCAAACTTCCTAAACTCAAATTTGAATGTTGTTTTGGCTCCAAACTAAAGAGGAGCTCTATTTATGTGTTGGTTTCTAATTTTTGGGTAACTTTTTGGGGGACACGCTTGCATATTGTGAAAGGGTGATTTTGTAGCTTTATGTAACTTACATGTTTTGTAGAACTTGGGGATTTGAGATCCTCTGCATGTAAGAAGCTCCATTTTTTGAATAATAAAATTATTCTCTTGTTTGTGTGTTACTTTCTAAGTCTCGGACTATGCCCTCATCATGAACCATTAAACCCTAATCCTTATACCTATATTTTCAACCCTCATACATCAACCCTAAAACCTATACCCCTAAACCCTTAAACCCTTAAACCCTCAAGCCTTAATCCTCAATCCTAATCCATCAACTCTATAAATTAAACAATATACTATTAATTTCTCAATCATCAACCCTTAAACCTTGACCCTCAACCCTCAACCCTAATCCATCAACCCTCAACCCTTAAGCCCTAATCTTTATACTTATACACTCAACCCTCAATAGTCATCCCTCAACCCTCAACCATTAAACCTAAACCCTCAACCTTCAACCCTTAACACTTAATCCCTTAATACCTCAACTTTTAAACCCTCAACCCTTAAGCCTAAACCCTTAAACCCTAAACCTGTAAACCCTTAAACCATCAACCCTTAAACTCATCAACCCTCAACCCTTAAACCCTATACCCTTAATTCCTCAATGCTAAACCATTAGAACTTCAACCCTCAACCCTCAACCCTAAATCCCTCAAACCTCAACCCTTAAAACCCTAATCCTTATACCTATACCCTCAACTCTCATACCTCAACCCTCAACCCTCTAGCCCTAAACTTTTAAACATTTAAACCCTCAACCATCAACCCTCAATCCTCAACCCTAATCTGTCAACCTTCAACCCTTAAACCATAATCCTTATACCTATACCTTGAACCCTCATACCACAACCCTCAACCCTCTACCCCTAAAATTTTAAACCCGCATGCCTTAACCCTAATCTCTTCACTATATACCTTAGACCCTAATCCCTCAACCCTCAAACTTGAATCCTCAACACTCATCCCTCAAAGCTTAAAACCTCAACCCTTAAAACCCAATCGCTCAACCCTCAACCCTTGATCCCTTAACCCTCAAATGCTTCAATCCTTGACCCATAAACCCTCAACCATTAAACCATAATCTGTCAACCCTCATCCGTTAAATCCTCAACCTTTAAACCCTAGTCCTCAAACCTATACCTTAGACCCTAATCCATCAACCCTCAACCATTAAACCATCAAACCTTAAACCCTAATCCCTCAATAATCATCCCTTAAACCCTAATCCCTCAATCATCAACCCTTAATCCCTCATCCCTCAACCCTCAACCCTAAAACCCTATACCCTTAATTCCTCAACCATCAACCCTTAAAACCTCAACCCTCGGTTGACCCTAATCCCTCAACCCTCAACCCTTAAACCCTAATCCTTATACCTATACCTCCAATCCTAATCCCTCAACCCTTAGCCCTTTACACGTAAACTCTTATACCCTTAAACCCTCAACCCTCAACCCTCAACCAAAATCCCTCAACTCTATAGGTCTTAGACCCTAATCCCTCAACTCTCAACCCTCATCTCTTAAAACCTCAACCCTCAAACCTCAACCCTTAAACCCTAATCCTCAATCCTCAACCCTTAATCCCTAAACCCTTAAACCCTAATCCCTCAATCCCATAACCCTTAACCTTCAACTCTCAAACTTCAATGCTCAACCCTTTAATCCTCAACCCTTTAACCTCAACCCTCAATGCTTAAACCCTCATACATCAATCCTATAACCCTCAAAATTTAACCCTCAACCCTTAAACCCTAATCCCTCATTCCTCAATCGTTAAACCCTTATACTTCAGCCCTAATCCCTCAACCCTCAACTTGAACCCTTAATCCCTAAATCCTTAAACCCTAATCCCTCAATCCTATAACTCTCAACCTTCAACCCTAAAACTTCAACTCTCAACCCTTTAACTCTCAACCCTTTAACCTCAACCCTCAACCACTAAACTCTAATCCCTCAATCCTATAACCCTCAAACTTCAACTCTCAACCCTAATCCATCAATCTTCAATGCTTAAACCCTCATCCCTTGACTCTCAACCCTTAAACCCTCAACCCTTAATCACTATACCCTCAACCCTTATACCTCAACCCTCAACCCTTAATCCTTTAAACCATTAAACCCTCATCATTTAAACCCTCAAGCCTCAAGCCTCAAGCCTTAAACCCTAAGCCCTTAAACCCTTAAAATGTCAACCCTTAAACCAATCAACCCTCAATCCTTAAACCATAATATGTCAACCCTCATCCCTTAAACCCTCAACCGTCAAACCTTAATCCCTCAACCCTATACCTTAGACCCTAATCCTTCAAATTTCAACCATTAAACCCTAATCCCTCAACCCTAAACCTTTAATCCCTTATCCCTCAACCCTAAACTATTTACCATTAAACCCTAATCCCTCAACCATAAGCCTTTAATCCCTTATCCCTTAACCTTAAGCCCTTAAACCCTATACCCTTAATTCCTCAACCCTCAACCATTAAAACCCTTATCCTCAACCCTCAAACCTAATCCCTCAACCCTAAACCCTTAAAACCTAATCCATCAACCCTAAAACCTTCAACCATCATCCCTTAACCCTCAACCCTTAATCCCTCAACCCTCAACCCTTAAAACCTCAGCCCTCAACCCTTAACCCTCAACCCTTAAACCCTTAACCCTTAAACTTTAACCCTCAACCCTCAACCCTTCAACCTTCATCCCTCAACCCTCAACCCTTGATCCCTCAACCATCAACCCTTAAAAATTCAACCCTCAACCCTCAACCCTTAAACCCTCAAACCTAAATCTTGAACCCTCAATCCTCAACCCTATACCTTAGACCCTAATCCCTCAACCCTTAAACGCTAATCCCTCAACCCTCAACCCTCAACCCTCAACCATCAACCATCAAACCCTCATCCCTCATCCCTCAATCTTAATCCCTCAAGCCTTAATGCTTGAACCCTCAACCATCCATCCACATAAACCCTCAACCCTAATACCTCAATCCTCAACCTTATACCTTAAACCCTCAAACCCTAACCCTTAAACCCTAATCCATCAACCCTTAGCCCTTAAATTCTAAACCCTTAAACCCATAAACCTGTAACCTCAAACCTAAACCCTAATCCCTCAACCATTTACCTTAATCCCTAATCCCTCAACCATCAACCCTTAAACCCTAATCCCTCAATCCTCAACCCTTAAACACACAACCATAAAATCCAAAACCTTCAACCCTTAAACCCTCAACCCTCAACCCTAATCCCTTAACCCTATAACTTAAACCCTAATCCCTAAACCCTCAACTCTTAAACTATAAGAAGGGAAGGCAAGGTAGAGAGGGTGGGAGAAGGGTTAGTAATGAGACAAGAAGCGAGAGGTAGAGAGGTAAAGAGGGAATGATGAAGAATCATGGAGATAGGGAGAGAGAGAGAGAGAGAGGATCGGAGGAAGAGGTTGTGATCAAGAGAAAGGAGATAGATGAAAAAGAAACAATAATAGAGGGAGAGAGAAGAAGAGAGAGGTATGGAGGAAAGGATATAGATGGGGGTAAGGATGAAATTCAACATAGAGAGGGAGATAAGGAGAGAGATTGGAAGAGACGTAGAGAGGGGGGAGAGACAAGAGGGAGAGTGAAAGGGAAGTATTGGTAGAAGATTAACAAGCAATGGAGCGAGAGGTACACATGGAGGGAGTGAGAGAAATAGGGAGGAGGAGATAAAAAGGTGATCACCTAGAAAGGTGAGGGAGAGGGAAGACAAGAGATATAAGAATGAAATGATATATAGAGGGCAGAGTGTGGTGGGTAATGAGACAAGGTTGGAGAGACTTGGAGATGGGGAGAGAGAGAAGAAAGAGGTGAGAGATAGAGGGGGAGAGAGGTGGGTAATGAGATATGGTGGTAGAGACTTGGATATGGGGAGAGAGAGAGGTTAGGAGGGAGATGTAGTGATCAGGGGAAAAGAGAGAAATGGGTGAGAAATAGTAACAGAGGGAGATAAAAGAAGAGAGATGTAGGGAGGCAAGGATGGAGATGGGGTTAATGAGGGAAGGAAAGGTATAGAGGGTGGAAGAGACCTAGAGAGGGTTGAGAGATAATAGGGTAAGTATTGGTTAAGAGGGAAGGAGAGAAAGAGGGAGTGAAAGGTTAGACCTTGAATATTCATCATCGATCATAAATTGTAGACTTTGAGCCTTATAAATGGGGGTTAGTGAGAGATAAATAGAAAGTTAAGTTAGTTTTTTTGTCAAATGTAATGTGTCATTTGGCGAGCACCAAATTTAGTGCTCTCCAAATTTGGCTCTTGCCAAATGAGCTACATTGGGAAATACCAACCCAAAGGGTTGCATTTTTCCTTGGGAATCCAACCCAAAGGGTTGGATGACCATTTCATGCCAATGATGTAATTTTCTAAAAGGGTTTCAAAATTTCATATATTTTTGTTTGTGCTAACCATTAGGTTTGCACATCTTTTAATGCAATTTTATAAAAAACTGTGATGATGTTAGGCTCTCTCTTACCTATATAACAATAGAATTTTTTTAATATTGTTTATTATGTTAAGGTTTGCATGCATAACTTCTCTTGTTAGTGCCTCCATTTTTTATCACTGTTAGCTAATTTCTCACTATTTGGATTTTTGAAATTCAAAAAACAAAGTTAACGAAAAAGGGAGGCCACAATGGAAACTATGCTATTTTATTTATAAAAATAGGACCACTTGTGGTCGCTGCCCTTTTTGAAACCCTTAATCTAAATTATTGTTTTAAAAATAGTTGCTTAGAAAGTAGACTCATATCACTTCACCTCTTTTTCTTGCTGAATCTTCAATTTTTAAATGTAACTATATTCACTTTCTCATGAACATCAAACTTTGTTGATTAAATAAAAAAGTGGCATCTTAAGATACATTTTTGTGTCACAACTTGGTGCATTTATTCATACATACCTGTAACCCTAAGCAAGTGATGAAGAAAGACCTGATTTTAATGTTTACAATAAGCCTCTTACAAATGGTTCAATGAGAAATAAGGAGATAGGAGGCATGTGAATAAACAAGTAAGCAATGATGAATGCTGAAAATTATTGATTAAACCAAATAGAAATTGATTCAAAATGCATTTAAAACCCTGATTAATGTAAGACATGTGAAGGCTGGAGTGTTGTCACACTAAAATTCAGCAAAACTACATCCTTAAATGAATTCTACAAAGAGATACAAGGTTGTCAACTTTTAGCAACCTTGCATGTGTAGGGAAAACACTGACCTGAAAATAAAGGATTTTGCAATTTTTGAAAAAGTAAAAATTTGATTCGATGTGTTGGTTATTTTTTAAGAACCAAACTGATCTCCAGGAATACCTATGGAATTTTCCATTTCCAATGCTTAGTACTCTAAAGGGATTGGCCAACGGAGGAGTAAAAGGCTGCAAGACTTTCATTCCTACACTTTGGGCTCTGTGAAACCCAGGAGGGTGATCCCACAATGTATACTTAGGAATTCATAGAATTATAATTAAATACATTGTCAATAACAGATACTTCTCACAAGGTCACTCAACAACATACTACATCAAATAAGTTGGAAGCTCATTTATCAATGTCCTATACTTGGAGCATGAGAAGGCATAATTCAACACAAAAAATCTATAGTGGTATCCATTTCAAAGTTTGTAAGATAAAATAATTAGTTGTTGAATCAACCAAGAAACTTAATCATGAACACTCTACACAAACCAATGCCTTTGTCCTAAGCATGAATTCAATATCAACCTATATAACCAAATAACAACTCAATAATAACAACATACAATCTCAAGAAATATTACATTACAATATTCCCCTATTTCATTCATGATCATTACTACTTACAAATATCCTAGCACCTAATTCTCATGAGTTAATAATCTCATCCAAGCATTTAAATCACTTCATTGAATTAAAACGAATAAATGAAATTAAACATCCATTTATCAACAATAGAGACAAAGAAAAGGCATCCTGGATTAATTTCATTAATAACTCTGAAAAAGAGTACAAGGATAGACAATAGCCATGAAATTGGTATTCCTTTGTATATATTTCTATACTGTTATCAGAATTACATACATAACAATGAACTCTAGAATTAAGACAAAAATATAAAACATGCTTGATATTTTTTTTATAATTCACAACGTTGATTGAAAAACAACAAACCCCTACTTTCTGGCCAGGAATTCCTTCTTATAGAAATGAAGGAGAAAAACAAGCCTCAGGCCAGAAAGTACACATGTCAAAATTCTATTAGATTTCTTGAAATAAATATTCCCCAATTCAGTTGCATTGCATTCCCAAGAGGTGGGATACATGTGGGGAAATGAAAGTAGTCTTCATTCATTGTTGGAGATCTGGTCCAATTTTCAAAAAGGTATCTTTAGATAGTTACCTCAAAATTTGTGTCAACGCACACAAAGTGAAATAAAGAAAGCATGACAGAAACATAAGAGAAAAGACAAAAGATATGTCCACATCTGCAACCTTGTGATCAATTTACCTTGAAGAAAATGTATTATATTTTCCATAATTTATCAAAAGCCTAATCTATACTAAATAAAGGCTATGCAGTGCAATTCTCACTTATCCATTATTCATCATGATTGCAGATTTCAAATTTTCAAATCACCACCCCACCATTTCATATCAAACCACCACTCCCTCCAAGTATCTACCCTTCCATGCTAGGAATTCATCTTCAGTGGGCCAATCAATATTCATGACATCATCATCCCTTTCTCTATAAGGTGCATATTTGGTGATAATCTAGTTAGCCCCCTTCTCAAATTCTAGCAAGACAGCCTCAGCATGAGCCAACATATCAATATTCATCTTCAATGTATCCATATAAAATTTCCAACAAATTGGCATAGCCTAATCTAAAATAACTTTATTCATTTTATTTTTCCACTCCTATAGAGTTTTTATACTATCATCATCCCTTAGAATGGATGGAAGAAGGCCATGATGTGATTCATAAAATGATTTTACTAGCTCTTTTATTTTTCTTTCCAATGGTTCAACAATTCCCCTGTATCCTTCAATATTACCTATAAGAGCCATAGTAGGTTTAAACTTTTCAAGTGGATTGGCATCCTATTTAACTCCAATTGACATCAATACCAATTCCTTCTTCGTAGGGATCAAAATTTCCATTAGTGGAATGGATCTTTCTCTATCAATGTCAAAATTCTTGATAGCAACCACCATGGATGAATAGATATGGTGAATAGTATTCAACCTGTTATTCACTCTTATGTTAAAAAGTTCCAATACTGTAGTGAAAATATTCATGTTGCTCTTGAAAATATCCTCATCATGGTTGTAAATTTTCTCTTTATATTCATTTAGTTGCCTAAGAAAGTTTTCCCTATTGGTATCCTGCATAGCATGTGGCCCTTTTGGTGTACTAGGTTCTACTATTGAAATGGGCACACTTCCCATGTTATATGGCACAATTTCCTGTGAAGAACTTACTTTAGTAGAAAATTTTGGGGGTACATCCTCTTGTGAAATGGTGCGGGGAGTCAACATCATTCTGCTTAGGCTTTTCAAGTTGCAAACTTCACAACTTATCTTCCAACAATACTACCTTTTTCTATGACTGCATATTGTATTACTCAAGTCTTCCATATTTAACTAGGAAATTATTGTAATCTATTCTAGGATTATCCTTTTCTGTAGACCCAGATTCTATAGTGTCCCATGTAAATTGTGCAACATGAACTGACATATTTGTTGTTTCTAAGGCTGATGTTTCTGACACTCTTTTTATTATTAGGCCTCCACTATAATTTGGTGTAGGCTCAACAATATCAAGTTTTTTGGTGCCTAGGGCTAGAGACCATATAGCCAAGGATTCTCATTCCTCATTGAAAGTAGACCTGTGTAATGAAAGTACAACTTCCTCCTCTATATCATAGAGATATCTGTCGCACTTTTTTAATTGTGTCAAAATATATGGCAGAAGCTAAATCCCATTCTAGCAGCAATAAAATATAACTATTCCTTACAAATTCTTGACCCTCTTTTGCAGTCATCTTTTGGAATCTAGCTTTCATCTCATTTAAAACCTGTTTCTAGTTGATGGCATCTAGTAACTCTGGATGAAGGCTTCTTTCTATAGATAGGTTTTTACATATTCATCATTTTTAGCTTTGTATGCAAATTCCATAAAACCTTGAGACTTTATAAATGAGTCATCATCTAGAAACTTTTCACATCCTACAAATCACATATCATCTCTTCCATTGAGTCCAGTAAGGTCAACTTTACTCAATCTCATACCTAATTGATGTTTCTCCCTTGCCATTGGTGCAATGGGTACTCCTTCTTGCATTTCCTACTCTAATACCCAAATGTCATCATTGCAGCCTTCATCATCATAGTCCACCAGACTAGTCACTTCAACCTTTTTTATTTTCAATGGTGGCTCTCTTGGTGGTATTTCACTAGGTGGTGGGGAATCAATGTCCACAATCTCAGGCTCCGTTAGCCTTAAAGGAGATGGTGGTGGTACTTGTGACATAGGAGAAGGAGGATTCTTCTCCTCTTGATGAGAAGAGGCAGGATTTGCATCAATTTTCTTTGTGTTACTCTTTCTCCTTACAAAGAACTTTATTCTTGGATCATCAGGGGCTGAAGATGTACATTTTCTCCAATAGTAGGGATTTCTTCTCTGCTTTGTTCTTCTACAATTGGGGCTTTCCCCTTGTCCTTACTTATCACCCCTTTAGTCTCAAGGTGGCCTACTATTGAGTCATAATTATGGGATACATGTTCCTCCTTTTGTATTATGTGTTCAGTCTCCTGGAGAACCTTAAAATCAGGATCTTATTTCTTTATCTTTCTTTGCATCTTATTAAAGGAACCCACATTTCCCTTCTCTTTTCCTACTCTAGAGTATCTAACATATTTCTTATCACATCCTTCGGATATTAGAAGATGTGTACAAATTTATAACTATTGTTTCTTTCTTTTAACTAGGCCATAAAACCTTTAAGATCATATATGATCCTCTCAACTGATCTTTTGCATGTTGTAGGTTTTGAGTATATAAAAAATGTTATTCCAACCTCCCTTAGTCATCACAAAATCAAAAAATCACCTCTAGGAAACCAATTCTCTCTGGTACAAATTTTGGCAACAAGTGAGGTACTACCGTGGAAACATATACTCTTAAAATAGTGTAATTAGGGTATGGGATAACATTTCCCTAATTATGATCAACTCCAAGCTCCTGCCTTCTCTCCTTAGGTCTCAAGAAATCCTGTAGAGCTATGAGAATTCTATGTACACTCACAATTAATACTCTCCTCACTTTTGAAGCAAATAGGTTCTAAAATGTCACATAATCATATGTCCTATCATCTTTTTCTAAAACAATAGTCCAACATTGCATAGGAAACTACAAGTCACCCTTTCTTATTTCTAAAGTTATACTAGGCCCTAAGATAACTACACCTTTGTATAAAAACATATGCATTAATAATGAATACCAGTTGAATCTCACTCCCAATTCACCTTTCTTCAACCTTATCAGTCCTTCATGCATTCTTTCTGAAAGAAACCCTACATAATCATACACTGAACAATATTAGGGGTGTTGAACATGTGCATCCATATACATCCATGCCTTTGGCATTCCCATGATAGGATCATAACCAATTATTTGGAAAATAGAATAAAAGGTTTTCTGGAAGTAAGAAATCAAATAGCTAACCGGGAAAGGCTTTTTATCATGTGACCCTATTATGATCTGTCGACCTACAATTTCTACTAGGAATCTCAGCAAGATGTGGACTGTGAATGCAATCTTAGTTTTATCATACTCCTACTTAAGAGTTTCCTCATTTATCTTATACATTTCATCATTCCATCTAGTGAGTTTAAAAAAAATATGACCTAATTCCTCCTTGGTGATATTGACCATTTCCTCCACATCATATGTTCTTATTCTTCTTGTAACTAGGTCATAATTGGAAACCACTACCTTAAGGAAGTCAACATCCATATAAACATTTGGTACAATTAACTTTCCCAGGTCACAATTCAAAGGGTTACCTACTGGGATACCCATATTTCTATTCATGAACTAGCTATATAACAATTCTCATCTAGTATAAGGCAATTTAGCATCCCTATTAGAGTTGTTCTTGTCAATCAAACCCTCTACTACTTGTGCCCCTCTAAGAAGTGGTTGACCCTTAGGTTTATCACTAGTCGAGGGTGGTAACTGGTGAGTAAGGTCTTTATTCAAAGGTATTTTAGGAATAGAAGCTTCCCCTTTAGAGGAAGATTCTTTTGATTACACCTTAGGAGCCATGATGCAAGAGATATTGCAGGGTTTCTGGTTTTTTGGAATAAAACTTATGGCTTTTGTAAGGGTTTTGACATAAAAAATGACAATTGAAAACTAGAAAATTCCTTTCATGAACATCAAACCTTAAAATGCTGAACCAAGAAAACCTTAACAAGCTCAACAATTTGAAAAACCACAACTATTCAACAATTCTTATGAGAGGGCAATAATTGACTTACTGGTTCTCTTCGCAGGCTGATAACCTGGTTCCATTGTCAAGAAATATTGAAAAACCATAGCATGAGCTCCTTGAATGTGTAGAGTATACTTTGCAATGTTGAATTATGCCTTGAAGACAAGTATTAATAACTTTGCAACTCCTTACTTTGGTAGCACAATGTCTTTTTAGCTATTAAGGCTTCCTCGCATGAACCAGAATGACTTGCTTGCCCTTAAACTGAGTTTTGAATGTGTTGGTTATTCCAAATCAATAGATCGATTGAATCCTAAAGACTTATCCAATGTCTTATGCTCAGACTCAAAGGTTTATTTGTCCAACTGACAAGATTCAGTCAAAGACTGTGATCTTCTACACTTTTGGCTCTGCAGAACCAAGGTGGGTCAACCTATACAATGCCTAAAACTTAATTCACTTACACACTAACATTTATTTTTATAGCAGATAAATCCCAATGAAAATACACTAAGGAAAGCATTGATAACCTCAAATCTAGCTAAACTCTTGGTATAATCAACACTTACTCAACAATTGGGAAGCAAAACTCAACACAATACTTCAATCAACAAGGATTTAAACTGATTTTGAATTTATAAATTGTTTCTGAGATGCATAAAGTTAAATGACAGACTAGTGCCTAATTTTGGGTCATGGAGTCAAATTCGTAAGGTGAATTCATTAGCAAATAGATTTCAACCAATGTATTTACAACTGTTAATTTATTGCACCAACATATCCTCTTCTGTTATCAATCAAATTCTCCTTATCAGATCCAATCGACACACTTCAATCACAATTATCTGCTCAAAGCATTTAACCATCTCATTGAAATAGACCCATAATTAAATAAAACAATCTCATGAAATTTGAGATGACAAACTCAAAGATACTCTGTATTATTGAACTCATATGACTAAATGTGTACAAATATGGAGACAATTTGAAGGCATTCATGAATGTCGAAACACTTTGAAGACATGCATGATTTATATGAACAAACTAGCTAATATTTTCTCATGAAATTACAATTTATAGCTTACAGACTCAACTAATGACTCAGAACTTAACATTTCCTATCTACCGAGCCACATACAAGAATTCAAAACCCCTAAACAATGAGAAGAGAAGAGAAGAAATAGAAATCAAAAGCAACCCTAAAACTAATCTATTGATGACATTTGGCAGCCTCTTTCCCATTCATTAGCAATCTAGAAATGACCCTTTCCTCTCTCTTCCTTCAATAAAATTTTCTTCCAAGTTCTACCCTTTGCAAACCAATTTGCAACAAAAAATCTCACTCCGTGAAAAACAAACACAATTTACCCAGCTGTGTGAAAACACATTTGTTCTCCTTTTCCCATGAAAATACTCTGTGAAATCCATTTATTTTTGTTTTACCTTTATTTTTTGTGGCTGCATTTAATTTTATTCACTTTCCAGTGAATAAAATATTTTACATGGTGAACATTCTATTCACTGTATAAAATATCCCCTCTATGTAATTTCACACGTATGCCCAAAATCTTAAATATTTCACTTGAAATATTTAATATCAAATATTTTATCAAACAAAACATTTTACCTAGCACATTTAAAATACCTCCCTTTTTAAATATTTCATGGGCCCACCTCATCTACTCTCAATATTTCAAATATTTTATTTGAAATATTTTTTATATCAAAAACATTTTAAAAGAAATGCCTCAGGTTTTAAAATCTTTTCCATTTGAAAATCAAATGGGCCCTCTCTTTAAAAAAATTCATTGGGAATTTAATACTAAACGCATGCCTTTATTTGTTGTAGGGCCCACCACCAAGTGGCGATTTCTCTCTCATCCCACAAGAAAGAATGGGCCTTCACCTTTGCGTCCGCAAGCTTGTGGGGAAAGAATTAAAAGTTGCACGAGCACATTTAAATCCTTTCCACTTTATAGCTTATACATTTTCCATTAAAATTAAAAGGGCCTCCTTTAATTTTTTGCATCGAGCATATCTAACTATACCTATTCCTTTCAAAAAACTTATGGACCCTCTCCTTTACCTTGTACTCTCACTTATTTTAATGAGCGAGCATTTTAGGCATGTGAGCTAGTGGGGGACAAGTGAGATGTGGCTAGAGTTTCACCTTCTTTCTCCACCGTTGATTTCTTTGCTCTCTGCATTTTGTGCCCTAATATGCTTGCTCAGTTCACCTTGCTCTACAATTCTCATTTGCAATGGTAGTAGTTACCATTCTCTTAACTTTGATGGATCTCTATTCTTGTTTGCTTATATGTCCTATCTAGGATGTGTTTATTTCCTCAATAGATTTGAAACAATTTCAAAATATTTAAAATGCAAACACAACCCCCTCTATAGGGGCATGGCTTCAAGAAAGATGCAGAAAAATCTCCTTCATCACCATGGAATGGATTAGTCTATCATGGAATAACTTTGTTTCCCTTTGAGTTTTCTTTTGAAAGTCTCTAAAGCCTTTCAATGAATTAGCGGTGCTCCAACTCCATTCATTGCATTTGTTTTACAGCTTCAGAAGCTTCTCCATCTATCCTCTTTATGTATAAGCATCTTTTATTCTCCCCAACAACCATCCCATCACATAGTTCAATATGGGTTGAGCCATCTGAAGGAATGGTGAGTCAATTTTGTGTCATTCCTCTCATGCTAGGTGAGGCTGCTCCATCTGCCCATTGATTTCTAAATGCTCTGATGGACGCCCCTATCATGTTTCAGGCCAGGCCCTATCCACAAGTTACATTTAACACTTCGTAGCCTTGGGCTACTTCTTCTCCAATGTGGGTACATGCATTTATCTAAGGTTTCTAAAACATTTTCAATACATACATTTTGCATACTTATAGAGCAATCATGGCGTTCCATGCCTTGTTTGCAATAAAGTCTTTTCAACAACTCTATATTTTGTTAATACTCTGTCGTCCTCCTCCATGAGTGCGTGGACAATAAGGAATGAGGAAAATGGAGTTTTCCTCTATTGCTAGTGGCACCCCATCGAGCTCATTTTCCCTCTTTATGCTTTGTTAGATGCACATACCCTTGCCTCACTCCATCGAGCATATTGGCTATGTTTTCCTTAAAAGTTTCTAAAGCATTATCAGCAGATCCATTTTTGCATATATCTTGCAGCTATGGTATTCCTTTATGATTATGGCATGATAAAAATCCTTCAATAAATCTTATTTTATTTTTTTTCATCCTCTTTAAGGGTGATCCCACAATAGTGGTTTACAATTTTTGGCCAAACTGGACACTGAAATAACTTTTTTTAACTAAATCTTCACTTTCGGGCACCTATAGCAGCTAAACTGTGAGGAATTTGAAGATGATGCAAACTAGAGTTTCATGAGATTTTGTTTGTAGATTCTAAATATATTTTTTTCAAAATTTTTGGAATCAAATTGCACTTATTTTTCCATCTCCCTCAAAAACTAGTTTTTTTTCAGAAAACAACTTTTTTAAAAAGTGATGCTCACCGTATAATGCATAACTTTTTTTCCATGAAGGATAAAATTCTAATTCTTTAGAATTTATATTCATAACTCTAATATCTAGTGCTTCCACTTGGTTAGATAGTTTTTTATTGAATATTTTTCTTTAATCAAGTTTCAAATTCAAACCAATTATAATTCAGACATAACGCGACCGTATAACACGTAACTTTTTTTGTGTGTATCAAAATTCAATTTTTTTTTCTTTGTTGGATCAAAGATTTAATATCTAGTGCACTAATATATATATATATTATTTTACTAATATGATATTTTTCCACATGTGCAAAAAAGAGAGCTTGATTTTTGGTGAAAAACCTACATTCACAAGAAATAAAAAATAAATATAATAATTAAATTAAATTTATTTAAAATTATAGTTTTTGGAAACCTTATAATAATAACTACATACTTGAAAAAAAATAAAATTAAATGAATTCATTTGCTCCACCAAAAGGTAAATCAAAAGTGGTTTTTTATCAACATTTTGATAGGTGTAAAGGACACTCTGTTATATGCATGGTTTAAAACTAGTGGGGTTCTATCCAAGGGGGTTTGATTTAACGTAGTTTGATCAAACCCTCTTCAATTGGAATTCTTTAAATGGAACCTTTGAAGGCTTAAATCATTATATTTTCTAAAAATATGTGATTTCAACAAAAATCAGTTCTCCCAGAAATTGTAAACCAGCTTTGTGGGATCACCCCTAATATAGTTCAGGCCCCTTCACTGAGCATTTTGCTTACTAGTTTCAAAAGTGTGGCTTTGACTTGGGTGTACTGTTAGGAATCACATTTTGGCTTTCAAAAATATACAAAGAGCCCTCATTTGAAAACCAAAATCCAATGTAGCATATCAAATTTAGATGTGTTGTGGCTTTGTCCCAGGTCAACTGAAATGGACATCATTGTCTCTATTAAGTCAATTGAAGAAACTTATAACAATAAGAACTAAAAATTCATCGATGGAACAATGCCTTGCCATTCATAGGTTTGAACTATGCTCAATTCTTAATCCCTGCATCTGAATAGAAGATGGGCCTTTCTTTACACTTGAACTCTTGGAATCAATGATATCTATATACCTTTCCACTTACTAACTGTCTCAAGGAAATTTATTGGATGTGATTGGAACACTACAACAATTGCAAGTTCATGACCATGCAAACCATGTCGGGTCCCATGTGGGTGCAGCTAAATTTTTTTTCATCTTCACACAAATTTCATGCTCAAATTGACTTGATGCATCCTTTTGAATGCTTTAGAAGTTAAAATTCAAACTGGGTTATCATTAAAACATATTTTTTGACCCTTTTGAGAAATGAGCTAAACTAGCCAAGTTGGCTTTGGAATCGACTTTGAAAACATGAGTGATCTTTCAAATGGGTTTTGTTTGAAAATCAACAAGAATCAAATTATGACCCTCCAAAGTAGGTCACTTAGGCAGATTCTTTAGCTGCACTTCTGAAAGTGTAGAGGAATTTATTTTCAAATAGGTAGTTCAAATTTGAAAAATTTGAGAGTGCCATCAGTGGCTCCAATTAGGGATGTATTCCCCCTATGTGCATAGCAAGATTCTAGATCTCTAGGGAGTAGACCAAAACTAAGTCAATCAGGTGTTGTCAAATTGCTCATTTATTCATATTCATTTTCAACTTCATTCGGTGACACCAGGCCACTAAAGGAAAATTGGAATCAATACTTTCCTCTATCAAACACCAATCTGATAATAGAACTGAACACCCTTAACTCATTCTTTCCTCTATCAATCCACACCAATATGAGTGACCACACTCTTGAAAATACAAGTATCAGGCTGCTTTTATGCAAGTGAAAACTTGCTCTCTATTTAGCTTTTTCATCAAGTGGAAACCAAATCAAATAGGCCACATCACTACCAGTTTCTTCATTTTCTAATTTTGTGTCAAGTGGCAACATTTGAAAATGGTGATGAAGACCATATGAAAGCATAGCCTGATCACAACTATCCGCTTGATTAAACATGTTGGTACCTCCTAATGGGCAATCATATACAACATCATCAACATATTCATCATCACTATGCATCTGAAAGTCAAGAAGACTTTCAAAATGTTGATTATCATGTGGCAACAACTGATTAAATTTATCATTTAAGTCATTCTCAAATTGAAGCCAAAATTCTTCAGTGCCTTGCACATTTCCACATTTTGTGAACACTTCTTCCAACTGACAAAAAATGCACTCACATTTTGTTGTATGGCTGGAACTATTAAGCTCATTCTGATCACTAGTTTGCATATCAAAAGTGAAATTATCACAAGAACTTACTAGAATATCTTGCTTATCATGCAAACTATCTCCAACTATATGCAAAGAGATACAATCATGCACTAACACACTTTGTACTTGTTCTTCATCATGCTGGTATTGAGAGTCATCAAATATTTCTGACTCATCATCATATGTATGTTGGGATTGATGCCTCAATCCCATAGGCTGAAACTTCTGAGAAAGCATGGTCGCTATGAAATTCATGTTGTCTGGTCGATCTGCTAGTTTCCTAAACTGTCGCTATGACCTCCTAAATGTCTCGGCGATCGGCATCTGAAACCTTCCGTGTAACTTGGATAGTTGTAATGATGTCTCGGTGACGATAGGAAGTCCTGCCGATATTGGCAAGACCTTTGG
This sequence comes from Sequoia sempervirens, assembly GCA_007258455.2. Classification (NCBI taxonomy): domain Eukaryota; kingdom Viridiplantae; phylum Streptophyta; class Pinopsida; order Cupressales; family Cupressaceae; genus Sequoia; species Sequoia sempervirens. The sequence continues at coordinate 1,083,588,243 of VDFB02271358.1, read as the reverse complement.
TTTGTCTTGCTGATGTCATAATCGACATGACTTGCTCCTATCGATATGAAGTCTTGGTGACTACGAGATGTCTGGCTAATAGATTGGTGTCTAACGGATGTTGAGGAGACCTATACCGAAAGAAGTCTTCGTTGTAACATAAGGGTTCGGTAGGAACTCTTGGCGACTGGGAGATGTTTGGCAGACTACTATTTTTGGGGAGACCCTTGGTCAAAAGGCTTGCTTTGGTGTGATGTCTCATCGATAATGGTAAGTCTTGCTGATGGGTATACCTTGGTACTTTCACGGTAACAAAAGACTTTGGTGTGAAGTCTTGGCAACTTGGAAAGTCATGCCGATAGTCTTCAGGATGACATGTGATGCTTGGTGTAAAGTCCTGGTGAAAGATGATTTTCTTGCCAACTCGGTATGACATGGTGTGCTCAGTGTGATGTCTTTGCAAAAGACGAATGTCTTGCAGACTATCAATCACTTCGGTGTGACTTGAAGGCATCGATAGTCTTGGCGAAGAGTGATTGTCTTGCCGATGGGAATCTTGATGTCTGTATGACCTCTTAGCGAAAGTGATAAGTCTTGCCGACTATTGTTTGGTGTTCAATATGAATTGAAGGCTCGGTGTAACCTCTTGGCAATAGCGGTATGTCTTGCCGACTGGTGAACATTTCAGAGTGACCTTTGAGCTTCGATATGATGTCTCATCGAATGGTGATTGTCTCACCAATGAGAATGTTGAGGTCGATGTGAGTTGAAAACTTTGGTATGATGTCTTGGCGAAAGAAGATAGTCTTGCCAATGGAAAATCTAACATCTATGTGACTTTGGAACTTTGATATGATGTCTCACCAATAGCGATAGGTCTTGGCGATAGTGGTACATGTGATGGATATTGGTAAGATATCTTGGCAAGAAGGGGAAGTCTGAGCGATAGCTTGTGAACTCAGTGTAACATCTTACTGATGGGGACAAATCTTGGTGATATCGAATGTTGGCTGTGTTAGCATCGGGGAGACATGGTTAGTGTCTCACTGACATGCCAACACAGGTTGAACGCCCTTAACCATTTGAAGAACTATCCTACATGGTGTGACCTAGATGTATTATCTTCTGTGAAAGGAAGTGAAAACATCTACGATGTTGTGCTAGGTGATTTGATCATTGTGATCCGATAGTTGGAATCAAACTATTTCACAGAGGTTGTTGAGAATGAATGTATATATGTATGCATTGGACATTCTACGAAAGGTTGGTTCGAAGAGCTAGAGAGAACAAGAGAAGAAGAGAGAGAGCCGAGTGGTTGGCTGAAAGGCCAAGGCCATGAGGCCAAAGAAAAGGCAGGGTTGTGCTATTGAACTCTCTCCTGTGTACTGAGTGATCAGTTGCTACCAATTGTATCCAGAATGAACAAGATGTAATCTCTGAAAAGGCTGAGCCTGAAATTGTATTGTAACCGTTTGTTGCTGAATAATACAATGGCTTGATCCTTGGAGTGTGGGTTTTTTATCTGAAAGGATTTTCCCCATGTAAATCTTTGTGTTTTGTTGTTTGTCTCATCTTTCATGTTTGTATTGGTTCGATTAGAGAATCTATTAATGCATGCTATTGAATTTACATGTGCTTCTCTCAGAAGGATCAATGTGGGAAATAAATTGTGTTTGTTCCACTTTAAGACATAGTTGTACATGTCTTTGAGGCAACCTAATGGAAATGAAAGTTACCGAAGGCACTACTATTTGGATTTTTTCATTAGATGTGCTCCATTGATTTCCTTACAAGTGGTATTAGAGCCTTCTTCTGGTTGTTGGTTCTATATATTTCTCCTATGAAGAATTCTTAGCTTGATTGGCTAGAAGAAATCTGGAGGAATGGATTGATGTATTGATCCTTTGATGAGTGGAAGCCTTGTGGTATTCTGAGATAGCATGCAGCTTGAAGGATGGTCAAGATGGAAAAGGGAGTTGGTCATGTTGTGATCTGTGTCTCCTAGCTAGTAGGGGTATAACCTTGGAGTATGAGGTGGATTTCTTTGCTTTGTGGCTGTGTAGCAATAAAGCTTTCATATTGGGCATCTGTGTGTCAGGCTCATGGGTGATATGGAGAAGCCTAGGTTGTATCTTAGTCATGGAAGAGAGTGCTTATGCTAGGTGGTGGTTCTTAGTGTTGGAAGGAACTATTTCCTGTTAACCTTGAATGCTTGAAGGCTATGGAGTTAATCATTAGATGATTTGCAAGCTTCTGAAATAGCCTTTCTCTCCTTCTCGGATGCATGTACATGTTGGTGGTTTTAGATTTGGCTTGAAAGGGACCTAGATTTTCTGAACTGTTGTTTCCTTTTTTAAGGATGTTTTGTACTTGCATGGCTCTATGGTTTTGTAGGTTTTACACAATTAAGCAAAACTTGTGGTAATGTGGAGTTGTTGTTAAGCTATTTTCTAGAGCCTAGTAGGGGTGTGTCTAGATGAGATAGTTGCAGTTCTGCATGCATGCTTTGTGCATGGTTTGAGAAGGTGTGATTTCTTCTCTGCATGGGAGTGTTGGTACATGATTTGTCACTCAACATTTTTGTGGTGTTGCTTGGGGGTTCCTTGATTATGGTGCTCGGTGTGGACATGATTGGAAAATTAGATTTTGGTGTGATCTGGTGTTTGAGTCATGTTGTCTACATGGTTATTCTCTTTGAAATCCCAGTGTTGTAGTTTCCAATGTGATGAAAGGTTTGCATGTTCAATTTTTGTGATCTACGAGTTATGCAGTTGGTGGATTAGCTACCCATTGGCTGCAATATGATAACTTGGATGTGGACTGTTATTATCCATGAGGTTGATTCTTTGCATGTGCAGATTTGTTAGCTGGCCTTGTCTGTGGTCACTTGTGCATTGGTGTGATTGTTTTGAGATGAGAGGATGGATATTGTTGAGTACCTGAATAGTCAGGTATGGAAACTTGAAGCAGGTGGTCATGATTCTTGTAGAGCTCGGATGTCACGTTTCAGTGGGAGCTTTAGCAGTGAGTGTGGGTTCATCACATGGTGGTGAATGGTCTTCTTTAGTGTTGCAGCTATTTCTTGGGGGAGCCCTTAGATCATGTTGTTGTAGAAGGGTTCTTTTGGATTTGCATGGACATTATTTGAAGATGTGCAACATCTTGGATCCATGGAGGACACTTGGAGTCTTTGGCTAAGGTGTTGGTGGTGCTTGACAGGTGATGTTGGTTTTGAGTCTGTTTGCTTTATGTCATGGTATACTCTTGTTTGTGTACTAGAGTTTTGGCATTGTGCATTCTACTTGAAACTATGGTAAAGTCACTTGAAGCATGGGATCTTCTATGGGGATGTGTAGATCATGATGTCATGATAAGTTCCTGATTCAAATGATTGGAGCTTTGATAGTGGTCTGGTAATTCTTTGTGTATTGAGTGCTTTGATTATTTTCTTGATACTTTGTGATAGTGCAGTAATGCAGTTGAAGTTTAGCATGAGATGATCGATTACTAGTACTCATGGATACATGAAGAATAAGGTGAGGCTGTCTTTCTCTTGTGAGAGAAATGTTGCTGCTTGTTACTCTTGTTAAAGTTTTTCAGCAAAAAGTCTGAGAAGCCTACACCTTGGTTGAACATGAGTTCAATAAGAGACCTATGAGGAGATTACTTTTGAATTAGTCATGATGACTTGTATATCTTGAAGGAGTATTCTCGTTCCCACTCTTGGTCTACTCAGTAGTTTATTTGAAAGGTATTTGGCCCATTATAATTTTTAGATGTGTTTTATTAAGTTCACTTTCATGATATGGATCTTGAATTATTGTCTAATGGTTCTAAAGGATTCATAGTGGAAGTTGTTTTATCTCCTTGTTGCTAATGAGAATTGGTAGGAGATGTTGTATGGGCTGATTTCCTGAAATGGGGAATGAAGTAGTTTGATCTTCTTTAAGAAGCTTACATCCATGTTTTTTAAAGTCAGTTTGATCTTGGTGATTGAATGAATGGATGTTGTTAAGGTTTTTCTTTTGGGATGTGAAGAAGATCATTCTTGACATAGCTGGCTGTTAGAAGTGTATGTAGGAGGATGCTCTATAGGAAGATGATGTGCAAATTTTCTCTCTATGGCCGTGAAGGTTTGTGGTGAGAGAAATGTTTCTTGTGTCATGTTGTTGCAAGTTGTGCATATCATTGTGGATTTTTCCTTGGTACTACAGGGTTAGATTTTCTATGTGCTGGTATTGGTAGACTTGCGATGCCTTTGATCTTTTAGATTTGGATTACTCAGGCAGTGGGAGTTCCTGTATGTGTCTTGTCTTATTTGACTAGTTGGCACTTGGAGCTTGTAATTGTTGTTGATGAGTTGGTTCTGGTTTGGCATAAGTTTACTAATGTTGATACCTGTTGAGGTATGTGAGATTGGATGGTATAGCACGAGCTGTGGGTACTATTTTTAGTCGAGTGGGTTTATCAGTTGGATGGAAGTAGTTAAGTCTGATTGTTGTTCTAACTAGTGTTGTTTATCTTGTTTCTAGAGAATGACTTCACTAGTGTGTTTTGTTTGAAGCTTTGAAGTTGATATTACTTTTGTATAGCGTTTGAGCACAATGAATTGGTAGCAATATCTTGTTGATGATATCACTGGGATCTTTTTCTTTTGTTCATTAGAATGGTGCTTATTCACCTTGGCTTGAATCTTTCTTCCACATGTGCCATGTTGGAAGATGACAAGGTTTGTTGCCTAAATGGTGGACATCTTGGATGTTGGAGCAAAATTCTTGATGGAGCATGAGAGCATATTTGAGGTCTATGTGGTTTCCTGGAAGGTTGTGATTGGTTTCTTTGTTGGAGAATGAGTTGTAGTTGAATGCCTAGTCTTTGTTGCAGATTGTCCCATGGACTATTATCTATGGAATCTTGTTGATTGGATATCTTGAGTATTGCAGGGTCTAAACTGGTGGAGCTAGTGTGATTTTAGTTTCTAGTTGCTTTGGAGGTGCCTGTGTGATCTTCGTCAAGTGGGAGATTGTTGGGATTGATGCCTCAATCTCATAGGCTAAAACTTCTGAGAAAGCATGGTCACTGTGACATTCATGTTGTCTGGCCAATCTGCTAGTTCCCTGAACTATTGTTGTGACCTCCTGAATGTCTTGGTGATCGACATCTGAAACCTTGGGCGTAACTTGGATAGTTAGAATGATGTCTTGGTGATGATAGGAAGTCTTGCTGATATTGGCGAGACCTTTGGTCTGTTTGTCCAATGTGATAATCGGCATGACTTACTCCTATCGATATGAAGTCTTGGTGACTGGGAGATGTCTGGCCGATAGGTTGGTGTCTAGAGGATGTTGGGGAGACCTATGGTGAAAGAAGTCTTCAGTGTAACATAAGGGTTTGGTAGGAACTCTTGGTGACTGGGAGATGTTTGGCCAACTGATGTTTTCAGGGAGACCCTTGGCCAAAAGGCTTGCTTCGGTGTGATGTCTCATCGATAATGGTAAGTCTTGCTAATGGGTATACCTTGGTGTTTTCGTGGTAACAAAAGACTTCGGTGTGAAGTCTTGGTAACTTGGAAAGTCATGCCAATAGTCTTTGGGATCACATGTGATGCTCGGTGTAAATTCTTGGTGAAAGATGATTGTCTTGCCAACTCGGTATGACATGGTGTGCTTGTTGTGATGTCTTGGCGAAAGATGAATGTCTTGCCGACTATCGAGCACTTTGGTGTGACTTGAAGGCATCGATAGTCTTGGTGAAGAGTGATTGTCTTGTCGATGGGAATCTTGATGTCGGTATGACCTCTCAATGAAAGAAATAAGTCTTGCCAACTATTGTTTGGTGTTTGGTATGACTTGAAGGCTCGGTGTAACCTCTTGGCGATAGCGGTATGTCTTGCTGACTGATGAACATTTCAGAGTGACCTTTGAACTTCAATATTATATCTCATCAAATGGTAATTGTCTCACTGATGAGAATGTTGAGGTCGATGTGAGTTGGAAACTTTGGTACAATGTCTTGGCGAAAGACGATATTATTGCCAATGGAAATTATAACATCTATGTGACTTTGGAGCTTTGGTATGATGTCTCACCGATAGCAATAGGCCTTGGAAATAGCGGTACATGTGATGGATATCAATAAGATGTCTTGGAAACAAGGGGAAGTCTGAGCGATAGCTTGTGAACTCAGTGTAATGTCTTGTTGATGGGGACAACTCTTGGCAATATCGAATGCTGGTTGTGTTGGAATCGGGGAGACACGGTTAGTGTCTCACCACCATGCCAACATAGGTTGAACACCTTTGACCATTTGAAGAACTATCCTACATGGTGTGACCTGGACATATTATCTTCTATGCAAGGAAGTGGAAACATCTACGATGCTGAGCTGGGTGATTTGATCATTGTGATTCGACAGTTGGAATCAAACCATTTCACAGAGGCTATTGAGAATGAATGTATATATGTATGCATTGGACATTTTGTGAAAGGTTGGGTCAAAGAGCCAAAGAGAACAAGAGAAGAAGAGAGACAGCCGAGTGGCTAGCTGAAAGGCCAAAGCCATGAGGCCAAAGCAGAGGTAGGGTTATGTTGCCGAACTCTCTCCTCTGTACTGAGTGATCAGTTGCTACCTTTTGTATCTAGAATGAACAAGATGTAATCTTTGAAAAGGCTATGAGCCTAAAATTGTATTGTAACCATTTGTTGCTAAATAATACAATGGCTCGATCCTTCGAGTGTGGGGTTTTTTATTTGAAAGGATTTTCCCCACGTAAATCTTTGTGTTCTGTTGTTTGTCTCGTCTTTCATGTCTATATTGGTTCTATTAGAGAATCTATTAATGCATGTTGTTGAATTTACATGTGCTTCTCTCAGAAGGATCAATGTGGCAAATAAACTATCTATTCCACTTTAGGACATAGTTGTACGTGTCTTTGAGGCAACCGAATGGAAATGAAAGTTACCGAAGGCACTACTGTTTGGAGTTTTTCATTAGATGTGCTCCATTGATTTCCTTACAATGTAGTCATATGGTCATCTTCTGAACATGACATATTATCATCTTCAGTATCACAAGCTCTCTTGGAAATGAGACATTTTGGTTTAGAAGAATAATCTGATTTCTCATTGAAATCAACATCTACGTCCATATTCACAGACTCATGAATAGGCTCAATCAAGTCATCAAACAAATACTTTTCCAAATATGCATTAAAATCTTCAAAACTTGGCTCATTAGATATGCAATCCTCATGGTCATCTGCTGCTTCAAACTCATCAAAACAAATGTATGAGTTTGCATCATCATTCACACTTTCATACTCATCATACAATGCATCATTACCATTAAGTGGTTGTTTTTCTTCATCCACATTATCATCTTCATGATTAGCTTGTTCATCATTGAAGGGAAGATCTGAAATACATGCATCATACCTTGTAAATTGAAGATCATCATCTTTCACAAAAAACAATAGGGGTGGCACTCAACAACTGAGAGTTGTTCTCATGTGAACATTTCTGATATTCTATGGTCAACATATCTGAAATTTGTTCACAACTCAATAGAGCTCTAATCTACTTTTTCAACCACTTCCCCTTTTTGACCTTCATTGGAATTGAATGTACTATCAAATTACAAATCAAGGTATATCATGGCATCATCATCATCAAAGTCTGAAAACATAATGGGCTGATCATAAACTGGATTTACCCAATCATAGGAGATTGGATTGCTAACAACATTGTCTGAAACACAGTCACCACCAATCACAGAGAATAGGTTGTCTAATTGTTCACTCTTACTAACCACTGGGATGTCATAACAACAATCCACATCATTTTGTATCTCAACATTGAGCTTGTCATTTACATCCTCTTGAGGATAGACACAAGCATTTTCATTGTCAAACAAAAAATAACCAATAACTTCTTCATTACAAGTGATTTTGGTTGATCTTTCAAATTAAAATTCATCACATACTCTATCACTTGCAGCTGATAAAATAATGTTCTCAAGAGCATTCCCCAAATCAAAAAATTTTGTTGTCTCATCATGAAGACTTGTATCAAAGCTACATTCACTTGCACAACTTACAGGATCAATTGTATCAGCACACTATTGATTACATATCTCTTCTTCAAAGATTAAATCTAATTAATATTCCTCATCATGTTCTTGGCCTGAAAGACTTGGAATCCCATTGTTCTTCACAACCTCACATTCATTGCTTGAAGGGAAGGTATCATTAGCATGTTTTGGATTGAGAGAATCATCGAGGAAGTTATCTTCATGCTTGCAGCCTTGAATTGATATAGAAAATCAACTCTCTATTATGGTATTTTTAGGGGAGATAGAAGAAACTTCAAATGTTTCATTCATCTCATCATGTCTTTCATCATCATGGCTGCAACTTTCAGCTAGGTCCAATTCCTTTGAATGTTGTTCAAATACAACTTCCTCATCATCTGATAATGCATTATTCTTATCTTCCACCTTCTCAAGTATCCACTTGTCTACAAACCTCTAATCATTTGCATTCACAAGGCTGTTGATTTCATCAACATGTTTACCCATAAGTGAAGACAACAAATTTTTAACATATTCATTCCTTTGTTTCTCTAAATTATCTAAAACTATGTAAGCCATCTGCATATTGGAGATTCTAAACTCTTTTAACAATGCACTAGATCCTTCCTCATAGGCTTCAAAATACATATGAATACAATCTGGAGTAGTAGGTCTAAAACTTTCTGGGATTATGGTGCAAGAGCACCTAGAGCATGTAATGCCTTCAAAATGCTAGATTGTTAAATTTGTGTGTTCAAGTCTAAAATGAAGTCTCAAGGCTATGTAAAGCCTAATTTGAATGTATTTAATGTCATGTTAAGTCATTAGGTGGTCACATAATCAAATTTTCAAAATATTGTCAAAAAGGTGGTAAAGTTGTCAAGATGTAATTATGCAAGAAAAGAGCATAAATCATGAATGTTAATGGTTAAAGGGGTAGTTAGGGAGTTTGAACCGATGAAGGAAGGTGGGAAAATTATTTGCTAAGAGGGAAAAGTTATAAAAATCATGTATATGGTGAGGAAAGAGAGATCATTGTATTCTTGAATAAATTTTTGAAATAAAATATATGTTTTTTTCAAATTTCTGAGTTTTTCTCTTTATTCAAATCTTTGAATAGACTAATAGTAGTATAGAGGCCATAAATCTACATTCTTTCATTAGTGTTTGGTGTAAACAATCCATTAGGGTAGTTTAGAAAGGATTCCAACTGTCTTAAAAGTAAAATTTCTGAGTTTTGATTAAAACCCTTAACCTAGTTTTGAGAGTCTAATAAAAGAATGAGGCCTACTCCACTGAATTAGGCTTGTAGACCGGAAGAGTAGAGTTAGTTTAGGATAATTATTGTTTTAGTAGAGTTTAATTGTGCAGGGATGACCAAGAATGCAAGAATATTGAGATTGGTTGCTACTCCAAAGAAAGAAAACATAGTTTTCTAGGCAAAAGAGTTTGCTACAGTCAAGGGTTGGTTGATATATTTGTTTTATAGTCTTGGGGAAGGTTTCTTGACAATTTTAAGACATAAAAAAATGAGAATGAAGTAGTGGTAGATGTCTTGGAGGTTGTGGGTGGTCTGTGATGTTTTGGTGGAGTTTGAAGACCACTTGCTTTGTTAAAATGGGCTAATTTAGTAGCCCTTGACAGCGTATAGTCTGAGTTTTGTTAGATTATTCAAAGAAAATAATTGGAAGCTCTTGTAATGTGGTTAGGGAAATTAAAAGCTCTCCAAACATGCATTTTTTTCTTGGTATTTGCATTTGGTTGTGAGTTCTACCCATTTTAGGGTTTGGAGTTTTAGTTGTCATAAATTGCTTTGATTTCATAAAAGAGAAGAAATTTGATAACACTGTGTAAAGAATGGTTGCAAATGGTTGAATATTGTCTTTCGATGATGTGACAAGTTGTTTCTATGTTTATATAGAGTGTAGGAGGCAGGTTTGTAGGGTTTGAGGGATTGGAGCAAGGAGTATTCAAAGAACAAGAAGATGTTTTAATTGTAGGAATCAAGAACTTTGCTAGAATAGTGGTATGAGAACATGTTTTTGTTTGTTTTAGTGATTTGATGTGGATTACAATGGATTTAAGGTATAGTGGAAGTTAGGGAAGCAACTTTATGTATTTGATCTGGAATCCTTGTGTGTAAAGTGATCTTGTGATTGCAAAAAGGTGAAAGGATTGATAGAACAACATTATGTAGGTGAGATTTTGATTTTTTTCCCTTACAATGATGATGTTTATGGTGACTTGAAGGACTATTAGGAGATTTATACAAGTTTGCAGCTTTGGTTAAGTTTTATTGCCTTATTGTAACAAGTGGAAACTTGATGAATGAGTGTGGCCTTTTTCCTTGATTGAATTGAGTTAAAATGGGTGACAGTAGTGGAATTTGTGGCATTTCTAATGATGTTATGATATTGATTCAGTTGTACTTGAATTTGATGAAAGTTAAATGAAATATTGAAGTTTGTATATTTGATCTTCTCCTGATTCTATTTGGGATTGAAATCCCTTGAATAAATGATGATGTTAAGGAGTTTGGTTATGATGCTCTGCATCAAGTTAGTGACAAGGCAACAACAAATTTGTGACTAAAATCAACACTTGACTCTTCATCTTGTTTCTTGATCTTCTTTAGCCTTATGACAAGGTCAAAAGGGTCTCTTGAAAATTCTTCTCTATAAGCATTCACTAATTCATCCCAGCAAGGAAATGACTTCTCAAGAAAACTCAAGTACCAATCTCGAGCTATTGCTTCAAGGGATCTGACAAAAAATCTCATCCACATATCCTGATATCCAAATGAATGTTTCTCCATGAAGCTGGAAAAAATCTTGACATGTGCATCTTCTTCACAAACATTGTATCCATTAAATCTAGGCATCTTCTTGTAGACTTGAGCTGACATACTTCCAGTTTTGTAATCAACCCATGACAAATCTAATTGAGCATACAATGGATCAAAGGAATTGACAAAAGGTTCATTAACTTTGCAAGTAAACACAGTATTATTTTCTCCTGACCGAACTTGTAGGAACATTCAGTGTCTTTCATCCATCTCATTAAGTCCTCTTTCAAACACAACTTTCCACTCAGGCCTTATCTTATGCATATGCACTTTTGAGTTCTTACACTTTGGGGTATCAAATGTGTCAAGATTATCAAACTTTTGACACTTCTTGACAAGCTATCTCAAAGTGTCTATAGGTATGGCTATTTTATGATCCATGGATATATGCAAATCAAGACTCAGCTAATCGTGCATAATGACAACTATGACCAAATGAAGGACTATTATGAAAATTGTTGACATGGTGATAACCAACATATGATAATGTAAATGGATGAAAATTTCTAGAATATGCAAATGCATTCTAACCATCCAAACCCGCAATATACTTGAACACTAGACAAAATATTTCAATGGAACTACAATTACATTCAACAGATCTAGCAAATGAAACTGTGTAAACTTAAATTTACTATCCTTTCCCTCTATTATTGCTAAATCACTCAATAGGGAACCAAATTTTTTCCTAAAATGTTCAAATATGGTTTTCATACAAAAGTTTCTTGAAAACCAAGAGTGAAGAATAACTGGAAATGTTGCAGCTACTGCAAATTGCTCTAGAAATATTGTAGATCTGGAACTGTATTCACCTCTTCAACAAGTTCTTCTAACAAAGTCACCACCTCTCTTTGTAGAGGACTGAACTTCAAACAGCATGAAGTTGTTTCACATGTAAATATTCTTCTGAGTTCCCTTCACCAGCAAAGCACCACATATTATGAAATATTCAGGTTCACTACAACAAATTATTTCTCTAGGTTTAAAATCCTTCAATATTTGAACTAAATTTAGAATGGAAAATAATAATATGACTATGTAATTAAGCAGTCTGCACTTAGAGATTCAAATTTCTCCCCAGCAGAGTTGCCATTCTATTGGTTGTTCCAAATCAATAGATCAATTGAATCTTAAAGACTTAGCCAATGTCTTATACTTAGACTCAAAGGTTGATTTGGCCAACTAACAAGATTTAGTCAAATACTAAGATCTTCTACACTTCTGGCTCTGTAGAACCAAGGTGGGTCAACCTATACAATGCCTAAAACTTAATTCACTTACACACTGACATTGCTTTTTATAGCAGATAACTCCCAATAAAAATACACTAAGGAAAGCATTGATAACCTCAAATCTAGCTAAACTCTTGGTATAATCAACACTAACTCAATAATTGGGAAGCAAAACTCAACACAATACTTCAATCAACAACAAGGATTTAAAATGATTTTGAATTTATAAACTATTTTTGGGATGCATAAATCTAAATGACAAACTAGTGCCTAATTTTGGGTCATGGAGTCAAATTCATAAGGTGAATTCATCATAAAATAGATTTGAACTAGTGGATTTACAACTGTTAATGTATTGCACCAACATATCCTTTTTTGTTATCAATCAAATTCTCCTTATCAGATCTAACCTGACAGTTCAATCACAATTATCTGCTCAAAGCATTTAACCATTTCATTCAAACGGACCCATAAATAGATAAAACAATCTCATGAAATTTGAGATGAAAAACTCAAAGATACTCTATATTATTGAATTCATATGACTAAATGTGTACAAAATATGGAGACAATTTGAAGAAATTCATGAATGTGGAAACACTTTGAAGACATTCATGATTTATTTGGAAAAACTAGTTGATATTTTCTCATGAAATTATAATTTACAGCTTACAAACTCGACTAATGACTCGGAACATAACATTTTCTATCTACCCAACCCTATACAAGAATTTAGAACCCCTAAACAATGAGAAGAGAAGAGAAGAAATAGAAACCAGAAGCAACCCTAAAACTAACCCGTTAATGACATCTGGCAACCTCTTTCTCATTCATCAACAGTCTAGAAAAGACTCTCTCCTCTCTCTTCCTTCAACAAACTTTTCCTCCAAGTTCTTCCCTTTGCAAACCAATTTGGAATAGAAAATTTCACTCCTTCGTGAAAAACTAGGACAATTTACCCAGTTGTTTGAAAACACATATGTTCTGCTTTGCCCATGAAAATACTCTGTGAAAGCCTTTTATTTTTGTTTTGCCTTTATTTGTTGTGGCTACATTTCATTTTAGTCACTTTCTAGTGAATAAAATATTTTACATGGTAAACATTCTATTCACTGTATAAAATATCTCCTCTATGCAATTTCACACCTATGCCCAAAATCTTAAATATTTCACTTGAAATATTTAATCACGAAGATTTTATCAGACAAAACATTTTACCCGACACATTTAAAATACCTCCCCTTTTAAATATTTCATGGGCCCACCTCATCTGCTCTCAATATTTCAAATATTTTATTTGAAATATTTTTTATATCGAAGACATTTGAAAAGAAATTCCTTAGGCTTTAAAATATTTGCTATTTGAAAATCAAATGGGGCCTCTCTTTAGAAAATTTCATTGGGAACTTTATACTAAACCCATTCCTTTATTTGTTTCTAGGCCCACCACCACGTGGATAATTCTTGCTCATCTCACAAGGAAGAATGGGCCTTTAGATTTGCATCCGTGAGCTTGTGGGGAAAGAATTAAAATTTTCATGGGCACATTTAAATCCTTTTCCACTTTATAGCTTATACCTTTGCCATTAAAATTAAAAGGGCCTCCTTTAATTTTTGCATCAGGCGTATCTAACTATACTAGTGCCTCTCAAAAAACTTATGGGCCCCCACCCGTTTACCCCACGCTCTTGTTGATTTTAACGAGCGAGCATTTTAGGCTCGTGAGCTGGCAGGGGATAGGTGATATGTGGCTGCAATTTCACCTTCTTTCTCCACCGTTGATTTATTTTCTCTCTCCATTTTGTGCCCTATTTTTCTTGCTCATTTCACCATGCTCTGTAATTCTCATCTGCAATAGCGATAGTTACCATTCTATTAACTTTGATCGATCTCCATTCCTGTTTGCTTATATGCCCTATCTAGGATGTGTTTATTTCCTCAACAGATTTGAAACATTTTCAAAACATTTAAAATGAAAACACATCCCCCTCTACAGGTGTGTGGCTTCAAGAAAGATGTAGAAAAATATCCTTCATTTCCATGCACTAGTTTAGGTTTTCGTGGTATACCTTTGTTTCCCCTTTGGATTCGCTTTTGAAAGTCTCTAAATTCATTCAATGAATTAGTGGCACTCCAACTGCATTCATTGCATTTTTTTGACAGCTTTAGAAGCTTCCTCCATCAATCCTCTTTATGTATGAGTATCTTTTATTCTCCATACATTCTGCGTACTTATCCAACAATCATGGCATTACATGCCTTGTTTGCAATAAAGTCTTTTCAACAACTCTGTATTTTGTTGACACTCTGTCATCCTCCTCCATGAGCATGTGGGCAATAAGGAATGAGGAAATTGTGTCTTCCTATATTGTTGGTGGCACCCCATCAAGCTCCTTTTCCCTCTTTATTCTTTGTTATATGCACATACCCTTGCCTCACTCCATCGAGCATATTGGTTGTGTTTTCCTTAGAAGTTTCTAAAGCATTATCAACATATCCATTTTTGCATATATCCTACAGCCATGGTATTCCTCTATGATTATGGCACACTGAAAACCCTTCAAGAAATATTATTTTATTCGTTTTCCATCCTCTAATCTGGTTCGGGCCCCTTCAATGAGCATTTTGTTTACTAGTTTCAAAAGTGTGGCTTTGACTTGGGTGTACTGTTAGGAATCACATTTTGGCTTTAAAAAAAATACAAAGAGCCCTCATTTGAAAACCCAAATCCAATACAACATATCAAATTTAGACATGTTGTGGCTTTTTCCCATGGCAACTGAAATGGACATCATTGTCTCTATTAAGCCAATTGAAGAAACTTATAACAATAACAAATGAAAAGTCATTGATGGAACAATGCCTTGCCATTCATAGGTTTGAACTGTGCTCAATTCTTAATCCTTGCATCTGAATAGAAGATGGGCCTTTCTTTACACTTGAACTATGGAACCAATGATATTTGTATACCTTTCTACTTACTGAACATCTCAAATACATTTATTGGGTGTCATTGCAACATTGCAACGATTGCAAGTTCATGACCATGCAAAGCATGTCAGGCCCCATGTGGGTCTGGCTAAAAAAAATCATTTTCACACAACTTCCATGCTCAAATTGACTTGACACGGCCTTTTGAATGCTTCAGAAGTGAAAATTCAAACTGGGTTATCATTAAAATCCATTTTTTGGCCTTTTTGAGAAATGAGCTAAACTGGGAAAATGACCTCTCAGAGACATGAAAACTTGTAGGCATGTAGACATTGGTCCCAAGAATTCAATGCAAGAAACAACTTAGCGAAAGAGATCCCGAGGTGAAAGATATTCACTGTCAAATTTTCTTAGTTGAACTTTCTGCAACAAACAGTTGTTCAGAACCAATTAAAACTCACCCAATTGGCATTTTGCATAAATAGCAAATCATCTTCTGCGAGGCTTCCACTAGAGATATAAGTTCATTTAGGTTGTACACTAAGAACGTGTGAAAGAGGAATTAGCTTCAATCATCGATCATCAACAGATATTGAAGGTCAAAGTTGACCTCCCTGAAAGGTTTTCAAAAATGCAGGTGCAAAACTGAATAAATTGCATTTGGTTTTGACCTGGTAAAAATAGCAAATCAGCTCATAAATCTCTGAAACTTGACATGGGAGTTCATTTTGGCATGGAGAATGGAGAACAACATTCATTTTGACATGATAGTCATCTGGTTGTAAAATGCAAGCTCAAATGGGAGGCTACTTTACAAAACTGAAAGTTTGCAAACAACGGAAATGTGCCAAAACCCTCCAACTTCACTTTTTGAAACCCTATCAAAACTCATCGCAAGAAGCTGAAAATTTACATGCACATTCACATAGGACACATGAGTGAACTTACAAATGGGTTTTTCTTGAAAATCAACATGCACCAAATTATGACCCTCAAAAGTAGGTCACTTAGGAAGATTATTCAAGTGCACTTCTGAAAGTGCTGACACAAATTTTTTGAAATAGGTAGTTCAAATTTGCAAAATTTGAGTGTGGCCATTAGTGGATTTGACTAGGGATGTATGCCCCATGTGTGCATAACAAGATTCCAAATCTCTGGGGAGTAGACCAAAACTAAGTCAATCAGGTGTTGTCAAATTGCTCCTTTATTCATATTCATTTTCAACTTCATCTGGTGACACCAGACCACCAAAGGAAAATGGGAATCAATACTTTCCTTTGTCAAACACCAATCTGATAAAATAATTGAACTCCCTTAACTCATGCTTGCCTCTGTCAAACCACAAAAATATGAGTGACCACACTCCTAAAAATACAAGTATCAGGTTGCCTTTATGCAAGTGAAAACTTGCTCTCTATTTAGCTTTTTCATTAAGTGGCAACCAAACCAAATAGGCCACATCACTACCACTTTCTTCATTTTCTAATTTTTTGTCAAATGGAAACATTTGAAAATGGTGATCAAGACCATATGAAACCATAGTCTAATCACAAACATCCTCTTGATTAAACATGTTGGTACCTCCTAATGGGCAATCATAGACAACATCATCAACATATTCATCATCACTATGCATCTGAAAGTTAAGAATACTTTCAAAATAAAGATTATCATGTGGCAACAATTGATTAAATTCATCATGTAAGTCATTCTCAAAATGAAGACAACATTCTTTAGTGTCTTGCACCTCAAATTTGCAAAATTTGAGAGTCCCATCAGAATTCCAGCCATTGATCTTTTTTGAGTGTAAATTGATAGAGGACTGAGATTTGGCTAGCTTGATTTGAAAGATCTGAATGTACACAGTCACAATACTTACCAAATGATAGAAAGCCACATGGAACCACTTCTATTGGAATATGGGCTCCACCACCTTTTTGTCGATATAGCCAAGATCCATGTCTCTTTTTTTCCTTACCCCCATGAGTCATAACCCGTGTGCAACTCTCATCAATGGGGAGATGGGGAGAGGTCGAGATTAAATCTCTTATATTCTACATACACTCTTCTTAGTTCAAGACCATTTCCTACAGCTTTATCCTTTGTATAACAACCATGGCCTAGATTAAAATATCTTCAAACAAGTGCAATATATTTGCATTAGTAGTGTACCTTTTGTTTTCCATTCCCCTTGTTGAAACATTTAATTAATATTCACCCTTGCTTCAATGCTTCCTCATTTTATGGATCACTCCATGTGGAAAATGCCCACTTCCCCATTGGGAGTCTAGCAGTAAAGGTGAGACCCATACAAGATAGTAGGTAGTAGTCAAGATTAATCCATGTTACCTACTACAGACCATTGATTCATTTGAAAACCTTGCGACATACCACTTTGAAAATACTAGGCCCACTGCTTAGACCAAACATGCATCATTCGCCCATTAGCCCATATGACTATTTTAATGGGCAAGAAGAAAAAATACGCATGTAGAGACCGGTTGCAATGACGCCACATCATTCATCACCCACCATTGATTTCCTTTGCCAACTAGCTTCATGCCTTACCATAGACATTGGGTTGCCAATAGTACAAGACACATGGGCTTTTCCTGTGAGCCCGTGGGAATTAAATAATAATCAATATAATGGAATGGGCATGTGGGGAATGGTGGAGATCAGCTTGCATCAATTGAATGGTAGCAAGGGGTCAGGAACTGACAAGGATGACAAGATAACACCCATGGAAAAGATGATTTAAATTTAGTGGGAAATACCTAGCCCAACTTAGGAAAAATTAATTGATGACCCAACTCATGGCAATCAATAAAAAAAGACTAGGGAGTTGGTTACCTAATGGGTTACAATGGTAGACTTTAAAAGACTAAGAACTAGAAGGAAGGGGTCAACAGAGAATTAAAACCTTGGTGAGGTTACAAACTCAAAGGGTTTTTCAAATAAGACTTTTAATAACTAAAACCCTTAAACAATGAGATGAAACAAAACCCATAGTTCTCAAAATTAAGCAAGATTTAGGAGATGGAACATGATAATGTTAGGGGTTTTATTAGTGGCTCCGATGGGGGACACATGTCTCTCATAGGCATGATGAGATCCTAGAATCTATGGTAGAAGCAGACTAGTCAAAACACAGTGAACAAAAAACTAGGGAACTACCCAGACTATGTAGTAAGACCAAACCAGACACAACCAAAGAAAACACACATATACAAAAATATAAAATCTACAGTTTTCATGGAATATAACATACTCAGGAGAAGTATTGCTTTAAGAACTATCCATGTACTGGCAGTTCAAAAAGTTCACCTGTCAAGCTCTTGAGGAAATACGGATCCTCACCATGTGTATTGGCTATCAAATAAGGGCTAATCCATAATGCTTCAAAATTTCCATGTTTTCTCTTGTCCTAAGCCCTCACATTCTAGGCTAACACCATACTATTTACCTCAAAATTTCTAGGAGAAGCTCTCTTATCATGCAAATGCTTAACTTACAACTGCTTCTTCCTATTTTTTGCATGAGCTTCTCTTCTTGTCTCATCCAATTGCACAAGATTATTCATCCTATGATGCATGTCATCACATATATCCTCATTATATTCTTGCACAAAATTATACATCTTCAGCAGGTTATTCTATGGCAATCTAGCATCTAGAACATATACCAAGCCAAATGGAGAATAACTAGTAGCCTTTTTCACAATCACTCTATCTGCCCAGAGTGCCAACTTCAGTTTTGAATCCCAAGATTTTTTGTTCTTCTTTGTCACCCTTTTTATGATTTGCATTAAACTCTTATTGCTGGACTCAGCCTAACCATTTCCTTGAGGATGGTAAGGTGAAGAATAATAAACTTGTATTCCATCTTTATCACAAAATTCTTTGAATTTCTCAGATCTAAAACACATAGCATTATTTGAGGTGATATTTTCTAGGAATACAAACTTGATGAGAATGTTATTCAATAGGAAATCCACCACCACCTTGCTTGTTTCCTTCCTTGTGGGTATTGCTTCTACCCATTTTGTGAAATAATCATTGGAAACAAGGATCCATGAGTGCCCTCCACTAGAATTTTTTGATATCTCTCTAATGAAATCAATTCCTCATTTTTGGAAAGGGGGTTGAACATTCATAGTCCTAAGTGGTAAATTCCCTGAAAACTTCAACTTTCATCAAAAATTTGACAAGCAACTCAAGTCTTAACAAACTTGTGAGCATCCTTTAAAAGAGTAGGCCACTAGAATCATGCTCTCAAGATCTTGTGGGTAGTAGTATTTTCCATGTAATGACCACCACATACCCAATTATGCATCTCCTGCAAGAGTTCTAGTGCTTGCTTTCCATCCACACATTTAAGCAATATACCATCCAATTTTCTCCACCATAGCTCATTGCCAATAATTACATGATGGCATGCAATTTCAATGTTCTTTTCTCATTGTCAGCCATATATGCAGGACACTACAAAGTTTGTAAGTAATGGAAAATTCTTCTATACCATCTGCATGTTTGCATATCGCAGATAGGTGCAACATCAATCAATTCTACCTGATTGACCTGTATAGCCTCCAAATTAGCTTCTGCCATAAATTTAGCTAGGCCATGTCCTCTTATTAATTTGGTGATCTAAACATTAATGTTAAGTTCTTGGATTGTGTTGATCCATCTGCACCTTCTTCCTGTAGTCTCCTATTGAGTGAAAATATATTTCACAACAACACTTGGTACAAAAGCTATGATAGTATCTCCCTGTAGGTAAGTCCAAAAATTATTTATAGCCTTAACCAAAGCATACACTTGCTTCTCAATCATGCCATATTTCAGCTCTATAGCCTGTAAGGACTTGCTAAAGAATGTAATGGGTTGTTCAAAGACCACTTATTTTTTTTGTAATAATCTAGCAGTAATAGTATGAAAGAAAGCAAAAGAGAAAATATGCATTGGCTTAGAGAAGTTAGGAGAATTTAAAACTGGAGCCTCTTTGATAGCTTACTTAATTTTCTTGAATGCCTGACTAGGCTCCTCACTCCAAAGCACATTTTCTCCCTTCAGCATCTTGGAAATAGGTCTTGTGATTTCTGCAAAGTTAGTCACAAACCTTCTAAAAAAATATATTTGTCTAAAAAATGACTGAATTCCCTTAACATTTTTGGACTGAGGGATTTTATCTATGGTTGCTAACCTTTTAGGGTCTATACTTACTCCTTCTTTAGACACAATGTGCCCAAGCAACTTTCCCTCAGTGACCGCAAAATAACATTTCTTTGGATTTAGAGATATTCCATACTCTAGAGACCTAACAAATACCTTTTTTAAGTGCCTACAATGATCTTCCTCCTTCCTGGAGTAAGTGGTCAGGTCATCTTGATATATAGCCATAAATAAATAAATAAAATTTGAAAAAGCTACCTCCATAGCTCTCTAAAAAGTGGCACCTGCATTTTTTAAACCAAAAGGAATTCTTACATAGACATAGGTGCCCCAAGGAGTAGTGAATGCAGTCTTATAGTGATCATACTCCTTCACCATTACTTGGTTATAACCTGGAAAACCATCCATCATTGACAACAGCTCACAGCCAGTCAGCTTATATAACATGGCTTCCATATTTGGCAATGGGTAGTTGTCCTTTAATGAGGATATATTCGGGTTTCTTAAATCAACACACAACCTTATGTTAGCATTCGTTTTCCTTACTAGCACTAGGTTAGATACCCATGAAGAATGTCTAATGGGTTTTATAATACCAACATCTCTCAACTTTAACATCTCCTCTTGCATGTTGGGAGGTATAGTAGGATTGATGGGTCTTTTCTTTTTCCTAAATGGTTTGGCATTCTCCTTTAGAGGGATTTCATGCTAAAATAATTCCTCTTTGTAAGTTTTTAGGTCATTGTATGACAAGGCAAAGAAATTTCTATTATTTCTATGCAAAGAAATCACCATTTCCTTTACCTTTGGCTTAATCTTTTTTCCTACATATACTTTCTTTGGGTAATTTTTTTAGTCCCCAAATTTACTTCCTCTGGGTCTTGTAGGTGAGCAGTAGTTGTCTTGATCTTGCTTTTATCTTGACTATCAAAGACCCTTTCAAGTGCTACAAGGTCTTTGGGGATTTTATTTATTTTTAACTGATAACCTCTTTTCCAAATATTGTGTCCTTTTCATCAATATTTTCAACACATCCACCAAAGTCAATCTCCTGACCTTCATACTCATCACCAAAGTTCAAAAATTTGAGAATATCCTCATCATCATTGAAAATATGTCAGTTGTGTACATTGTCAGGAATGGAAGGTCTCATGTGCACCTCAACTTTAGACATTCCTATAAAATTTATGTCATTTGGTCTTAGTGCAATGTTAGCAAGTAATTCAGCTACTCTTTTCTATCCTCTTTCCATCCAGTCAATTCCAAAACCATCAAACTACTCAATGGAATCCTAGAAAACATTTCTTTATTGCTTTAGTCTGTTATTTTTACAAGCATGCTTAGCTCTTACTTGGGATATCACAAGATCGGAATAACCAATTACCATTGACTTTTTTATTTTGTGCTTCTCAACCAACCTCAATCCTAGTAATAAAGCTTCATATTCCACCACATTATTCATGTAGACAAAAGACAATGTGAAAGAGAATTTATAAGTACTACCACTAGGTGATACCAATAATTTATCCCTGCACCAAATCCTTCTTTGGAACTTGCACCATCAAAGTACACTTTCCAAAGTCAATTTTTATTAGAAAATCTTAAAATTTCATTTTCTATAGGTGCAGAGCACCTATCAACTTCTTAGGGTACTTCTTACATTTTGAAATCATTGATATGAGTTTCTATGAAAAGAATTGTGTCATCCTCAGGAGCATTCTCCAACATATGTGGTACCCTTGATTCTCTCATCACTTGAACATCCTTACCATCAATGGGAAATGTGGCATAAGACATGTCACATTGCATATTGCCTCCCATAGATGCACTCCATTTTCGAGATAGCAACATTCCATAATTAAGTGGGATCTCCACTACTACCACACTCATTTTGAATTCTTTATTAGAGTAGGCTACTAATTTGTAGGTAAGTTCATTTATCACACTAATGATAGGGACATCTCTTGCATCCATGGCATAACACTTTCCATGAGTGCTATCAACTTTTAGTCCCAATTCCTCCATTATTTTAGTTGGCATGATATTTTTGGACACTCAAGAGTTAATAATACATTTTTTTATAAAATTTCCCTTAGCCATCAAGGTGAGGAAAAATGGATCTATCTTCAAGATTAGGACATGTAGTTACTGAATTTCATATGAAGATATGGGGAATCTCAGTGATGACTCCCTCAACTTCCTTGTTTTTCTTATCTTTTTCACTTAGTTTGGGTTGAGTGGGCACCACTAAATCATTACAGGCTATAGTAGCACCATCATTGATAAGGGCTACTACCTTTTTCTTATGTTCCTCTATTCTCATAATTTCAAGAAAACTCACAAATACTTATACTTGGCTAAGTATTTGAAACATATCAACAAGAGTATACTTGGTTAATTCAAATGGGAGCATACCTTGTTCATTTTTACTCTCCTTCTATTGATTTATTGGTACCTCAGTCCTAAGCTTGGCATCCTTCCTTGTAACTTTAGAATTTTGCTTCTATGTCTTTATCTTCGTAGTAGGAGATTTGAATTCTTGAGTAGCTTTTGGATTTTCTACTCTCTTAGCCAAAATATAATCTCCCCAGCCTTCTTTAGCTTTGACTACTTCTATTTTTTCATTAGGCTTATGCTCTTTCCTTTTGGAATTCTGCTCTTTGATGAAAAGACCAACAAGACTTCCTTGTTCACCTTTGACTACCCAATTTCTCAGATTGTAGGAACTTCTGGCTTGGGCGGACAAGGCCACAATATATTTTACAATCTCCTCATCTGAGGGTCTTCTTAGTGACACACCATCTTCAATCGCTTCCAAATTATACACCTTAGTATTATTATCAACATCCTCATTAGAAATGACTTGTTGATGATATGCACTAGCAATTGTCCTTTGATTATCTACATCTACTTCATAAGAATCCTCAGCAGAAGAGAACTTGTTGTTAGCAACATCAAAATAACTCATAACCATAAGTACATCAATATCCTCCTCATTTTTCTAATCATATTCCTTGGGCATATCTTCACTACTTCAACCATCTGTGTGACTACACATTGTTGAGGAGAGTGTGGCATCTCACAAACCATACACCAAGGGGTGTCTTTAACAAAATTTCCTGAATTCTTCTGCAAAGGGTCTGGAGGGACCTTGTTTTGAACTTATTTCTTTGATTATTAGGAAAATGCCCCCCATTATACCAATTTGTATTATATGGGTGATCTTGCAACCTAGGATATCTTTCATTCCTTTGATAATTTTTTGGTTGAGCCATTTCTTGCATCACAATTTTGTCACTTATAATTTTCATAAAATTATCAATCTTATCCTCAAAAGTGTTCCCTTTAGCACCTGAACTCTTAGCATCTCTTCTACCAACTTTACCAATTTCTCTGCTAATATTCTCAATGTGGTTCACCATCTTGTAGGCTTCCCTCAATGTCTAAGGATTCTTATCTAGCAGGCCATAACTCATTTTTTCATCAAAAGCATTATAGTAACTTACCAAGCAAACATGGTCATTCAATTGTAAATGAGGAAGCCTCTTTCTAGCCTTTTGGAATGTTGTATTGAACTCAACCACAGATTAATGGGTATGTGGAGGATCATCATGGAAAAAGAGGCCCTTAAGTGGCAAAAAATTCAGAAAAATCAAAGTTAGGAAACTTGACGTAAAAATTTGAATAAGTTATCTATATTATTTCAAAAATATGTAAGAATATAATTTGTAGCTAATTGAATGTAGTTTCTAAACTACTAGATTTTTATTTTTTTAAATATATTTGGTGAAAATTTGAAATTTTAATGCAGTAGTACTTAAATTTCAGGGAAAAAATAAGAAGTAGGTGTCTGTCTGACCACCCTAACCACAATAATTTAATGATAATATTTTTTTATAAGATTTTAGATATAAGTAGAGGACTCATGTCCCAATGTGATGCATATTTTTTTGTAATTTTTTTTCAAGTAAATAATTAATTATGAATTTTTAATTACAACTTTTTAAGAATATAAAAACTCATATGTTTGACCACCTTAACTTGGTCAAAACTTCATGAAATTCTTTTTTTTTATGCTATAGTATGCGACGCATATAGTGTGACATGTGTTTCAGATTCAAATAATCTTACACCGTTTGAAAGCTATAGATTTTTTTCAATCAACCTATCTATTAGGACTTTCGTTGTAATTCAATAGAAAATTAATAATAATTATTTATTAAATTCAAAGTAAAGTATAATTTATATTGGTGGAAAGCTGAGAATCTCCTTTAAACACCCTTTTTGTTTCATCAATTTTGGGTAAAAGAATTTGTCAACCACATACCCTACACATACCCATTATATCACCACTTTTTGGACCATGATGATCCTGCACATACCCTCATTAGAACCCTTAGAAATATTAATAAATTTATTCAATAAAAAACTTGAATCAATGTTGTCACCATATTGCTCTCTAAATACCCTCTTGAATTCCTCTCAAGAGCCAATGATCTCAAAAGGAAAACTACTATACCATTCTTGGGAATCTTCAATTAGAGACTGCATAAACAACTTCATCATGACATCCTTTTCCTCCACCTCAAAATCACCCATAATATTAGAAAATGCTTTGAGATTGTCTTCACCACTCAAGGCATTGTTACCCAAGAATCTGAATAGGGCAGGTCTGAAATCTTCAAGAAATGGGTTAGGATAGTTGGGTATTCCAGTGAAACACAATTGCTGGTATCTATCTACTTGGAGTGGCCTCCTAGTATGTCGATCCCTATGAATATCTCTTTGATCATCATTTTTTTTATTGTCAGATTGAATGCTATCCTTACCCTTTCCACTTTCACTTTCTCCACCTCCTTTCTTATTCCCTTCATCATCTTCAAAATAAGGATTCTTGTTTCCCTTACTTCCTCTACCTCCACCACCATGATCCCCACCACTGCCTCCACTAGGAGTATGTCCTTTCAACTTCTTCTTGTGTGAATCACTACTAGTATGTCCATAGCTTGAAGCCTTTGGAGTGGGTGTGGACATTTTAAGAAAAGAAATCTCCCTAGCAATCTCTACATTAGAAGCTTCTATCTCGCCTTTCTTCAAATCTTCTTGTAATTTTTTGTTCTCCAACTGTAATCTCAATATCTCAGGATATGGAGATGTAGTGGACAAAATAGGATCAATTTTGGCCTTGTGTGGGAGCTTCAACAGATGAAGTATGGGTATTGGTACTAGTGTTGAAGGTAGTTCTCTTGGGCTGATCAATCGACTTCTTCCCATTATTTATAAATGATGTCTTCTTAGCAATAGCAGAAGGATCTAAGGCTCTAGTAATTGAAACAAATGTGGTATATGTACCAGTAGTAGAAGCTCCCATCAGGAATATTAATTCAGGAATGTCATTGGTCATTTTAGCAACAAACTTAAGAACATTTTCCTTAATGGTCTTATGCCTAACAACATCTTCACTCATTTTCTCTAATCTTTTTCTTCTAGCATTTCTTTCAAGTTGCTTAGCTCTAATCCTATATTCCCTCTCCTTTAACACCCTCATTCTATTATTTTCTTCTTATTTAAGCCTTATTTCTTCCTCTTCTATAGCTTGCATGTCTTTATCTATGTCCTTATTTTTTAGAACATCTCCAAGCTCACTTGGGGTAGGAGTATAGTAGGGCTGGTCAATAGGATCTTCCTCAAGAGAAAGGTGCACTTGTACATCAGGATATTCACCTCCTGGCTTAAAATTATTTGCAATAAAAATAGAGCCAACTCTAGGGGTTGATGGCTCTGAAAACTTCTTATTCATACCCAAGAACTCCCATCTATGTTCCTCTCTTGAAATATTAAGCTCATTATCAAACATTTGCTCAATAGGGAAAATTCCTTGGTCTATATTAGATCCTTCAACTTCATGTGCCTTTTCAAGGATACTAGAACTACTTCAATATTAAAGGAGTGCATCAACAAGAGAATCAACAAACTTACTTGATTCAGAGCTTTTTTTAACCCAAACATGTTACTTTTCTTTTGTAGGTTTAGATTTTTCCTTGTGCTCAGGATGCTTCTTTGCATAACTTTTGGTCTTCTTCATGATTCCAAATATATCAAAATCCTTCTTCTTACGTTCCTTTTGAGAACTTATCTTTACACTGGTATTTGAGAATTCAGAGTCCCCACCCAGGATACTAGGAAATAGAAAGTGATTGAACTTTGACTTTCTACTTGTAACTTCAAAAAAGATTTTAAACATAACCTGACACAAATTGACAGAATGAATTAAGACCTGACACATAAGACTAGGTATGACATGACTTCGTACAAGAAAATTTAAACCAATTATTCTTCAAATAGTAAATAATATCATAACAAAAAACTTGACTCTAATTGTACTAGATTTAAACCATAGATTTTGGACTTAGCTAGTCCCCAAGAGAGTCACCAATCTGTTGGTTACTTTTTAAGATCCAAACCAATCTCTAGAAACACCTATGGACTTTTCCATTTCCATTACTTAGTACTCTAAAGGGATTGGCCAATGAACAAGTAAAAGGTTGCAATACTTTCACTCCTACACTTTGGGCTCTATGAAACCTAGGAGGGTGATCCCACAATGTATACTCAATAATTCATGCAATTATAATTAAATACATTGTCAATAATAGATACTTCTCACAAGGTCACTCAACAACATAGTACATAAAATAAGTTGGTAGCTCATTTATCAATGTCCTATGTACTTGAAGCATGAGAAGGAATAATTTAACAAAAAATGACTATAGTGGTATCCATTTGAAAATTTGTAAAATAAAGTGATTAGATGATGAATCAACCCAAAAACTGAATCATGAACACTCTGCATGAACCAGTGCCTTTGTCCTAAGCACGGAGTCATTATCAACCTATATAACCAGATAACAACTCGATAATAACAACATACAATCTAAAGAAATATTGGATTACAACATTCCCCTATTTCATTCATGATCATTACTGCTTAAAAATATACTAGAACTTAATTCTCACGAGTTAATAATCTCATCCAAGCATTTACATTAATTCATTGAAATAACAAGCAGGAATGAAAGTAAACATCCATTGAGCAACAAAAGAGACAAACAAAAGGAATCCTAGATTACTTTCATTCATAACTCACAAAATGAGTACAAGGAGATACAATAGCCATGAAATTGGTATTACTTTGTATATATTGTGTTGGAATCAAGGAACACTGAGAGGGGGGGTGAATCAATGTTCTACAAAATTTAACTTTATTAAGTTGATCTTTAAACCACTTACAACATTGAACCAAAAGAAAGATGCAAGAACACAAAGCAATCAACCACAACACCATAACATAAGTATTTTTACGTGGAAACCCTACTAGCAGAAAAACCACAGTGGAAGGCCAATCCATAATGAGTATACTCAAAAATAAGTGTTTACAAAATGAATGCACATGCATTCAAGCACACTGCCTAGAGCTCACTACTCAAATGAAAAATGAAGACTCACATTCTTACAAAAGGATTTGGATTACATCCTAAAGATTTGAACAGAGATAATAGCATCTACTAATGCTAGATTATAGTTCTGGTTAAGCACATCAGTTGCATTCTTGACCTTCTGTCTGATTTTTCTCTTTTGCTCTGTCTACTTTAATTTGGATCAAAATATCCTTTTTGTGCAAGTGAAACTATGCATTACCATTTACAATCCTTCTGAATTTTGCAACATACATCAACACACTTCATACATACATCCAAATGATATAAATGATCATCTATATATATCCATGACTAAAGATTTAATCAACCACATGTCGACTTCAATAAAACATAAAATATTTACAAACCGTTAGCTCAATCTATAGATAATTTTCAATGCGCACCAACCAAAATCAGCCATAACATAGTGAGGACCCAAAAAAACATGCTTGAGCATAAAAAACTTCAAAAAATTACTCCTCCAAGATCCACAACACGCTATATTCACTTAGTCAGCTTTCTTGCATTGTTAGACTAAAAAATCAACCAACCGGATCTTCTAACTTTCACACCAATAAATAGAAGGCTCTATGATTCAAGGACAAGAAATATTATACATTGAAAAACCTTCCCTAAGATCAACAACTCAAAAATGATAAAAAAAATTGCATATGAATCGAAAAACACAACTCTGTCGAATGCTTTGTTCTAGCTTGACAGTTTAACACAAAACTTTGATGACTTTCGATATGAGCAAATACTGAATTGGATCATATAAATGACTAGGTTTTCCATCAATGAAAACACTAGATGACATGTGTAGTGTCTCTTTCCAACAATCTCCCCCTTTGGCATTGATGGGAACACTTAGTGAAAAATGTTGAAGTGTTGGATCAGTACCAACATAAATACACTTCCAACCTTCCAAACTTAAAAAAAAATCTCCCCTTGAGATGAATATGACATTTTTCAATTTCCCACACTCCCCCTTTGACATCAATGACAAATATAGGAATTGGCATACCAAAAATCATACAAAATTGCTATAAATAAACTACATATGTATAGAGATGATTTTCAAGCTTACATGAACTTGAATATATCTGCAAAATTGTTCTTCAACAGGCTCAAACTTGTGTCCCAACTCTTTTTGAGGCTCTCCAAAATAGTCATGTGACCACATAATAAGTAATATTGCATCTTTGTTGACTCAAGGTTTGTCGAATCACTAATTGCCATAGCATCCTACCCTTCCTTCAATACACTAAGCATTGTCTCCAACTTAGGACCAATCAATCCTCTGAGCTCACAAACCCTTTGAACAATTCTTCCTTCTTCATGCTTTAAATTTTTAATTTTTGTCAAGCAGGGATATGACTTGACCTTCTTGCTTACTTGCACAAACGGTTAGAGGATCAAATGCTTGAGAGATATCTGCTAACTATTTCTCATACTCCTTCATTTGCTTCTCAGAGTTCTCAGTGAACTTAAACAAAGATAAGAATGAGTTTTAAGCATCTCCACCTTCAGACAAAGCACCTTGAATATTTTTTGCATAGGTAGCTAACAAATATTTTTCATTAGCTATCATTCACTTCAATCTACCGAACTTGTTGCATCAAATTCCTTTTGAACCTTATTCTCAACTGACTTCTCAGGAGACTCTAAGTGAGTACTTATAGAGTTGATGAGCTTCTTTAGCTGACTAGATGGAGAATTAGATGAATCCTTGAAATATGTAGGCATGATCTTCTCCAAGATACCAGATGCAATATTTAGCAACTCACTATCCTCAATGTGAGATTTCAGTATCTCCTCCCTTGCCTTAGCCTGAGAACACAATGCAGCTTTCAGCTTCTGAATAGGAGATAGAGTAACGAAGCTAATAGGAACTTTAACCAGTTTAGGGTCAAACTCCTCCTATTGTTCTTCCAAAAAATCCTTTTCCAGTGTCCTTTGCTTCAAAAACAACTTCCTTTGCCTCAGCCTTCTTTTCTTCAACCACAGATTCTTCCTTAGCTTCAGGAATCTCAACTTCTTCAACTGACGCAACTTTAGGAGCTTCAGTCTCCATGGGAATTTCAGTGTCTTGCATTTCAAGAGGATTCAAAGTATCCTCAATTGTAACTTCTTTCCCTACTTCAATTTTTGGACCAAATGGAACATCTTCACTATGAGCTTCTTCAGAAACAATGTTGTACCTATTCTTCAACAATGCTGACTTAAGAATTTTTTCAATATCTTTTGCAACTTCTTCAGTTTTCCCAATCATCAACTTATTCACCCTTGTATTGCTCTTAAAATCCTTTTTGCATCATTTAGGATTTTCTTCATCTCTTCCATTGACATTACCAAACACAGATCAACAAGTAGACTATTCTCTCATTTTCTCTTCTTCAGTTCTTGCATTCACTCTCCTCATCTCTAAGACTTGATACAAACCTTTAGGTAACTAAGACATTATTTCAATGAGAGTCATATTGAATTTTCTTAGATAATTTATTGTAGCTTCCTCAAGAATTCTTTGACCCCCACTATCAAAGGTGTCATACCATTCACAAAGTGGCCTAAGATTACCATCCTTAATCAAGGCTTTTTCCACTTCTTCTACAGACATACCTAATTTGTCAATTTTCACCTTCTTTTCTTTCTCTTCACCTGAGGGATTTTCCTTAGAGACTTTTGATGCTTTTGAACCCTTTTGCTTAACTTCTCTTACCTCTTTGTCAGATTCAGTTTCTTCATCCTCTAAAACAACAACATAGACTCTTTTGCTTTTACCCTTTTTCCTCTTTCCTTCTCTCTCGAATGTCTTGGATTGATCTTTCATAGGGATTGACTTCTTTACAAGAATGGATGAGAGTGCAAAGCTCCCAGTAGATCTAGTTTAAGCAAAGGATGTTGCTGGACTAGCAGACTCAGTTCTAGCTGGCTCTCCTACTTCAACTCATTCTTTTTTCCTCCTAGCTTCCCTCACTGCTTTAGTTGATATCCCCACGCTTTCTGTAAAAGCTTCAGCTGCCATGCTTACCTTGTAGACTATCATAGGCTTCTTCAATTGATCATGCATTTGCATATCCTTTTCTTCAAAGGTACCAAATCTTTCTTTTATCAGATCTCAAGGTTTACTCAATAGGTGTTGAACATACAACTCCCAAATGTGTTCTTCAACCTCATAACCCATAGGCATTATCCAAACTGTTCTAGGTTTTGCAGCTTCCATCAAGCACTGATCAATATGAACCATGAAGCAAATAGTTTCCTTGTACTTTTCCATAATAGATGTGGGGATCCTTTCTCTATCTTGCATTTCACTCTGAAAGATTTTGAAGTAACCCTAGATAGTAGTTTTCCTTTCTTTGTTGTCACAAATTCCATACAAGATATCTCTTATTTGAATGACTATCAACTATCACCTTGTTAATGCAATTTTCCAACTCCCAGAACTTCATTCATGAAGTAGAAGAACAGACATAACAAAAAATTCCCATACTTGAAAGAGTTCTTCTTATCCTTCTTTATTTTTCCAAGATTTTGAATTAGTTGGCTTTAGAGTAACTCACATAGGTCATATTCAACATTTTCTTTGACCATCTAATAAGCTGCATAGATTGCAGTACCAGATACAGAGTTATCCTAGTAGGAGTGACAAATTTTGTAAACAATGACCATAGAAACAAATCTCACATCCACTTTGATGATACCATTAGTTGTCATGGCTCTTTTGTCAAAAATTGAACCGGTTGCATCTGTGACTATTTGGTTCTTCATAGATTTCAATGCCGGCAACCCACTGGTTGAATTTAGACCTATAACAATCCTTATAGCTTCCTTTGTGATCTTGAAATATTGACTTAACCACATAAACTAGGCATGCATTCATCTCAATATGTATCGAACCCATTCATTTTCTTGAAACATAGGAAATTTCACAATTTACGTGAACTTCTTCTCCTCCAAGGTCTTAAATTTAGGTTTCACACATAAATCTTCTCCCATGATGTGATTGGTGTACAAATTCAACAAATGGGAGCTTCCTAATTCTTCAATATTTACATGAATGTATGCCCTAATATCCTCGATATGCAAAATGCCATATGGAATAGAAGAAAATGCACCTAATGGTTCTATCTCAATTGATTTGAAGGGGTGCCATTTGAATTTCAGACATGGCCTATTCTTAATATCAATGGCTAACAGAGTGACCATTTTCAAAAAAATTCAAGTTCACAAGTTCACCGATAAATACCTTTCATTAGATTAGGGTTTGATCACTGAATCGCCGTCAAACTTGAATGTTCACCAAAGTTTACTTCAGAGATCTCCAGACTTCTTCTTCTTGAAATGCAAAGTGACAAATGAAGGATAGAAATGACTTTTTATCATTCACACACCTAACCTTTTTATTGCAATAAATTTTTTTACCCTACATCATTTGGATATCCTATTTTCACAAACTGTGAAAGAAAATTCTTCTGCAAACCTTCAATTTTGTAAAAATCCCCTCCATAAGAGATCCCAAAACATCTGCACATTACTAATGCAATCAATGATATCTGCCACATTCTGATACCAACTACCAATAAGGGGGTTAAAAAAATTTCTTCAGAACTCCCCCTAGGCCAAAGGCCTAAAACTATTTCTCGAAGGAATTACCAGAACTAGATTTTGGTGCTGAACCATTTCCTACATCAGAATGACTCTTCTTCACCCATGTCTTCTTCATTTGATTCTTGATTTCATTTTTAGTAACTTTTGCTTTTCCCTTATCATCCTTCTGCACATTGTTCCTTTAGTTTATTGGACCCTTCCTGCCTCTACAGAATCTAGCAATGTGACCAGATTTGTTGCAATTATAGCACACCACATTTCATTGTCCAGACTAGTCATTCCATTGATTTTCTCTTGATTTTCACTGGTTAGCAATATGTCCAAATCTATTTCATGCATAACATTTGACATCTCTAATGAAAAAGTTGTTTGAAATATTTTTGCATTCATTTGACTTGTGACAATACTTATTGCAATTGAAACAATAACCTGAGAATGATGGACCACTTAGATTCATTCTACTTCTACATTGAGTATCCATATGACCAAATTTATTGCAAACAAAATAGTATCCATTAAATTTTTGAGCATTGGGTTGTCTTACCAGATACCTTCCAACTTTGTTCATCTGATTTCCTTGCCTGAAATTCCTTTGACTAGATTTAGAGCTTTCTCCTTTCTCATATCCAAGACCTCACTTGTCACTTCCAGTCCTCTAACTTTGAATCAATTCATCAAGCTTAAATGAGCTAATCTTGAACTTCTCCTTGTATTCATTTGTAGTTACAAGTTCATCTTTGAGAATAACAATATGGTTTTCAAGATCTTCTTCATTGTTTCTAGATTGTTCAAATTCAAGATCCAACTAATTGAATCCATCAGTAATTCAACTACATTCTTTATATTTTTCTTTCAAGGACTGAGCAAGATTATCTTCATTCTTCTTTGTGTCTTCAATCTCATTGGTCATCCTCATCACAATAGATTCCATCTCATGCTTTAGGAAAACATTATCTCTGGTAAGCTTTTCACATTCTTCTATTTTTTCCTTCAAGGCTTGACTCAAGTGTTCATCTTCCATACTTTTACTCTCTTTCTGCTTGATATGATCACATAGTTCCTTTCTCTTTTCCCTGGACTCATTTATTTTACCTTACAATGATTGAATTAATTTCTCTCCATTCATGAGGTTTGCTTGCAATTCCCTGACTTTAGATTTGGACCAATCAACATCATCTAGAGCCACCAAAAGTTGTTGAAGACTACTTGAATCCATTGAATCACTTTCCCAGATCTTCCCCAAGCTATTAAACTTCTTCTAAGGAACTAGGCTCTAATACCAATTATTGGAATCAAGGAACACTGAGAGGGGGTGTGAATCAGTGTTCTACAAAATTTAACTTTATTAACTTAATCTTTAAACTACTTACAACATTAAACCAATAAAAGATGCAAGAAAATAAATCAATCAACCACAACACCATAAGACAAGTATTTTTACTTGGAAACCATGCTAGGGGAAAAACTATGGTGGAAGGCCAATCCACAATATGAGTATACTCAAAAGGAATACACATGCATTTAGGCACATTGCCTAGAGCTCACTGCTCAAATACAAAATGAAGACTCACTGTCTTACAAAAGGATTTGGATTACATCCAAATGATTTGAACTAAGATAATAGCATTTGCTAATGCTAGATTACAGTTCTGGTTAAGCACATCAGTCCCATTCTTGACCTTTTGTTTGATTTTTCTCTTCTACTCTATCTACTTTAATTCAAATCACAAATCTCCTTTCTGCACAAGTGAAACTCTGCATAGTCACTTTACAATCCTTATAACTTTTGTAACATAAATAAAAAAACTTTGTGCATACATCCAAATGATATAAATGACTGCTTATATATATCTATGACTAAAGATTTAATCAACCACATGTTAGCTTCAATAAAACATAAAATATTTACAAATCACTCAATCTATACATAATTTTCAATGCGCACCAACCAAAGTCAGCCACAAGATAGTGAGGACCCAAAAAAACATTCTTGAGCACACAAAACTTCAAACAATTACTCCTCGAAGATTCACCACACGCTATATTCACTTAGTCATCTTTCTTGCATTGTTAGACTGAAAATCAACTAAACAAATCTTCTAACTTTCACACCAATTGATACGAGGCTCTATGATTTAAGGAAAGGAAATATTATACCTCAAAAAACCTTCCCTAAGATCCACAACTCAAAATTATAACAAAAAATTGGATATGAATCAAAAAACACAATTCTATCGAATGATCTCTTCTAGCTTGACAGTTTAACACAAAATTTTGATCTGACTTCGGGTATGAGCAAATATTGAAGTGGATCTGATAACTGACTAGGGTTTCCATCAATGACAACACCAGATGACATGTGCAGTTTCTCTTACCAACATATTGCTATACTGTTATCAGAATTATATACATAACAATAAACTCTAGACTCAAGACAAAACTCTAAAACATGCTTGATATTATCTTTACAATTCACAATGTCGGTTGCAAAAGAATGAACCCCTAATTTTTGGCACTAAATTCCTTCTTATATAAATGAAGGAGAAAAACAAGGCTCAGGCCAGAAAGTACACATGTCAAGATTGTATTGGACCACTTGAAATAAAGATTCCCTAATTCAGTTGCATTACATTCCCAAGAGGTGGAAGACATGTGGGGAAATGAAAGTAGTCTTCATTCGTTGTTGGAGATCTGGTCCAATTTTCAAAAAGGTATCTTCATACAGTTGCCTCAAAATTTGTGCCCGTGCACACAAAGTGAAAGAAAGAAATCATGATAGAAACAAAAGACAAAAGACAAAAGATATGTCCATGTCTATAGTCTTGCCATCAATTTACCTTGAATAAAATTCAGTATATTTTCCATAATTTATCAAAAGCCTAATTTGTACTAAATCTAGGCTATGCAGTGTAATTCTCACTTCTTCGTTACTTATCATGGTTGTAGAATTCAAATTTTCAAATCACCACCCTATCATTTCATATCAGACAACCACTCCCTCCAAGTATCTACCCTTCCATGCTAGGAATTCATCTTCATTGGGCCAATCGAAATTGATGACTTCATCAGTCCTTTTCCTATAAGGTGAATATTTGGTGACAATCTAGTTAGCCTCCTTATCAAATTCTAGCAAGATAGCCTCACCATGAGCCAACATATCCATATTCATCTTCAATGTATCCATATCAAATTTTTGGCAAATTGACACAGCCTGATCTGAAATAACTTTATTGGTTTCATTTTTCCACTCTTGTAGAGTTTTTATACTATCATCATCCCTTAGAATTGACGGAAGAAGGCCATGATAAGATTCATGGAAGGATTTTACCAGCTTTTTTATTTTGTTTTCCAATTGTTCAACATTTCCCCTATATCCTTCAATCTTACCTACAAGAGCCATAGTAGGTTTAAACTTTTTAGTTGGATTGACATCCCGTTTAACTCCAATTGATGTCAATACCAATTCCTTCTTCCTAAGGATCCGAATTTCCATGAGTGGAATGGCTCTTTCTCTGTCAATGTCAAAATTCCTAATAGCAATCACCATGCATGAATAATTATGGTCAATATTATTCAACCTGTTATTCACTCTTCTATTCAAATGTTCCAATACTGTAGTGACAATCTTCATGTTTCTCTTGAAAATCTCCTCGTCATGGCTATCACATTTCTCTTTGTATTCATTTAGTTGCCTAAGCAACTCTTCCATATTGGTATCTTCCATAGCCTATGGCCCTTCCAGTGTACTGGGTTCTACTATTGAAGTGGGCACACTTCCCATGTTATATGGGACAATTTCCCATGAAGAACTTACTTCAACAATAAATTATGGGGGAGTCAACATAATTATGCTTAGGTTTTTTTAGGTTGCAAACTTTGCAACTTATCTTCCAATAGTGCTACCTTTGTCTATGAGTGCATATTGTATTGCAAAATATTCCATACTTAACCAACAAATCATTGTAATCTGTTATAAGCTTATCCTTTTATACAGGCATAGATTCTATAGTGGCCCATGTAAATTTTGCAACATGAACTGACATATTTGCTGCTTCTAAGGCCAATGTTTTTGACACTCTTTTTATTATTATGCCTCCACTGTAATTAGGTGCAAGCTTAGCAATATCAGGTTTTTTGGTGCTTGTGGCTAGAGACCATATAGCCAAGGCTTCCCATTCCTCACTAAAAGAAAACCCTTGTAGTGCAAGTGAAACTTACTCCTCTATATGATAGAGAGGTCTATCACACTTTTTAATTGTGTCAAAAGCTATGGTAGAAGCTAAATCCCATTCTGGGAGCAAAAAAATACCACTATTCCTTACCAATTCTTGACCCTCTTTTGCATTCATCTTTTGGAATCTAGCTTTCATCTCATTTAAAACATTTTTCTGGCTGATGGCATCTAGTAACTTTGGATGAAGGCTTCTTTCTATAGCCAGGATTTTGACATATTCATCTCTTTTAGCTCCGTATGAAAATTCCATAAAAGCTTGAGACTTTATAAATGAGTCATCATCTAGAAACTTTGCACATGCTTCAACTGACATATCATCTCTGCCATTGAGTCCAGTAAGGTCAAGTTTACTTAATCTCATACCTAATTGATGTTTCTCCCTTACCATTGGTGTAGTGGGTACTCCTTGCATTTCTTTCTTTGATACCCAAATGTCATCATTAGAGCCTTCATCATCATAGTCCACCAGACTAGTCACTTCAACCTTTTTCTTTTTCAATGGTGGCTCTCTTGGTGATATTTCACTAGGTGGTGGGGAATCAATGTCCATAATCTTAGTCTTTGTTGGCCTTGAAAGAGGTGGTGGTGGTACTTGTGACAGAAGAGGAGGAGGATTCTTCTCCTCTTGTTGAGAAGAGGCAGGAGTTGCATCAATTTTCTTTGTGTTAGTCTTTCTCCTTACAAAGAACTTTATTCTTGGTTCATCAGGGGCTGAAGATATCCATTTTCTCCCATAGTAGGTATTTCTTCTCTACTTTGTTCTTCTACAATTCAGGCTTTCCCCTTATCCTTACTTATGATTCGTTTAGTCTCAAGGTGGCCTACTATTGAGTCATAATTTTGGGATACATGTTCCACCTTTTGTATTATGTCTTTAGTCTCCTGGAGAACCTCAAAATTAGGATCTTATTTATTTATCTTTCTTTGCATCTTATTAAAGGAAACCCACCTTTCCCTTCTCTTTTCCTACTCAAGAGTGTCTAACACATTTCTTATCACATCCTTCGAATATTAGAAAAAGTGCACAAATTTATAATTGTTTCTTTCTTTTAACTAGGCCATAAAACCTTCAAGATCATATATGATCCTCTCAACTAATTTCTACATGCAGTAGGTTTTGAGTATATCAAGAATGTTATCCCAACCTCCCTTAGTCATCACGAAATAAAAAAATCAAGTGTACAAAGGAAATAATGCTCCTTTTCCTTGATTCCAAAAAGATTTTGTTTTCAACACTTACCAATTGCCACATCACCTCTACGAAACCAATTCTCTCTGGTACAAACTTTTACAGCAAGTGAGGTGCTACCATGGAAACATATACTCTTAAGATAGTGTAATCAGGGTATGGGATCACATCTCCCCAATTATGATCAACTACAAGCTTTTGCCTTCTCTCCTTAGGTATCAAGAAATGATGTAGAGCTATGTGAATTCTATGTACACTCACAATTAATAATCTACTCAATTTTGAAGCAAACAGGTTCTAACATGTCACATAATCATATGTCCTATCATCTTGTTCTAAAACAATAGTCCAACATTGCATAGGCAACTACAAGTCACCCTTTATTATTTCTAAAGTTATACTATTCCCAAAGAAAATTGCACCTTTGTATAAAAACATATGCATTAATAATGAATACCAGTTGAATCTCGCTCCCAATTCACCTTTCTTCAACCTTATCAGTCCTTCATGCATTCTCTCTGAAAGAAACTCCATATAATCATACACTACACAATATTGGGGGTGTTGAATATGGGTAGCCATATTTATCCATGCCATTGGAATTCCGTTGATAGGATCATAACCAATTATTTGGAAAATAGAATAAAAGGTTTTCTGGAAGTAAGAAACGAAATAGCTAACCGAGAAAGGCTCTTTATCATGTGACCCTATTATGATCTTTCAACCTGTAATTTCTGTTAGGAATCTTAGTAAGATGTGGACTGTGAATGCAATCTTAGTTTTATCATACTCCTGCTTAAGAGTTTCCTCATATATCTTATACATTTCATCATTCCATCTAGTGAGTTTTTAAAAAAGACCTAATTCCTCCTTGGTGATCTTGACCATTTCCTTCCCATCATATGTTCGTATTGTTCTTGTAACTAGGTCATAATTGGAAACCACTTCCTTAAGCAAGTCAACATCCATGTAAACATTTGGTACAATTAACTTTCCCAGGTCATAGTTCGAAGGGTTTCCTACTGGGATACCCATATCTCTATTCATGAACTATCTATAGAACAATTCCCATCTAGTATAAGGCAATTTAGTATCCCTAATAGAGTTGTTCTTGTAAATCAAACCCTCTACTACTTGCGCCCCTCTCAGAAGTGGTTAACCCTTAGGTTTATCACTAGTCAAGAGTGGTAACTGGTCAATAAGGTCTTTATTCAAAGGTCTTTTAGGAATAGAAGCTTCCCCTTTAGAGGAAGATGCTTTTGATTGCACCTTAGGAGACATGATGCATATAATCTCTTCCATTGAGTCTAGTAAGGTGAGCTTTACTCAATCTCATACCTAATTGATGTGTCTTCCTTACCATTGGAGTAGTGGGTACTCCTTCTTGCATTTCCTACTCTAATACCCAAATTTCATCATCAGATCCTTAATCATCACAGTCCACTAGACCAGTTACTTCAACCTTTTACTTTTTCAAAGGTGGCTCTCTTGGCAGTATTTCACTAGGTGGTGGGGAATCAATGTCCACAATCTCAGTCTTTGTTGGCCTCAGAGGAGATGGTGGTGGTACTTGTGACACAAGAGGAGGATTTTTCTCTTCTTGTTGAGAAGAGGAAGGAGCTGCATCAATTTTATTTCCCATACTCTTTCTCCTTACAAAGAACTTTATTCTTGGTTCATCAGGGGATGAAGATGTATATTTTTCTCCCATAGAAGGGATTTTTTCTCTACTTTTTTCTTCTAAAATTGGGCCTTTCCCCTTATCCTTACTTATCTCCCCTTTAGTCTTTAGTTGGCCTACTATTGAGTCAAAATTCTAGGATGCATGTTCCACCTTTTGTATTATGTCTTCAGTCTCTAGGAGAACCTTAAAATTAGGTTCTTCTTTCCTTATCTTTCTTTGCATCTTATTAAAGGAAATCCACCATTCCCTTCTCTTTTCCTGGTCTAGAGTGTCTAACATGTTTCTTATTACATCCTATAGATATTGGAAAATGTGCACAAACTTATAACTCTTCTTTCTTTCTTTTAACCAGGCCATAAAACCTTCAAGATCATATATGATCATCTTAACCGATCTCTGCATGTGGTAGGTTTTGAGTATATCAAGAATGTTGTTCCAACCTTCCTTAGTCATCATGAAATTAGAAAAGAAAATTTACAAAGGAAAGAATGTTCCTTTTCCTTGATTCAATAAGTGTCCATTTTCAACACTTCCCAATTGCCACATCACCTAGCTAGGAAACTAATTCTCTCTAGAAAAGAAAATGGCAGCAAGTGAGGTGCTACCATGGAACCATATACTCTTAAGATAGTGTAATTAGGGTATGGGATAACATCTCCCCAATTAGGATCAACTCCAAGCTTAGGCCTTCTCTCCTCAATTTTGAAGCAAAAAGGTTATGAAATGTCACATAATCATATGTCCTATCATCTTTGTCTAAAAGAGCAGTCCAATATTTCATGGGAAATTCCAAGTCACTCTTTCTTTTTTCCAAAGTTATATTGGGCCTAAAGAAAACTGCACCTTTGTATAAAAAAAATGCATTAATAATGAATACCAGTTGAATCTCACTCCCAATTCACCTTTCTTCAACCTTATCATTCCTTCATGCATTCTTTCTGAAAGAAACACTGCCTAATACTTGGGGGGGTTGAATATGGGCATCAATATAAATCCATGCCATTGGAATTCCCTTGATAGGATCATAACCAATTATTTGGAAAATAGAATAAAAAGTTTTCTAGAAGTAAGAAATGAAATAGCTAACCAAGAAAGTCTATTTATCATGTGACCCTATTATGATCTTTTGACTTGCAATTTCTGCTAGGAATCTTAGTAGGATGTGGACTCTGAATGCAATCTTAGTTTTATCATACTCCTACTTAAGAGTTTCCTCATTTATCTTATGCATTTTATCACTCCATCTAGTGAGTTTGAAAACAAGACCCAATTCCTGGGTGATCTTGACCATTTCCTTCCCATCATCTACTTTTACTGTTCTCGCAACCAGGTCATAATTGGCAGCCACTGTCTCAAGTAAGTCAAAATCCATATAAAAATTTGGTACAATTAAATTTCCTAGGTCAAATTTCTAAGAGTTTCCTACTGGGATACCCATATTTCTATTTATGAACTAGCTATAGAACAATTCCCATCTAGTATAAGGAAATTTAGCATCCCTAATAGAGTTTTTCTTGTCAATCAAACCCTCTACTACTTGCAGCCCTAAGAGTAGTTGACCCTTAGGTTTATCACTAGTCAATGGTGGGAACTGATCAGTAAGTTCTTTATTCAAAGGTATTTTAGGAAGAGAAGTTTCCCCTTTAGAGGAAGACGCTTTTGATTGCACCTTAGGAGCCATGATGTAAGAGATATTTGCAAGGTTTCTAGTTTTTTGGAACAAAACTTACAACTTTTGTAAGGGTTTTAACAAAAATTATGACAATGTAGAACTAGAAAATTCCTTTCATGAATGTGAAACCTTAAAATGCTAAACCAAGAAAAACCTAACAGACTCAACAATTTCGAAAACCACAACTATTCTACAATTCTAATGAGAGAGCAATAATTCACTTAATGGTTCTCTCTGTAGTTTGACAATCTTTGTTCCAATATCAATAAATATTGAAAAACCATAGCACAAGTTCCTTGAATGTGTAGAGTATACTTTGCAATAATGAATTATGCCTTTAAGACAAGTATAAATAATTATGCAATTCCTTACTTCGGTAGCTCAATGTCCTTTCATATATTAAGGCTCACTCACGTGAACCAAAAAAACTTGCTTGCCCTCAAACTAAGTTTTGAATTTAGTCATTGATCTTGTAGGAGTGTAAATTTATAGATGACCCAGATTTGGTTGGCTTGATTTGAAAGATCTGACTATACACAGCCGAAATACTTACCAAATTATAGAAAGCCACATGGAACCACTTCTATTGGCATGTGGGCTCCACCACCTTTTTGTTGATATAGCTAGGATCCACATGTCTTCTTTCCCTTGCCCCTATGAGTCATAACCCCTGTGCAAATCTCATCAATAGATAGATGGTGAAAGTCCAAGATTAAATCTCTTAGCTTCTACATACACACTTCTTAGTTCAAAACCATTGCTTGCAACTTTATCCTTCATACAACATCCATGACCCAGATTAAAATATCTTCAAACACATGCATATATCTACATTAGTAGCACAAATTTTAATTTCCATGCCCTTTGTTGAAAAATTCAATTAATATTTGCCCTTGTTCCAATGATTTCACATTTTCTAGATCATTGAACGTGGAAAATTATTGCTTCCCCATTGGGAGTCTAGCATTAAAGGTGAGACCCATATGGGATAGCGAGGAATGGTCAAAATTAATCCACCTCACCCACTATCGACCGTTGGTTCATTTGAAATCCCTGCGATACACCACTTTGAAAAAACTAGGCCCACTGCTCAGACCAGACATGTGGCATCCGCCTGTCAACCCGTATAACTATTTTTAATGGGCAAGAAAAACAAATGAGTGTGCGGAGAACAGTCCTGATGAGGCCACATCATTCATCACCTATCATTGATTTGCTTTTCCAACTAGTTGCATGCCTTACCATAGACATCAGACCCACCAATAGTACAAGACACATGGCCTTTACCTATGAGCCCATGGGAGTAAAATAATAAGCAATAAAATGGAACGAGCATGCGGGGAATCATGGAGACTAGATTTCATCAATTGAATGGTAGTTAGGGGTACTCATATCTGCACATGTTGAAATTGTTAATCTTAAGAGAGGGACCTGACTAAGATGATGA
Source organism: Sequoia sempervirens (assembly GCA_007258455.2). Lineage (NCBI taxonomy): Eukaryota > Viridiplantae > Streptophyta > Pinopsida > Cupressales > Cupressaceae > Sequoia > Sequoia sempervirens. The sequence continues at coordinate 1,083,545,700 of VDFB02271358.1, read as the reverse complement.
GATAATACCCATGGAAAAGATGATTAAAATTTAATGAGAAATACCTAGTGCGACTTAGGAAAAATTAAAATGATGACCCAACTCATGAAATCTATAAAACAAGACCAGGGGGCTGGTTACCTAATAGGTTATGATGGCATAAGTCATGACTTGAAAATACTGAGAACTAGAAGCAAGGGGTCAACAGAGAATCAAAACCTTGGCGATAGTACAAACTAAGGTTTTTTCAAATAATACTTTCAATAACTAAAACCCTTAAATAGTGACAAGAAACTAAACCCATAGTCCTCAGAATTAAGTAAGATTTAGGAGATGAGACATGAGAATTTTAGGGGTTCCATTAGCATGAAATGAATTTTTGAGGGATCAGGCCATTCATGAGAGCAACCGTGATTTTCCTTAGTTTGTATACTTAGATGATGTGGGCTATGAAACAAACAAGCTTCATAAGGGTTATCTTATAAATTGTGCACCTTCAATTTGAGGATAATAGCTAGCTCTAACTAGGGAGATTCCTTTTATCATCCTTTGAAATAGTAAAAGGGAGAAGAATACCAAACTCTAAGTTCCTTTATCAATCCATTGGGCTACAAAGTGAAGGGGTGAAAAGATAGAAAAAGAAAATAGAAAATGACATAAAACTACAAAAATATTGTTCAAAATTATTTGATGCATCACAAAGTGAAAAGCTTTAGACGTTTTCCATTGTGAGGTAACAAAAATGGTGTCCTATTTGGTATGCTAGAAGAAAACTATTCTCATCATAAATTTGATGAATGGTGAAGGGACCTCGCCACAAGGAATTGAACTTTCCATGCATACCCTTTGGTTCTTTTCTTTTATACCACAATGGAACTTGATATTCGATTTGGAAATCATGAGATTTTTATTTCTTATGAAAAAGCATTTTTACTTGGCTTTTGTGTTCTGCAGTGTGTTCCACCACCTCTATGTACTTCTCTTCTTGCTCGACAGAAAATATGATGTGATTTTCAATGGAGTTCTAAAAGGTCTCATCTTTAATGGCCTTAGCCAATTTCAAAGGAGGCAATTCTAGTGTGATAGGCATTTTGGCATTGAACCTATATAAGAGCTGAAATGGAGACATGTCAATTTCCCATTTGGGGGTAATATGATCCACCCATAATACATCATGCAATGCCTTGTTCCATGACCTCTTATTTTCATCCACCAACTTCTTGATTATGGTAACCAAATTCTTGTTGCTTAATTCTTATTGACGATTCCCTTGGGGCTAATAGTTTGAAGAATGAGAGAGATTGATCCCATATTAAAAAAAACTCCATTATTTCATTGGATAAAAAATACATAGAATTATCTATTGCACAGATGATTATTGTTGCACTAAAAGATTGAACTATTAATGTTTGATACAACCACCCTAGTTAATGAATCCATAAGAGGTGGTAAAGCCATGTCATTATTTCATTGGATAAAAAATACATAGAATTATCTATTGCACAGATGATTATTGTTGCACTAAAAGATTGAACTATTAATGTTTGATACAACCACCCTAGTTAATGAATCCATAAGAGGTGGTAAAGCCATGTCACGAACCCAAGCATTGTGTTACACAACACAAGGAAACCAAGGGTGCACACCTGGCAACATTATATGCTACTATCTTATTTGGAACACCAAACCTTGAAAAGATATTTTCTTTGAGAAAATTGCATACCACTTCTGAAGTAGTATGCTTTACTAAAATGTCTTCCACCCACTTTGTAAAATAGTCAGTATGCCTTGCACTTGATGTTGGGTTAACTGCACAGAGGAAATCTATATGCCACTGTGGATAGGGTTCTTCAATTACCACTAGCTTGAGAATTAAAGCTACCAATTTGGGTTTCCCCATTAACCGCTAGCATAAATCACACCTATGCACCTAGTTGTATGTATCTTGAAAGAGTGTTGGCTAGTAGTATTTTTCTCTCAAAATCTTGTCAACAATGATTGGTGCTAAAAGGTGTCCTTTGCATGCTAAGTTATGCAAAAATTCCAACAACTTAGCTTGTTGTGCTTTGTCTATACAATGTAGAAAGGTTCCATTAATACTCCTCTTATACAAACCATTGTCCCAAAGAAGAAAGTTTGCAACCTTGAGCTTGATTTTCCTCTTCATCTTGTATGACAAGTGCTCAAGACATTCTCCATAGGTATGAAAATGTGAAATATTGGAGTACCATTCATGATTTTTGCTTACATACAGGATTGTGGGAACATCTTAAAAACACACTTCCTCATCCTCAAATATTTCTTCTAGTTTATTATTAATAATTAATTGACATAAAAATTTCCCATGAACCAACTTGGTGGGATTAATTTGCATGTCATATTCCTAGACCAATCCAATTTCCTCTTTTAGTTCCAAAATCTTGTTGATTCAAGACATGGACTTGACCATAGAATCTGAAACATATGCAACAACATGAGAATTAAGAATGTAGAACTTGAAATGCTTAACTACTTTGACCACAACATAAACATGATTCTCCATAGGTGAGTACTTAAGTTCATGAGCCTTCAAAGGAAAACTCATGAATTCTATAGGAGATTCAACCCCCTCACTATTTTTTTGCACCAGGATAGCAAATAATGTATGTTTCAAGGTGTAATTGTACATGAAAAAGTATTTTGTATAGTCTAGAAAGACTTAGACTAGAGCATGAGCAATAGCCTCATTAATATCATTGAAAGAAAATTTTCCTTCTACACTCCAACAGAAAATTGTCTTACCTTTCATCATATCAATGATATGATCAGTCTTCTCTCCCGAGTCTAGAACAAACCTCTATAAGAAGTTGAATTTCCCAAAGGAGTGGACTACCATCTTACTTGAAGGTAAAGAAATATTCTGAATTGACTTGAACCACTTAGGATCAATCTTTATTCCTTCCTTAGACACTATGTATCTAACGAGCCTATGTTCTATAACCCCAAAATGGATTTCTTGGGGTTAAGGAAAATACCATATTGTAGACACCTTTCTTGCACTCTCTGTAAGTGATGATAATGATCTTAACATATCTTTGAAAAGGTAGAACTTACCCATCATATCATGAAAGGCTAGATCCATTACTCTTTGAAATGTGACATCAGTGTTAATCAAACAAAAAGGGATTTTGTGATAAGAAAATGTGCCCCATTGAGTAGTGAAATAAGTTTCATGTTGATATTCTTCACACACCTCCACTTGACTATATCTTGGAAAAATTGTCTAACATAGACAACATTTCTGAGCCCATCACTATTTTTAATACTTGGTCCATGATTGGAAGTGGGTAGTTATCCTTTAATGATAATTTATTCAGGTTTCATAAATCAACACAAATGTGGATCTCCCCATTCTTCTTAAGTACTAGAACAATGTTAGCTATCCATGTTGAATGATGGATAGGAAAATTGATCCTAGTATTTAACATCTTTTGAATTTTTTCCAGAATAGTACCTGAAATATTTGGGTTGTATTGCCTTTGTTTCTACTTATGATGCATAAATCCCGCCTTGAGTGGAATTTTTAGTGTAGGTTTTTTATATTCCTTATGTTAGTGGTATTTATTTTTTCCTACACATATTATTAAAGATTTCTTAGGTTTATTAGGTGTGGTTAATATGAGGACATGTGGAAAATTACACCAGTTACATGTGTCACTCTCTCCCACACATGGGTAGTTAAGTTACACATCCAATTTTGGCTTGTTGTGTCACCTCTCATAACCACTATTCTATTTTTACCTAGGTAGCTTATGTGGTAGTTGGGTTTTCAACCTTATTTTGGCTCTATGTGCCACCTCCTTGTTGTGTTCACCTAAGGAGGTTATGCCACATGTTTTGTCATTTACCAAGTAGGTGATAACCTCCCACCTTTTATGGGTAGTAGGATTAATGCACCTCTTGGATGTATTTTCCCTTATTTTTCTATATATTGAGCACTCTCCTCTGACCTTCACTAGTTCAGCTAGTTCGATGATCACTCAATGGGAGTATTGAGATTATTCTGCAATTTATTTTGCCTTGTATCTATTTTTCTCTCATTTTAGAGTTCTCTTATTTGTGCTCGTTTTATCTTCGATCATCTGTTAATGAAGTCGCATGTGATCTACAATTGACATCAGATCCTAGCTTAATTCTAGCTTTTCACAAAATATACCATGGTATCAGAGCCGTGTTGTCTGTATAGCTCAATGTTTCTCTAATTTTTTTGAGAGATTTGAGACTAATAGAAAGCTAATATTTTTCCTCAAAAACAAAGTATTCTCTTCTCCTACATCCTTGTATGAATTGGAGAATCAAAACAATTTAAAGGAAATAAGCATATAGGGTATGTGCAAGATCACGATCAGCCAAAAAGTGGCGATATGATGGGTATGTGTAGGGTATGTGGCTGATGACATTTTTTTTACCCAAAATTGATGAAACGAAAAGGGTTTTTAAAGGATATTCTCAACTTTCCACAAATATAAATTATGCTTTACTTTGAATTTAATAAATAATTATTATTCATTTTCTATTTGAATTATGACTAAAGTCCTAATTGATAAGCTAATTGAAAAATATCTATAGCTTTCAAACTGTATCACATTTTTTAAATCTAAAACATGTGTCACATTCTATGCTTCACATACTATAGGATTTTAAAAAAATATAACATGAAGTTTTGACCAAGTTAAGGTGGTCAGACATACGAGTTTTTATATTTTTTAAAATTTGTAATAAAAAATTCATAATTAATTATTTACTTGGAAAAAATTATAGAAAATATGCATCACATTGGGACATGAGTCCTCTACTTATATCTAAAATCTTATAAAAGAATATTATCATTTTATTGTGGTTAGGGTGGTCAAACAAACACCTACTTCTTATTTTTTCCCTGAAATTTAAGTGCCACTCCATTGAAATTTCAAATTTTCACCAAATAGATTTTTTTTAATTAAACCTACTAGTTTATAAACTACATTCAATTTTCTACATATTCTATTCTTACAAATTTTTTAAATAATAGAGATAACTTATTTAAATTTTTACGTCAAGTTGCCTAACTCTGATTTTTTTGAATTTTATCACCACTTAAGGGCCTATTTTTTCCATGATGATCCTACACATACCCTATAATTAATCTGGTTTACATGTGTCTATTCTTGTAAAATCTAAGTGATTTGTAGCTTTTTGGTAATATTGGAGGCTTTTTTAGAATTTCTAGAGTCTAGAAGGTTTGAGAAAGTTAAAATTGACTTTTATTTCTAGAGTGTAGATTTTTGGTAATATTGGAGGATACAGTAAAAAAATTAGAGTAAAAAACTTGACTTTTTTAGTGGATCCATTTTCATTTTGGCTTAAAAAATCTAGCTTTCACTCATTCCTAAGAAAAATGATTTCTAGGTTTTGTTCTTAGGGTCAAAAATCCATTTGGGTATTTGTTAATTTTTGGATATAGTTGATAAATGTTTCATAAATCAAATTAGAAGAAGGCATGAGTCATTCATCATAGGAAGATTTTGCATTTTTTTTCAAAAGTGCATAAATTTTTCCTCGGTCGTTAGATTTTCACAAATGAATACTTGATAGAAAAATAGAAATGAGCACTTTCCATACATGAAGGTTTTAATTAAAAACTTTATCTTTTTCTATTAGATATTGCAGATTGAATCTATTAATTTTTTTTTATCTTTTGTATTGTTGAAAAATGGGCCCCTTGACATTTTCACACTCGTTTGGGTCCTCCTTGTGGATTTTGGCTTAATGTTGCCTTGATTTAGTGTCGTAATGTGGATAACATGTTCACATTAAGTCTTGGGCCCTTTTCAACTAATGGAATTTAATGGTGGTTTGCTAAAGTGTTGTGAAGTGTTGTAACACACTTCCACACTATTCTAGGGTTTTATCAATTAGCTAAGCATAATAGATATAATTTTAACCATAATCAACATTTATCTTGGCTTATTTGGAGTGTTGTAAACTATTGGAACATACTTTCACATTCCTCTAGGCTTGTCATTAATAATTAGGCTTTCTTATGGTTTAATTGGCCCTATTTTGCATCCACAAGCCTCATTTATTGCATCTTTTTGAGGATAATCTCGACACCAATTAGTAGCCAATCATAATTCAGGTGTCCCTAGCTTATGTGGCCCAAATTTAGTGTTTGGGACTCATTTTCCACTTTGGGAAAATGAGACCCACCTAGGTCTTTTTGGATTTGATGCAGGTTTCACACATTTATAATCATTTTTCATTTTTGGTCCCATACATTATGTATGATGGGACTCATTCACCACCTTGGGAAAATAAGTCTCATGTGACCAAAATTCAAATTTAATTCAATTTCTAGTAGGATTTTATTCTCCTAGTTCTGACATCATCTTGTAGTGTTGTAATTTTAGGAATTATTGCATAATTAAGTATAAATACAAGGAGCTTTCACTCATATTCACACCTAGGAAATTTTACAAGAATTCAAGATTTCACAAGAGCATTCAAGTCATTTCAAGAGAAGATTATCAAGAATTCAAGAGCATTCTTGAAGTGCCAATCATCATGTTAAGGATTGCATTCTTCATGTTTATTATTGTGCTAATATTTTTGATATAGATTTCATGATCCAAGCAAGTGTTTCAAGAAAGATCTATCTCCTTCAAGCTAGAGTCAAGAACCACATCCATTGCATCCATTTCAAGAATATTTGTAGCACCTTATTGCTAGGGTTTAGTGAGTTGCAACATTATCTTTTGTTCATTCATCATTCTCCTTTCATATTTGTTTTCATTTCAAGGTTTAATTACCAACCAAGGGGTTTGACTAAGGAAAACCCCTATTCCCTAACCCCCACAACATTTTTCCCTCTGCTTGTGTGTGATTTATAGGGCTAGGTTGTAGATTTTCTAGGAAGCAAAATTGGAGAAAAGTTGTCATAAAACCTTGGAGAAGCTTGGAGAAGGTCTACATGTGGCAACTTGTAGTTTTGGACCCAAAAACTAGTCAAAAAGAGTAAAGTAGACTGAGAGGTAGATAATTTAGTTCATAACTTCTAGAAAAGAAGAAGTTGATTGATTCACCACTATTGGAAAATGAGTCCCACTATACAAGAATAATAGAGAATTTCACTCCTAGTATTCACATTAGTACAATAGGTATGGACCATACCCTCAACAACTCTTTTCCTTCAAGTAGTGTGATGCAATTTTAAATAAGGAATGATAGTTTCCCACAAGAAAACATAATCCAAATCCATGAATACCTAGCAAACTTACAACATCAATCACAAAATGAAAATATTTCAACTACTAACATCCCTACTATAGACAACATTCACCGCATGCTTGAAAGTGAAGATGGAATAGACCTTATGAAAACATAGTTCAAATATGTGGGAAACATCTCACCTCAGCCACTAATTATCCTAAATGTATAATCAATTTCACGAGCCAAGGAGGAAATCAAATTCCTCCTCCCATAACAATTGCCTCAATACCTACCTATACCAACCCTCAAGTCACAACAACAATGCAAACAACTAGTAATGTGATTCCTTCCTTGTGATTACTTCTAGAATGTGGTGACGATTCTCTCCTTTTTTAGCTATAAATGGAAGGCAGAGATAGAAGGAAGAGGTTCCAAGTTCCAGTTTCTTTTTCTCAAGAAAAGGTTTCTTTAGTTTTCTTTAGGTGTAGAAGTATTGCCAAAAACAATTGGAAGAATATTGTGTTTCTCTGGTATGTTATATTGTTTTATTTCAAACTATTATCAAATTGGAATCTGACCTTTATTTTCTAAGTTCATTTGATATTCAAGCACAAACTATTTACAAAAAATATTTGATATTGTGCATGTTATGGCCTTTCTCAAGTTCCTTCTTTATGGTTTCATTTAGAATGAAACACTATGTTAATCTGAATTCAAGTAGTTTGAGAAGTTTATTTCCATGTTGTAGGATTATATGTTATGATAATAACTTATAGGAACTAGATTATTTCTATTGAACTTCTCTAATTTCCTAAAGGGTTGCTATTTTTTCATATTATGTTGTAAGAAGAGAAAGAGTTTAGGAAATTTCTGATTTTTTTCTATTAACCTTGGAAATATTTATGCTTGATCAAACTTTAATGAACACTATCTATGAGGAGATTTGAAAGACTGCACTGTGCTTATGTTTATAATTTGTTGTTCGTTCTTTTCCCAACAATGAAGGGTTGTGACATTTTGTGTCTAATATAACATTCATAGGAAAGATTGGGTTTGAAATGTTGTAAAAGTTTTAGTGCATAACCATTTTTATGTTTTACATTTACATTTCCTTAAATTACGCTTTTCTCCAAAACTCAGAGAAGATTAGACTTTCTATAAAAATCTTAGAAGTATTTAGTGAGGTGCAAATTAGTCCCCCATTCATTGAATTTCCCATAAGGCTATTAGAGAGGCACAAACTTTGATAATCAACACTAAGTTTATTCTTCTTGATTAATTAAATAACATCAATTATTTAATTATGTCACTAACTTATCCTATTACCCTAAATTAATTAAATTATTAATACTTAATAGTTTAATTAAATCACTTTCCCCTAAACTCAAGAATAATTAAATAAATTATTCAAAACAACATTCCACAAGGTGAAAACAAACAAATACAACTTTGTTTGCAAAAGTAAAATATGATTGGCATGTTCAACTCAAAAAGATTAATTAATTAATTCAATTAATTAATTATCCTCACCCACTTTCATGATTGAGAAAATTATGATCCTCAATTTTCTCACTTTGATTGGCTTACTAATTTTCCTATTTTTTGACCGATCCATCTATTCTTCAATCCCACTAAAGGCTCAATATGATTTCTTCAATTCCATAAATTATTCAATCTATTTCCTCAATTTCACTAAACACTCAAATAGGTTTCGTGAATCACTCTGATTACTTAATCAAAATCCACTTATTCTTCCCATCTAATTCCTCTCAATGGTTTTAAACCATTGATCGGGATATTTTTTCTATGCAATCTCAAGCATTCATTTCAAAACACGAATTATCTAATAACTTCATTTCTTCTAAAAAATTATCTCAAAATTAACATATTTTGCATGTAATGAAGTAATGCTAAAATCACAACCAATTTCTTGATAAAATTTACATACATATTTGATCAACACCATCACACTTTGAAGCTTTTGCTACACACAAATGGAGGCTTCATATTGATACAACAATGATCCAACATCATTGCGAATACACTTTGACACAAGATGGGTAGATTTATGTTTTATTGAATTCATTATTCTTTTTTTTTAATTTCTTTCTTGAATTCAATATTTTGTATTGTTCATTTTGTGTGTAATGGGTATGAATCATAGTATTTGTTTGAATTAGATTTTATTTTATTTATTAACATTGACTTTCTAACACTACTTGATTTCCACCTTACACATTCTGGCACACCTAGTGGGACCTTGGTCCTTAACACTAACATTTGAATGATATTTTTAGCAATTGTAGGTTTCAAGAATGCATTTGAAAAATCCTCACATAAAAGCTACAAAAAACTCATGTGTTCACTTTTCCATTTCAGCCACAGTCGCCCTTTTCCTGGCTGATTTTGACTTTTTTGGCCACTTCTGCTTCAAAAATAGGGTTGCTTTTGAGATGAATGCAGTAATGTATAATAGAGCTGACTTTTCTTTTTCTAACTGCATCTGACAAAAATCACAGAGGCACTATTGGTTTAAATTTTTGCTTTTTCTCTTTGTTATTCTAATTTGAAAATCAACAAGTTATTTTTTGATTTATAATGCTAACGATTGTTTGTTTGAATGTTTGAAGGGTGCTAACATTGTTTATGTAGGATTTTTATAAGCATGGCATGTGCTTATCTAAGAACGAACTAACAATTTTAGTGTAGAGAAGGTGAATGGTCCAATTCAAAAAAATTAGAAGCTTTCTAGTTTAGAAAAAATTGAGATTGGTGCTATAAAATGAACCCCACAACTTGCATGTTTTTTGATTTGGTGCTCTAAAAGGAACACTCAAAAATATTTCTATTTTAGAACAATATTTCTATTTGGTTCTTTAAAAATTATTTTTCAGAAGCTTTCATAGTTTAGGAAATTTTCAATTTAGTGCTTAAAATGAACCCCAAAACTTGCACGCCTTTGATTTTGTACTAGATAGAAAGAATGTTCAAAAAGCTTTTTAAGTTTAGAACAAGATTTCAATTTTGTGCTTTGAAGAGAATACTTCAAGAATCTTTCTAGTTTAAAAAAATAAGGTGAAATTGGTGCTATAAAATTGAACCTAACAAACTCACACATTTTCATTTTGGTGTTCTAAAAATAAAATTTCAAAGGTTTTCTAGATTAAAATAAAAATTTGCTTTGGTGCTCTAAAAAATGCTTTCTTTTGACCAAACACTTTTAATATGTTGATGAAACAAATGATTTAATTTTGTTGACCAATTAAGACAAGGATTGTTATAAACACTCAGTTTTGGGATTTAAAATTGGACAAATACATTTTGACTTACATACTGCTATCTATTTGTTTGAAATCTAAAATAGTTCACTTTGGTGCACATAAAAATAAATTATTATATTGTACACATTTTATTTCCTTTTTTTGGATATCACCGCTCGAGGGGCTTAAAAAGAATATTACAATGAAGTGTATATTGTGTCTTCCATGTGTGTAAAAATGAAGTGTCTAACCTCTCCCCTCACATCTTTTGGTGATCTTGGGTGACAAAAAGCATTTTTTATTTTTGCACTTTTCTCATTTTAATTTTACCTTAGAGAGGGGGCTTGCTATGAGATACATCCTATGATGAAGAACTCGTAAACAAGGTCTTGAAGCATGTTTACTGGTGGGCTATATTAAATGTTGAAAAATAATAAAAAAGTAGCTTCAATCCCAAGTGACAACATACTACACCTAATCCCTTGCCTTAAGTGGAAATGGAATGCTTAAGGAGTCTTAAGTGACCAGCAGATGGTAGTGTACATATGGTGTTCATAGTTTGTCAATAAAAGCCTTATTTTAGAAGCCATCCATGTTTTCTAAATTTTGCTTATGAGAAGTTACTTACCAACTCCAATTTTTGGTTGAGGAATAGAGCTTAAGAGTTCATTCTTCACATAACTCTACACTCCTCCCTAAATTGGATGTAAAATCATCCCTTCGGGGCATGAGGTAATCCTATATAAAAGAGTGTACCTACCTATGGTGACTTGATTGATGCATGCCAAGCTTACTTTATTGGCATCAAACAGCTTGCTTGATCTTACAATGAACACATCAAAACAAGCATTGAACATGGTTATGAAACATCAAACCCTTTGGAGTTAGTGTGAATACTTTTAAAAGAGCCCTCTATTTGCACTCAAAAGATATCTTAAAAGAATATATCTAAAGGTTTCCAAATATTTAGGCTTACATTTCAAGTCACGGTAAGAAAAAAGCCAACATTGGGAACTATGGCTTTCACATTTTGACTTTCACAAACTTTAAGCTTCTGAGGCAAGAAACTTGCTTAAGCTATAGAAATTTTGGGTCAAATAGCTTTGATTGTTGTGTTGTATTGTATCTCTTCCCAAATCTCAAAACAAAATCAGATCAAACAAAGATATAAAAAATTTCAAACTTGTCCAAAACTACTATCAAAATGAAAAACTAGAAAAAAACTAGAAGCAACACTGCTAATGACAGTTTTGCCACTTTTTTCCTAAGATTTTCCGCAATTGCACTTTACTTGCCATGGTTTCACTAAACATTGCCACTTTTGACAAAACAACCACTATTGCACTCTTTCCTACCATAGTTTCTTAATGCAGTCACTTTTTACCAAATAGTAGCTATTACTCAAAACAATAGCTATTGCTCAAAATAGTAGCTATTGCTCAAAACATTAGCTATTGCTCAAAAAAACCACTATTGCTAAAAATAGCTGCTTTTGATCAAGATGACCAATTTTTTATTCACTGTTCACCAATCATAAAACTTCCAACAAAGGTTACTTTTGTTGAATCTACCATAGTTGTCACCAAAAAAATTTCCACTATTGACACAAACAAACCCGCTTTTTCCAAAACTTACCACTTTTGAGCTCTCTATTACCAATCTTAAACCAAACAAAAGATGACTACTACTATATTTTTGCATCAAAACATCCCAAACAAACAATGATAACATCCCTAAAACATTTCAATCAATCAACCACATCTAGTTCCACTCTATACACCCAAGGGGTCATCATATGCCGCAAATATCAATGATATATCAACTATGAATTCCCCTAATCAAGGTTTTAACACATCGTGTCACATGGAAAATCTCAATCAAAATCCATATCTTGAAATCACTCTTATCAAGGGTTTCAAAATCACTATCAAGGAAAAAATATACAACATCAAATTTCCATAACTACACTTGAAAAAGAAGATTACAATCTTTATCAACAGTACTTTGGACACCATCAAAAGAGTGAGTCACAATATCAAAAACATCATGAAACTCATCAAAAAATTGATTCATATCAGCAACAAAGTCTATTTCCACAAATTTTGTTTCAACAAAATTCATCCCAACAACAAGGTGTACCGCAAATGAACTACCAATGTAACCTTCAACATAATTCATCACAACAACAAGGTGTACTACAAATGAACTACTAAGGTAACCTTTAACAAAATCCATCCCAACAACAAGGTGTACCACAAACAAAATGCCAAGGTAACCTTCAACAAAATCCATCCCAACAACAAGGTATACCATCAATGCATTTCCAAGGTAATCTTCAACCCAATCAACCACAACAAGGAGTACCTTCAACACAATACAACAGTATCCCTTAAACTCAAGGAATTCATCATAATCAATGCCAAGGAGTACCTCAAATAAATATCATGGTGTATCACAAACTCACAACACAAAAAAATCCTCACAATCCAACCACACTACTAAACATAAATACACTCCTTTAGGGTATCCAATCGAGGCGGTGTTAAAAAAAATAGTCAATTTCAAACTTATCATACTTCTGAAACTGTCACAAAGTGGCGAACCTATCATCAAATTCCCATGGTACAATGAAAAGGCCTATTGCAAATACAATGGATTAAAATGTCATGATGCATCAAAATGTGTTACACTCAAAAATCTCATCCAAGACCTTATTGATAAAAAAATAGCTATTGAGGAAAACATTCAAGATCTTAATGAAAATGATAACATTGACAATATCTCAATCTTAAAAGATGAAAACAATGATCAAGAGATATCTACCAATGGTCACATTGACTCTACATCATCCAATGAGAAAGAGGACATACATCAATAATTTAATCCGAAGAATCATAAAAATCAATCACCAAAGTCTAGCAATGATCCAACCCAAGATATATTGACATCATCCAACCTCATGACAATACATATTGATGATCAAAAGACTCTTAATCCAACACTTATTCCCAATGCAAAAAATCTAAACCAAGAGCTATCATGCATATGTCCACATTTCAAGGAAATCCAAGGATCCTTTACAAGAAATCCCTTCTTTGAAATTGATTCATGTCAAGAGAACGAACAAAAGCATATCAAGGATAATACCAAACAAAGTCAAGATCAAGAATCCCTATCACTAAAACACTATAATGACTTGGTATATATCTTCCAAGAAATCTAATATTTTCCAAAAGAACAAATCCATACACCAAGAACACATACATCTACCCATGATATGTTTACTCCTAATGGACATGTAGATGATATTCATATAAAACAAGAGGCTCATACTCGTGGTATCATTACCAAAGAAAAAGAGTCTCCTACTCTTAATGTATATACACATGATCAAGATATAGTAGAAGCCAAAGACATATCATAAATGGATCATCAAGAATACTTATACATAAGTTGTGAATCAAAAAAATCTTGTGTAGGCATATCAAAAATGAATGTTGAGGAAGACTTTTATGTGGGTTGTGAATCATCAACACCTCTTGAAGAAACATTAAAATCTGATATTTGACAGGATCAAGCCAAATATATCAATCAAGAAGTTATCCCACATATGCAGGATCTTATCACTTATAAACTTGGATCACTTACCTTTTTCAGAGAAAGCTATCCTACTAGTGAAGAAGCTATCACCTTTGAAGATCCACAACAGAGTAGTGAAGGATTAGCACCTTGTTTCCATGGTAAATCATATCATGTTGCAAATAAAAAATTTCAATGGATGCATTATCAAGGAAGAGGATTACACCTACATGAACAGGGTATCCTAGAACTAGTATAGATTATTGGAAATCCTAAGCATCAAGGTCTTGGTTATTCAACAATAAAGGAATCTAAACATATCATTGTTACCTCTATAATACGGGGGGTAACTTTATCTATTGCAAACATCAACATAGAGAGCACGAAGGGTCTTTATGATGAAACCGCTACCAATGCTAAAAATAGCCATATCATGAATCATCATCCACACATATTTCAACCATCTCATTGTGACCAACAACAAGATAAAGAGTTATATCAAAGAACGAAAGAAGTCATTGAAGCAAAAGAATCAACAAAATAAAATGGACAAGAAAAAATCAAATGGATACAAAAGAAAAAGAAAGAAAATCATCCCTATCAAACTCCATTGGTCAAAAAAACTATGGGAAAAAATAAAAAAGGGAAGATCATCCATCAAATAATGTCCAATAATGTAAAATAAAGCTTCTAAAGTGGCCTACAAGCTATATTAAGAAGTTGGTCCCAATTGAATCTCCATATCCATCCATCATTGCTCATCACCCCAAGTTTGGAGAGTCAAAGATTCCAAATTATCAACCTATCCATTTGAATATCATATCTCTCAATGCATTTCACCATCCATGATATCCAAATCTCAAATTGACCATGTATTGCAACAAATCTTTATCATAAGGACTCTAAGGGCACCCTATCATGGTGTGTGCATCAAGGTAATGTTAACTCCAATATCAACAAAGAAGACAAGAATTATCAGGGGTTAAATTCAAGTGCATGTATCCTAAAACAAAAACTCCTCGAATTGGGATATCATTGGCATATCATGATAGTAACAACACCCATATTAGCACCAACAATATCTACATCAGCACCACCAAGTGGTTTAACATGAGAAAAAATTATCACCATGATGAAAACTTGGTAAACAGGCATCTTGTGTGACATCAAAAAAATAAAGAAAATAGTCAAGAGAAAATTTGTCCTCCAACAAAAACCACTATGGTTGCACTTTGGACAAGTACCATGATGAAAACCTAGAAAATAGGCATCATGTGTAGAATCAAGCATCTACATGCACCGTTTTAGGTGGAAGAATCTAGACTTATCCATAATAAATCCAATCCATTTTTATCCAAATCCAACTTACCTTGATCTTGAAAAATGTTTGGTGTACACTTTACACTTTCTTATGGAAAACATCTTGACATGGGTCACCATCATTGACCCTATCCTATCTAGCATTACCTAGGCCATTAGGCATTGTCCAAAAGGGGATAATCTATCCAAACATGTTATCATATCATAAGATAATCCATCACCTACATTGCTAGAGACTCGAGGAAAGTGTACACATACTTCTTGCTTTAGAATAAAATTTGATCTATGTCTTCTAACTCATGGCGTGATCTAAACAATTCCTCCTAAAATCAAGTTATATTGCCAATGCACTACTAGGCTAACCTTGAAAACAACTCATCCCAACAAAAAAGGTATACCACCAACACACTACCAGGGTAACCTTCAAAACAATTTGACCTAACAACAATGTGTACCACTAATGCACTACCAAGGTAACCTTCAAAACATTCTACTTCCCCTACTGAGGATAATCTTGTCTTGAACTGGGGACAACTTCCCAAAATTGTATACCAGATTGGATCCTTGTACATCCCATTGTGGTCGAAAACTATCAAAATCAAAAACATATAGAAAACAAAAAAAATCAAAACAAAGTCAAAAACCATCAAAATCTCAAAAAAATATTATTCTTTGAGTCAAAACCAGTTGAACTATGTGGTCTCTATGTGTACAATGTAGGTAAGGCTTATCATCCCCCAAGGTCATAGGTTAGTTCCCTTAGGTGTCTATCATACTTTCTTTCAACTTAGTCAAAAAATAAAAAATTTAAAAACATTGACAAATTAGAAAAGATCAAAAACATGTTCCTACCTAACCAACCAAACTATGAACCTACACGTTTATAACATAGGCATGGTTTATCTTTGATGAGCCTCTGAGGCCCTAGGTTAGTCCCCTAAAAACAAAAAAAATAGTATCATATAAACTTAGAAAATAAAAAAGGTCTTACCTCCATCATCACTAATTGCAATAAAATTGTCATCTATAATAAGAAAATCTTCACACTCACCCTTTGACAATACAAACAACAAGAAAAAAAACATCAAAATAAAAAATTCTAAAGAGAAGATCGAAATAATTAGACAAACTATCAATTGAAAAATATACCAAAGTTTTAAGTACCCATCTATTGACAATTCACCAACATCCTGAGATATGTCTTAACAGATCTGGTGATGGGTGTTTTTGCACTTCTCAACACAGGAAGCACACAAGTGCACTACCTTTCTTGAAAGCCAACTCTCTACAAAAAATTTGTAGAAAATTACCCGAAGCTCTCTCAGGTGTCAGGTCATGACTTACAAAAAAACTCAGTGGATTGATGTGATTTTTTGGTAATCACAAGTACCATGGACAATTGATAAGTTGGAGAGGAATTGGTTCTTCAAATAGAGTTTATGAGATTCTGAAAGTGATGTGTAATTGCTGCAAGTTTAAAATATAAATCTAAAACTTCATGTTCAACATCATATTTGGCTTTACAATAATGCTAGAACATTGCCTTAACTATAATTTCAAAGAAATGTCAAAAGGGAAAAGGGATGTAAGAATTCCTAGACCTGCAACTAGTGATGAAAAATGACAATGGAGGATCCTACAGAGGACAACCTTCCTAAAACTGAGTTCCACTTAACCAAAAGAATACAATCTCATGAAACTAGTGCTATCTTCTAAGGTCTATAGATTTTCAGCTATTCATTCACCATAAAGCATAAATAAAAGATGAATTTTAAGCACATAAATGAATTAATGTTCATACTAGCTTTACACTATTGTTCATCATCAATAACCAACAAAAAGCATGAACATGGAAAGCATCAACACAATAGAATTCTTCAATATCAATGGACAACATGAACTAAACTACTGAAAGAAACTGAAAGCATTTAGAAAGACAAACTAAATATATCTAAATCTATCAACTTTGAGAGGATAAATCATGCAACATATGAGAAACACAAGAATCCACCAAAAGCAATGAAATTTTATTGAAATTTCTCCAACATGTCTTTATAAGAACTCAAATCTCTCTTTGAAAATTAGAGGAGACCCCTCTTTATAGTTTTCCAAAAGTGAAATGAATTGTTAGGATTTACTCTCATTGTGTGGCCAAGATTCATTTTACATTAGGGTTTCACCTACCCCTAAAATATGTAAATATAAAATACATTTTTGTATCATTCCTATTTTGTCCTATAGTGGCTCTGACATTGTAGCAGTTTTGTCTTCTAGTGATTGCTTTCTTTTCTCAGCTTATACTGTTAGAAAATCATTATCTATCACTAGTTTTCCTTCATTTTTCTGAAGAGTATTGTACTCCACAAATTTCTCGATCAGTGCTTGAAGCTTGTCCCACTCCATGATATCGGATTGAAGAACTTGGAAGGTCACCTTCCTAGACCTACGAGTGATTTGCTACTAGTTTTTTGTGCACCTTGGTGTGGCCTTGATTATCTATTCAGATTGGGCGAATTCCCTTGTAGCAAAATCCATGAAATCTGATTTGAATGTATCTGTTGCCCCATGCCCCATCTTCTTGTGGAATAATGGCTTAATCTTCTCTAGATCTAGCTCTAGCAAAGGCATGCCATAGTCTATCATCAGCTGAAGGTAGTCCTCGTTGCCTATCCTGTGCTCTTTGGACCATTCAAGGTCCAACTCTACCTCATGCAACACCCTCTCTAGGACATCCTTTCTATTATCTAGGACCATCTTCCACATCTCTAGAAGTGAGTGATCATCTTTTGCAAGTGCCAGTTCTTTCTGCCATGTATTCTCAAGAATTTCGAAAATGGCCTCAAGCTTAGGATAGGTGATCCTATATAGCTCAGTGAACTAGTGACATATCTTTTTTTTTCCCCTCTTGCTAATTCTGCACATCTTGAAATATTTTGGCCATTCATGAAGTGTGACCTATGCCCATGTAACCATTGTAAAGTGCCTGTTGGAACCAATTTGTAGTAGCCTTGGTCCAATTCTTAATTTTCTCCATCTTGGTGAGCTCTTCCTGGGAGAGAAATTGGGGCACAAAAGATGTTGGGTATTCTTCCTCCAAGGAAGTCCATTTTTGAACATAAGTGATAAGATCCACCACTTGTGCTTTCAGCTCCTCCTTAGAGGACTAATCTATATTCATCTGTTGCATTATTGTGGCCACAGACCACTAGAATTCGACAGTTTTTTGCTCTCTTGTGGTGGAACCCAAGTTGATGGTAGAAATATTGTAGTTGACCCATTCTCTTTTGTCTATCACTGGGGTGGCAATATGCATTGTTCTCTATCCAGATGCACAAACTATGATGTGGGAATGAATGCTTGGATTCTTTTCATTCTTCACCTTTGTCTGTGATCTTTCCAATATAGCCTTGAGTCAAGCCTTGGATCAACGAGAGCGAGATCTTTCTTTTGCAGCTGCTTCTCTAGCCAGTTAGGCATTTGAGTTTCCCCTCTTGGTGATTCATGATGGCCTTCCTCACTCTGCTCATGCTGGGGTTGTTTCTCTTCATGGCTTAGGGCTTCTCATTCAATTATTTCTTCTTCCACATCTAAGTCTTCATTATGCATAGTATTTTCCCTATTTGACTTAGTGATGGCTACATTCTCCTCAGCAATATTTTATGTCTGAGGCACTCTTTTTGCTTCCTTCTCGAGCTCCACATGTTGTTTCCACTCAAGGCTCTTCTTTGAAGAATCTTTTTCCTTTTCTTCTCCTTTCTCTCCTTTTCCTTTCTCATACAATACCTCTTCTTCTTCAATTGGGCCTTTATCTTGCATGACCAAGGGAGGCTCTTCAAGTATCTCCATGTTGATGTTAGTGTCTTCTTCTAGAGGCTTTCTTTTAGATTCCACCTCTTCTCCTTTATTCTTGAGTTATTGGGAAAACTCCTCTTCAAGCTCTTGGTCTGAGGTTTCTACTATGTTTTTGGCATTGAGGGCTTCAGTTTCCTCCTCTGAAAAAGTGTGACTACTCTTCATCAGTTGCCACCTTATCCACATTGATGTTCACTCGGTCCTTTGGATGTTCAAAGTAATCATATTTAAAAGGGTCTTCAAGCTCTTCCATCATTCCCTTGGAGTTCTCCCTCTATCATTTCTCCATTTCTTCTAATATCTACATAGTGGCCTCCATTTTCGGTGGCTCCATGGGTGGGGGAGGAATGAGCAAGCCAACAACAATTTGGGCCATCACTGCTTGGATAGTAGGGTTCATTATTACCCCAAAGATTTTAGCATGTATCCCTTGCATATACTTGCCAAAGGCTTCTAGTAAGGTGAGGGGAGGCATAATGGTTGTGGTAACTAAAGGTATTGTGGTAGAAAGAATAGGTAATTGAGGGGGCAATGAGGAAAATGACAGCGGGGATGTCGTGGATGAAGAGGAATCAAATACCATAATTGGGGTTGTTTGTGAGGTGGAAGCAAGGTGGACAAAAATGTCCACAGTAGGCAAAGAGGGAATAGGAAATGCCAGAGATGTAGGAGGTGGAGGAGTGGCAATGACAGTTGTAATGGTGAGAACAAAGGTAGTAGGTGGTGACTATGGTCGCTCAACCTCCTCTTCTCCTTCATGATGTGGATCATCCTCAATGCTTGGCATTTCAATGAATCCTCCTAATTTCTTGTCCTTTTTTAAGGGTTCTCCCTCTGTGAACTTTCGTGTATATACCTTGTGTTTGGGATGGCATACAAACACATCCTTCCTCTTTCTTGATCTTATTTTGGAGGAGATTTGGGTGTTTCTTCTATTAGGGAAATAGTTGCTCCACTATATGTTTTGCTTTCGAGCTCGTCGTCGAGCTCACCATATGTCAACACTGCACCCTATGTCTTAAGCTAAGAAATTTGAGCATCTACCCATTGTCTTATTTTGTTCTCCACTGGACTTGTTATGATATTGAGGTCATTGACCTCTTCTACATCCCAATCTATCAGTGGTAGTGGTAAATTGGCCACGACATCAAATATCTCATCAGGGATGGTGTCCTCCTCTACAATTTGGTCATGTACTTGGAATAAGTTGATTGACCACACAAACTAGGGTTTCATCCACATGTAATGCATCATACTCACCTCCTTGTCATCTCTACAATAGGCCCAAAAATCTTCTATGTGCGGCAGGTGAGCATACTTCCTTCCGAGCATCTTTTATAATTTCCCATAGGGGTCCATCCTTGGTTGCCCTATATGGAGGTCCAAATGATACTCCACTATCTTGTTTTATGAGTACTCTGTACATTGGGCCATGGGGATAGCATACATTCCTTGCCCAAAATTGAGGGGATAGGGGATCCCTTCCTGGTGTTTATCACTTAAAATGGTATGGGAATTTTGTAGCTATTGAGATACTTCCAATATAATCATTCGGTAATTAGGGTAATAGGGTAGCTTGTAGGGTCTTTCAGAGAAACCCTCTATTCTAATGTCTGTGAATTTTAGGAATTGGATGAACAAGAACTCAAAATTTCTGAATGAATGCTTGAGAATTGTGCAAGAATCTTCTCTCAAAATATCCTCCAAGGAGTCTAATGATATGTCTAATGGAGGCATCGTTCACCCTCTAGTATTCTCTTTTGAAGTTCCTATATTGTGATTGTGGGTAACGATCATACACCTTGAGCTCTTCTCTTCTTGGATTTGGGTTCTGTGCAACAAAGATGCCTTTGTATGGGAATTCCTCTGCTATTAGATAAACAAGGTAGGATGTCATATTGAACTAGGATGTCTTCTTTATGGCCATAAATTGCACATGCATGTTGTCGGTAATGATCTTGGCCCAATGAAACTTGTTTTTGCATGAATGATCTCCTCAATTCAATAAAAAATTCAGTCTTGGAAGAAGTCGGTACTAGGGAGACTGATTATTCTACTTAATAGAGTGACCAAATCATTGTACTCTTCATGGAAGTCATTCCTGAAAAATGTCTTTTGGCACCTTGGCAGAACTATCCCTTTTTTCTTTCAACCAATGTTGGTTTATCAACTTCTTACATCCTAGGGGGCCTGCCTTCCACATGTTCTTGGTGTATTCCTTCTCTATTTCCTCCATGGGGTTGAATGTAGGGATATGGGAAGTTTCACCTATAGACCGGGTAGATAGATCTACTAACACCCTACCATCATGGTCTATGATTTTCCTATTAACACTATGGTAGCACTCTTAGCATGCCATCACTAATTCTAGTGCTACAAGTGTAGGTGGGAAGCTGGCTTCCTTGGCTAGGCCACTCTTTTGGATCTTTCAAGCATTCTTAGTTGTTGGGTTTCTCATGATCCTCCATCAAAATTCATCTATATCTACATTCCCCAAGTTGGTGTCTAATACTAAATCCCATGTAGAGGTGACTTTGGAGGTGATTTCCACCTCGTGGAACTAATACTTCATTTGATTTTTCTTGTCTTTGCCTCTTTGTGCTTTCATAGGCTTCTTTCCTTTCTCTTTCTCTATATATTTCCCTAAAGTTCCCATAGAAAACTTGATAAATCCTACACACAAAGGTGCAATAAGCATATTCACTTAAAAATTAGGGAAGCGTTAGGAAAATCCTCCAAAAAAAGGGTCAGATCTAGCAATTTATCTTCAAAATGATCATTAAAATCCATTAGCATTCATCATTTGGTGTTCATTTGGGTCAAATTTAAGAGTGTAGGCCCATGGATGTGGGCTTCCCTAGGTTGGAAGCCATCAGGAGTAGTTAGAAATAGAATGGCACCAGGGTCACGGCGGCCCATAGATGACCACCCACACTCAGAATTCTGCATTGGAAGTTCAAAAGTCAGGATCTTGAACAAGACATTTCACATGTTAGGAAATCAATCATGAGGTCTTTGGAGGCATGCATTTAGTCATTTTTTTCATGCAAGTGCAAGGCATTGACAAATGGTGGTCATGGCACGAAACTCTACAAGAAGAATCCCGCAATGTGAGACCCTTAGGTGGCTTGGATAGTTTAGGCATTGTCCACTCAGTTTAGTCTCTTGGAAGTTTGTAGGTAGGGACCAACTGAAGGCTCTTGGGAGATGGCCATTCAGGGATGGCGTATATGGGATGACAACCTACAGGAGGCAGCCAACACTAGTGGGTGCACAAGGCACCCTGGCACTTCATCACTTTACTAGAAAGAACTTGATTGGTGGAGGAAGGCTCAGACTCTGCAATGTGGGCAAAAGGGAGGACGTGGTTGTTTGTGAACAATGACTAGCTAACGACATTCCAGAGGTAGTGGCCCACAGAGAAATGTTTGCAATGCATGTAAACTTAGTCATTTCCATGGTAAAGGGCTTAAAGGGAAATGGTAAGGTCAGAGTCCGCAGGGTGGACCGATGTGGTCCCTTGGGCTATTTTCGAATGGTTGTGATGGTGGAGCAGTCCACAGATGGACCCCCGCATGGGGTTTGACTTGGAATTTTTTCTTCTAAAAGCTTGAGGTGGCATTGGGGAATGTGGGGTCCACAAGGTGGAAAGTAGCAAATGTCTTGCCGCGGATATAAAGGTGTTTAAAATGATGGCCGAGAGAACAAAGCAGCTCATAAGAAGTGGCCCATAGAAGGAAGATTTAATGCATTCTTGCATTCGATGAAGGCGGTCTCACTAGAAACTGCAACACGACAAGGGTTTCCCACATGTGGTGGCTCACAATGGCGGACCCGAAAGTGCATTTAAACCTTAAGTTTTCATTGTAAGTTAGCATCGTTCAAGTTTTAATGGTGGTGAAGGGATGGTGTCCGTCTACATGTGGAAATTCCCAAGGGTGGACCCGCAAGACATCGATGCTTAGGTTTATGCATTTGAAGTTCATCTCAGGAGGCGATGACGAAGGGCTTTAAGGTTGCAAGAGTTTCATAACTCTGGTGAAGAACAACGGCGAGGAGGTATAATTTCACATGACCCTTAGAGGCCAAGTTTGGATGTATTTTGGGGATTCGTTAAATGGGTTAGTGTAGAACATTGTGGTGAATCAATTGTCATGAAGATTTTAAATTTTGTCTTAATATTTTAATGATTTTAGAAAGTTTAACTTGAAAAGGAGTTTTTAGGCTTTCGGTGGTGGCTGTACCTATAGATCTCAAAAAAATTGACAAAGTCCAAGATTGAGATTGTCCAGGAGGTCGTGCAAGCGTGAAGGCTATGTCAGCTATCTTGGGCTCTGACAAATTCTGAACTCGCAACGTCAATATGATAGGTTGAAAGGCCTATTTAAAGTAAATACTTCAATAATTACTTTCATTAAATGCTCATATGGTGGCTGATGGGGTAGCTGGGTGGGGTTTCAAAAGAGTGGTGGTGGTAAAGGCGGGACCTGCAAGGAAGACAGAACCCTAGCCACTGTCATTTGATAGGTGGTGAAAGAGGGCGGCCATGGAGGATGTGGGACCCACAATGTGGGTGGATGTCCCGGTTTGGCTATCAATGAAATGGTAAATATAAGGCAACGGTGTGCAAGGGGAAACCCACAAGGTTGGACCTGTAAGGGTTGAAGGATGCTAGTTTTAAAACTTAAGGGAGACCTTCCAAGGAAACCCCACAAAGGCCAAAGAATTAGAATTTTTTTGGGTGGTAAACTTTGGTCAACTAAAGATGATGACTTTAAGGTCCCTTGACCATTTGACACTCAAAATTATGAGCATGCAAAACAAGGTGAAGGAAAAAAGCAATCTAATGAAGGCAAAAAGGAGAGGGTCCCCATTTTGAATGGGGCATATGTACTATAGGCACAAAAAATGGCAACTCTGCTGGGAGAACAATCCCAAGCATTCTAAGGGTAAATATTCATTTAGAACCAGAATCTCTGGTTTTGTAGACTAGAAGCCAGTTTGCAAGAGTGAACTAAGAAACTCGAAGGAGGACATGATCCTTAGTTGAATCAAGTCATAGGAGTATCTCAAAAGTGTGTGCATGGTGATTTCATTCCTTTTCTTTGGAAACCACAACAAATAGCCATTAATTGATCAAGGAAAGCTACTTAACTTGTCTAACCCCAAAAATAATTTGGGCATTACACCACTTCCAGTCAGTAGTCCATAGCTCGAATGGAGTTGTCATTGTGACCCAATGAATATTGCTCTATTGCCAGCCTCGATAGAGTTGCTTGCACACCCACATAGTTGCTTGTTTTAATACTTTATTTTATTTTCTTTCTTTTCCTTTGCATGATATTTTCCTTTAGTACTCTTCCTTTTTCTCAACTACGTAAGCATCGAAGCTTACTGTGGGTTTGGAATCATAGTGGTCACTGGAGTAGATTCAATGTTTTTCACTTACTAATACCTCATAATAGTTGTTGTATAGCTATTCAGAAACATTAAAGTGTATTGACATGTGTGATCTAAGATAGGTGTGAAAAGATTCAACTAAGGGATTTTTCCTAGGTCAAGTCAGAGTTCAACAAGGAAACCACTTCACAGAAAAGATCATAAATCAATAGTTACCAATGAATATTTATCCAAAGAACAAATATGAGTGAACAACAAAGTAGGTCATCTGATGTTCCAAGCATAACCACCGCATCAAGAACAAAGGAACACACCCTCAACAAGAACAAAAGGAAGCCAGGAAAGTGAGCATAAAATGAAGCAAAGGCACCACAACAAAGCAAAAGGAAACCTAAGCTAACCTATATACAACTATATACAAGAATGAGCTTGAAAAGGCTCAGGCAAGGAAATAATGCTTGAGGTATGATTTGTTGATGGGAAATGGGACATCCTCTCTAGTGAGTGTCTTGAGGTGAAAGGCATTATCTCCTAAAATTCATAAGATCTAAAAGGGGCCAAGCTAGAGCTTTTCGAATTTGTCATGTCCCCCTTTCTTTTCATGGGCCTTGTCCCAACAAAGGACTAAATTAGCAATGCTAAAGTCCTTGACTTTGGCTGAACGATTGAACCACTTTTTAAATATGCCTTGGTGTTTGGAGAAATTTTCAATTTTACGGTCACAAGCTTCTTGTAAGTGCAACAACTAAGTTAAACAAGCTTCTTGATGATAACCCTCCTCATAGTATGTGTTGAGAAACTAGAGGGTGGGAATCTTAAGGTGTATAGGAAAGATAGGTTCCAAGCCATAGATGAGATGGAATGGGGAATCACCTAGAGAGGCCTTGTGTCATGTACGATCTTCCTAGAGGGAAAGACGCAGCTGGGTGTGCTAGTGTTTGGGGTTTCTATCAAGAATTTTTTTTATCATGGTTATCAAGTTTTTGTTCGTTGATTCAACTAGGCCATTTCCCTGAGGGTAATAATTAGACAAAAAAATTAGCATGATCCTATAATTAGAGGCCCAAGTAGCAAATTGAAGTGAGGAAAAGGTGGGGCCATTATCACAAAAGAGGGCATAGGAGTAGCCAAAATGATTCAAGATAAAACTTTCAAAAAAATTCACAACAACCTTAGTAGTACATTGCCTGCATGCTATTGCTTATGTCCATATAGTACAATAATTAGAAGTGGTTAGAATGTACCTATGGCTTGTAGAAGATGGTGGGCTTTCCAGACCAATGATGTTGAGTCCCCATTGAGCGAACAAACTTACCTCCAAGATGGGTTGCAATGGGACAGTATCATTTCTTTCTCTGGTTGTAGTAGTTCAACATAGTGATAGGTTTTAACATGGTTGTGCACATCCTTAAACACTATGGACTTGTAGTAGCCAGCCTATAGAATTTGATGAGCGATTGAAGGGGTAGATCCATGGCTAGTGCTAAATTTATTATGAAATTCCTTTAGTACTCTAGTTGCTTCCTTTTTTCTAAGGCATCTAAGATAGATTCCTTCATGGTTTCTCTTGTATAATACAGATCCTTGCAGCATATAATTGCTACTGTTTAGCCTCAGAGCACATTTTTGTACTCCTTCCAATCAATATGGGAACTTGTTGTTCAACAAATAGTAGACAATATCATCATACCATTCTCTGGGAGAAACATCTTGCAGTTAATACAGTTGCACAGTGAGCTTAGGTCTAGCTTCTACTAGTGTTTCAGCTATTGTTCAAGTGAGGGCCTACCCTCAGACCAACTTCATGGGTTGAATCTCCATATCATATTCCTGTAGAAAATTTACCCATTTTTCTCTCCTTTCTCCTAGATCATTATGCATCAATAAAGTCTTGACTATTGGATCATACACAATTGCAAACACCTTATTCTGCAAAATGTAATGTCAAATTTTTTTGACTCCTCTAACTAAGGCATATGCTTGATTTTCAACATTGTGGTACCTTAATTCAACATTCTTCAATAGAGCGCTCATGAAGGCAATCAGGTGTTGGCTCCCTTCATAATCTTTCTAAGTTAATATGCTAGCACAAGAGTGGTCTAAAGCAAATGAATAGATGTAGAATGGTTTTAGGTAATCTAGGATGACTGGATAAAGTGCGTCAACAATTTATTTCTTGATTTCTTCAAAATTCTACTTGGCTTCTGGCATCCACTCAACTTTGGCATCCTACTTTAGAATAGCATTGAGTGGCTTAACTATTTCAGCAAAGCCTGTGATGAACTTTTTGATGAAATTGATCTTTCTAAAGAAGGATTTCAATTCTTTCTTGTTGCTTAGAAGTTGAATTTTCAAAATGGCTTGGATGCATTCAAGTTCTATTGAGATTCCTTTCTCTGAGATCACGTGGCACAACAACTTTCCCTTCATGATTCCAAAGATACAATTATTGGGATTCAAGGATATCCAAAACTCTCTGCACTTCTAGAAGACCTTACATAAATCAAAGACATGATCTCCTCTTTTCTTTGAAAACAACATGAGATCATCCATGTAGATGATTATGCATTTTCCAATCAGATCCTTGAAAGCAATATCCATGGCACGTTGAAATTTTGCACTTGTGTTGATTAGTCCAAATGGAATTCTTCTGTATGAAAAGGTTCCCCATTTTGTGGTGAAATTTGTTTAATTTATGTCTTCATATTGTACCATCACCTTATTGTAGCCAGAGTATCCATCCAAAAATGACATCATCAAAGATCCATTAACTATTTGCAGCACTTTGTCCAATGAGGGAACTAGATAGTTGTCTTTCTCTGAGACTCTATTCAAGTTGCATAAGTCTACGCATAATTTGATTTCTTCATTCTTCTTCATGACCTGGACCAAGTTTTCCACCCATGTGGAGTTTCTAACTGGGAATATGATTCTAGCGGACAACAACTTCTAGACTTCTTTGTATATGATGGGTTCCAACAATGCATTGATAGGGCGTTGACAATGCCAAAAAGATCTCACATTTGGCTTAAGAGGGATGGTGTGAGTGATGATTGAGGTGCCATATGTCTTCAAGTCTTTGTAGCTCCAAGCAACCACATCATGGTACTTGTGCAGGGCATCCATGATCCCTTTCTTTTCTTTTTGCGCATATACTTTACGAATGAACACATTCTTAACTTCTTCATATGTTCCTAGGTTGTGAGCATCACACTGATTGTTAATGGAAGCCTTCTTGGTTTGTTGATCTAATCTAAGTCAAATATTCATTCAAATAGAACCATACCTCATGGTATTTTGTTTGTCTTGAGATTAATGACTCCTATTTCTAATTTAGCCTCTTTGGGCTCTGCCTCAACAATTATCTGAGTGTCAACCACATCAGAGTTGGTGATAAAATCCAAGATATGTTTTTCATCATTGAACACTTGGAAATTGGTGATATTATCAGGGACCAATGGAGTGGAGGTAAGCTCAAAAGTGAAGTTATTTAACCCAGTCAAGGAAAGCGGATAAAGGGTACTAGCTGCTTGGGCTAAGGCATCAATAGTATGATTCTTGGACCCAGGGATCAACTGAATGTTGAATGTGTCTAGGGCTTCTATGAGATCCTAGACTCTATTCCTATAATATTCTAATCTCCTATCATGGCAAGAATACATTTTACTGGCCTGTTTTACTACTAGCTTCGAGTTGTCAAAGACTTGCAACATTTTAACCTTCTTTCTGAGAGCCATCAAGAGACCATGGACTCACTCTTCATACTCTACTACATTGTTCGTGCAATAAAATTAGAGTCTATGAGCAACAAAGTATGTCTTAGTTGTGGTGTTGATAAGCTCAAATCAAGCTTCTACTCGCATTTTAGAATTGGACTCATCAAAGCACAACATCCAAAACTTGGAGGAACCTTGGGCTTTGGAGCAAATAGAGCACACTTCTTCTCTTGGTCGAACACCCATTTCAACATCTTTTAAAGGTGAAGGTGCAAACTCAACATAGCTTTGGTTGAGTTGTTCTATTTGTAGTTCCCCCTTCATGGTAACTTGTCCTCTAATGTGCTCAACTGCTACTTGGCATAGGAAACATTCGAATTGTGAGTGGGAAGCATTGTGTACTTGGAACCAAATGGGTAATAGGAGCTCTTGAAAATCCATTTTTGCTGCTAAGAAGAGCTAATCTTGCATACATTTCTCCATAAATTCTTGGAATTCATCCAACAATCCTAGGTTGTCATCCTTGTAGGATTCTTCATCGTCTGACTCAATCAACACTTATGTGCTTTGAGGTGCATTGGCTAAGTTAGCAAGGGGATTGCATAATATGAGGATCTCTTTAGTCACTTCTTCTTTCTGAAACTCTAGTTCTTTGTAATAGGCCATAGGACAGTAGTTTCCCAACTTTGTTTCAAAAAATAGCACCTCGTTTGTGTTGTTGTACTCTGTGATCATAAACTTCATGTGTGGTTCCCAATCAATATAGATGTAGTTGGGAAGGCCTTTCCACGATAGCCATAGGTGAGAAATTTTTTTTGCAGTATATCCATTTAGGCCCCGAGTGAAATATATTTCTAGTATTATGCCATATGTATCTAGGATATCAACAACTTGAATGTCAATGACCTGCTACACCATTGGATCCACAACAATCTACATATCTATCCTATTGATTTCACCAACTGAGTCACCTTCCATTAGGAGGGAGTTGAGACTATTCTTAGAGCTTTGCATATGATGAGAGGAATGACATTGGGCGATGCTCCTGAATCGAGCAGGAAATTGTGGAAATTCTTTCCAAATATCCTGATTGTAGTTAAGAAGGGAGAATTCTCCAACTTCCCTTGGAATAATCCCATGGGTGCATCTACTTGGGCTACTTGATATTTATCCTTATCATTGGTTTTACCCTTGGTTTGTTCTTGACTTTTTTCCTCGATAGGTTGTTTTCTTATTTTCTGATGTATGGGCCAATATGTTTTCCTTTCTAGAATTTCCTTGATTACAAGCTCATTCTATGACTCATCAAAGGAAACCCTTTCTCTAGGTACTTCTTAGGCCTATTTAGATGAGGTAGTCCCATTAAGCAACCTAAAGAGGTAATTTATAACTTTTAGGACCTTGAGCAATTCAAAGATTGACAAGCTTAGCTTGACCTTCTTGAATTCTTTAGCCACATATTCACCCATTTGCTCAATTTCAGCTTCAAAGGACCTACCTTGAGAAGAGCTAGTAGGTTGGTTTTGGGTCTGATTTGACTGCCTTTTCTTTTTTAAATATTGGGTGAGAACGTAAGGATAGCTTGGGTTGTTGCTAGCATTTGGGTTATGCAGAGTGTTGAAGTTATTGGTTGGAGTGGAGGTTCTACAAGGACCTCCTACTTGTCTATTCCTTAAATTACAAGGGGTTTCCCTTTGACGAAACATTTGTACCTCATATTCATGTGACTCTTCTTCATCTATTGGACCATTATCTATTGAATCAAAAAGCTAAGATAAAGGAATTTCATTGCTTACCTCTTTTACATCATCCTTTGGGGTAGTAGTCTCCTTTTTGTGCGCGTTGATTTCAATTCGCGGGAAGGGAGCTTGGTTGACCACCAACACTGATGAATCATATGGCTTGGATAGGACTATGTCTTTGTAACCTGCACCATTTATCACATTTTGAACCTCTACATGAAATATTTTTCCCGTTGTTTTGAACTTAGGGAAATCTAATTCAGAATTCCTTTTTGTTTTGTGAATACGACACCATCTTGATAAGGTTGCCTCAACTAAGTATACTCCACTTGTAGTCTTATCTTCACTGGTCAGTTGGCTGAGAGGGGTGGGAACATCTTCATTGTTTGGCCTTATATTCCTTGTTTAGTTTCCACCTTTGTGAGGGCCTCCTTTCGAAGACTTGGTTAGAACTTTCACCTCTCTCATAATTCTACCTAGAGGAAGCACCCACATCACAGTTGTCTCTGTTATCTCATTTGAGGTTGGCTTGGATGCTCCTTTGAGAGGCTTGCAGTTGATTGTTTTGATTCCTTAAGTTTTTCATTTATGTTGAAATCTTCTTCAACAATTCTTCCAGCTCATCTATCTGATCCTTTTCTATGTTCTTTGGTTGATGTGCTTGATTCTAAAGGAAAACCAGTTGTACTGCTGGTTGATTTTTCTGAGATAGTGGAAATTTGGGTCCTTGTAAGTTTGTAGGTACTTGAGGTTGCTAAGGATAAACATTTTTCTGATATGGTTGCAAGTAGTGAAGTATGGGAGGCACCTAATTCAATGGCTATCTTGGGTGAGGTACCATTGACAACTATGGAACTAGATTCATGATTGGCGTTTGATGTGCCAAAGCTTTGGTAAGTTCATGGATCTGCATCAGATGAGTAGCTAGCCCTAAGGAGGGTAGTGGACCAACAATGTTCTATCCCAAATCTATACTTGCTATGAATGCTTCTGCATAGGCGTCTACCAGCCTAGTAGGTGGTGGATGTATTCTTTTTACTAGTGTAGACATGAGGCTTTCTAAGGCAATATTATAGACCAACCTAGTAGAAGGATCATAGACCACATGCAGATCTTGCAATCTCATGTAAGCATGATGAAACTGATTATTAAAGGAGCTGATTGGTTTGTTGATTTCCCTTTGAACGAACATGAATTGCTGATATAATTTAGAAGGGCTGATTGGAATCTTGTATTTTTGTAGGAAGGAATTCTTTAATAGATTCCAAGAGGTGATGGACCCAGTCGGCAATTTGATGTACCAATAAAATTCCTCTTCCCCCAAGGAGTAAGGAAAGAGCTTGCAAGCCATATCTTCATGATCTATTTTCATGTCTTTCAAGGTTGTTTGAAAGATCTTGATATGTTCTTGTTTTGTCCTCTCTAGATCATGAGGATGAAACTTCATGAAAAATTCCTCTAGATTTTTGCCATATTGTGATAATCATTGAAGGAAAAAGGAGAAGGATTGTTACCCAGCCAATCCATGATGGGAGGTGGAGGCGGTATCTATTGTACAATAGTGACTTGGGGCTGTGAAGGATGAATAGTACCTGAGGAAATGCCCTAGCTTTGAAGTGTTAGGATAGGAGTAGTGCCTTGGCTATGGGAAGCTAAGGGTTGGAAGGTAGTTTGGAGTGGTTGGGAAGAGGAAGGGGCCACCAGAAAGGAATGAGAAGAGAGGGGAAAATGAATGGAAGGAAGAGGGGAGGATGGAGATGAAGTTGGCTAAGTAGATGAGGCTGAGGAGGATGCTTCCCCTCTTTTAGCTCTCTTAGCCTTGGTAGGGGATGGTAGCTTTTGAAATTCCCCTTTGTGTGGTATAGCTCTTAACACTCTTTGGAACCTCTTCAAGGAGAAAGAACCAATTCAATCTAGCTTAGAAAAAGGGAGGCCCTCCTTCAAGTGCAATTTTTGTTGATGGGTGTTTTTGCACTTCTCAACATAGGCAACATAGAAGTGCACTACCTTTCTTGAAAGTCAACTCCCTACAAACAAGATGCAAAAATTACCCCAAGGTCTCTCAGGTGTTAGGTGATGACTAGAAAAAAAAACTCTTTGGATTGATGTGATTTGTTCATAATCACAAGGGGCATGGACAATTGATATGTTTGAGGGGAATTGGGTCTTCAAATTCAGTTTATGAGATTCTGAAAGTGATGTGTAATTGCTGCAAGCTTAAAACAATATTCTAAAACTCCATGTTCAATATTAAATTTGGCTTTACAATGGTGCTGGAAATTTTCCTTAACTACTATAATTTCAAAGAAAGGTCAAAAGGGAAAAGGGAGGTAAGAGTTCCTAGAACTGCAACTACTGATGAACAGTTACAATGGAGGATGCTACAATGGACAACCTTCCTAAAACTGATTTCCACTTAACCAAAAGCATACAGTCTAATTAAAATAGTGTTATCTTCTAAGGTCTACAGATTTTAAACTATTCATTCACCATAAAGCATGAATAAAAGATTAATTTTAAGTGCAACAATGAATTAATGTTCAGACTAGCTTTACACTATTGTTCATCATCAATAACCAACAAAAATCATAAACATGGAAAGCATCAACACAATAACATTCTTCAATATCAATGGACAACATGAATTAAAATATTGAAAGCAACTTGAAGCATTTAGAGCATAAAACTAAATCTATCTAAACCTATCAACTTTGAGAAGATGAATTATGGAACATGTGAGAAACACAAGAATCCACCAAAAGCAATGAAATTCTATTGAAATTTCTACAGCATGTCTTTACAACAACTCAACTCTCTCTTTAAAAATTAGAGACCCCTATTTATAGTTTCGCAAAAGTGAAATGAATGGCCAAGATTTACTCTCATTATGTGGCCAAGATT
The DNA here is from genome assembly GCA_007258455.2 of Sequoia sempervirens. Lineage (NCBI taxonomy): Eukaryota > Viridiplantae > Streptophyta > Pinopsida > Cupressales > Cupressaceae > Sequoia > Sequoia sempervirens. The sequence goes on along the minus strand of VDFB02271358.1, from coordinate 1,083,512,724 downwards.
CATTTTACATAAGGTTTTCACCTAGCCCCCAAATATATAAATATAAAATACATTTTTGTCTCATTCCTATGTTGTCCTATAGTGGCTTTGACACTATAGCAGTTTTGTCTACTAGTGACTGCCTTCTTTTCTCAACTTATACTATCAGAAACTCATCATCTATCACTGGTTTTCCTTCATTTTTCTAAAGAGTGGTGTACTCCACAAATTTACTGACTGATGCCTTAAGCTTGTCCCACTCCATGATATCGGATTGAAGAACTTGGAAGGTTAGCTTCATGGACCTACCAGTGATTTGCTTCCTATTTTTTCTGCACCTTGGTGTGTCCTTCATTTCCTATTTGGATTGCACAAATTCCCTTGCAATGAATTCCATGAAATCTAATGTTAATATATCAGGTGCCCCATGCTCCATTTTCTTGTGGAAGAATGGCTTAATCTTCTCTTGATCTAGCTCCAGGGCATGCAATTTGTAGTTTTTCATTAGCTTACGGTATTCCTCAATGTCTATCCTCTACTCTTTGGCTCATTCAAGGTCCAACTCTACCCCATGCAACACCCTCTCCAGGATGTCCCTTCTATAATCTAGTCCCATCTTCCACATCTCTACAAGCTAGTCTTTTGCAAGTGCTAGCTCTCTTTGCCATTTCTTCTTAGGTATTTTTGGAATGGCCTTGAGCTTAGGATAGGTTATCCTATATAGCTCAGTGAACTGGTGACATATTTTCTATGCCCTCCAGCTGCTTCTACATGTCTCCAAATTTTTTGGCCATTCAAGTAGCATGGCCTATACCCATGTCACCATTGTAAAGTACCCATCAAAACCAATCTACACTAGCCTTGGTTAAATTATTCAGTTTCTCCATCTTGGTGAGCTCTTCCTGGGAGACAAGCAAGGGAATGAAAAATGTTGTCGATGCTTCTTCCTCAAATGAAGTCCATTGCTGAATATAGGTGGTAAGATCTGCCACTTGTGCTTTCAGCTCCTCCTTAGAGGATTGATCCTTGTTCATCTGTTGCATTATTGTGGCCGCAAACCCCTAGAATTCAACAATTTCCTACTCTCTTGTGGTGGAGCGCAAGTTTATGGTAGAAATGTTGTATCTGACCCCTTCTCCTTTATCTATCATTGGGCTGGATATTTGCATTGATCTTGATCCAAACGCATCAACTATGATGTGGGAATGAACTCTTGGCTTCTTTTCTTTCTTCATCTTTGTCTATTCTCTTGCCAATATAGCCTCAAGTTGGGCCTTCAGATCAATGAGAGCTAGGGCTTTCTTTTGTAGCTACTTCTCTAGCCAGCCAAGCATTTGAGTTTCACCTCTTGGTGACTCATGATCATCTTCCTCTCCCTACTCATGCTAGGGCCATTTCTCTTCATGGCCTAGGGCTTCTCATTCAATTCTTTTTTCTTCCTTGTCCAAGTCCTCAATATGTATAGTTTTTTCCCTATCTGACTCGGTAATGGCTACTTTCTCCTCAGCGAGACTTTTTTTCTGAGGAACTCTTTCTACTTCTTGGTTGAGCTCCACATGGTGTTCTAGCTTAGGGTTGTTCTTTGGAGCATCTTCTTCCTTTTCTTCTCCTTTCTCTCCTTCTTTCTTAGGTAGTACTTCTTCTTCTTGAATGGGTCCTTTATCTTGATCGACCAACGGAGGCTCTTCGAGTATCTCCACATTGATGTTAGTGTCTTGTTCTGGAGGCTGCCTTTCAGATTCCACCTCTTCTCCTATATTCTTGAGTTTTTGGAACAAATCCTCTTCAAGCTCTTGGTTCAAGGTTTCTACTATGTATTTGGCATTGAGGGCTTCAGTGTCCTCTGAAGAATGTCACCACTCTTTATCGATTGCCACCTTATCCACACTGATGTTCACTCAGCCTTCTGGATGTTCAATGTAATCATCTTTAAGAGGATATCTAGGCTCTTCCATCATTCCCTTAGAAACCTCCTTATGTCATTTCTCCATTTCTTCTTATATCTGCATAGCTACCTCCATTTTCAGTGGCTTTGTGGTGGTGAAGAAATGGGTAGGCTAGTAGCAATATGGGCCATCACTACTTGGATAGTGGGGTTCATTATTACACTAGAAATTTCAATAGGTATCCCTTGCATATACTTGGCAAAGGATTTTGGTAAGATGAGGGGAGGCATAGTGGTTGTGGTAAATTAAGGTATTGCAGCAGAATGAGTAGGCAATGGAGGGGGCAGCGAGGTAGAAAACATTGGGGATGTCATGGTTGAAGAGGAATCCAATACCATAATCAGGTCCATTGGTGAGGTGGACATAAATGTCAACAATGGAGGAGAGGGAATAGGCAGTTCCTGAGATGCAGGAGGTGGAGGAGTGGAAAAGGTAGTGGTAATGGTGGGAATAGAGGTAGTAGGTGGTGACTGTGTTTGCTCAACCTCTTCTTCTCCTTCATGATGTGGATCCTCCTCAATGGTTGGCATTTCATTGAATCCTTAGGATTTCTTGGCCTTCTATGTATAGACCTTATGTTTGGGCTAGCATTGAGACACATCCTTCCTCTTTCTTGATCTTGTTGTCGAAGGTCATTTGGGTGTTTCTTCTACTAGGGTAGAAGTTGCTCCATTATCTGTTTCGGTTTCAAGCTTGTCCTAGAGCTCACCATATGTCAACACTGCACCCTTTATCTTAAGCTAGAAATTTGAGCATCTACCCACTGTCTTGTTCTATTCTCCACTTTCCTTGTCATGATATCAAGGACATTGGCCTCTTCTTCATCCTAATCTATCAGTGGCAGTGGTAAATCAGCCATGACATCAAATATCTCATCAAGGATGGTTTCCTCCTTTACAATTTGGTCAGCCATTAGGAAAAGGTTGATTGACCACACAAAGTGGGTTGTCATTTGTATATAATCCCTCTTTCTCACCTCCTTGTCATCTTTCTAGTTGGCCCATTAATCTTCTATGTGGGGTAGATGTGCATACTACCTCCCAACCATCTTTTTAAATTTTCCATAGGGGTCCATCCTTGGTTATGCTATATGGAGGTCCAAATGATACTCCACTATATCCTTTTCTGAGTAATCCACACACTGGGTAGCAGGGATAGCATACATTCCTTGCCCAAAATTGAGGGGATAGGGGATCCTTGCTTGGTGATTATCACATAAAATGGTGTTAGCATTTTGTAGCTATCGAGAGACTTCCAATATGATCATCCAATCATTAGGGTATTGGGGAAACTTTTAGGGTCTTTAAAGGAAACCTTATTTTCTGATCTATGTTAATTTTGGGAATTGGATGAATAGGAATCTGAACCTCTAAATGAATTCCTGAGTGCTATGTCAAACTCTTCGCTCAAAATATCCTCTAAGGAGTCTGATGATATTCTCGATGAAGGAATTGTTCACCCTCTGGTATTCCCTTTTGAAGTTCCTATACTGAAATTGTGGGTAGCGGTCATACAACTTGAGCTCTCCTCTTCATAGATTCGGGTTTTGTTCAACAAAGAGGCCTTTGTATGGAAATGCCTCTGCTAGTTGATATACTAGGTAGGATATCATATAGAACTCGAATGTCTTCTTTACGACCATCAAATGTGCATGCATGGTGTTGCTAATGATCTTGGCCCAGTGAAACTTCATTTTTCCATGAATTATCTCTTCAATGAAATAAAACATCCATTCTTGGAATAAGGCGGCACTAGGGAGGCCCATTACTTTGGATAATAGGGTGAATAGATCATGGTACTCTTCATGGAAGTCACTCCTGAAAGGCTCTTGTGGTACCTTGGCGATGCTACCCCCTTTTACTTTCAACTAGTTTTGGTTGATCAACTTCTTACATCCTAGGGGGTCTTCCTTCCACATGTTCTTAGCATATTCCTACTTTGTTTCCTACATGGGGTCGAATGTAGGGATATTGAAAGTTTCTCCTATGGACTGTGTAGACAAATCAGCAAACACCCTGCCATCATTGTCTATGATTTTCCTATTGCTGCTATGGTAGCCCTCTCTACATGCCATCACTAACTCTAGTGCTACAAGTGTAGGTGGGAAGCCGACTGCCTTGGCTAGGCCACTCTTTCATATATTCTGGGCATTCTCAGTTGTGGGGTTCCACATGATCCTCCATCGTAATTCAGCTCTATCTACATGCCCCAAGTTGGTGGCTGATACTAAATCCCATGTAGAGGTGACTTTAAAGGTGATTTCCACCCAGTGGAACTGATACTTCATTTGATCTTTCTCCTCTTTCCCTCTTGGTACTTTGGTAGGATTCTTTCCTTTCTCTTTCTTTGCAGACTGCCCCGATGTGCCCGTAGTAGATTCCATAAATCCTGCACATAAATGCATAGTAAGCATATTCACATACAAATTAGGGAAGCGTTAGTAAAATTCTACAAAACAAGGGTCATATCTAGCAATTTATCTTCAAAATGATCATTAAAATCCATTAGCAATTCATCATTTGACATTCATTTGGGTCAAATTTAAGAGTGCAGGCCTAGGGATGTGGGTTTCCTTTGGTCGATATCCATCAGGAGCAATTAGAAATAGAATGATGTCAGGGTCATGGCAATAGCCAGGCATTTCAGGCATTTGACATGTTATGAAATCAATCATGAAGTCTCTGAGGCCTGTAATTATTCATCTTGTTCATGCGGGTGCAAAGGATACGAAGGCCAGAGGCTTCACAGATGCTTAGAGTTTTGTCATTGAGAAATGATAGTCATGGAACGAAACTCCACAAGAAGAATCTCGCAATGCGTGACCCACAGGCGGCTTGGACAGTTTAGGAATTGTCCCCTAAATTTAGTCTCTTCGAAGTTTACGGGTAGGGACCAGTGGAAGGCTGTCATGAGATGGTCATTCGAGGATGGTAGAGATGGGATGGCAACCCACAGGAGGCAACCCGCACCAGCAGGTGTGCAAGGTACCCTACCACTTGATCATTGGAGGAAGGCTTGGACTCTGTAATGCGAGCAGAAGGTAGGACATGGTTGTTTGCGAATGACTATCAACTAACGGTGGTCTGCAGGTGGTAGCCCTTAGAGAAATGTCTGTAATGCATATAAACTTAGTCATTTCCATTGCAAAGGGCTTCAAGGGAAATGACAATGTCAAAGTTTGTAGGGTAGACCGACAAGGTCCCTTGTTTGTTTTGAATGATTGTGATGGCATTGTAGTCTACAAATGACCTTTGTTTGGGGTTTGACTTGGCATTTTTTCTTTCAAAAGCTTGACATGTTGGGGAATGGAGGTACATGAGGTGGAAAGGAGAAAAGGTCTCACCGCTGATATAAAGGTGTTTAAAACAATGATAGAGAGCATGGAGCGGCCCATAGGAAGTGTCCTATGAAAGGAAGAATTAGCTTTTTTTGAGCATTGATGGAGGCGGTCTCATCGGAAACCACGATGCGAGAGGTCGGTAGAGGATGGCCACTTTGAAATTGTGACACGATGGAGGCCGCCCGCATGTACCAACCCACAATGGTGGACCCAAGAGGGCTTTTAAACCTTAAGTTTTCATTTAAGTTAGCATCATTCAAGTTTTAATGATGGTGAAGGGATGGCATCCTCCCGCATGTAGAAGTATGCAAGGGAAGACCTGCAGGAAATTGATGGTCAAGTTTATGCATTTGAAATTCATCTTAGGAGGTGGTGATGAAGGGCTTACGGGCCGCAAAGGTTTCATGGCTCTAGTGAAGAAACGGTGGGTAGGTATATTTTTTGTATGGTATAATTTTGGGATTCGTTAATGGGTAGTGGATTCACACCCAAAATATTTTAATTTTTTCTTAAGATTTTAATGATTTTAGAAAATTTAACTTTAAAATATGTTTTTGACATACCTATAGATCCCAAAGAAATCAAGGTTGTCGCGGGTGAAGGCTAGGGGCTCTAACAAAAAGCCAGTAAAAAATTCATTAATATTGGTGGTAGATGGGTACAGTAAAGGTGGCAACCCCAACCATTTGTGTTGGTGAAACAGGTTGGCCGTGAAATGAGGGCCCATAGGGGTGAATAAAAGGAAACTGGAAACCCTTATGGACTTTAAGCTCCATATTTCCCATGACCCAGTTCGATGGGGTGTGTGTTAGGAACATACAATACATCATCAAGAAAAGAAGTTTATCTTTTAATTTCTCCACATTCCCCCTGATCTCTCGAGTAATTAATAGGGGTATTAACTATCATTTTTTTTAGTTCTATTTGTAAGATGTTTTTGTGATACTACCAAGGTGAATACTTTCTTTGTTTGGTGTATGGAAGTTGTCTTGAGACAATTTGTGTAGTGGTTGCATGATTAGATATTTCATACCTCTCTATGTAACTAGTCCAAAAAGTTTTAACACAACTCCACCATATACCCTAACAAGGTTTTTGTATGTCTGGTATGAGAAAGAATATTATTTGTATGCTGAGTCAAATTCCATGCAATGGATACAAAGCCACCTTGGTTATTAATACCCTATGCATTATATTTGTTTGGTTATACATAAAAAAGGATTGTTAAAGATACAAAGCCTCTATGCAAAGCAAAATAAACTCATCAAGGACTAACATACATCAATTTTCTTCTAAATCTTACGAACATTTTCATCTAGTCAACATTTCTTCTATTAGTCCATTCACTTAAATGCATCACATCAGCTTATCAAAAAATTTGGTTCATTAACTAGAGTTTTCACCAAATTTCTCGATGGGGCACCATACTATCTTTCCTAGGGCATACCGAGGCAATGTTCTTTGAAACAAAGCAACCATTACTTTGTCTCAAAGAGGAGCAAAATGTAGACATGTAAAAGTGACCTAATACATATATCACACATCCTGAATGACATTTCCTCATCATCGACATTATTATCATATAATATCACTACATTTAACATCAAATACATAAAAAGTTCTAATTTCCTCTATTAATTGAATAATATTACATTATTTAATTAATTCACTTTTTCATCATTTTTGAGTAATTAAATAAATTTCATTTATTTAATAAAGTCCTAATCTAACTATGAAGTATTTTTTCCTTAATCATTTTTTGATTTTTAGATTTTATATGTTTTTGGCTTCGGATGTGACCACGCTCAAAGAAAAAGTTGTTTGGAAAGGAGCACAATGCACCACATGGTGGATGTGCAGCTTTCATTTATCACCTTCCTTTCAGGAGAGAATCAGGACACATGTTAGCTTGGCGGAGATTTTCTTAATGACAATTTTCACAAATCTGAGAATCTCTATGCACTCAACATGTCATCTCTTCGCTGCAGGTAGTTTGCACTTTTAAGAAGCGGTCTTTTTTGAAGTTTGTCAGAGCATGCTGGGTCTTTTGGTTTTCATGATGGGAAATTTGAGTTGGCACCATCGAGCCATGTGATTGGTCAACTAGACTTTTCCAAGGCTATTTTCTAGGATCTAATTATTTTTTAGATAACAATCTTTGCTAAATATCTAAAGGGAATTAATACGGTAGCTGGGAATTAATGAAAAAATATTATCATAACCTAATTAAAGATCTACAATCCAACTGTGAGCTATCAAATGCTAACATCTAGTATCAATTAGTTCTAGAATGTGGCTATTATTCTCTATTTTAAAGCTATAAGTGGAAGGTGGTGATAGAAGGAAGAGGTTCCAAGTTCCAATTTATTTTTCTCAAGAAAAGGTTTCTTTAGTTTTCTTTATGCATAGAAGTATTTTAAAAAATAATTGGAACAATATTGCATTTCTCTGGCATATTATATTGTTTTAGCTCAAACTATTATCAGATTAGAATCTAACCTTTATTTTCTAAGTTCATTTGATATTCAAGCAAGAACTATTTAGAAGAAATCTTTGAGATTGTGAATGCTATGGCCTTTCTCAATTTCCTTCTTTATGCTTTCGTTTAGAATGAAGCACTATGTTAAGCTGAATTCAAGTAGTTTGAGTAGTTGATTTCCATGTTGTAGGCTTATATGGTATGATAATAACTTATGGGAAGCAGATTATGTCTGTTGAATTTCTCTATTTTCCTAAAGGGTTGTTTTTTAATATTATGTTGTAAGAAGAGAAAGATTTTATGCAATTTCTAAATGTTTTTCGGTTAATCTTTGAAATATTTATGCTTGATCAGACTTTAATGAACACTACCAACAAGGAGATTTGAAAGAATGCACTGTGCTTATGTTTATCCTTTGTTGTTCATTCTCTTCCCAATAGTGAAGGGTTGTGACATTCTGTGTCTAATATATCATTCATAGGAAAGATTGGGTTTGAAATGTTGTAAAAGTTTTGGCGCATCACCAATTTTATGTTTTACATTTACATTTCCTTTTACCATTTTCTCCAAAACTCAGAGAAGAGCCGACTTTGTATTAAAATCCTAGAGGTATTTAGTGAGGTGAAAATTGGTACCCCACTCATTAAATTTCTCATAAGGCTATTGGAGAGGCACAAGCTTTGATGATCAACACTAACTTTATTCTTCCTGATTAATTAAATAACATCAAATATTTAATTGTATCTCTATTTATCCTATTCCCCTCAATTAGTTAAATTATTAATACTTAATATTTTAATTAAATCACTTTCCCCTAAACTTGAATAATTAAATAAATTATTCAAAACATCATTCAAAAAGGTCAAAAAAAATAAATACAACTTTTTTTGCAAAATTCAAACATGATTTGTGTGTTCAACTCAAAAAAATTAATTAATTAATTCAATTAATTAGTTATCCTCACCTACTTTCATGATTGAGAAAATTATGATCCCCCAATTGCTCACTCTAATTGGTTGACTGATTCCTCTATTTTCTGAATGATCCATTTATCTTCAATCCCACTGAATGCTCAAAATGATTTCTTCAATTCCACAGATTATTCAATCTATTTCCTCAATTCCAGTGAACACTCAAATTGATTTCTTCAATTGCACTTATTACGTAATCAAAATCAAATAATTCTTCCCATCTAATTCCTCTCAATGATTTTGAACCGTTGATCAGGATATTCTACTACATGATCTCGAGCATTCATTTCAAAATGAAAATTCTATATAACAACATCATTTATTCTAAAAAATGATCAAAGAATCAACATATTTTGCACAACAAAGTAATGTTGAAATCATAACCAATTTCTTGACAATATTTACATACATCTTCAATCAACAACATCACACTTTGAAGCTTTTTCTACACACAAATGTAGGGTTCATATTGATACAACAACGATCCAATATCATTGCGAATACACTTTGACATGGGATGGGTAACTCTATGTTTTATTGAATTCATTATTCTTCTAGAAAGGAAATTCAAATAAGAAAAATTTCAAGTATGGACTGCTTCTAGTTCAAGATAGTACAACACTAAAGAAGTATTTTCGGTGTTGGGAAAACATGATGGGAAGACCTCACTCCCATGGAAGATATATTGGAAAATTTATGGCTTCAAAAATTTAGGCCCTTTTCATGGACAACAATCTAGTGTAAGATTTTGATTGTAGATAGGTTCAGTAGAATGAGCTATCATGGACCATTAAGATGTGTAATGTACAAATCAAGTGAGGAGGACACAAATCATTTGTTGCTTGGATTCCCCTTTTCTCAAAGGTGTTATAAGTGGCTATGTGCTAAATTGGGTTGGGTAGGCACCCTTCCAAATGGCATTCTCTTCCTCTTCAAATCATGACCCTTGCTTAAAAAGAAAGTGATATATTTGTGCATATGGCTAATAAGCCCATCCATTTTGATATGGGAAATTTGGAAAGAAAGAAATAGGAGAGTATTCCAAGGAAAGGAAATGAATACATAATATTTTCAAAACAAGGTGGAGGCATCCATAATTGAGACTCTAAACAATTGGATTTGAAGGCTAAACCCTCAAAAGTGGAATTTACACAATGAGATGTAAAATTGAGACTTGGGTAGTTTGGTCTCAATATTCCATAATTTTGTAACAAGAGGGTAGAAGGACAAAAATAACTTCAAGCTAAGGAAGTTTGGAGGCCTCCTACATAGTCATGGGTTAAATTGAACTTCGATGGTGCATCAAGAGGAAATTTAGGAAGGAAAGGTACAGACTACATAATCCATAATAGGGAAGAAGACATAGTGGGTGAAATTTTGGCCCCTCTTCTATATGGGACAAATAATTATGTAAAAAATTATGTTATGATATAGGGGCTTTTGTTTTTCTAGGAATTAAGTCTTAAAATCATTGCTAGACACACAAGACAACTAAGAGGGGGGTTGAAGAAGTTGTGCATTAAAACTCTCAAACCCTTATTGAGTATTAGCATGAATGTAATTAAATTAAACAATAACACATACACAAAAATTCACAATAGAATACTAAATTTTTACATGGAAAACCCTAGAAGAGAAAAAAAAAAGGTGAGGATTAACTCACTATATGAAAACCAAGATCAATTACAAGAGGCTCACTACCTAGGGATCACATCTTAGGGGGCTCATTGTCTAAAAATAAAAGGCTCACTGGGTATGTGTAGGATCATGGTGGGCCAAAAAGTGGCAATATTATGGGTATTTGTAGGGTATGTGGCTGACGACTTTTTTTTTTACCCAAAATTGATGAAACGAAAAGGGTTTTTAGAGGAGATTCTCAACTTTCCACCAATATAAATTATGCTTTAATTTGAATTTAATAAATAATTATTATTCATTTTCTATTATAATTATGACTAAAGTGTTGATCGATACGCTGATTGAAAAACATCTATAGCTTTCAAATGGTATCACATTTTTTGAATCTTAGACATGTGTCACATTCTATGCTTCACATACTATAGGATTTAAAAAATAAAAAATAAATTTCATGAAGTTTTGACCAAGTTAAGGTGGTCAGACATACGAGTTTTTATATTTATTAAAAGTTGTAATAAAAAATTCATAATTAATTATTTACTTGGAAAAAATTACAAAAATATGCATCACATCCAGACATGAGTCCTCTACTTATATATAAAATATTATAAAAAATATTATCATTTTATTATGGTTAGGGTGGTCAGACAGACACTTCTTATTTTTCCCCTGAAATTTTAGCACTACTGCATTGAAATTTCAAATTTTCACTAAATAGATTTTATTTATTTTTAAATAAACCTAGTATTTTAGAAACTAAATTAAATTTTCTACATATTCTATTCTTACATATTTTTGAAATAATATAGATAACTAATTCAAATTTTTACGTGAAGTTGCCTAACATTGATTTTTTCTGAATTTTTTGCCACTTAAGGGCTTGTTTTTTCCATGATGATCCTGCACATACCCCACTGCCAAGGGCTCATTTCCTAGGAAGATCACTTCTTTAGGATTACAAAAAAATAATTATAAGGAGGTTCACTACCTTATACCAACTAAAGAAATCACTACAATATCTCTTTACCATCTATAAGCTTCGAATCACTGCCTCCAACAACTTCTAGCATACTAAAATATAGAAAAATTCTACTCACTGCTTTCAGTAGTCATAGGAATTCATGCTTGCATTGAGATATCAACACACAATCACACATACATCAATCCACACCACACACATCTCCAAAATATTTACCTTGCATATATATCAACTAAAACCTAAAATAATTTCCTCTAGGTCCACATCAATGAAACGTATGAACCTCAAATGTGCAACAACCAAATAGGTCAGAACCAAACATCTATGCAATGTAAATAAGTGAAGGTAGACAACATAAAGAGTTAACCAAGACCCAAATCTACACTAACATTATATGCTAGGCTTCCACAAACCATGAAGCTCATCCACAAAAAATGTTAACACACTAGATCAGCCAAACTAACATTAACACTATCAAGCAACTTAATTCACACTTCACCAAGGTCAAAAAAATCCTATTTACCACATAGAAAAATTTAACATATTAAAAGATACCAGCAACAGAAAATTCAAAAATACTAGTGCAAACACATGAACCTAAGAATACTATCATCTTATGCAGCCAATGAAACTACCATAGAGATACAACTAATGAACCAAGTTTGTAGAAAAATTGAGCACTAGATAAACCAAGGGAAGGTAGATACAAACAATATTAGCAAATTCCTAAATCTAAAAGACAATAAAATTCAGAGTGGAGAAATGTGGAGAAATTCCATTTCTCCCAAACATCCCTCTTCACAAGCCAAAGAAAGTCCAACACACTATAAAAAATATCTTCCACTAATGCACGATATAGAATCTAAAACTCTAGATATAACACCTTCAAAGACCAGTGATCATCACTTTCAAACTACACAAAACATCTTGAAGAATGAAGAAATGTGAAGAAAAATACATTGCACTTCCTTAGTCACCTTGTACAATCTTTATGAAAATTTTCTCGAAAGCACTTGGAAGCCAACTTTTTTTCATTTGAAACACCTAATCAACACAACACACACCATCTACAACACATTCTCAACATATACATACTAGAGGTTGACATCAATGACAACACTAATGAAAAGATAGTGCAACATTCTCCCGCTTTGTTATTGATGGCAACAATTACTGAAAAACCATCAACAAAAAAATCAACTTTGTATCTCCAATACACAAGAAACTCCCCCCTTACTTGAACATCTCTTTCCCTATGCTTTTCAAACTTCTCTTTCTCTCCCTCTTTTACCATGTTTTTTAGAATTCTATCACATCCTTTGACATTAATGGAAAAGGGTAATGCATGCACACATCATTTGAGACACAAAATGTGCTCCCCTTATTGCACTAACCAAATACACCACTACTTTCTCCCTTGAGAGGTAGCCTTCATCATCCCAAGACAAAGAATATTTCTTTAATTGTTCCCCTAAACAGATGCGCAATCTTATGCATCTAATTGAAAGGAGGGGTAATAACCCCTACCTTATGTTTGATATACTCAAATCTATCTTTTGGAAGCGATTTTGTGAAGATGTTTGTTATTTGGTCCTTTATAGGCACATACTCCAACTTCACTTCCTTCTTAGCAACTTTCTATTTTAAAAAGTGATATTGGATAGAGATATTTTTTTGTTATTGAATGCATGATCAAATTATATGAAATGTTGATATTACTTGTATTGTCACACAAGATGGTAATAGGTTCCTCATATGATATTCTAATATTCTTCAATGTCTACTTCATCCATAGCACTTGTGTACAATAAGATGTTGCAGCAATATATTTTTTCTTTGTAGTAGAAAATAACACTGAATCCTGCATCTTACTTATTTAGGAAACTAACTTGCTTCCAAGGAAGAAAGAACCTCCACTTGTACTTCTATCATCCACACATCGTGTCCAATCTACATCTATATAAGCACTCAATGTGAAAATTAGTATCCTTAGAATACCATAGACCAAAGTCTAGAGTTCCCTTCAAATATTTGAATATCCTTTTGACTGCTATCACATGTGACTCTCTGGGATCATCAAATATTGTGAGATGAAAAAATGGATACATAGTATCAAGTCTAGTTGTAGTTAGATATAGTAATTCACCAATCATGGATCTATACTTAGTTTGATATGTCTTAAGATACTATCACGTTTTCTTAATTTATAACCAGTAACCATGAGAGTACATACTAGTTTAGAATCCTTCATTCCAAAATTCTTTAACATTTCCATTACTTATTTTGATTGTGAAATGAATAACCATTTTGTGATTAACTAATTTGTAGCCCAAGGAAGAAATTAATCTCCCCAAAAATTGGCATTTCAAACTCATTTTACATCTCCTCTACTCCTTACACATGGTCTCATTTCCTCAAAATATTATATCATCAACATACACAACCACAATCAATATTTGATCCTTCTCAACTTTGAAGTAAAGATTGTTGTATGTGGTTCCCTTTCTGAACCCCTACTACAGTAACTATCTATCCAATCTTACATACTAGGATCTAGGAGCCTATTTTACCCCATATAATACCTTCTTCAACCTATAGACCATATGTGAATCTTGTGATAATTGAAAACCTTTCAGTTGTTCAATGTACACTTCTTCTAACTCAACATTCAAAATGTAGACTTTACATCTATTGATATAGATTGAAGTCTTTACGTGTTGCAAAAGCCAAAAACATCCTAAAAGCCTCCATTCTTACTACTGGAGTGCAAAAATATCTTCAAAATCCATTCCTTCCACCTGCGAGTAGCCTTTACATGCAATCCTAGCCTTCTTTTTGATAACTTCTCCATCCTCATTCAACTTGTTCCTGAAAACCCATTTATTTCCTATAACATTCTTATTTTCTGGTCTTGGAACCAGTTCCCATGTTTGATTCTTCTCAATCTACCTCAGTTCTTCTTCCATAGATTGGTCTAATTTTCATCCTTTCATGCTTCAGTAACTATTGTAGGTTCTATTTTAGAGAGTAAACAAAAGTTTACCTGTTCGTCTCTCATACCAACTTTTCTTCTTTTCGAAACACCTTTGCTCATGTCTCCAATTATTTGATCCTTAGAATGATTTTTTTGCAAATACTTAGAAGTCCTAGGGCTCTTTTCTAGAGCTTCTTCCTCTTCCACTAGCATCTCTTTTTCTTCTCCAGGGTATGTGCAGGATCATCATGGAAAAAATAGGCAATTAAGTGGAAAAAAATTCAGAAAAAATAGAGTTAGGCAACTTGACGTAAAAATTTGAATAAGTTATCTATATTATTTCAAAAATATGTAAGAATAGAATCTGTAGAAAATTGAATGTAGTTTCTAAACTACTACGTTTATTTAAAAAAAATAAAAATCTATTTGGTAAAAATTTTAAATTTCAATGCAGTAGTACTTAAATTTTAGGGAGAAAATAAGAAGTAGGTGTCTGTTTGACCACCCTAACCACAATAAAATGATAATATTTTTTTATAAGATTTTAAATATAAATAGAGGACTCATGTCCTGTTGTGATGCATATTTTTTTGTAATTTTTTTCCAAGTAAATAATTAATTATTATTTTTTATTACAAATTTTAAAAATATAAAACTCGTATGTTTGACCACCTTAACTTGGTCAAAACTTCATAAAATTCATTTTTTTTTTAATCATATAGTATGCAAAGCATAGAATGTGACACATGTTTCATATTCAAAAATATGATAGTGTTTGAAAGCTATAGATGTTTTTCAATCAGCCTATCAATTAGGACTTTAGTCATAATTCAAATAGAAAATGAATAATAATTATTTATTAAATTCAAAGTAAAGCATAATTTATATTGGTGGAAAGCTGAGAATCTCCTTTAAAAACCCTTTTTGTTTCATCAATTTTGGGTAAAAAAAAAGTTGTCAGCTACATGGGCCATCATATCAGTTACATATTGCCACTTTTTGGCCCATCATGATCCTGCACATACCCTCCATATTTTTTTTATTTTCTCTACAAAGTGATTCATTAGATTCATATCCTTCAGTCAACATTGAGCTTTGATGATATTCTTCATCCAATTTGACACTTTCAATTTTAATTATCTTTTTTAATCTCTTGTTGTAGCACTTAATTTTTCTTCATATGATCTTGCATTAAAATTTCCTAAGTTTTCTTCATCCCTCATGATATAGCACTAACTTCCAAACACTCTGAGGTATTTCATGGTAGGAATTTTTCCACAGATAGCTCATAGGGGGTCCTTGAACTATTTACTCTAACTTGTCCCCTATTGAGAATGTAAATTGTGGTATGAATATCTTCTCTCTAATAGACATCTGGTAGATTTTCTTCCTTCAACATGGTTCTTGTTGCCTCCTGAATTGTCCTATTATTCCTCTCTGCAACCCCATTCTATTGTAGACTCCCAGGAGTTGATAAATGTCTTTTTATCCCATGATATTCACAAAAACTATTAAACTAATTTAAGGTGAAATTGTTGTAATTATTTTACTAGTGTTTTGATTTATGTCAAGAATAGTTCATTGGTGTCAACCTCTTGTATGGTCAGGAAGATTGCTAAAGTGTTGTCATTATATCAATAGTAATTGTGTTGCACTATTTTCTCACATTGATGTGAATCAATAGTGTGAGGATTGTTGGTATTAAAAATATTGTACTCATTATGATAAGGTGTTATAATGTTTTCCTGATGCTGTTGATGCAACTGGTTCATTTGGTTTCCAAATTCTTTTGAGAAAAATTGAATAAAAGAGTGTGTAGTATGAAAAAGGTGTGTTAAGTGTTGTGCTTTCCATTTCTTCATGGTTGAAGATATTCTTGTGTAGTTTTGGTATGATTACCAAAGGTTTTTAGAGGTGTTATATCTAGATTTTTTAGGTTATGGATCATATGATAGTGGAAGTTGTGTGTGACAATGTGTTTTTGTATAGAAGGTTGTCTGGGAGAACTGGGATTTCTCTACATTTCTCTATAGTGAGGTTTCTTGTCTTGTGGATTTTGGAACATGCCTATATACTATCTATATTTATCTTCCCTTGGAGTTTCTTATATTGAGTTTCTCCAAAAGCTTAGTTCTTGTGTTGGAGTTCAATGGTAGAGCATCCTGACGTGCATGATGAAAGTATTCTTAAGTTTCAAGTGGTTGTGGTAATATTGCAGAATATTTTGATGATGTTGGAATATTTTGAGATTTTTTTTGGATTTTTTGAATTGATGTTGTGTGGTATGCATTTTTTTGTACTTAGAGAAGATGCGTTTGCTTATAGTGTTAGTTCAAGTTTGGTCGACCTTTCGTGATAGTGCTATTTGCGGAGGTACCTCATGGATTTTGGATGTTTTGAGTAGCATGGTGATGTAGATTTGGGTACTTAACCTCCACTTCTTTCCACTACAGAAATGTTTGGTGCCAACCTATTTGGGTGTTACATCTTTGAGGTGCATACATTTCATTGAGGCTGAACTAATTAAGACTTTTTAGGTCATGGATGGTATAAATGCAAGATGGAATTTGTGTTGAGGTGTGTGTCAAGTGTGAGATACAAATTTGATCAATTGTGGTGATATGAGTGTGAGCTTTAATTCTTTTGACTTCGGATGTAGTGAGCAGAAGGTGTCAACATTTTTAGTGTGTTTGAAGTTGCTAGAGGCCCAGTGAGATGAAGGCTACAAATGGTGCAAAGTTTTAGTGGTGGATTTTCCTCTTCCTCTAAGCTACTGAATCTCTCTGTAATAGTTTCTTCTATTCTTCTTTCTTCTTTATAGTGATACTTTCTTCCTTTTTGGGCAATGAACCCTTGGTAGTGAGCCTAATTATATTTGATGTTTTTATTTATGTATATGTGATTTAGTCCTCATAATGGTTTCCCCATTTAGGGTTTTCCACATAAATCTAGTGTTCTCTTGTTTATGGTTGTTTTTATAATAATGTTTCACATGCTTATGTTCTAGCAATGCTTAATGAGGGTTTAAAGTTTGATAAGGGTTTGAAAGTTAACAAGGGATTGATTTTTTTAATGTAAAATTGATTCAACCCCCTCTCTGAGTTGTCCTGTACATCTAACAATTGGTATCAGAGTTGTGGTTCCTTGGAGAAATATTAACCTCTTGAGGTAGATCCAGATGGCACACATGAAGGTTATCAAATCTCCTATGTTTGATGGAATGAATTATGCTTATTGGAAAGCTAGGATGGAATATTTTATTATCTCTCTTGGATTTGGTGTCTAGAAATCAGTTGAAAATGATATACTATACATGTTAGTGTTCTAAAATGTGATGATGAGATCAAGGAATGTTATATTGAGTTGACTTTTTGATTCAGATCTTGGAAAGGTGATAATTCTAAAAATTACAAAAGATATTTGAACATAGTTAGAGAGTATTTATGAAGGAGATGATAAAGTCAAGCAAGCAAAGTTGTAGAATTACAAAGCCAAATTTGAAACCCTAAGGATGTCTAAAGATTAAGATATTACAACCTACATGCTTAGAGTGGATGCATTTTTTAATGCCATCAATGGTCTTGGTGGTAAGCTAGAAGAAAGTGAAGTTGTGAGAAAGGTATTAAGAACTCTTCTAAAGGTTATAGTTCTAAAGTTTCCACTATTGAGGAAGCTAAGAATTTGGGTAATTATTCTAGAGATCAAATGTTTGGTGATTTAATTTCTTATGAATTAAGAGAGTTTGGTCAAGATTTTGAAAAGAAATAAATTGCTTTAAAAGTGTATAAGGTATATAAGAATTCTTAATTAGATATTGATGATCTTGATGAGATAGAAGCATACTTTGTAAGGATATTGAAAAAGGGCACCAGAAAATAAAGAGGTGTGCTACCCTTTAAGTATTTCAATTATGGAAAGATAGGTCACTATGCTTCTAAATGTCTAATCGAAGTTTTAAATGATAAACCTAAGGATCATAAATGAAAATTTTTCAAGAAAAGTTATTATGTTGACATAGATAATGGTGTATCTGATGATGATGAATTAGACTATCCTAATGATGACAATGATAAATGCTTGTTCATGGCTCTAAATGTTGGAACTAATTCTACTAATTCTAAAAGGTGTTTGAAGGAAAGTGCTCTAGTAACAAGTCACAACATTGAAGGAACTATATGGTGACTACTTTTCATGCAATATAGGAGAGGAATTACTGGATAATTGATAGTGGATGCTCAAATAATAAGGCACGTGATAAGATTAAGTTTGTTAAACTTCAGAGGTATGATGATGGTCTTGTTAAGTTTGGTGATGATACATATACTAGGATCTATGGAAAAGGTTCAATTAGATTTGATGGAAAGCATAAATTAGATGATTATTTTTTATGTCAAGGGTCTCAAACATAATATTCTTAGTGTAGGATAGATGTTTAGTAGAGGATACAATTTGGTGTTTCTAGATGATGGTTGTGAAATTAAAAAAGAAGATATGGAACTTTGGTTGCTATAGCTACAAGGACATAAGGTAATGTTTATCAACTCCAAGGTAGTGGTGTTAAGTTCTTTGTGTCTCAAATCAATTAAAGTTGGATATGCCATAGAAGAATGGGTCACATCAATTTTGATAGCCTAGAAAATATCAGTTCTACTAATGTTGTGAGAGATTTTCCAAAGATTACAATGTATATCAATGCAATCTACAAGGAATGTCAGTTTGGAAATCAAACAAAGAAGATGTTCAAGACTAAAGAATATTCTACTGTAGGTCCTTCGGAGTTGGTGCATATAGACCTATGTGGACCTACTAGAATAAGAATTTATCAAGGTGACATGTATTTTATATGTTATTGATTGATGATTATTCTAGAATGACTTGGGTGACCTTCTCAAATAAAAATTAGAAGATCTAGATAGGTTTAAAGAATTTAATTCTATGGTTTTGAATGAAATGGATGTGAAAATCAAGTTCTTGAGGTTTGATAGAGGTGGTGAGTTCACCTCCAATGAGTAATATTTTTTGTGAAGATCATGAAATTAAGAGGCACTTGTCAGCTCCTAGGACTCCTTAGTATAGTGGAGTTGTAGAGAGGAAGAATATAACCGTTCAAGAAGCACTAAGGACTATGATGAAAAAAAAAATCCATCAGATGCCTATTGGAAAGAAGATATCCATACTATATTCTACATCCTTAAAAGAGGTCAAGAAAGATTAAACAACTCAAAAAATCCCTATGATTTATGTTATGGAAAAGATTTCCTACTATGAAACACTTGAGAGTGTTTGGAGTAAATACTATATTAGAAGAGATGAAGAAAATTTTAGAAAGTTTGATGCAAGATCAAATGAAGGAATATTCCTTGGATACTCTACAAAGAGAAAGTATTACTAGTGTGGTAATAAAAGGTTGAAAAAGATTTTTGAAAGTGAGAGTATCAAAGTGGATGAAGAAAAACATCAAATTTATGTATTGATAGAATGATATGAATCTGATGAATCCCTTTGCAGTGAAGAAGAAAAGGATGAAGAGAAAGAAAAATAGATGACAATTGAAGAGGAAGAAGCTCCATAAAAGATCCATAAGACTCCTAAGTATGTGTAGAAGAATTATTCTAAAGATCAAATCATTGGAGATAAGAGCAAAGGTGTGTTGAAAAGGGTAAAAGTTTATATGAAAGAGGAATAGTTAAAATTTTATAGTATAATTTCAAAGGCGGAACCTAAATATTAATTGAGGCATGACAAGGTGATAATTAGATCAAACCTATGAAAGAAGAGTTGGAATATATTGAGAAGAATTGGACTTGGGAACTGGTCCTGAGACTTGCAAACAAGAATGTGATAGGAACTAAATTGGTTTTCAAGAACAATTTGGATAAGAATGGCAAATTTTTTAGAAATAAGGCTAGACTTGTGTGTAAGGGCTACTCACAAGTGGAAGGAGTGTATTTTGAAGAGACTTTTTCTCTAATGGCTAGGATGGAAGGCATTAGAATGTTTTTGGCTTTTGAATCACATAAAGACTC
This sequence comes from Sequoia sempervirens, assembly GCA_007258455.2. Classification (NCBI taxonomy): domain Eukaryota; kingdom Viridiplantae; phylum Streptophyta; class Pinopsida; order Cupressales; family Cupressaceae; genus Sequoia; species Sequoia sempervirens. The sequence goes on along the minus strand of VDFB02271358.1, from coordinate 1,083,492,392 downwards.
CTAGGTTTATCAGATGGATGTGAATTTTGCATTCTTGAATGGTGAGCTTGAAGAAGAGGTAACAACTGAAAGGATTTTAGTTATCAGATGATTTTCATATGATCAATAGGTTGAATAAGGCATTGTATGGACTCAAATAGGCTCCTAGAGCTTGGTTTGCAAGGTTGGATAAGTAATTGTTGTAGCAAGGATTAAAAAAAGGTACTATAGATAGTAACGTCTACTTCAAGGTTCAGGGGAACAAATCCTAATTGTGGTAGTGTATGTAGATGAAATTATTTTTGGAGGAATTGAAGGCATGTGCAAATTTTTTTGAAATGAAATTCAAAAATATTTTGAGAAGTCAATGTGTGGGGAGATGAATTTCTTCCTTGTATTATAAATTAGTCAATTAGAATAAGGTATTTTAATTTCTCAATTTTAAAGTATGTCAAGAAAATATTGAAGAAGTTTAGAATGGAGGATTCTAAACTAGCGTGTACCCCTATGTTTATTGGTTGTAAGTTGAGAAAAACTAAGGAATCCCCTAAGGCCAATCAAAGCAAGTACAAATCAATGATTGGTGGAATGATATAGCTAACTATTACTAGATTAGATATCATGCATGCAGTATTTCTTGTAGAAAGGTCTAAAGAAGATCCCAAAGAATCACATGTTGTAGTAGTTAAAAGAATATATAGATATGTGAAGGGAACTTCAGATTTTAGTTTCTGGTATCCTAAGGATATTGATTTCTCCTTGAGTGCATATATAGATGTAGATTGGGCATGTTGTATAGATGACAACAAAAGTACAAATGGAGGTTATTTCTTTCTTGGAAGAAAATTGGTTTATTGGCTGAGTAAGAAGTAAGATTCAGAGTAATTATCTACTACATAAGAAGAGTATATTGCAGCAACATCATGTTGCACATAGGTTTTGTGGATGAAGCAAAAATTGAAGGATACCTTAGAGTATCATATGAAGAACCTATTCCTATCTTTTGTGATAATACATGTGTTATCAATATTTCAAAGAACCCAATAATGTATTCAAGAAGAAAACATATCTCTATCTAGTAACACTTTCTAAGAGAGAAATTTGGAAAGAATGAGGTGAATTTGGAGTATGCGCCTACAAAGGATCCTCCAAAAGATACTTTTGAGTATCTTTGGCAGAGGTTAGGGGTTATTGCCCCTCCTTTCAACTAGATGCATAAGTTGGTGCATCTATCCAGAAAGCACTTAAGGGTACATCCTTGGTCCTAGATTGATGTTGAAGGCTACCTGTTAGGGGAGTAAGTAGTAGTGTTTTTTGGTGAAGTCAGGTCGAACATAGCTTGTTCCCCTAAGGGGGGAGAGAGGTAAAAAGTAAGTGAAGAATGAGTAGTGTAGTGTGTGTAGTAATGAGAATTGTTCAAGGAAGAGTAGTGGAGAGCACTTGCTTGTTGTCTGAAGAGAAGTGTGCAAGTGGTCTCAAAGTGATGTACATGAAAATTTCAAAGAGGGAGAGTAGAAAAGAAAAATTATATGCAAGTGTTATCAAAGGGAAATATGTTTCCCTTTTCCATTGATTTCAAAGAGGGATAGCATTAAGTATGAAAAACACAAGGAAATAATTGATGTCAAAGAGGAGAGTAATGGCTGAAGAAATTCTCACATAGGGGAATATATTACATAGAGAATGGTGTATGAAGAATAGAGTTAAAGGGAGAGGGTTATTTTAACCCCAATACTTGTGAGAGTGTTGCTTAACGTAGAGTTTCTTCTGTTGTTGATGATTTTTCACAGTTGGTGTTTCCATCAATGACAAAGGGGGAGATTGTTGCAAGTATGATGTTGGTGTTGTCATTGATGTCAATAGTTGGTCATTAATGTCAACCTTCAATATGGTTAGGGAGATTGATGTAGTGTTATCATTGATGACAACAATCAATGTGTTGCACTATGTTGTGACATTGATATCAACCCCTAGTGTGGAGATTGTTAGTATTTTTAGGTATTGTTGTCATGATAAGAAGATGTTTTAATATTGTGTTGATATTGCTAATGCAGATGGTTCACTTGGTTTCCAAGTGCTTTTGAGAAAATTTGAATAAAAGTGTGTAATGTGCCATAGGTGTGTTCAGTGTTGTGCTCTGCATTTCTTCATGGTTGAAGATATTATTGTGCAGTTTTGAAATGATGATTAAAGGTGTTCATAGATGTTATATCCATAGTTTTAGGTTCTTGATCATACGGTAGTGGAAGTTGTGTTTGGTAGTGTTTGTCTATATAGAAGGTTTTCTGGAAGAAATGAGATTGCTCCACATTCTTCTACAATGAGGTTTCTTGTCTTGTGGATTTGGGAACATACTTATATTTCCTATATTTATCTTCCCTTGGATTTTGTGGTATTTTGTTTCTTTGCAAGCTTAGTTCCTGTGTTGGATTTTAAAGGTAGTGTATCTTGATGCATATGATGAAACTATCTTCAATTGCACATGGTTGTGACAATGTTGCAAAATATTTTGATGATGTTGGAATATTATAAGATGTTGTGTGGGTATTTTGAAGTGATTTTTTATGGTCTACATTTTGTTTTCAGACCTGGAGAAGGGTGTATGTGGTTTCTTTTAGTGTTAGATCAAGTTTGGCCAGCTTGGCATTCTAGTACCATTTGTGGAGGTACATCATGGATTGTGGATATGTTGAGTAGTATGGTGATGTAGATTTGGATCCTATTTAATCATTGTCATGGTCTACCTTCACTTATTTCCAATGTGGAAGTGTTTGGTTCTAACCTATTTGGGTGTTGCATGTTTGAGGTGTACACCTTTCATTGAGAATGACCTAATTAAGACTGTTTAGGTCATGGATGGTATAAACACAAGACAAAGTTTGTGTTGAGGTGTGTGGCAAGTGTGAGATGCAAATTTAATTGAGTGTGGTGATTTGAGTGTGAGCTTTAATGCCTATGGATCTAGATGTAGTGAGCAAAAGGTTGCATTTTCAGTGTACTTGAAGTTGCTGGAAGCAATGAGTTGAAGGTTGCAAATAGTGAAAAGTTGCAGTGGTGGATTTTTCTTATTTATTTGAGATAGTGAATCTCTTTATAACAATTTCATCTATTCTTCTTTCTTATTGGTTGTGAGTCACCTAGCAGTTAGCCTTTCTTTTATTCTCGGTAGTGAGCCTTGGCAATGACCCTAATTGTATTTAATGTTTCTTCATAAATATGTGAATTGATCCTCGCCATGTTTTTCCCTACTTATGGTTTTCTAGGTAAATATGGTGTTCTCTTTTGTATGGTTGTGTTTTCATTACATTTTCACATGTTTACATTTTTCCAATGCTTAATGAGGGTTTAAAGTTTGATAAGGATTGTAAAGTTAATGAGGGATTAAATGTATTAATTTACAACTAATTGAACCCCCCTCTCAATTTTCATGTGCATCCAACAAAACTTACCACCTCTATCAAACCTTAAGCACTTGTTTTTCAAATCCTTTTCATTCTCGACCATAGGTTTAAATTATTTAAACATATCTAGAGCTTTTAATTTTTATTCGAGAATGGTCACCCAAGTCATTCTAGGGTAATCATCTACTAACAACATAAGGTACCTTTCACCTTGAGGAATTCTTGTTCTAGTAGGCCTACGTAGGTCTGTATGCACCAACTCTAAAGGTCATGTTGTAGAATTTTTGTTAGCTTTGAACCCTTTCCTTGTCCTTTTTTCAAACTAACACTCCTTGCAGATTGCATTGATAGGATTTGTAATTTGTGGAAAATCTCTTGTAGCATGAGTGGAGCTAATCTGAACTAGGATGTAAAAATTTCTATGATCCATTCTTCTATTCCACATCTAACTTTCATTGATTTGAGTCATTAATAACTTACCACTAGCACATTTGAGCTTATAAACATTTCCTTCTATCATTGATCCTATTGCAACAAAGATGTCATATCTTCTTTTTCTAATTTCACAATTATCATCCTGAAACACCAGATTGTATCCTCTACTAAACATTTGTCCTACACTGAGAAGATTATGTTGAAGACCATTGATATAAAGAACATCATTTGTCTTATTCTTTCCCTCAAAACTAATTGAACATTTTCCATAGATCTTAGCACATGTGTCATCACCAAACCTAACAACCACCATCGTATTTCTTAAGGTTAAAAAACTTTCTCTTATCACTTGTCATATGATTTGAATATCTACTATCAAGTATCCAGTAGTTTCTCCCCTATCTTCCATGAAAGATAGTCAAAATAGTTCCTTTGATACTATGACCTATTTTTCAAGGAATTTCCTTCACACATCTCTCACAGTCAGTGAAATTAGGTCCAATATTCAAAGCCATGAATAAAAATTCATCACTTTCATTATCTAATTGGTCTGATTCCTAATCGTCACTATCTTCTTTAACAAAATAACTCTTCTTGAAGTGTTTAACTTTATGATCTTTATGTTTGTAATTTGAAACTTTATCCAAATATTTTGAAGCATAGTGACCTATCTTTTCACAATTGAAAGACTTGAAAGGTAACTCACCTTTCTATATGAGTACCCTTGTTCGATCTTCTTACAAAATTCACTTCCACTTCATCAAAATCATCTAGATCAGATTCGTCATTCCTTTCTTTCTTTCCAACTTTAAAAGAGGTTTCTTTCCTTTGAGCATCTTTTCGCAATCGAAACACTTGAAATGAAACTTTAGCACTATAGGATTTAGGATCTATTTCTCAATAACTTTCCTCGCAACTTCATTTTCCTCTAGCTTTCCACCAAGACCATTGATGGAGTTGAAAATTTCATCAACCCTATGCATGTAGCCTACAATATCTTTATCCTCTGACATCCTTAGGGTTTCAAACTTAACCTTAAAATTATGCATCTTTGATTTCTTGAACTTATCATCTCCATAAATTCTCTTCAACTTCTCCCAAACCTGTTTCAATTTTTTGCAACTTATCACCTTCACAAGTTCTGAATTTGGAAGCCCACTCAAAATAGCATTCCTCGCTTTTCCATTTTTCTCATATTCCTTGATCTCATCTTCACTTTTCAAAGGATTAAATTAGGCATAGTATAGCCATTTCCATCTAATTTCCATAAGGAAAACCCTAATATGGTGAGAAAGGCTTTCACTCCAAATTTCCAGAAGGCATAATTTGTTCCATTGAACATAGTACAATTGAGAGGGGGGGTGAATCAGTTGTGCATTAAAACCTTCAAACCCTTATTTAGTATTAGTATAAATGTAAACAAATGAAACAACAACACATCCACAAACATACACAATAGAACACCACTTTTTTACATGGAAAACCCTAAAAGGGAAAATCCATAGTGAGGGTTAACTTAATATGTGAAAACCAAAAATGATTACAAGAGGCTTACTGCCTAGGGCTCATTTCCAGTGGACTCGCTATCCAGAAAAGAAAAGGCTCACTGCCCAAGAATATTACTTCTTCTAAATTATACAAAAATAATTACAAGGAAGTTCATTGCATCAAAGCAACTGGAAAAGCCACCACAACATCTCTTTACCATCTATAACCTTTGACTCACTACATTGAGCAACTTTTGGCATACTAAAATGTACACTTTTTCTCACTGCTTTCGACAATTGTAGGCACTCATGCTTGCATTTAAATCTCAAAACACGATCACACATACATCATTCCATACCACACACATGATCTCCAAAATATTTACCTTGCATATTGATCTTCCACAACATCAAATAACTTCCTTTTGGTCAACTTCAATGAAATGTATACACCTCAAATTTGCAACCAACAAATAGGTCAACACCAAACACCTCTGTAGTGGAAATAAGTGAAGGAAGGCCACATCAAGGGTTAACTAGGACCCAAATCTACACTCACATGCTATACCAGGCTTCGACAAACCATGAATCATGTCCACAAACAACATTAACACACCATATTGGTCAAACCGATATTAACACTATCACGCAACTAAATTCACACTTCACCAATCCTGAAAACATCCTATAGACCATGTAGCAACCTTACAAAACATCCTAGAATATTTCAACATGAACATAATGTTCAAAAAAACTAGCGCAAGAAAATGAAAATAAGAATATTATCATCTTATGCAACTAATCAAACTACCATAGAGATACAATTCATGAACCAAGATTACGAAATAGATAAGCACTAGATAAACCAAAGGAAGGTAGATATAAGGAATATTTGTACATTCCCAAATGTGCAAGAAAAGAAACTTTAGTGAAGAGAAATGCAAAGCAGTACCATTTCTCCTAGGAATCCCTCTTCAAAAGCGAAAGATAGTCCAACACACTGTCAAACATATCTTCTAGTGCCACATGATCCAAAACCTGAAACTATGGATATAACATATTCAAAGACCTCTAATAATCACTTTCAAACTAGACAAGCACATCTTCATGAATGAAGAAATGCAGAGAAAAATACAAAACACTTCCTTATTCACCTTGTACAATCTTTACAAAAGCACTTGGAAACCAAGTAACCTTATTGCATCTAAAGAACCTACTCATCACCATACACACCTTCTAAGCATATCCATACCAAAGGCTGACATCAATGACAAAATTGATGACAACATAGTACAACACATCAGGCTATGATACAGGGGCTTGGCATTTTCCAAGAATTAAGTCTTAAAAGAATTGAAGTGGAAGGTGACTTTGCACTATTGATAAGCGGGCTTAGGGTAAGTAAAATTTTAAATTGGAAACTGAAAGGGTTGGTGGAGAGAGCAGTTGAACTCTTGGGGAGGTTTAAAACTATGTGGTTAACACACATACAAATAAGTCAATTTTGAAGTAGTCAAGTTAGACAATCTTGATGCAGATGGGGTACTCAAGAAGCACTCTTACCCCTCTTCCCATTGGGTTTAATAGTTGATGCACATGGGGCCTTCTATTAAATCATTGATGTAGGGAGGTATGTGAGGAGTTTGTTGCAAATGGGAAGCTATTAAAATAAATGGGCTGGAATCCTCTACTTTATTGGTAGTCAATCTCGGCATACGCCTTAGTCCAGTTGGGTAGTGCACTAGTATTTGGATTCTTCTAGAAACTAGTTAGAATTTAGCATCGATAAAGTTGGTGCTAAATCACAAAAGGTTTCTCATTGACTTGGCCCATGTGCACATGGTGCCTATTCGCTCTCCCTAGTGCCTTGCCCAAGCATTTGTTGTAGAGAGTTGTGATGACCCGACAAGTGGTAGTGCTAATGTTGGGCCATGTCTACATGGCATTAGGGCACCTTCCATGGTTCCATAGTGAGCTTTAGTTGTGATGTGTTGTAATGGATCCACAAGTGGCAATGGTGACAAAGACTTGCGTGCTTTCCTTTTAGAGACACTATTTAGGACATTTTATCATGGCCAACCATTCTTAGCAAAACCCCCATCTTATTGGCCTAAAATTAATCATGAGCCATGGTGGTGAAATAACACTACTCTTGGAACTCACATGTTATAATTTGGCTTGAATCCTTCACCCGAGCTGATTTGACATGTGGAAATGATTAAATAGGGGGTCTTGTCACAAAGGTCTTTCTTAAGTGTTTCAACATATAGGAGACTCAAGGAGTTATGGAAAAATATTTATTATGCTAGGCTTCTACCTATGTGAGAAGATTGAGGGTTGATATCATAGTCCGAAAGTGCTACACAAATAGATAGTAATCTTGAAAATCTCTTAATTGGTAAGCTCTAACACAAGTTGAGTGGTCTTTAAAGGACTAAATTGGAGCCCAAGTCTATTGCTTGCTTGAATATGATGGGTTTTTAGGACAATGGAATGGACAATTGTATAAGGTTGGTCAACTCTCGGAAACAAATGGCATTTCTAGGAGAAGTAAGAGAGCTTAGGCTGAAGAGGATCTTGCTTGAGAATGATTTCTTGTCACTCAGATTTGTGAAATTGGTGTTGGGGCATGTGTTCATAGAGGTAGAGGAAAGATACAGAGTGGAATCTAGCATATCCTCTCAATTTTTTGTTGTGTTGTTGGATCTTCAATTGTGAAAGGAGGAGGTTTTACAAATAGAAAGGAAGGTGGTGAAAACAAAATTGTTGAGGGAACTCAAGGAGGTTATGGGGTTTACTAAGCTAGAAGTGGGCATTCCAAGGAAAAAATACCTAGGACTACTCAATGTGTCGGGTGCAGTGGTTAAACTCTACCCCTTCTTGTTGGATTTCAAAGGTGTTGACTTGCTCCTTCATCAAATGCAAGCAATAGAGGGGATGAGGTTTCTGAAGAAAAAACTGCATCTAGAACAAGTTCAATATTTTGACTAGGTTGGTGATTTCATTAACTATATCTAGGAGAATGGTGATGAATAAGTTTAAGTCTTTAATTATGGTATAGCCTTATTGCATTTACCTATGGCTTTGTGAAGCAATCTTGTGTGTGGATTTTGGTAGTGCCAGGTGGGTTTTGTGTAGCCTCCATTTGGTCAACTAGTTCTATTTTGGATGGTGGGGAATTAGGGTCTTGGCTTGGGCTAGATTATGTGTAGTCTCCTAGTTGCTAGGGAAGAGGCAAAGCCATTGAATGTGTAGAAAATATAATCTTTTTTGAATATTAATAAAATTATACTCTTATGTAGCAAAAAACAATGTTAGGAATAACTCTAATAAGCCTTCTTTCAACTACATCCATATCTCCATCTACATTCTCATCTTCCTATCCAACCATATATGCTCCTTCATCATCTTCACTATTAGTATCTTCATGTTCCCTACCTCTTTTCATTCCATCTATTGGATTCATTCTTTCTTGCACTCCTCTTAGATTCTTTAGTACCTCATATATTCTTCTTGTTCCTTCTATAGTTGCAACCTCTACCATCCTCCTCCTTAGTGGCATCTGACTACTATAATTCTCCTTCCTTTCCTTTTCCTTCTTACTGTAGTCTTCTTGGCTACAATATCATTTCCTACAAGAACACACCCACAATCACATTCACAGGTCTTCCTTCAACCCCAATCTCAATCCATTGTCTTTCTTCCTAGAGTTGTAGCTACACTCTAATACAATGTTGGCACCTACCTCCTCATAGGAAGCTAAAACCCACTAACACAAGAGTTAGCATGTGTAAAAGAGAGGTTGTGTTGTTATAATCAAGTCACACTACCTCCACAGAGGTATAAACATAGGTTGCACGTAAATAAAATATCTAAGGGGCAGAAAATAAACTGAAAGACAAATAACTATGGTTCTTTCCAAAACAAAACAATTGTTGTAGGTAATAGAAGCTATTGTTAGACGTGGCCAAACCCAATTTATAAATCATAAAATACTCAAAAATTTGGCACAAAAAATGAAACTTTCAAAACAATTTTTTTTTTCACATTTATCATGCACAAACACATGCATTGTTTTAGCAGGACTTGAACAATCTTTAAGCGAATAATTAGTATTCTATTTCACTAATTCATAAAATAATAACATTTACAATCAAACTTTACATATTTACAAATACTGCCATAAAATTGCAAATCTTCTATCTTCCTCTTTCTTGTTCTTGTCTGCTGCGTGTTCCTCTGCTATCCTTTGTTTCTTTTGTTTTAGCCACTCTCTCTTTCTGCTCACTATTATTCTGACCCTTCTTTTCCTCTATTGTATTATTCTAGCAAAACTCTCACAAATCTAGAAAATTCCTCTCAAAAATCCAGCCTAATATGTTGTAGCATTCAAATTCTACCATAAATGTCCAACTAACTCTTTTTTTAGTTCAAATCTTCTTGTTGAGGCTTTCTCTATGCCATTTTTCCTTGCTACTGCTCATATGTGCTTACAGACATATATTTTTGTCTTCATAAATAAGAAAATTTGAACTTTTAAATTTCTAACAACTTCTATACGTGGTAGTGATTAAGAAAATAAAATCATAAATTAGGCTTGGATACAATGCCCCTGCATTAGAATTGGATATGAATTATACATCTTCTTTTATCCCTTCACCTTATTTTCAATTTATGCAATTTACCAAACCCAGATCATGACTATCAATTGTTAAAAATAAAGCGTTTTGAAACAAAAAGAAAGTGTCTCAATCTTGCATGGAAATAAAAATAAAGCAATCTGAGAAAAGAAGATTTTGTGATAGGTAATAAGCATCTATTTTGAGAAGTATCTTTTATATGGAGATAGAGATAAGTTTGCTATGAGATTTTATTAGATATTTCTAAAAAGAAATGCTTTATCTACAGAAGGTTCTCATAGGCAATGTAATATTATATATTGGTAGTTTGAGACTGTCATTTTGAGGTGTGAGAGTTAGTTTGCAAGTCTGTATGTTGTCAGAATGCTGCTGAAATTCCTCTAGGTTGAGTTGAGGTGAAGACTCCTATAAGAACTTACATTGCAAGTGTGCTGTAATCTATTTCAAGATTTGATAATACATTGTGTTGGTTTTGGATTGTAAGGTTTTTCTCCCGAAAGGGTTTTCCCCACATAAATATTGTGTTCATTGTTTATTTTTTGTTATGAATGTGTTTCTAGATTTTTTATAACTATTAGATTAGTTTTAAAGTTTGCATAATATCTCTCCTCAAGATTGGCATAGGAATTTGTTTCCGCTACTCTAATTTCCTTACAAGTGGTATCAAAGCTTGATCATCTTTGGTTTCAGTTGTGGGTTGTTGGGTTTTTTGAGCTAATCAAGGTTTGAGTGGGAGCTTGTGCAGAGGGTATTTTGTGATCTTGCTGCAATTATCTTTTCCAAATGGGGATCATATATTGGACTATCAAGGTAGAGAAGTTTTTCAATACAAACTTTGAAATGTTGAAGTTGAAGATTGAAGATCTGTTGATTGATCAAGATCTATGGGATCATGCAATGGATGAAAATGTCTAGAGGCCTACAGATCTAGCTTTGGTTGCAAAATATGATGTAATGGATAGAAAAGCTAAAGTTCTCATTAGACTATGTCTTGCAGATTCAATCCTGATAAATGTCCACGAAGAACCCACTTCAAAAAATCTTTGGAAGAAGTTGGGTGAGATATACCAAGCTAAATATCTAGTTAATAAGAATTTTTTGAGGAAGAAGTTGTATTCCTTGAGAATGGAAGAAGGTGGATGAATTTCTAAGCATCTAGAAACATTGAATATGCTGGTGACTAAGTTGACCTCAGTTGGGGTTAAGATGGACAAAGAAGAAAGGTGCCAAACTTTGTTGTGTTTGTTGTCAGACTCATGGGACAACCTAATCATGACCACTGGGAGCACTTTTGTCATCTTGAAGCTAGAGGATGATGTTGGTTCTCTATTCTCTGAAGAGATGAGAAGGAAGGTATCTCTAAATGCCAAAGAGGCTTTGAGTGTTTGAGGAAGAAATTTATATCACACAACCAGAGCACTATGTGGTAACAGGTAAAAGAAAGTTGGTTTGTAAGTTAAAGAAATATTTTTTATGGTCTTAAACAAAGTCCTAGGATGTGGTACCAAAAGTTTGATATATATGTGTTGAGTTTGTGATTTGTGTAGTCTAAATCTTATCAATATGTATATTTTAAATCTGATGGTGATTATTACCTTGTAATTGCTTTATATGTTGATGACATGTTTGTTGGGAAAGGCAAAGGTTTGATTGCAAAATTGAAATCTCAACTCTCTGCAAAATTTGAAATGAAAGATCTTGGTGCAAAAAAACACATACTTGGGATGGAGATTAGAAGAGATGGTGAGAACAGAAAGCTATGGCTTGGCCAAAGTAAGTATGTTTGTTCTATTTTGCAAAGGTTTAACATGCAGGAATGTAAACCACTTTGTGTTCCTATTACTTTGGGAATGAAGTTTTCAATTTCATAATGTCCTACATCCCCAGCAAAGATGGAAGAGATGAACAAAGTGCCTTACCAGAGTGTAGTTGGAAGCTTAATGTATGTTATGGTCTGTACAAGACCAGACATTTCCCAAGCAGTTGGAGTTCTTTCTCGTTTTATGTCTAATCCTGGAAGAGTGCATTAGGATGTAGTTAAGAGGGTCTTTAGATATTTTTGGAGTACAACAAAGTACTCTATATGTTTTCATGGTACATGAGATCAACATTCCTTGAGTATTCATGGTTTTGTGGATTCAGATTAGGCTTATGATGTCGATAGCAGAAGGTGCACCAGTGAAAATGTGTTTACTCTTAATGGTGTTGCAATGAGTTGGATGAGCAAGCAATAGGCTATGGTCATTTTTTCCACTACTAAAGCAAAGTACATTTCAGCTACTCAGTCCTGTAAAGAATCCATTTGGATGAAGTGTTTGTGTTCAGATATTGGATTGAAATAGGGTGCAGTTACACTTTATTGTGAGTTAGAGTGCAATTTTCCTTGTGAAGAATCTGACTTTTCATGCTAGGACTAAACACATTGATGTTTAGTATCACTTCGTGAGAGATATGGTCGAAGATGACAGGGGTGAAGTTGGAAAAAGTTGATACAATGGCGAATGTTGTAGATTCATTAACTAAGCCCATGAGCATAGAGAAGTTCAGATGGTGTTCTGAATTAATGGGCCTTTCGATCCCTAACAATTTACTACCTATTTTCTATTGGCTCATGCAAAGTGTTTGACAAGTGGGAGAATGTTAGAAATAAAGCGTTTTAAAATTAAAACATAAAAACAAAAATAAAATGTCTCAATCTTGCATGGAAATAAAAATAAATCAAGCCAAGAAAAGAAGATTTTGTGATAGGTGAAAATTGGCTATTTTGAGAAGTATCTTTCATATGGAGATAAAGATAGGTTTTCTATGAGATTTTATTAGAAATTTCTAAAAATAAATGCTTTATCTCTAGAAGGTTCTCATTTGCAATGTAATATTATATATTGGTACTTTGAGATTGTCATTTTGAGGTGTGAGAGTTAGTTTGCAAGTCTATATGCTGTCAGAATACTGCTGAAATTCCTCTAGATTGAGTTGAGCTGAAGACTCTTGTAAGAACTTTCATTGCAATTGTGTTTTAATCTATTTCAAGATTTGATACTACATTGTGCTAGTTTTGAAGTGTGGGGTTTTTCTCTCGAAAGGGTTTTCCACATGTATATCTTTTGTTCATTGTTTATTTTCTATTATGAATGTGTTTCTAGATTTTCTGTAACTATTAGATCAGTTTTAAATTTTGTATAATATCTCTCCTCAAGATTAGTGTAGGAAATTGTTTCCACTACTCTAATTTCCTTACATCAATCATACTCCTTAGTACTTTGGGTCAAATCACTTTCGCACTATTTGCTCCAACCTCAAGGCTATAGCAAAGTTTTTTAATTGTTTACCATTTTAGATAGGTTGAGTTGGAACTTAATTTGGCACACCGTAGTAGTAGTACCATGCATTATTACAGAAAATTGGCCTAGAAACTCCAATGTTGATTAAGCGGTCATCTAAATGATTCTATGAAGAAGTCTCAATTTCCATATCACACAAACCATCTTGAGTTCCGTCATCTCAACAAGTTGAACATAAACTAAACTCTCCTTTTTCGTAAAGGTCTCATGATCATCTAATTAAGAATCTTAATCTGATCACATGACTCAATACACAAAAAATTCATCTGAACAATGAATTTCAAAAATACCCTCAGATCCTGATGCTCTATGTAAGTTCACTTCAAATGCCTCCAAAATTCATCATAAAGAACTAGTACACCACGTAATGGTTTTGGAGGTTAGAAAATTGGAATTCTAATAGGGTATGTTCCAACACATAGGATATCTACTATAGTGTCATGGCAACAAACTTTATGACCTAGATCATTCCATTGCCTCCTTTTCATGTATGCAAAACAAAAGCTCTAACAATATTCATAGGAAATTCCTTTAACTTTCCAATTCAACATAATTTTACATAATTCACCAACCTGAATATCATCGCTTTTTAGCTCTCCAGATGCTAATAAATTTCATGTAAAACCCTTGCCACCTCATGATAGTACACAAAATGTTTTGTAACAGATTCCTCGTATGATCATTTTGTCTAGATTTCTCATCTACTCAAGCTATCTGCACTCTTAACCTATGTCCAGACAATGCAAGTGGGCAGATCTACTCCTCCAATGCTTTTCCACATGTTTGCAAAATTTGCATATCTCCTAAAGGAACAACTTTATAAGTCAATTTTATTTATATTTCTATCACTAGGAACCTCAAATAACCACCTCTTGATTGCACCCCAATATACTGTTGGGAGGCTGGGGTGCAATAAAATACAAAGTCATTGCTATGACATGATGGACAGAGTAGAATAAACACAGAGCGACAACAAGTCTAAACAGACAAAAATTAACTTTGCATATATTCCTTGTTTTCTTCAAAATACAAAAACTCAGAGGATATTCTCTGATTTACATGAACAAAATAAAACTAAGCTATTTGGACAGATGTCCAATGACTGGGTGCTACACTCACACCTTAAAAACATAAAATGCTCCAATCCTGTAGTTGTAGCTAACAATGCGTTGCGACTGATAAACATTCCTTTTGTGTTGTTGTCGCTTGTACTTTGCTTAACATTCTCTACTTCATATGTTGTTGCAGGGTCACATTCCAATACAAAAACTTGCTTCTACTTTCTTTAACTCCAATGGTTGCAAAGACATTCCTTTTTGTCTTACATTCAGCTCATGAGAATGAGTGCTTCATTAAAAATTCAAAATCACTTAACTCATTAATTGTTGGCAGGCTGCAACAACTATTTCAAACTCAAAAACATGGGCTCCATTTCAAATTCAAATATACCGACCAAAATTAAATGTTGCAGGTTACGTTGGGGGGCAATATGAAATTCTTCATCTGACGTGGGGGATGAGATGTCAGGTCTGCTCGCTGCAGAATAATTAATATTCCAACATATATGACATCATTAGAACTCGTTAGATGAAACCCGCTAGATGAAACCCTGAAGAAAAACCCATGGAAAACAAAAGCGTGTAAAACGCCACAGTTCTACCTTGACAATGAAGAGATCCCTCATCTTAATTAAAGATGCTATGTTCAATTGGATTTTTAACCAATGGAAGAGAATCGACCTCGTTAGTTATACCAAATTCTTAAACTTCGTACCATAATTAAATTATTTTGGAAGATCAAGTATGGCACATATTAATAACCTGGGTAAGGAATTCATCACGGCCACAAAACAAATCATGAGCATCATGTGAAATGTTTGACGTGCTCTGTCATGAGACCTCATTTCCTTCTATACAATTTGCCAAACAGTTTGCACCCCTTGCTATTGATGAAACCAAATTTTCTCAAGGAATTCAGTCAAACAATTGGCGTGCCTTGTAGATGCTTCGACATTTTGGCAAACTATGATATCTGTAAGAATTCGCCTGCATTATCTTTTGATATGCGTTTACTCCCTGATCCAAAATTACAAAATCCGAATTTTAAATATCCAGCAATCGTGGTAGTCACGAAACCGCATTTCTTTAAGGCATTTTGTCAAATAGTTTACGCGCTTTATGCACTACTCCATATCTCACATTCAAAGCCTTTTTCAAAAGTCCCATCTCGGCACAAGCGTAGAGGATTCTGGCAATGGTTTAGGCACATTTGTTCGAGGATTTCTGTCAAACAGGTCACGGACCATATCTGTGGTTCATAACAGCAGATTACTTCAACGCATTTTGTCTCTTATTCCACATTTTCATCGAGGCGTTTGACCATTTGTGATAAAGTTCCGGCTCGAAACCAAATTTCTTTAACAGTTTTGATTAATCAGTTCAAGGAAACATGCCTTGTCTGTTGTTTCACAGTCCATTGAGGTATCCATGTCGAACGAAGCATATCCAAATCTAATTTTTGATTAAAACCCACCTTTCATTATGCCTTGATGGATATCTATACCTGTTTTGCGGCTCCTATTTTGGCACTGACATAGAGGACACCGCAGCAGAGGTTTTGGGATTTTTCTTCGAATCTGCTTGAATGTTTCAACAGTTATTTCATTGCATCATTTTATGCATATGGCGTTCAAAACTTCTTAGACGCATCGGTTCGAGGCGGAATAATATTTTGCACGAAGTACAATCCGAATTCAGAACCCGGAAAACAGTTTGAATGAAGTGCAGTTTGCAATGCAGAGCCCAACTCTACAATGCAATTTGAGGGTTCGGGACTCTTTTGTAATTTGGGTTAACCCCCACAGTTGCAAACCGAACTTCGAATGCTTACGAAATTTGCAGTTTTCTATTTTGCATTTTTCATCTCAACGCCGAGGTCCAAATTACAATTGCCTGCGAAATCAATTGTAATGTTAGAATTCAAATATTTTTGCTTTAATCAACAAATTAAAATGTTTTATAAATCTAAAATTTTAGATATGAATTTAATTTAATTTTTCTTTTTTCCTTTTTATACTACAAGGGTGTAGCCCAGCGGCCTAGCAGCCCATATCTTGGGTACCTGAGGATATGAATTTAAAAGTTTAATTTGTTAAAAGTTTAATTTGTTAAAAGTTTAAATTTAAAAAATTGAACTTTGAATTTCTAATATTAAAACATATTCATTCTTTTAAAATTTAATATTTTAAAAACTATTGTATCAGAAATATAAAATTTAAATCATGATAAATTTATCATGTACATTACATTTTTCTGAATTTGAATGTAATATGTATTTTACTTTAGATTCACTATCAATATTTTTGTGAAACAATATAGATTCAAACAAAATTACTTTGATGGATTAGAATTTAATGACCCTTCAAACATTTTGGTGATTAAATCTAATTTTGAAAGGAACTCTTGAATTGGAAATTTTAACAACCAACTCAGCATGCTAGCTCAATGGCACATTAGAATTCTAGGGCTTTAAATATAATTGCATATGCGTTCTCTTAAATTTGAAACTACAATTGAAAGACCAATGAAGGTTGCATTGTAGATTGAAAGTCACCTTTGATGCCACAAAACAATATGAAATTTTTTAAGGTGTTGTTGGTTATTTTTTTAGAACCAAACTTATTCTTCCCATAGACCTATGAACTTGCCAGGAACAATTATCAGTAGGGGTAAGGATTGGCCAACACATGAGTAAAGTTTTTTAGGTCTTCACTTCTTCACTTCGGGCTCTGTAAAACCCAGGAGGGTAATCCTAATCAATGTGTATGTAGATGCTAGTGTGTATTAGTATCAAACACAAGATGAATAGACGATTCTCCGTTAATGTTTGATAGACACAATATCCTAAAGATTTGGCTAACCTTCAAGATAGTGACTAACCTAAACAAGAGAAGATATAATTCATTAAATTCCCACACACTCAGAAAGAACTTTATAAGTGATTTGATTATATTTTGTGATTAATAGTTGAATCGGTCACCACAATTGGAGTATGATTACTTTGCTAAACTAGTGCCATATTCTTAGAATAGAGTCAAACCAGATACCCATATAACTAGATAAAAATTTTGTATTTAACAATGCCCAAAGCTTTGAAAATATTGCATTACAATACTTCCATTAGTCATTTCCATAATTTACTTCTTACTAGCATCCTCACACAAGATTTATTTCAAACCCACTGTTACACTCAAGCATTTTCATACATTCATTGAATGGATAAGCAAGAATAAAACATCACATCTATTGGAAACCAACAGAGACAAATAAGATAACCAATGATTATATTATTCATGGTCTATGTAACCTGTACATAGGAGAGTAATATATAGAAATTTTATGCTATTCTACTATATGCATTGTCATTGTCATTACCAAAACCATATGTATATCAATTGACTTTTTCTAGAACATCTTACTGGAAAGTTCATTATCTATTTCGGTTATGTGGGTAACTTCTTGAAAAAAGAACTACCTACCAACCTCTCTCTATAACCAGCCTTGAAATCTCTTTTATAGAACAAGGGAGCAACAAGCATCACGTTGAATTACACTTACATTTCACTTTCATTCCAAAATGAATTTCAATAGAAAGTGGAAATATTCCCCAATTGGTTGCAAGTAATCATGTGTATGTTAGGGGAGAGAAAAACAAAACCCCCAAAAACCATTAGCCAGAACAAACCCACCATTCTTCAAAAGTGCCGCTATTGTAGCATCAACAACATGTAGGTTCATTCCATCCTTAGAAACGTCACCATCAACATCAAAAGGAAAAGTAAATAGAGACCCATATCATAATACACTAGCCAAAGAAAACAAGATCACCCAAAGGATCAAAAACCTGATCATCCATTGAGAAAAGGAATAGAATGCTACTTTTCTTTGTCATCAGCAAAGTAAGTGTGCCCTCTTAGTGTCCTTATTGTAAGTGGAGTAGCCATCACTACCTCATCTTCAGAATCAACCCAATCCTTCATAGTCGTGAGATATTGACGATAACCAAAATCAGTCTCGTCTCCACTGTCAGAGGAATAATCTGAGACTTCAATGGGAGAATGATGATGTCCCATGTAAGTTCAGTGATACCTATTCCTTCTTCCAGCTTCCCTTTCTGGCCTCTCAACCTTCTTCTCCTTTCCTTTGGCTAATTCATCTGAGATAATTCAACCTCTTAGATGATAGGCACGTTTGAGGACACCCTGTGTAGAATTTTTGGTAGCTCTTGCTTTCTTCTTTGGTGTCACAGGGAGCTCTGGAATATCTCGTTCACCTTGGGGAGAAGTGCCATGAGATTCAAAAGGGTTGAGCCTCTTTGAATTGTGGATTGGGATGATGTTCACACCCACCTTTCTCATTTCCTCACTTAGCAACTTATCAAATTTTCCCAGAATAAAAATATCACCCTACTAAGAAATAACAAGCTCAAAATCACACTTACTCTCAGACACCCAATTCTCTTAAACAAGTAGATGGTTTGAATAATCAAGCAGATGACCTTCATTAAATAGAGCAACTAGTGTGTGTCTGCATTAATTTTCCAAGAAAGCTTGTGCGAGAACACTAGCAATCAATTACCCTGATTTTGAATCTTAGTCGTTGATCATACCCTTAAGTGAATTAACAAATAATTAATCAAGATGATTAATATGACAAAAATAGAAGCATGCATTTGATACTTGTTCCCAATCAAGAAACTCGAGTGAGATAAGCATCTATTTAATTTGCATATTAACCATACACTTAGTGTTTAACCGACTTGTTGTGTCACATTTACCCGCTCGCCCATGAGAATTAATTTTCTTGCAATTGATCACAGTAAGACAGCAGGGAGCAATCATGATTTATCTTTAGAATATTGGCTTATACTCTGTCTTACCTCAATTTCACCCTCCCATGTGTACTAGCTCCTGATAGATTTGACGACCACAAGCATGTTTACAAATTTCATGGCTCTAGGAAAATTCATCGCCAACAATTCACCGTGGGAAAATTCACCACCATGACAAATTTATCATGGGAAAATTCACTACCATGAAAAATTCACCACCAAGTAAAGTTCACCGCCAACAATTCATCAAGGCGAAAAATTAACTGCCATTAATGTTTTTTAATATATATTTTAAAAATTTTGATTTTTTTTTTTTTGCAAAAGAATAATTTGGTATATGATAATAAAAAATTAATCGTATAACTTTAGAGAATTTTATTTATGATAATAAAAATAAAAATATTTTCAATATATTTTATCATATATTTTTCAATATATGATAATAAAAATAAAATAAAAATCAATATATTTTATCATGATAAAAATAAAAAATACATTGATTAACTTAATTTTAATATCATAAATAAACACATGGAAAAAAAAATTGTATATATAATATTTTATATAAAATAAAAAAAATTCCATTGTTTCATGATACAATATTGTATAATATTTATTTTTTAAAATATTTTGTTTATGTTTATTGTATAAAATAAAGGAACACATGGAAAAATAAAAATTTGTATATATAAATAAACACATGGAAAAATAAAATAATATTTGAAGTAGAAATTAAAGTAAGTAATTTATTTTTCTTTTAACTTTTTATGAAAATTAGTGCATAATTTTCATAAAATTATTTTTTTAAAAAAATCAAAGTTCTCAAAATATATATTAAAAAACATTAATGCAGTTAATTTTCCCCTTCGGTGAATTGCTAGCAGTGAATTTTACTTAGCGGTGAATTTGTCATGGTGGTGAATTTTCCCATGATGAATTTTTCATGGTAGTGAATTTTCCCATGGTGAATTGTTGGCGGTGAATTTTCCATTGGTGAATTGCTAGAGATGAATTTTTCGTATGCCAAATTTCACATGCGTGCCTAAGATTTAGTTCTAATTTAGCACCATTTTTGTCTTAGAATGGTCTCGACCAATATCTCCAGTAACCTCTATGTTTACCAAAAAACTTTGAAGTCTTTTGCAATAGTCTGCATGGCACTTGGCTACATGCTCGTTGAAGAATATGGGACAAAAGTGGGCCCCTCATGGGATGGCAGGGAGTCATCAAGCTTTACCCGTCACTCACCATCAACCATCAATTTTCTTCCTTACACAACAGTTATGGTCATTAGAACTTGGTGGGTTTCTCAACAAGTGATAGGTGTTGCCCCACTCGCTAGCCCATCTAACTATCTTTCCTTACTGTTGTAGATGGACGGGCACATGGGGAATGGTCCTGATGAGAACATGTGTTGCAGTGATCATATCAGAGCATAGGTTCATACACTGGGCACTATGTGTGCTCACTATGTAACCTTGCGTTTAGTCCCTAGAGTATAGAGTTTCATTTTTTTTTGTTGTGTTTGTTGTGAACACAAGTTTCTTCCGTTAGCCGGTCTTAGGGAAATGGTGCAGGAAATTGATGGGAATGGATAAGACCCTTGGTGTAGAGCGCAATGCACCGATATCCTTCTTGTCAAGGATGCACTATGAACCCTTGTGTCATTGTGTGATGTGGTTTCCAATGATGTGAGTTATGTGTGTGGTTTGTGGCGTGGTCTCTGCGTGGTTGTTGTGTGCTTACTCTTATCTATTTAATGGCTTCCCGGAGTAAGCCATATCCTTGAGGGGGAGGATGTAATACCCCCATGTTACTAATACTTGTATTATTATTTGTTACTCTTATGTGTGAGCTTGATTCTAGTTTCTAATGGTGATTAGTTCACTGTCTTAGTGTGTGAAGATGTCTCATGTATTAGGGAATGTTATTTTCTTTTGTTTACCGGCTTCCAGGAGTAAGCCGATTTTATGAGGGGGAGGATGTAATACCCCTCCTCTTACTGGTAGGATTTAGTATTTTTCAATGCGTTTGTTTGCCACTTGTGACTATGATGTTACTGTTAGTGTGTGATTTGGTTAGTTAGACTTTTGATGATGATGTTATTCCATTAGTAGACATGATTATTTCATATGACATTGTGGTTGGTAATGTTAGTTGATTTTCAGAATTATGATATGATGCAGTGATTTAATTAGATATGTTATGAAATGATTGTTAGTTAGAAATGTTGATTTATTGGTTATATTATAATTGTTAGAATAGGTGTGATGAAGGACAATATGGCATCACTCATTCACGAGTGCCCTGCTATGTTGCGATTCCTTCTCGCAATGCACTATTTGATTTAATGCTTTGATTTTATATATATGTATGCACATGTACACAACTTCACTTGTATGTAGGATTTGCAGGTACAAGTCTCGATTCCACCTGCTTCGGCAGGACAGGGCGAGCACCAAATAACCCAACGGTTAAATGTTGAAACAAAGGTGACGATGAAGTCCTCCCGTTCCATGATGTCAGGTCGTCTTGTTTGTTTGGTATTGTTTACTTTGTGTAATTGTCATCATTTGTGTTTTGTGTTATGTGTTTTGTCGTATTTTGTCAGGGTGGCATTTTATAAATTATGATTTATTTTAATGATGGAAGTAATTGGTCGTTTTAATGTTAGATTAAATTCTTTTAAATATTTAGATGATTTAATTATTTTTGAAAATCATATATTGAAATTAAATAATAATTAAATATTAAATGTGTCTTAATTATTTTAATCAATTATTTGGTGGTGGATAATTATTAGAATAATTTATTTAAAATAAATAAGTAATGTGATGTGCAAGTAAAGTTGCAAAAATAGAAATAAAAGCAATAAAACAAATAAAAGAATAAAAAGATTGTGTGAGCCAATAGGAATAGAGATCTGGGAAAAGCTAGCTTTTAAAGAATTGATTTTCTTTTAATTTTGATTTTTTTGAGAGTTTTTGGAAGAAATGGAGAATATCTTTTATTGAATTAGGTATTTTGCAAGTTTTTTAGACACAGAGAATTAGGGATACAGAAGTTGCACAAGTATTTGGGTTATGTATCTTTGAATCTGAAGAGATTAGTTTTGAATTCTTTGCTATTATTTGAGGAGAGTTCTAGGAAGGAAATTTGTCTTCAATCTGTTACTGGTGTTGTCTTGGAAAGTTCTTTCTGGATTAACAATTGGAATCGAGTTCGAGGGAAAAAGTCTGCAAAGGAGATTTGGAAGCATGAATAGGAACTCTTCGAGGACATCGGAATCAAGCAGGCATCTTCAGTCTTTCGAATAAGCGTTGGACATTAGGTTCTTCTTCTTATACTTTCTTTCTAGTATTTTTCTTTCATCTTTGTGCTTCAGAGAAAACAAAACAAAATTTAGTAAATATGGTTTATGTGAAGAAAGGAAAATAAACTGTTATTCGAATTAAAAATTAGTGAAGGATCTTAGACCAGAAATCAAGAAAAATATAGTTATTGTACTGTTCTCAAATTTGTCAAAAACAAAAGAAAACCTGATCATCTGAAATTTCCAACTCAACAAAAATAGGATTTTAGGAAAATGATATCTTTGTTGATAATAATAAATCTTGGGGTTCTAGATATGTAATTATTTAAGTATGGTTGAATCTATTTATTTCTCTGTATTTTCCCTTTATTCTGTTATCGGTTATTTATCCTCTGTTCTTTATTCAGTATATTAATATATATATATATATTGACTTATATTGTTTTATATATATATATTAAATTTTTTGTCGGCCGTACACCTAACATCAAATAAATTTTATAATTTTTGGATTCTGTATAAAGGCTTTGTCTGTGTTTATTTCATTGAAGTTTATTTAAAAAAAAAACACGTGCATGGAATTTTAATATTAAAAATTTCTTTTATAAAAAAAAAAGAAGACAAAAAAATTAAATGTTAATGTTTTGTTTTAAAAAGTGTATTGTGGGAAGGGAGGGACGGCGCAGCCATACCTCCCCACCCCTCTCCCTGCGCACTGGCTGCGGGTATAGCAGTCACATTGACTGTTGTGCGCAGTCCTATGGATTGCGCCCAGCCATAGGGCCCGTGACCTTTTATTAGGTTAAGTTTTTTTTTTTATATATTAGATTTGATATATATTTTAAATATATTTGATAAATTTTAAATAATATTAATATATATATATATATAATTAATGTTATTTTTATTATTTGATGAGTACTTAATTTAATAAATATAACAATTATATTTAATTTATTTAATTTATTGAATATAATAATTATAATTTATTTCACTATTAAATATAATAATTGCAATATATCCAAAATGAAGTTTTGATTATTTTTATTTAATATTTGTTTTGTTAGTTTATAACGTAATTGTATTATAGTTTAAAGGTTAATTTGTATTGTTGTGTAAATAAAGGGTATTATTTTTTATGGGTTGAACGAATCCTTTAAACTGGTATTTACTTTAATTTGTTATTGTGGAAATTATTATTGTACGAGATGTAATTGGGATTATTTTTAAACTTTGGATTATTTTTAGCATTCTGGATGTAATAGGAATGTTTAATGAAATTGAGTTAAATTGTGATTTTGGTTATGTAATCGAGCGAGTCATTTTCCTTATCTATGAAATCATGCGGTCTTGTTACTATCTTCTTTTCTTTATGGTTGTAAATTTCACTCGTCATGTGGGAACCCTGTTGTCAAATTGTGAAAACCTTGTTCCAGAGGCTTGTCATTTAGAGTGTTATTCTCCTCTTGATTATGTTCTTGAGCGTTATTGGTTTTACGTGTGGAAGGGTTGAACAGTTTCGTAAGACTTTTGATTATGAGTGATGCGAGAGGGTTAATACCTTGCATGGTTCTTGTGTTAGTATTATGTTCTTCATGTTATAGTTCAACCCTTGCTTAGTTTTGATTATGTTAGGGGTCATAGGGAGAGTGGCTCTTCGTGGGCGCCGACACCTCAGTTGGAGGAAGTGCTAGGGGAACCCACGTAAGAGTAGTTAAACAAGTGATAACCTAAAAATAGAATTTAGGGGGATGGGTAGTAAAACACACAAGATAATTAAAACTGGATTCCTCATCTATGCATTAGGGCTACCATAGACTAGTGATAGACTGAGTAGGCCGTGGTTGGCAAAGTCATAGTCTCATCTTCATGAGAGATTATTGGCTCTACATTAGCTACCCTATGGTGCCGGCGCCTTAGTTAGGAGGAAGGGCCAGGTGATCCATAGATGGGTGTCGGTGCCTCAGTTGGAGGAAGTGCCAGGGGATCCCATGAGAGCTATGCGATGACCCTCCCCATTTGACACCCTTGTGCCTTGTTGTAGTTGCCTCTGGATATTGTTATATTTATGTTGTTTCTAATTTTAGGGCTAGGGGATCCATAGATGGGTTCCGGCACCTCAGTTGGAGGAAGTGCCAGGGGATTCCATGAGAGCTATGCGATGACCCTCCCCACTTGACACCCGTTTGACTTGGTTCTTGTTGCCTATGCTATTGTGTCTTGAATGGTTGTTTTAGATTTATTATGGAATCATGTTCTTTTTATTGTTTCAGATTTATTTGGAGATGTACTTTGGATGTTGTTTCGGTTCTTCTGGATATTGTAATCTTCGTGTTGTCTCTGATTCTTGTGAATTTTGATTTTGATTTTATTTAGTCACTTGTATAATTGGTGATGCTTTGTTTAATTGCGATGAGTTTCATAGTTTTAATTTGTTATGTGATTTGTGAACGTTGAAGGTTGTTCATTGTATGCTTCGAGTTGTACTTGTTTTGTATCATGCTGTTATTGAGTCAGTTTGACATTCATGGTTGGGTTCACTTCCTCGTCACCTCTGAGCACGGGGGGTGAGTTACTTGTAATTCACATGGTTGGGTGGAACGTGCTCCGCACCCGTTGGGTTCCCTATCAGCATCCTGTCTTCTCAGCATTTCCGGTTGGAGTTGTACCAACATTCACCTTGTATTTCATATTTAATTATTCTTGTATCAATCCCCATGTTGGGAATTTCAATGTATTTCAATTATCAGAGATTGTAATGTAACATTGAAACAATGATGTAATAGTTAGGATCATTTGTAACTCTATTAAGAGATTTATCATGGATGTATTATGTGATGTGTATTATACTCGCATCATGGTTATTGGATGTATCATTGTTTATGGTTATTATAAAGTTATTGGTTATGTTGTAATCTTTATATTTTCTTATGTTTAGTTGTTGCGATGTAACCTCGCGTGCCTCAGAGAACACACTTAATGCAAATAATTTTTTTTTTTTAAATAATAAAAGTAAACATGCAATGACAATGTAATACCCCTCCTCTTACTGGTAGGATTTAGTATTTTTCAATGCGTTTGTTTGCCACTTGTGACTATGATGGTACTGTTAGTGTGTGATTTGGTTAGTTAGACTTTTGATGATGATGTTATTCCATTAGTAGACATGATTATTTCATATGACATTGTGGTTGGTAATGTTAGTTGATTTTCAGAATTATGATATGATGCAGTGATTTAATTAGATATGTTATGAAATGATTGTTAGTTAGAAATGTTGATTTATTGGTTATATTATAATTGTTAGAATAGGTGTGATGAAGGACAATATGGCATCACTCGTTCGCGAGTGCCCTGCTATGTTACGATTCCTTCTCACAATGCAGTACTTGATTTAATGCTTTGATTTTATATATATGTATGCACATGTACACAACTTCACTTATATGCAGGATTTGCAGGTACAAGTCTCGATTCCACCTGCTTTGGCAGGATAGGGCGAGCACCAAATAACCCAACGGTTAAATGTTGAAACAGAGGTGACGATGAAGTCCTCCCGTTCCATGATGTCAGGTCGTCTCGTTTGTTTGGTATTGTTTACTTTGTGTAATTGTCGTCATTTGTGTTTTGTGTTATGTGTTTTGTCGTATTTTGTTAGGGTGGCATTTTATAAATTATGATTTATTTTAATGATGGAAGTAATTGGTCATTTTAATGTTAGATTAAATTCTTTTAAATATTTAGATGATTTAATTATTTTTGAAAATCATATATTGCAATTAAATAATAATTAAATATTAAATGTGTCTTAATTATTTTCATCAATTATTTGGTGGTGGATAATTATTAGAATAATTTATTTAAAATAAATAAGTAATGTGATGTGCAAGTAAAGTTGCAAAAATAGAAATAAAAGCAATAAAACAAATAAAAGAATAAAAAGATTGTGTGAGCCAATAGGAATAGAGATATGGGAAAAGCTAGCTTTTAAAGAATTGATTTTCTTTTAATTTTGATTTTTTTGAGAGTTTTTGGAAGAAATGGAGAATATCTTTTATTGAATTAGGTATTTTGCAAGTTTTTTAGACACACAGAGAATTAGGGATACAGAAGTTGCACAAGTATTTGGGTTATGTATCTTTGAATCTGAAGAGATTAGTTTTGAATTCTTTGCTATTATTTGAGGAGAGTTCTAGGAAGGAAATTTGTCTTCAATCTGTTACTGGTGTTGTCTTGGGGAGTTCTTTCTAGATTAACAATTGGAATCGAGTTCGAGGGAAAAAGTCTGCAGGGGAGATTTGGAAGCATGAACAGGAACTCTTCGAGGACATCAGAATCAAGCAGGCATCTTCAGTCTTTCAAATAAGCATTGGACATCAGGTTCTTCTTCTTATACTTTCTTTCTAGTATTTTTCTTTCATCTTTTTGCTTCAGAGAAAACAAAACAAAATTTAGTAAATATGGTTTATGTGAAGAAAGGAAAATAAACTGTTATTTGAATTAAAAATTAGTGAAGGATCTTAGACCAGAAATCAAGAAAAATATAGTTATTGTACTGTTCTCAAATTTGTCAAAAACAAAAGAAAACCTGATCATCTGAAATTTCCAACTCAACAAAAATAGGATTTTAGGAAAATGATATCTTTGTTGATAATAATAAATCTTGGGGTTTTAGATATGTAATTATTTAAGTATGCTTGAATCTATTTATTTATCTGTATTTGCCCTTTATTCTGTTATCGGTTATTTATCCTCTGTTCTTTATTCAGTATATTAATATATATATATATATATATATTGACTTATATTGTTTTATATATATATATTAAATTTTGTGTCGGCCGTACGCCTGACATCAAATAAATTTTATAATTTTTGGATTCTGTATAAAGGCTTTGTCTGTGTTTATTTCATCGAAGTTTCTTTAAAAAAAAACACGTGCACAAAATTTTAATATTAAAAATTTCTTTTATAAAAAAAAAAAGAAGACAAAAAAATTAAATGTTAATGTTTTGTTTTAAAAAGTGTATTGTGGGAAGGGAGGGACGGCATAGCCGTACCTCCCCACCCCTTTCCCTTCGTGCTGGCTGCGGGTACAACAGTCAATGGACTGCTGTACGCAGCAATCCGTAGGACTGCTACGCACATCAGTCACATTGACTGCTATGCGCAGTCCTATGGACTGCGCCCAGCCATAGGGCCCGTGACCTTTTATTAGGTTAAGGTTTCTTTTTTTTTATATATTAGATTTGATATATATTTTAAATATATTTGATAAATTTTAAATAATATTAATATATATATATATATATATATAATTAATGTTATTTTTATTATTTGATGAGTATTTAATATAATAAATATAATAATTATATTTAATTTATTTAATTTATTGAATATAATAATTATAATTTATTTCACTATTAAATATAATAATTGCAATTTATCCAAAATGAAGTTTTGATTATTTTTATTTAATATTTTTTTTGTTAGTTTATAATGTAATTGTATTATAGTTTAAAGGTTAATTTGTATTGTTGTGTAAATAAAGGGTATTATTTTTTATGGGTTGAACGAATCCTTTAAACTGGTTTTTGCTTTAATTTGTTATTGTGGAAATTATTATTGTACGAGATGTAATTGGGATTATTTTTAAACTTTGGATTATTTTTAGCATTCTGGATGTAATAGGAATGTTTTATGAAATTGAGTTAAATTGTGATTTTGGT
This sequence comes from Sequoia sempervirens, assembly GCA_007258455.2. Taxonomy (NCBI): domain Eukaryota; kingdom Viridiplantae; phylum Streptophyta; class Pinopsida; order Cupressales; family Cupressaceae; genus Sequoia; species Sequoia sempervirens. The sequence continues at coordinate 1,083,464,178 of VDFB02271358.1, read as the reverse complement.
TATGTAATCGAGTGAGTCATTTTCCTTATCTATGAAATCATGCGGTCTTGTTACTATCTTCTTTTCTTTATGGTTGTAAATTTCACTCGTCATGTGGGAACCCTGTTGTCAAATTGTGAAAACCTTGTTCCAGAGGCTTGTCATTTAGAGTGTTATTCTCCTCTTGATTATGTTCTTGAGCGTTATTGGTTTTACGTGTGGAAAGGTTGAACAGTTTTGTAAGACTTTTGATTATGAGTGATGCGAGAGGGTTAATACCTTGCATGGTTCTTGTGTTAGTATTATGTTCTTCATGTTATAGTTCAACCCTTGCTTAGTTTTGATTATGTTAGGGGTCAAAAGGAGAGTGGCTCTTCGTGGGCACCGGTGCCTCAATTGGAGGAAGTGCCAGGGGAACCCACGTAAGAGTAGTTAAACAAGTGATAACCTAAAATTAGAATTTAGGGGGATGGGTAGTAAAACACACAAGATAATTAAAACTGGATTCCTCGTCTATGCATTAGGGCTACCGTAGACTAGTGATAGACTGAGTAGGCCGTGGTCGGCAAAGTCATAGTCTCGTCTTCATGAGAGATTATCGGCTCCGCATTAGCTACCCTATGGTGCCGACGCCTTAGTTAGGAGGAAGGGCCAGGTGATCCATAGATGGGTGTCGGTGCCTCAGTTGGAAGAAGTGCTAGGGGATCCCATGAGAGCTATGCGATGACCCTCCCCACTTGACACCCTTGTGCCTTGTTGTAGTTGCCTCTGGATATTGTTATATTTATGTTGTTTCTGATTTTTGGGCTAGGGGATCCATAGATGGGTGTCAGCACCTCAGTTGGAGGAAGTGCCAGGGGATTCCATGAGAGCTATGCGATGACCCTCCCCACTTGACACCCGTTTGACTTGGTTCTTGTTGCCTATGCTATTGTGTCTTGAATGGTTGTTTTAGATTTATTATGGAATCATGTTCTTTTTATTGTTTCAGATTTATTTGGAGATGTACTTTGGATGTTGTTTCGGTTCTTCTGGATATTGTAATCTTCGTGTTGTCTCTCATTCTTGTGAATTTTGATTATGATTTTATTTAGTCACTTGTATAATTGGTGATGCTTTGTTTAATTGCGATGAGTTTCATAGTTTTAATTTATTATGTGATTTGTGAACGTTGAAGGTTGTTCATTGTATGCTTCGAGTTGTACTTGTTTTGTATCATGCTGTTATTGAGTCGGTTTGACATTCATGGTTGGGTTCACTTCCTCATCACCTCTGAGTACGGGGGGTGAGTTACTTGTAATTCACATGGTTGGGTGGAACGTGCTCTACACCCATTGGGTTCCCCATCAGCATCCTGTCTTCTTAGCATTTTCGGTTGGAGTTGTACCAGCATTCACCTTGTATTTCATATTTCATTATTCTTGTATCAATCCCCATGTTGGGAATTTCAATGTATTTCAATTATCAGAGATTGTAATGTAACATTGAAACAATGATGTAATAGTTAGGATCATTTGTAACTCTATTAAGAGATTTATCATGGATGTATTATGTGATGTGTATTATACTCGCATCATGGTTATTGGATGTATCATTGTTTATGGTTATTATAAAGTTATTGGTTATGTTGTAATCTTTATCTTTTCTTATGTTTAGTTGTTGCGATGTAACCTCGCGTGCCCTAGAGAACCAAGTGTGTTAATGCTATGTAATATGTTATGTGGTTATGGTTTAATGTCATTGCATGTTTACTTTTATTATTTAAAAAAATAAAATTATTTGCATTAAGTGTGTTCTCTGGGGTTTGCACGGCGGGCATTACAGATCATCATTGATCTTAATTTGAACTATGTCTGCCAACTTTCTAGAGTTATTGGTCCCACCATCTGACAGTAAAATAACATGAAATGAACCAACACGGGCACATGGGGAGTAGTCAAGATGTGGCCAAGTCTTCAAATCTGCAACTGTTGATCTTCGTTGAATGGCGCCAGCTACTTTCACTAAAGAGATTGGGCCTACCCATACACTAGACACGTGGTTGAAGCCCGTTAGCACATGTGAATAAAATAAGAAGGAATAAATTAGAGCGGGCACACAGGGAATGGTTGGGATCAACTTCTGACGATCGAATGACCAACATGAAATCCTAATTTTGTACATATGAAAAAAGTTAATCTTAAAAGGGGGCCACCTCTAGGAAAATGAGAACTTGACCCATAAAGGACGAAGGCTAAGGATTTAAGTCTTTATAAAATTAATCCTCCACCATAGGAGAATTTAATACTGGAAAAGGATCAAGGTGACCGATAGACCTAAAATCAGGGGACCAGTGACTATAACGACATCAATGGCATAAGAGATAACTTAGACAATCGGAGACCAAGAATATCAGGTCAATGTAAATTTAAAATGAGCAAGGGTTTTAACAACATAAAAACCCTAACACAATGATGAGGAACACAACCTTAAGCCAAAAACAAGGGTTCGAACCAAATTTTGCACAATTGTATAATGGAACTAAGAAAAATTTGAGGGGTTCCATCAAGTGTGACATTAAATTCAATTGGTTGCATGACCAACTGAAAACGTGAAAGCGTTCAACACAACCATACAATGAAAAGACACTCAAATGATAACTACTACAAAAAAGTAATTTTATGAATCAACATCATAAGAATATCACTCACTTCAATGACTAAAAGCTACACACTGACACCTATTCTTTTGCAACATCCTAGGAATATATAACATTAATTGTGATTAAATATTTGAATTATTTTGGTGATGAATATATGTGTGTGGGAATATGAAATGAGACTTCCACTACAATGAGAAATTTCAATTGCATGAACATGCTTCTTGTAATAGGAGTGACAACAACCTATTATACTTAAAAATTGGGAGAACATGTGCATTGAAAAAAAGTGACACCATGAAAGAAAGCAATGAGAAATTACAAGTTGACAAATACATCAAGTAAAGGATAAGGCACAAGTAAACATAAAAAATACAATGGCCTAAAAAGCTAAATGTTTTAAAGTATTAAGAGGACTTATGAAAAGACAACTCAAGTGATGACTTATGACATTAGTGATTTCCTTTCTCAAACAAACTGAGATGATTGAAGCCAATTTGAAATTCAAACATTACCAAGAGTCTCTTGAGAACTTGGTCACTTATTTAATCAAATGATACAAATTCTTGTAACATAACCCTAAATCTAGAAAGCAACATAGTGAAAAGCAACCAAGAAAACTTAAAATTTTTAAATATCATTTATTTAATGACCAATTCACACATTCCAAGGTGTTTTATTTGGATAAATTCATAATTCTTATAAATAAATTTGATAGCTAAAACTAAACCAAATGATTATTCTCACTCAAGATCTAAATATATGATAGAAACACAACTGAACTTGTTAATTCTAGACCAAAACATGAAAGTATGAATGCAAACTAGGAAAAAAGTTAAGGGGTCTCCAAAATAGAAGTATATAGGTGTGTTTTGTTTCCACCATAAATTTTCCTACCTTTAAATAAAAAATAAAATATTTTTCTTACATGAGGCCATTACAAATGCATAATAATGGTAAAATTTATCCCAAATTAGTGGACTCCTTAGTCCTTACTAATAATAGTGATCACATGTTAAGTTGTCAAATTGATCATCAATTTCACTTTCAAAGACTTCATTCACATTGGTTGATTCATAATGAATTTGCAATATGAAGATAACTTCAGCTATAACTATCAAAATTAAATGTTCATAGGTACATAGAGTTATGTTCATAGAAAATTTAGAATAGATCAATTTTATAATGAAATTTACACATATTTCACTCCATTATATGCACATGATTATTTCCCTTCTCTTCTCCATAATACTTAGCTATTAACCGACTCAAATACCATAATTTATGAATTTAATATTCATTTAAGTAGAGTTACTCTTTTCATATGCTAGTGTGTTTATGATTTAATATGAATCATTTAATTGTTAGGAAACAACTCGACTACTAGCCAAGTGTCTATAACACCAATATAAAGTTGTCTTTGGTTTCAATCTAGGAATAGATCTATTGCTAGCTAAGCATACATAGCTCATTAGAGGTTAAGTAAATCACCCCAAATCAATGAGACATATAATTTTAAAAGTTTTAATTTTTATCATTATGTTAGCAATAAATCTTACGTTTAGGTTCAACTCCATTGTGGTAATCAAATTTTCATTTCTTTTAATTTGATTCATCATTTTACATTTTTACCTTGGTATTGAGGTTGTAGTGAACTTACATGGTAAACTCAAGATCATTTAATATATGGACATAAATAGATGAAAAGGTATGGAAAATACATCTTGTAATCAATTAGAAGTTCTTCAGCCATGAAAAAATTACACATTTACATCAAATATTGGTGAAGCCAATGTTTTAGAAATAAACCTATGATGAATGAAGGAATAACCAATAGTGAAAACATCTAGGAAGTGCACTCAAATCTATCTATAATTCATGTATGATCTAGTCAATTAAAACTAATTGACAATGATGAGGGTAGAGAAATATTAATAGGACAATGACATAAAAAAATATCTAAAGAAGCCAAAAATAAGAAAAACAAGAAAGGAGCAAGTGAAAAATATGAAAAAGATCAAGGAAATAAAAAAGAAAAAAAATATTTCTACCCTTCCCAACTATCAGAAACTTGATATTTTATTGATATAGTTAGTAAAGCTCCCATCGAGCTTAACTTGAAAATGATGAGATTGAGCCACCTAGGTTCATACTATAAATGGTTTGTATGAAAAATTAAGAGCTCATTGAGTTTGTCATCCTCATGCTCTATTGGCAAGCATGTTCTTATTCTAGAATCTCCATAACCAAAATAGAAAGAAGGTTTTTATTTAATTTCCTTTTGATGCAAACACATACACCCTCCTAGTAAACTAAGTTACTACCCTTCAAATTATTGAATTTTGAATTAGGATGAAAATTCATAATGTCTACTTGTACATAATATCATTTTTTTTGTGGAAAGTGACATAATATAACTTTAATGTTTCTTAACATAAAATATTGAAAAATAAACATAATTTTATGTAAGGGAGGGTTTAGATAAATATTGTTTACTAATTTCATACATCAAATAAATCCATATATTTTCATGTGTTATACTCCTCATTTTATTCTTCTCAAGTCAAATTATTTTTTTTGTTGTTTACATGCACATCAAACACAAAGTAATAAGTAAACTTTGCATTCATTTAATTTGAATCAATAAAAAATTCTTTTATACTCATTTTTTCCACTAAACTTATTTTCTAACTTTATTGAATTCTTCGGTATCTCACTATTGGTTTCATCACTGGATTTAACTATATTTACTCTTTCACTTTCATGCGAGATAATAAAAAATAACATGATCTTTATAAATGTTTATATTGGTCATGAAAGGAACAACATAAAGAAATTATTGATTACTTGTTGAGATTGTTGTCACATCAAAATGTATTTGTTTTTTATAGGTAATAAATAATATTGATCAATTTAGGCCCTTATATTTATTCAAATAAAAGATAATTTTTGGTTGCATTGATTTATTTAAGGGTTGAAAAATGTATAATCTTGTAAATAATTTCATTGAAGTGATTGTTCCATCTAAGTTGCATGAGGATAATATATTTTCTTACTTGGTTTAATTCCATACATATTAATGTTTGGCCACTATAGTATATGATTCTATTGTGATTAATAGGTTTTATTTTTTATTCCTTGTTGCATGTAATCATAGGCCCCAATCAGGCTAACATTAAAAGTCTTTCAGAAGTAGCTTAAAAATTAGTAATCCTATAAATCATTCCTTATCATTGTAGTAAATGGTAGGTTGAATCCTCTCACATAACATCATTCAATATAACAATTTGACTTATCTTATGCATAATATTAAATTTTAATAATTCTTGAGAAATTATTTGGTTAAACTAGGTAGTAAAATAATTTGATTTTCTTATTCTTATTAGAAATTGAATGAAATAGTTATATTGATACTCAATGTTCCCTTATTGCATCAAGAATGAATTCTTTAATTTTACCCATGGATGTATATAGTTTGGCAAGATGAAAGAATAATGTGCTAATATATTGCATCCTACAAATTTTTAACGAATAGTGAGAAATCAAAACCCTAATGATTAATATATTTTTATCATCTAATCCTTAAAACCCAACATATGTGTAAAATAATTTTGTTAAACATTAGGGGAGAATATGGGTAGCAAGTTACATATATTCAAAAGGATATGATGAGATCCCCCAAGCATACACACCAATATTGTTATTAGGATGAACTAATCTTTATGTTATTGTTGTTATAGAAGTGTGCACCCTTTGTTGAGTTGATAAAATCACTCAACCAGCTTGTGAAACATGGGATGATCACCCTGAGTGTGGAATCAAATGATGGAGATCAACCTCCAGAGAGGCTTGGATCCCTTGGAACTTCACCTAATCTAACCTATGCTATTGTTGCTTGCAGAGAAAAGAGAGAAGGAAAACAAGAAATGACACCTAAACTCTAATCAGGTGATACACCAAATGATTTCTTTCAAACCTACACTGTTGTTTGGACTCACAATATGACTAAGTGAACAAGTTTTTTCATTCACAGCTACAGTTTCTACACACATACACATCAGTATTTTATAGGAAAGATGAGGTATCTATTCAACTCTAAAAGGAAAAAATAGTCATCTACACAATTAGAAGTTTCCACAAACTATTATCATAGCCAATGACTTACATAAGGAATACATATCTCTACAAAAGGATGTTGAAGGAATGCGACATACATTGAGTATTCATATCAAATCATGGAAAAATAAAATTTTCATTCATATATATGCGCATAAAAGGGAAATTGGAGAAGTCAAAATACTTGTCTTGTATTGATCAAAATAAGTGTTACATAGCTATGTGCAAGTCTAAAAGTGGAGTTTCATTGTTGCTCCAACTAGAAAGAACTTGAAGAAAATCACAATACAAAGACTAGAGAGAAACGAACCAACTTAAAACTGCTCCTAAATCTTCCTTTTTTGTTTCTCTACAATTGCTAATAAAAACATAAGTGTTACATAGGAAAGATGAGGTATCTTTTCAACTCTAAAAGGAGAAAATAGTTGTCTACACAATTAGAAGTTTCCAAAAAGCATGCATATCACTACACAAATGTGTTGAAGGAATGTGACATACATTGAGGATTCATACCAAATCACAAAAAAAAACATTTCTCATTCATATATATACGCATAAAAAGAAAATTGGAGAAGTCAAAATACTTGTCTTTTATTGATCAAAATAAGTGTCACATAGCTATGTACAACTCTAAAAGTGAGGTTTCATTGTTGCTCCAATCTAGAAAGAACTTGAAAAAAGTTACAATACAAATACTAAAGAGAAAAGAACCAGCTTAAAATTGCTCCTAAAGCTTCCTTTTATGTTTTTCTATAATTGCTAGACAATAGAAACATGTTCTTGATGAGTCAAACCTCCTTTGGGAATCCAAAACAATAACCCCTAGTTTGCAACCCCTAAAACTACTCCAAAAAGGTGTTTGAGGGATGAAAAAGTCCTTCCTTGACCTTGTATATCAACCAAGATTCCTAAAATAGTTCCCATATTCCCTCCACTACCTTAAAATGTGTCAAAAGTACCCTACATTCTCTCAACTTGTTGACAACTCACTTAAACTCCTCCTATATGCTTGCAAAATTGTCCATAATTTCTCTTCAATTTATCTAAATGGCCTTGACTTGCTCTCCTAGTTTAAAGGACATGTGACAAATATTTGGGAATGATTAAAAGCCCTTAGGAGGGTGTAGGAGAAACCTTAGGGTTGGATTTTTTTCATTTTTCTCATGCTTTCATAACACCTTTTGTCCTGACCCTTGTGAGTCTTGAATCACTTGTGACCTTTGTGTATTTGCTACTATCACCATTCACTCCCAAAATCATCTCTACTTGCCTCCTGCATGTGTCATTTAACGAAATAAATGAGAAAACAATCCTTCCATAGTTCATATCATATGTTGATGACAATAAGTTTATTTCCATTTCATTGTTTCTCTTGCCATGAATATCACTAACTATGCAAACTGACCTTTGATACTTAGAAACCATTCTCCTTGGATCATGTTTCCCTATGACTATCTCATAGAATGTATAAATTATCACAACTACTAATTGAGCAGGAAAATTATAACTATGTTGTTTCTTGAAACACTTGAATTGGTCACATATAATCTCCTACACTTCTAATCAAATCTTTGTCATGACTTTCCTTTGGTATTGCAAGGTGAGTAAGCATTGTAAAGTGATGATCATCTTGGGTATACTCTGCCCCTACAATAATTGCATTCCATGATACCTCATCATTACACTTGTCAAATATCTTATCTATGCAATCTATGACTGTCATTTCAATATCTAAACTTTTATGGAGCCTTTTATCTTGACTTCCATAGGAATCTGTATCTTTTGAGAAAACTTGAACTCTTGGCTCCTCTTTACAAACTTTGCATAGTCCACTTTCTAATTGCATAGTCTACCTTTCATAGTTTCTTGCAAACACTGTCATATCAACAGCTATTGTATTTTATTCTAGATCACTTCATTATGCTTCAAACTCCCTTAAATGACTATGCCTTTGATATCATCTATAGCAGTTTCTCTTGCATTCCTGGCCAGACTATACGGTAGTCTACCTTGAAAAACTTCCCTCAAACAAGTCATCAGTTTTTTCCTCTTAAAACAATAGTACCTTCATCGTCATCATCATACTCCAAAAAAGGAATGGTGCTTGGATTATTTTTTTACATGCAAAATCCAATTGTATAGCCATGTTGCAAGGGGATGTATAATTTTGATAAAACCCTAAAATGCTTGAAGGCTATTATCATTGTCCTGAATCAATCCTGCAACATCACTAGCATCTAAAGCTTTTGTCAGGATAACCACAAATTCATTTATCTTCATTCATAAATGCACTCACTGTCATTGAAATAAATAGGGCACACCTTCTATTCTAAACTATAAATTTATCATTCACCATTTTTTTCTTAAGAGAATATCTATAAATCAGATTATGAAGAAAATTGGACTACATTAGGTTGAGAAATTGATTGCCAAAATCTATGAATTCATTTTGGAGGGTTTATTTCCATCATAAGCTTTCTCCGAGTTAATTTCCTACCTTATCACTATAGAGAACATCCATTATATCCATTTCTTCAATAGTTGTCATTTTTTGGTAATTGCACCCTATTGAGATAGGCAATGAGATCCATTAGCCATTGTCATAGAAAGAAAAATGATCATTGCTATTGGAATACCACTAATTTTGGATGGTTTCTCAAAGAGATGACACCCCCACATTTTATCATTGTTTAGAAACATTAATTGGAATAGATGACCCTTTTTATCTTAGAATCATTACTTCCATCTTAATTGTGGGAAAATAATCCAGATAATGAAGGCAATCCAAATGAGAGTATATAAACATGATCCTCGATGCTTTTTGCACAAGCCATAATTACCACTTCATCATAAACAAAATCAATTGTGAGACCTTTGTGGAGTGGAATGAGTCGTAGTGACATCCAGATTATTTTATTCTTCTTTTTAGATGTGTTGTCCTTTATATATTTCGATTTGTAAACAACATAAGGAACAAGTTGTCCTACAAAAAAAACATCTTCTAAAACCAATCTATAAAATCCATTTTTGCATTCTTTTCCATTCAAATCTTTCTTTTCTTACAACATCTTGGTGGTTGTTTTATATGGGCTCTTAGCTACTATGGAATTCCCACTAGAGAAGAGGTTGCACATCCTATTGATGGATATCTATCAAAGGCATTGATCTCATTGCAAATCTAGACCTAGAATAGAAAAAGAATCCTTTGAAGGATTCTTAGAAAAGGAAGTGGACACTCAATGTTTTGACCTTCTCATTCTTGCAACCACGTAGAACAAACCATGGAATACATGGGACTCCCAATTTTTGAAGAGTATGGAACACTTTTCATTTTTTCTTTGTCTTCTTGTGTTTTTGGACACATTGTTGATGCTAAGAGAAAGTGATTAGCAAATGGAGTACTAACAGACTTGGAATTATTCTTCTTGAACCTATCAAAGATTTTGGTAATATATTTCACTTGAGATAATCTGATTTCTCTCTTTTGTCTATCCCTAAATATTGTCATCCCAAGAATCCTCTTCATAGCTCCTATGTCTTTCATAGAAAAACATTGGACCAAATGTTTCTTCAATTCACGAACTACCCTCATGCTAGTGCAAATAAGCAACATGTCATCAACATTAAGTAATAAAAGAAAAAACTTACCATTAGAAAGCTTCTTGTAGTAAACACATGGGTTAGATTTGTAATAGTAAATTGATGCTTAGTCATGAAGCTATCCAATTTGAGGTACCACTACCTCGAGGCTTACTTGAGCTCATACAAAATTCACTTCAATCTATAATATAAATGCTCTTGACCTTATTTAATGAAACCTTCAGGATGAGCTATCTAAAGCTATTTTTCAATATCTCCATGAAGAAAAGTGGTTTTGATGTCAATTTGCTCAAGATCAAGATCCCATACAACTCCCATTCCCAAGACTACTCAAATGGTTGTCATCTTCACAATTGGAAAGAAAATTTCATTGAAATCAATTCCCTTTTTCTATCAAATCCTTTCACTACCAATTTGGACACGTATCATTTACTACCTCCATCTTCTTCTTTTAACCTATAGACCCATTTATTCTTTAGTGGTTTTTGATTTGGTGGAAGGGTAACCAAATCCCAAGTTTCATTTCGTCTTGAATTTCCTCCATCCATTTCTCATAATTGATATATTTTCAAACCTCTTTAAAAGTTGCAGGCTCTACCTAATCAGAAAGCAGTACCTCATAATCATCAAATTTAGTTTGTGGCCTCTTCTCTCTAGTAGACCTTCTTAATTAAGGAGCTTGTTGCTACAATGTATTTTCCAAACCAATGTTCTATCTCTGCACTATATTATTTTGAATAAAACCACCACAATCAATTTCTTCCAAATTACCTACCCCTATTGAATTATGAACTTACTGCATATTTGAATTTAATACTAGTTGCATATTGACTGAATGAAGGGTGAACTTATGAAAAACCTCCATTGGATTATTCTCATGTGATGGAAATTAACCCTCACAACTTGGAAAGATAGGCTCGTGTGATGATGAGGAAATAAGAAATGTGACACACGTAGGTGATAATTGTTGCTCACAATAAAAAACAGGGCACATGGATTCACTCATTGAAGACAACAAATGTCTATGACTCAAACTTGGAGGTGCCAAGTTTATTTAGTACATTTGAACTTGTAAGGGTTGCACAAAAAAAATTCTAGCAACATGACCTTTATTTTTTCCTTGATTCATTTCATAAATCCATGCAGAGTATTCAGAGTGGGTTTGACCTTCCAAAAGGGGTTGCATAACATTCCCAAGTGACATTGAATGATACAAACCAAGTAGATTGGGGTCGATGGTTAATCTTTCAAACATGTGTGATGATCCTTGCAAAGATTGTGTGATCATATTCATAAGATGAGAGCTCATATTGGAACTTGAAACAGGTCCTTTAAAAATTATATTATTCTTAGTAAAGATATTTTCTACAGGAAAAACTCTTTCACTAATATCTCCTATGTTTATAGAGTAGGGAATACATTTTCATTAAACACAACATCCCTATTGTGAAAGGTTTCTTGGCGATAGGAACCCACAAACGAAAAACATATTGTTCTTCACCATAGCCAACAAATATGTATCACCTTGTGTTAGAATCCAACTTCATTTTCTTTTCCTTAGAAATATGAGTGAATGCTTCATAACCAAAAACTCATAAATGAGAATAATAAACTCATATGCCCAACCATTTCTCTTCGGGAATATCAAAATCCAATCTGGATGAGGGGCTTATGTTAATTAAGTATATTGTTGTGTTAACTATCTCCACCCAAAATTCCTTGCTTAGGCCTACATTAGAGAGCATACATTGAGCCCTCTCTAAAATTGTTCTATTCTTCCTCTCGACTGCACTTTTTTCTTGAGAAGTGAAAGGAACTATTTTTGAGATCCATCTAATGACATTATTTGCACAAAATCTATCAAATTCGAAGGAACAAAACTCTCCCCCATTAACAATTTGTAAACATCTTATTTTATTTCTAGTTTGATTCTTGACCATGGCATAAAAGTTTTAAATTTAGAAAAAAATTATGACTTTCTATTGATCATATAGACCCAGACTTTACAAGTAAAATCATCAATAAAAGAGACAAAATAATTAGCTTGTCAAAAATAAGGTACCTCTATAGTTCCAAACACATTTGAGTGCATGAGTTCCAAAGGTTTTGACCTCTTATCATGACCATTCTTCAAGAAGCTAATACACTTTTTTTTTCCATAAAGACAATGCTCACATAACTCCAAATCAATGAATTTTAGACCAGAAAGTTGATCCCTTTGAAGCATGACTTCAAGTCCCCTTTTTCTCATATGTCCGATCCTCTTATGCCAAAGCTCCAAACCGCTATCCACTAGCAATTTCGTGTAGTAACACACAACAATGAGTCGATAGGTGGAGAGCGACATGAAAGGCAAGTGATGTGCAAGACTTGTATCTGTGGAAAAAAATTCGAAAGTGAATGGCATGAGTGGGCACAGTAGCTATATACAAATGTAGATAATATATTTACACATTAGGGAATCCAACGAACAACACAATGGATTTCTAGATATATTATGAGCGATAATTAAAGTCATTGAGTGGGAACAATATTGTAACCCATTTTTACCTTACAGTTTAACATCATTATTTTATTTTAAATTATAATGGGGACTGAAGGGGGTTGTTAACCCTAATGGGATGAAAGGAGGATATGTATATAAAGGATAAAGTGTGTAAGCAATAGTTGGTGAAGAAATAACTTTGTAGAATATATATATACACATAGAGAGGTTTGATTGAAGAACAATTGTATTAACATTGAATTAATTATTTGGTGATAACATCATTATTATTGGTAATTGGTTTGGTGGGGTAAATAATAATATTATGTAGTTAAGTTGTTTATTAAACAAAAATAATATTATTAAATTTAAAATAATTTCATTAAGTAATACCATTATCATTAAGTTTTATTAGTTTTAATGAAAATATAATATTATTATGGATAGTGTTCAATGTCTAAATTGATGACATTACTAATGTTTAATTGGTTGGGAAATAATAATGTTGACATAAAATTAGTTGAATTCATCATTATATAATCCCACCCCATAATTTAACCATTGCATCAATTCTTTATGATACAAACTAAAGATCTTTTCATAGCTAGTAACAAAGAACCCTAGATCAATTATAGTTAAAATAATCTAAAAGTAATATCAATATCATTAAGTTTCATTATTCAATCAAAATATAATCTTATTATGGATAAGGTTGAATGTCTAAATAATTGATGACATTACTAATGTGTATTTAGATGGGAAATAATAATTGTGGTATACTATTAGTTGAATTCATGATTATATAAGGACACCCCATAATTTGGCAACTACATCATTATATAAGCCCACCCAATAATTTAGTCATTGCATCAATTATTTATGATACAAACTAAGGATCTTTTCATATCTAGTAACAAAGAACCCTAGATCAATTATAGTTAAAACAATCTAAAAATAATATCAATATCATTAAGTTTCATTAGTTAATCAAAATATAATATTATTATGGATAAGGTTAAATTTCTAAATAATTGATGTAATTGTGGCATACCATTAGTTGTATTCATGATTATATAAGGATACCCAATAATTTGGAAACTGCATCAATTCTTAATGATACAAACTAAGGATCTTTTCATAGCTACCAACAAAGTAGCATAGATGAATTTTGGTTAAAACAATTTAATTATTTGTGTGATGTAGAGTATAAGCAAGAGAAGAATAATCAACAATGCCCAATGGAATCTAACATAAAGTGTATAAGATCAACTATTTTAGTCCATTGTAACCATAAGCCTAAACATATGATTTTTTTTTTTGATTCCCATGTCGAAAAGATAGTGATTTGTACATACAAAATATAAAGTAAAAGTCAACACAATGAGGCCTGCTCTCCACCCTACCATATTGGATCATGGATCCTCATGGACCCTCACCAAACCCCTGAGAAATAATATAGATTAGCCACCATTGTGATTAGTGGTGAAATGAATATTGTGTATTACAATCATATAGAGTACATTAGGATATGATTATGTACTTGGCCATTGTTGTTGATTTTACAGTCACTCTCATTATTTGGGAAGGTTGTTTATAACACATTAGTTTATGAAACACCGTATTATTGCTGCAACATGGTCTACAAGAATAATGAAAAAGTGTTAGTGTGATAAACACACACCACTAGTACACAATAAATAGATCAGAAAATATAAAGACTTATACTTTACAAAGATGATGCAATATAATTGTAGTAGAACACAGTAAGTAAATAAAATCTAGGCATACCTTCTATAGGGGATGGATTGAATTCTAGACATAGAAAAGAAGGTTTTCTCTCCAGCCTACCATATTGGCTCATGGAGTGTCATTGACTCTTCTCCCTTGGGAAAGAGAATTCAAGAACTCGGATGTTGATTCATAACCACAATTACAATCACTTCATCTTCATAGTTGCTTGAAATTGATTTGCAAAGGCCCTCCATCTATTTACCATATAAATTGGAATATTAACTCCCAAGTTCTTGAACTATCTCTCCCAAGGGAGAAGAGCAATCTGATGATTGGCGAGGAAATTTAAAACTTCAATCACAAAATGCAAACCATAAAGGGATAGCAAGATGGAATTGAGAACAACTGAACACAACGCTATCAAAAATTGAAACAACATAGCCTTTTTGATAGCACCTTCTCAATAATTGAACAAGCATAACCTAAAGCATATGAATTTTTTATGAATCCTATGTCAGAAAGATAGCAAGTTGTACATAAAAAAAATATAAAATAAAACTCAACACAATAAGGCCTATTCTCTACCCTACCATATTGGGTAATGGAACCTCATTGGCTCTCACCAAACCACTGAGCAAGAATATACATTTCCCACCACTTTGATCAATTGTGAAATGAATATTGCTTATTACAATCAATATAGCATACATGAGGATATGATTGTCTATTTGACCATTGTCATTGATTTTCCAGTCACTCATTATTTTGAAAGGTTTTTTGTAACATATTAGTTCATCAAACACCTCATTATGGCTGGAATATGGTTTGGAAGAATAACAAAAAAGTGTGAAGTTTACTGTGGTGATTATGCAAAAATAGAATGAACCACACAACATTAACTATTTTATTGCATAATAGCCATGACGGTGGGAAGGTAAAACTCATACCTATAGTCCTATTGAATGGACTGACTATAATTTAGCCATACCTGGTGTGTGTGGGAGAATACACTATTCCCAAAACAAAACAAGGCCCAATTTCCACCCTACCATATTGGCTCATGGAGTGTTGTGCGCTCTCACCAAACCCCCAAGCAAGAAAATAAACTGTCCACCACTATGATCAATGGTGAGAGAAATTTTTTAGTCACTAATGACTCAATACAATATCTAATCAGATGAAAAGGCTTGCGAAGGAAAATTGTTTTGATTAGTTGAGAATATAAAAATGACAAAATATAAAGACTTATAGAATTAATTACAAATGAGAGGCAATGGAGTTATAGTAGAACAAAGTAAGTAAATAAAATGTAGAATTTCCTTGTGTACAAAATGGATTGGACTCTAGGCACAAAAAAGGAATCCTTCTCTCTAGCCTAGCATATTAGGTTATGAAGCATCATTGGCTATGACAAAACCCCCAAGTAGTAACATTAATTGTGCACCACTTTTGTGAATTTTGAAGGCAATGGTATGGCATTTGAGGGAATCTGTTCAGTGGAAACAAACGTTATGCATTTTTTATAATTTGACATGGAGTTGTGAAATGAGAAATGGAAAAAAAGATACGTAGGTTTACATTATATACAGATGGAATATAGGTGAAGGACTTACAACATGTAAATGTGGAATTGTAAAGCGATTTAGCATTTTTGGGGAGCACTACATCTTGTATATGAATACAATGTAGTTGTAATCTAAAATCGTTTCAATGGGATAAACCTACATAGAAGCAAACTGTGAACTTTGGTATTGCAAACATGCTTTATTGGCAAGCAATATCTAGAATACGAAATTTAAGTGGTTGTATAATTTATAAGAAAAATATATGTAATAGGACAATTACATGTCACATATAAAAAATGATAATGAAGTGAATTGAGAGAGGGTCCATATTCTATATGCATAAAGGTGAAGAGGAAAGGAGAAGCAATTCACTTACCATAAAGAAGAGAAACTTTTGATGATGATGATAATAAAAAAATTTATTGGAGAAGATCATCTTGTTTGATTTACAATGCACTATAATTGTTGATATGTATCCCACAGTTTGTAGAAAAATACAAAGGTAGGTCTACACAGTTGAGGTGAGCAATTATGTTTCTTGCTATTCAGTCAAATGTTTCTGTATGGCTAACCTTTGAGGAAAATCTAAGCCTTTCTGAAGAGGTGCATATATGTACACATTGTTGATTGCAGAAAGCACACAAGGATTGTGACTGGCAAACCAATGGGTAAAAAAACGTAGGGTAGCGAGCAACAAACCATAAAAAGAAGACTGGATTATGTTAAGAACTTTATTCTATTGCAAACATAGGTGGAAATTCAATGCCATACAAAGAATCATAGAAAAAAATTCATGCTGAGAAGCCCATACAAACTGTAGGCTTGTTTTCGAAAGTATATTGCTGAAATAAGTGCTAAGTCTGTTATCAATGTTATCACCTACATGTCATTTGTTTTCACAGTTCTAATCAAAACTAAAACTTATAATTCAAAAACAAGACTGAAAAAAATAATAGTGAAGGTTGCAAAGGTTAACTTTGAAGCTGAGTGCAAGCTCTTAATATTATATTTGTCTCCTATTTCTCCCACCATGTAGCAGGCTTTGGAGATAGTTGTTGTATTGCCTTTTGAAGACCAAGAAAACCATGGCTAATTAGGACTTTGTATATTTCTTTTAGTTCATCTAATGTAACCAAACATAGAATCAACAAAATTAATTATTTTATTCTGTTCCAACCATAACCACAAAATGAAAGCCATAAATTTTATTCTGGTCAAGGATTTTTCCCCATTTCCAACACATCCACTAAATATAAGCCATAAAGAGAGACCCACAAAAAATTAATATATATAAATACATGTATATATGTACACATATATACGTATATATATACACATATATATACATATTAAAATATATCCAACATAGCCTAAGGAAGAGAACAATAATCAACAATACCTAATGTAATGAAACATAGAATCAACAACATTAATTATTTTATTATGTTCCAACCATAACCAGAAAACAAAAGACATAAATCAAACAACATTGGTTTCAACAACCACCTAGATCTAGAAAGCAATAATATAGCTTGGGCTATACAATAAGAATAAACCAAAACTCCATAACCTTAACAATTTTAATCTTACCTATATATATTCATATTAAAATATACACAATATAGCCAAAGGAAAATAACAATAATCAATAATACCTAATGTAACCAAACATAGAATCAACAATATTAATTATTTTATTCTATTCCAACCATAACTAGAATATGAAAGCCATAAATCAAACAACATTACTTTGAATAGCTACCCACATGCAAAAAGCCACAATATAGCTCAAGCTATACAATAAGAATTGACCCAAACTCCATAACCTTAACATTTTTAATGTTACATATATATATTGATATTAAAATATACCCAATATAGCCTAAGGCAGAGAACAATAATCAATAATACCTAATGTAACAAAAGATAGAATTAACAACATTAATTATTTTATTTTTCTCCAACCATAACTAGAAAATGAAAGCCATAAATTAAACAACATTACTCTCTACAACCATCCACATGTACAAAGCCACAATATAGGTCGAGTTATACAATAACAATTGACAAAAACTCCATACCCTCTACAATTTTATTTTGTTGCAAACATAGCCACAAAACACAAACATTAAATGCAAACCCTACGAAAATTGACAGTAACAAACCCATACCAAAAACACTCCTTTCTCAACAAAATCTCCTCAAAAATTGAAAAAATATAGCCTTTTCAACAACACCTTCTCCAAAATGAAATAATATAACTTAACAACACAACTATAATTTACAATGACCAATGGAAGCTAACACAAAGCATATAGGATTCACTATTTTATTCCTTTGCAACCCTAACCACAAACCACAAGCGATAAACCAACCAACCTAATGTAACCAAACATAGAATCAACAACAGTAATTATTTTATTTTGTTCCAACCATAACTAGAAAATGAAATCCATAAATCAAACAACATTGGTTTCAACAGCGACCCAAATCCAAAAAGGAACAATATAGCCTAGGCTATAGAATAAGAATTGACAAAAACTCCATAACCTTAACAATTTTAATCTTACCTATACATATTCATATTAAAATATACACAATATAGCCTAAGACAGAGAACAATAATCAATAATACCCAATGTAACCAAACATATATTCAATAGTATTAATTATTTTATTCTATTCCAACCATAACCAAAATATGAAAGCCATAAATCAAACAACATTGGGTATGTGCAAGATCATGATTGGCCAAAAAGTGGCAATATTATGGGTATTTGTAGGGTATGTGGCTGACAACTTTTTTTTTACCCAAAATTGATGAAACGAAAAGGGTTTTCAGAGGAGATTCTCAACTTTCCACCAATATAAAGTATGCTTTAATTTGAATATAATAAATAATTATTATTCATTTTCTATTAGAATTATGACTAAAGTCTTGATCGATAGGCTGATTGAAAAACATCTATAACTTTCAAACGGTATCACATTTTTGAATCCAAAACATGCGTCACATTATATGCTTCACATACTATAGGATTAAAAAAAAAAAAATTAAATTTCATGAAGTTTTGACCAAGTGAAGGTGGTCAGATAGGAGTTTTTTATATTTTTTAAAAGTTGTATTAAAAATTCATTATTAATTATTTAGGTAAAAAAATTACAAAAAAATATGCATCACATCCGACATGAGTCCTCTACTTATATATAAAATATTATAAAAAATATTATCATTTTATTATGGTTAGGGTGGTCAAAACACCTACTTCTTATTTTTCCCTAAAATTTAAGTACTACTGCATTGAAATTTGAAATTTTCACCAAATAGATTTTATTTATTTTTAAATAAACCTAGTAGTTTATAAACTAAATTCAATTTTCTACAGATTCTATTCTTACATATTTTTGAAATAATATAGCTAACTTATTCAATTTTTTACGTCAAGTTGTCTAACACTGATTTTTCTAATTTTTTTGCCACTTAAGGGCCTATTTTTTCCATGATGATCCTGCACATACCCCATTACTTTCAACCATTTTTGGATTTGGTTTTGTGTGAATGGTTGGAAAATAGTTAATATGTTGTGTTTTTGGTGAATCTTGAAATCGAGATTTCTTGTATTTTGTGGGTTTTCACATGTGGGTGAGTGTTGGCAATATTATTTCATTTATGGCTTCCATTTTGTGTGAATGCCTAGAAAATAGTTAATCTGTTGTGTTTTTGGTGAATTTCCCCATTTGGGTTACATTGAAACCAATATTGATTCATTTAGAGTTTGCATTTTCGTGGTGAAGGTTTTGAGTCAGTCTGTTATTGGGAGCTTTCTATGTTTTGTGGATTTTGTATGTGAGCCACTGTTGGAAGCCGTGTTTTTGTGTGCGATGGTTTCAACCCAATCAACTAGTTAATGTTATACAGGTTGCATTGTTTTATGGTATATTGATGCATTTTTTTATAGGGTTCTATTGGAAAAAGAGTATATACTTTGTTCACAACGATATTGTTTGATTTATGGTTCAGCTTTTGTGCACATGTTTTTGTATGGATTTGTCAATGTGATTTTTAGTGTTTTGCGCATTTGGCCATCTAGGTGAGTGTGGATAACAATATTGTTTCCTTCACATCTTTTGTTTTGTGGCGATGGTTGGAATGCAGTAAAATAGTTAATGTTATGTACTCCATGTTGTTTTGCATAAGGGATTGTTCACTATTGTTGTCTACATTAGGCTATATTGTTCCAACGATAACTAGAATAGGAAAGCCATAAATCAAACAACATTACTTTCAATAGCCACCCACATGCAAAAGGCCACAATATAGCCCAAGCTATACAATAAGAATTGATCAAAAATCTGTAACCTTAACAATTTTAATGTTACATATATATATTGATATTGAAATATACCCAATATAGCCTAAGGCAGACAACAATAATCAATAATACCTAATGTGACCAAACACAAAATCAACAACATTAATTATTTTATTCTGTTCCAACCATAAGTAGAAAACGAAAGCCATAAATCAAACAACATTACTTTCTATAGCCACCAACATGCAAAAATCCACAATATAGGTCGAGCTATATGATAACAATCACCAAAAACTCCATATCCTCTACAATTTAATTTCATTACAAACATAGCCATAAAATGCAAACATTAAACACAAACCTTATGAAAGTTGATAGTAACAAACCCATACAAAAAACACTCCTTTCTCAACACAATATCCTTTTAAATTATAAAAATACAGAATTTTCAACAACACCTCCAAAATGAAATAATATAGCTTAAGTAACACAACTATAATTGACAATTCCCAATGGAAGCTAATAGAAAGCAGTTATGATTGACTATTTTATTCCATTGCAACCATAACCACAAACTGGAATCGATAAACCAAACAATATTGGTTTAAAGACTGACCTAGACGAAGAAACCCACAAAAAAAAAAAAATGATAGATAAGAACACATTCAAAACCATAAACACAAAACGTGAACCTTAAACCAAACAATACTCATTTTCATAAACAATATTTAGCAGCAATCAACAACACCTTATGGAAAATCCAATCAAACAATATGGAAAATGTTCTTTTGCATATGCACCTCTTGTTAGCTATTTCAAACAAACCTCTTTCCACTAGCTTTTTGTAGGCTGTCGTGTTCCTCCAAGCCTCCAAACATACGCAGATAATGGAAACCATAAACACAAACCCACAAAAAATCACAGTATTAAATGCATGCGAAACCATGCACACAAAACGTGAACCATAAATTAGAGAAGGTATTTGAAATAATCAATAGTACCTTATGGAAAATCAAGCAATATAACCACCAACCACAAATCAAACAATATCACCAAGGGTTTCTTCCACATGCACCTCTTCCCACTTGCTTCAAACACACATCTTCTCACCAACTTTCCTGCACAAAAATAGGCAAAATGTTATTAGAGGCAACACTTTTCTTTTGCATTTCCAACCATCTTCCCTTACAAAAAATACAAAATAACCTCTACCCACCTTCACAAAAGCTGCACAAAGCTTAATCTAGCTTGCACCCTCATAGATTCTTACCCTCATCACTCATGGATCTCATATCAGGTATAGCAACATAATGACACCAAAAAATTCCTGATTGAAAATTTCCCAAACATTCATTTTGTTCCGTGAGGTGTTAAAGGGCAGTTTTAATTACAATGGTCCCCAGTACACACAAAGCATACAACAAATAATGATGATGTGAACCAACGTTTAATTTCCACAGCCTTCTCTATTCATGTGGCCCAACAAATTCCACCCTATTCCCAAAGCATCCAACAACCACCTCCGCCACCTTTTTTGCAGTTATCGGAAGGCCAAAAATCTAGGAGGCTGACGAAAATTCTAACCAAAGTTATAACCCACCCACCACCTTGTCCACAGTCACTGGAAGCCTGGAAAATGGTGAGGCTGAAAAACATTCTGAGCAAAGTTGACATAAATAGCCTATTGGCTAATAATCGCCATTATAGCTCCCACTTCGGCATGACGCTCTAACACATAAAGGTTACCCAATTTGTTTCCTTTTTCAATCACCAAGACACCCTTGGTTACCTTCCAAGTATCTAAAGAGAATTTGGAATTACATGCTTGAGCATAAAGTTGGCTCACTGATATCAAATTTCTTTTCAGCATGGGAACATATCTTACATCTTGCAAAATCTATTTATTTCCATTTTTAATTGTAACATCACATCACCTTTCCCTAATATTTCACATTCTTTATTATTAGAAAGAAGAAATCTACCAAAATTACCTTCTTGGTGGTTTTTGAAAGCATCTTGGTGTGGAGTAGCATGGAAAGAGGCACCAAAATCAAGTACCCATAAATCTGTAGTAGTGTCACTTGTTGATAAAATAAAAACACCATCATCTTTATCATATGCAATGTTTACTTCATTGTTTCTTACCTTTTCTTGTGCCTTTTTGTAATCCTATAAACTATTTTTTTGTCTAACCTAGTTCTCCAAAAAACCAACAATCACCATTTCTACCCCTCGACTTTGATCTTCTTGTAGATTTGGACCTTCTTCTGTTGTTGTTTCTTCCTCTATCCTGACACCTTCCTTTGTTGCTAGTACTTGTTGTAGTCAAGGTGTCATTGGATGAGGGTTATTGATTTTTTCTCCTCATGTCTTCACTGAAAAGAGTAGCTGCTATGTCATCAAATTTTAATTTACTTTTGGTATCCACTGAAGTACTAACTACCATCACAACCCCTTCTTGGAGCTATTTAGTAAAGACAATAATAACAAAATTTCTTTAATTTCATCATCTAGATTTATACCCACAAAAATTAATTGAGTGACCAAAGTATTAAATTTGTTTAGGTGATTGGACATGATCCCACATTCTTTCATTTTTTAAACTATATAACTTATTCATGATCAAAACCATGTTTGATGCCGACGACATCTCATACATGTCTGAAAATTTATCCCATAGCTCTTTCGTTGTCTTCTCAACTATAACATTGAATAGAACATTGTTGGACAATAAAAGAAAAATTGTGGCCCTTGCTTTCTTATCTAATTTCTCCAAATATTCGTCATAAGTAGAACCTTATCCTTTGGCTTTCCCTACTAGTGTGAGTGAGAGATCCTGCTTAATCAACAGTGATTACATCTATACTTTCTATAGCCTGAAATTTTTCCTTTTTTTTTCAATTTTCCATTTATCTACCTCGTCCATAATTCTGGAAATTCTTCATCAATTTCCAAATGGCTTCACCAGTGATCTTCTTCATCAAGCTTCTGCACCAAACTCTTATACCAATTGTTGGAGAAAGAAATCAAATAAAAAAAATCAAGAATGCAGATAATTAATCACACACATAGATGAAAAATAAAGACACAAATTTAACTTGGTTCACCTTAAAAATGCTACTTCCATAAGAAGCAGGGGATTCTCCATTTTTATTAAACTTAAATTATTTTTTTACAGTACATCAACTAGTAACCACACTATTCAAACAACTATACCATTACCAAATACAAAGTTTACCACTCCTTCAATAATTGTTTGAATGGAATATGAAAAGGAAAATATATGTAAAGACAAAAAAAAATAGGGAGTGATAGTGACTATTGGACTTCATATTCCAACAAATAGAACCTAAAACTTAGAGAACCTTGAACACCTTTTTAGCTTCTTTTGTTTTCTTCACAATACTAGAGGCAATGCATCCTACTGATCCTTAAAGAAGGTTCAAGTGTGCTAAGATACCTATGGATATATGAAAGCTTCAAAATTATTGGCTTATCAAGGAAATAAAAATTTCTATGAATATTTGCAATATTAAAGACAAAATCTAATTTCTTCTTTTTTGGGTCTCTTTCATGCCATATCGTTAGAGCTATTTGAAACCTTGCTTTATACCAAATATTCTATGTAGCCCTTCTAGCTATAAAATTTATCCCCCGTGGGAGCAATATATGTTTGTCTTATTCGACCATACATGGTTTTCTTCCTGCATGATAGTTCCTCCTTCTTTTCTCACTTAACCAAGTTAGCTCCACCTCCATTTGCATGTTTACACTCCAAAAATATTGTATCTAATGTGCTACAAGAGGATTATGGCCACATACAATCGTCTATATTGTTCATTTTTAGTAAATAAATGGTATCCATTAGGCCTCAAACACTACAACTTCTAGAAATAATGAGGAGAATATGAATTTAAATATCTTATGTCCTCATCAATCCATCACTCATATGATGCAGTATGATCACCAACTTCACTACCGGTAGGTTGTCATAGCATTGGATCTTCCTATAGTTGTAGCCTCTTTTTCCTCATCACAACCTTTAAAATTTTCTCTCTCCATTGTGCCAAAAGGTTCCATACAATTGCTGAAGAGATCTATGTTCAACTCCTCAAATATGGTAGAGTGTAATGCTTGAATGGAAATCAATACCTTCATATAAAGAATAAATTTCAATGGTTTCTTGAGAAGTGAATGAAAGGTTTCACTAGGACCTCTCATTTTCAAAGATATCCTTCTTATACTTACTATTGAACTCTTGAACAAAGTGATTTAACCATGCTATTATCAAAACCTCTCCACCTAAATAGGTATCCAGTAGTGACCTTTACCTCTTTTACATTTAGGTGAAATGATTGAAAAATTTGTCAATTAATCCTCAAAAATACATCTATGTTATCCAAGCTAGAAGGCAATCTCCTTGAAGGGTGTGACATATAGAAGTGAACAAAAAAATAGAACAAATATAATAGTAGCTTAGAGTCTCTCAAACTTAAGAGAACCTAAAACCTTTTAGACTACATAGCCATGTCTCCCACCACAGTCTACAACCATATTGATTTTTTCTATCAAGTATCATATAATCATGGTTCTCTTTCTTGTATGATATTAGAGATGCAACCTCTATCAAACCATTTTAAACTCCACTCTACCAAGACTCAATATTAACCTCTAGGGTAGAATTAAAATGACAAACATAAACTTTCATTTTTGTTTCACATCATTTATCTCATGTTTGTTTGAAGTTATATGGGAATACCTTCTACTTGTTGAAATAGCCATGTCCATAGTTGTTTAGAACCATTGACACTATTAATCAATGAATGCTTTCATTACCCCCACAACAATTCTCTGTTGCATTTTCTAATACATGAACAGATTACAATGTCTTTTCACATTGGTACCTTCTATGACCAACAAACATAGACCTAAAGTTTTTCCTCTTAACTGAATCTTAATAAGACCACTTATAGTAGGTCTTTTCCAAATCCATCTTTTTAGATTGAAACCCCAAGTAGAAAAAACCATCATTCTACCTTGCCTCTTATATGAACCAAGGTTTGTTTTGATGTATTCCAAAACATGAAATGAGTAGAAGGCCTCTACAATCTCTTTGATAGGTATGTAGTGATACAACTAATTTCTATGAGCCCCAATATTTCTCTTAGTCCTTTCTTTTAGCTTGCTTCATTTTCCTTGATGGTTTTAGGCATTCCATGGATGTTTCTTTATCCCAATAAAAACTCTAATCATCTAGGAAACCCTAGTAGTTCAACCATAAACTTGACATGACTCAAAAATCATTTTTAAAAAACTCCCTCCAAACATTTAAAATGTGGAGTTGACAAAGTATTTAAGATCAAAATAAGAATCCTTTAACATTTTTGCATGTAACCAATACACGCATTTGGTTCGATCAATTCAAGATGTTTTGTGAAACTACTAAGGTGATTTAAGAGTTGGTTAAATGGTAAATCATTTTGAAAAATGTCATAATAACTACCTTATAGACTCTAAACTAAACAAAAACCCCTTAAATCTTACAAAATGAATAACGATTGAGAGAACTAATAAAATAACCCCCTTTGATTCCTTATGCATAATTTGGCTCAGAAAGGTCCATATTAGTCAACATTTTGGTGACCTCTTAGGGATGTTTTCTTTCTAAACAACAAGATCAGTAGCCTTGCATATCCATTGGGAATAGGAGTCAAGAGAAGCTTTGAAAAACTAAAAATAGACTTGATAATAGTTGATAACACCTTAGGGATAGCTAACTAAACACCTAGACTAACTGTGCTTCACAACTTGGAGGAAAGACACGATAACATTGTGCATCAACACTTATTAACCTAAAATAAACCTATCCTAACCTACACTAACTAGTAATAAGACCTACTAAAATGAAACCATTAACCGGTTCCCTGAAATATCTTCCATTTTCATTAGTTTGTAATGCTTCACATGCTTATGAGCAGCCAAGAGAATGTGGAGATTGAACAAATGTTTAACCAATGGTTGCAATATCTCTTGAAGAATGAAATAAAATCCACTTACCTTTTCATATTGGTCATGAAAACTATTGTTTTGAAGTGGATAAGTAGGGTGAGTGCTTTCATCTTCAGTCGTAACTTGATGCTTAGGTGCAAGCATGAATTTTGGTACTTTGGTGGCCTCCATTTTGTCAAGATGTCTGATAGGAAATCCTTTTGAAAGGATGAACTTTGAGATTTCCTTGTTGGCTTCTCTTTTATGTACTGCTTCTTCATCATCTTCCTAATTTGTGAAGACTACTTCTTGTGAGTATTTGGGAAAAACATAGATATTTCTACCTTATGTTCCTATTGATCGATATTTTCTTCTTTCATAGGTGTTGGCTTGTTATTTAAGATTGAACAACAATCCTCTTAATCATCCCAAAATAATTCTTGAACTTCTTCCTTGATTTTGTGTAGAAGAGGATTGATTTTTACCTCATATAATCCCTCCTTGTGTGTGTCAACTTCATATATGTATCTTGCAAAAAAAGTTTATCTTCATTTGTCTCCTCATAGACCAACATGCTCTCATGGTCATTTTCATCTTCTATCTGCTCCAAGACTTGTGATGAAATTGAAATTTGTATGTTGCCTTTGTTTTCATCAACAAAACAAGGAAGCTCATCAAATGAAAATGTTAAATAATCATCTACATCACCTCCTTCTTTCTTGTTGTCTCACTGCCCCAAAAGACCATGCTCTTCAAACTATTGTCCTAGATGATCATGTTGATCATCCCTTTGCAATAATTCTGATTTTTTGTTTTATGCATCATGTTCAAGGGTGTGAACAAAAAGAAAATATTCTTGTTCTTCACCAGAAATTTTGTATTCTTGTTCACTAAACTAGATATACTGGTAGACAATGGGACCATATTTGCAAAGGTGAATGGTGATAGGAAAAGAAGGAAAATATGGTAAAGAATCTTGGGAAATTTTTTTAGCAAAGGTTGCTCTTGAGGGATATTAGGCTGATGTTTACAATCTTGCATAGGATGAAGGTCTCTAAAACTTGGAATTTGAAGCTCAAATGAACAAGTTGAAGACTCAAGTGGCTTACCTTTCTTAAATCTTGGAAATTTTTACTTGGGAGGCTCTTCTTTTGCATTCTAAACCAAATTGCAAGAGGCTAGTTGGATTTCTATGCTTTGAACTTGAGCAAGCAATAACCTCATTTGCTCTTGTTTGGTAGCAATCTCTTTTACAAGAGATTTATCATATTCTCCCTTTGATAATCCAACCCCTATTGGTGTCTGTATGCTTGAAAAGCCAACTCTTCCTACTGCAAGTTGTGTTCTTGATCTCTTTCAATTTCATTAAGTTGCCTTTGTAAGTCCAACATTATATCCTTGAAACTCAAATTTCCATCATTTTGAGGTTGTTTGTGAGAATAACTATGCTGGTTGGAAACCATAATGACTTCTTATGGTTGAGTTTGGAAAAAATGCATGCTACCATGAGGCTTGAGTACGGATGGTGGGTGTTAAGTATGATAAGTATGCTGATATACAATTGCTAATGAGCTACTTAGGATGAAATCAACAATATGAAAAGATTGATATGGTTGATAGGAAGGTGCATGAATAATGTTTTCATGAAATGAAGCGTGATAAAACTTATGTTCATAAAATGAATACATGATGTGACATCTAAACAAACTATAAAATCATTAAAATTCTCTTAAAACCAAAATAATAAAGTATGGTTTTACACACAAAGTGAGTATATACAAGAACTAGTCCTCTTGAAACCAGTAGATTTAACTTGGATTCACTAGGTGTGTGAGATTTTTGTGCATCTAGAGGTACAAATTTCAAACATACTAACCAAAATTAGCAATGATAAGACCAATTTTGAATTCTAGGATAGTCCAAATTGTCCCATTGGGCATGCCAAAAATTGTTATCACGAAAGTGTATACCCTTTTGTAAGATGATTAAATCACTTAGCTACCTCATGAAACATGGAATGATCTCTCTGAGTGAGGGCTCAAATGGTAGAGATTAACCTCTAGAGAGGGTTGATTCCCTTGAAACTTTACCTGATCTCACCTATGCTACACTTGCTTGTTGAGAAAAGATAGAAGGAAAACATGAAATGAAATCTAATATCTAATCAGATGATGCACCAAATAATTTATTTCAAACATATAGTTCTATTTGGATTGAAAATATGACCAGGTGAATAAGTTGTTGCATGCACAACTTAGGTTTCTACATATTTACACATCAGTATTTCGTTGGAAAGATGAGGTCTCTTTTCAAATCTAAAACAAAATAACAACTATATTTACAATTAGAAGTTTCCCAAAAAGTATTCTCATAACTTGTGACTTTCATAAGGAATGCATATCTTTGCAAAAAGGTGCTAAAGGAATGAGACATACATTGATGGTTCATATAAAATCATAGCAAAATATATCTATCATTCATATTTGCACACAAAAAGAAATTTGGAGAAGGAAAAATATGTTGGAAGTATGAGTAGCCTTTTTCTTGTCATTGATGTCAATATATCTTTGTAGTTGCATTGATGTAAACATGTCTATAAGGAGAGTGTTGGAAGTCTTTGATGATGCTTTCATTGGTTACATTATGTTGTCATTAGTAGTATAACTTATGTCAACCCCTAGTGTTTCTTTGATAAGAATGTTTTGTTGATGTTCAACCTCTTGTGTGGTTGAGATGTTGTTGAGATGTTCCAAGTGATGAGTTTGTGTTTGTGGTGCACTTGGTTTCCAAGTGATTTAGATAAAATTTGAAGAAAAGAGAAAATGGTGTGGTTGAGAAGTGTCTAGTATAGTAGAGTAATGTTCATTTTTTTGTTTTGTATTTCTTCATGGTTGAAGATATGCCTATCTGGTTCAAATATTTTCATTAAAATTGTTTAGAGGTGTTATATCTAGAGTTTCAAGTGTTGGATCATTGTTCATAGAAAGTTATGTTTGCCTATGTGTGAATTGTGAAAGTAGTGTTGTCTGAGAGAAATGGTTTTGCTCCTCATTTTTCCATAGTTTTGTTTCGAGTCTTGCAGATCTAAGGGTGTTCTTATATTTCCCATATCTATCTTCATTATAACTTTTTTGGATTTTGCTACTTTGCAAGGTTGGACTTAGGTGTTGTAGTATGTGGAAGGTTATTTGGTTGTGGAGAATGAGTATGCTCTTCTATTGTATGATGTTCTAATGTTGTTGGATTTTAGGGTTTTGATGGAATATTCTAGATTATGTTAAAGAATTGTGTATGGTTTGTATGTCATCTTTGGATCAAAGGAAGCATGTAATTAATTGTTTAATGGTGTTAACACAAGCTCGATCGACCTTGGGTATTTACACTAATTTTTTGTTATGCTCCAATGTTTGTGGAAGCATGGTGTGGTGTGTATGAGTGTATTTGGGTTTGAGTTAACTTTTTTTGTGGTCTTCCTTCATTCCTTTCCATCACAAGAATGTTTTGGTGCTAATGCAATTTGAATTTGCATGGTTAAGGTGCATAAACGACCTTGTGAATTATTTTTAAGGTTAAGGATGGTACAAATAAGTGTTGAGTTGATGTAGAATTGTGTTATTTTTGTGTGTAATGCGAAGTTCAAAGATATGAAGTGAAAAAGTGTGAAATGAAATGTGAGCTTTAATGTCTAAGACTATTGGAAGTAGTGAGCAGAAGGTGTCTACATTCTACAAAGAGAGTGTGAATGTGTTTTTGAAGCAATGGTGGATCATTTTGTTGCTCTGAGATGGATTTCTCATTGTAACATTCTTCTTTCTTCTTCTTTCTAATATAGTTGTCAGCCATTAGTAGTGATCCCTTCTTTTCTTTCAAGAAATGAGCCCTTCGACAACTTGAGCCTATTATATTCGGTGTTGCAATTACTTTATATTATGAGGTAATCCTCATTGTGGTTTTTCCCTTTTAGGGTTTTCCATATAAATCTTGTGTTATCATGTGTGATTGCATTATTGCTTCTCATGTTTATATTCTGCTAATGCATGATAAGGGTTTAATGGTTGTTAATGGTTTAAGAACTAATCAAGATCTGAATGTTTTTGATAAAGGAAAAGTGGGTTTTACAGGGACCCAAAACCACCAAGTTTACAACAAAAGAAAGAGGACAAAAAATTCCAACAAAATAAACAGGCTGCAAAAAAGGAAAAAACCAGAAAAAGCAGCAGCCAACCACAAAAGACCAAGAAGGTCAATAAAAAACTAGCTGAAACGCAAGCCAAAAAACCAATAGCAACTAACCCAGATTCTTCAGAATAGACTCAGTCTCTGCCTCCAGGTCTTGCATATCCTGAACACCCTTCTTATGAAGATCTGAATGTTAATGAGGGTTTAGATATTTTAATATACAAATGATTCATCCCCCTCTTAGTTGTCTTGTGCATTCAAAATTTGGAATCAAATCAAGGTTCCCTAAAAAAAAATATTAACCACTTGAGGTAGATTTGGGATGGTGCACAAGAACGAGGCTTCTCTATTTCATGGATTCGGTTATGCATTTTGGAAGATCAAGATTGAAGGATTTCTTATTTCTCAAGGATTTTGAGTTTAGAAGTCTATTGAAACTAGATATACAATGCCTACAAATTCTATGAGTACTAATTATGAGATCAAGGCATATGAGAACAATGAAAAAGCAAAGTATGCTTTTTTGAGTGATCTTTCTAATTGTGAACTTGTGAAAGTTGTGAGTCTTAAAACTTCTAGTGAAATTTGGGAAAAGTTAGAAAGTGTCTATGAAGGAGATGATAAAGTCAATCAAGAAAAGATGTAGAATCTAAAGACTAAATTTGAGACCTTAAGGATTATAGGAGATGAAGATATGGGTACCTGCATAGAGTGGATGAAGTTGTCAATTCCATTAGAGGCCTTGGAGGAAAAAATGAAGAAGAAGAGGTGGTAAAGAAGACCTACTAAGAACTCTTAATAAAGCTTATAGTCATAAGGTTTCTGCAATTGAAGAATTTTAGAATTTAGATCAGTATTGCAAAGATCTATTGTTTGGCACGTTAACTAACTTTGAATTGAGAGAGTTTGATCCAAATGATCTAGAAAAGGAGGTTTCTTTTAAATTTGGAAAAGAAGAGAAGAATGAGGAATTCGATCTAGATGAAATTGATGAGTTGGAATAAAATTTTATGAGGAAATTGGAAAAGGTTACCAGAAAATACAGAGGTAAGTTACCTTTAAAATGTTTTAACTTTGGAAAGATTGGTCATTATGCTTCATGATGTCCTTTCAAAGCTTCAAAAGATAGACCTAAGGAGAATAAAGGTAAATCAATTAAGAAAATATATAATATTAGAGAAGATTTCATTTCATCTGATGATGAAGATGATGAATGCTAGTTCATGGTTCTAAATGTTGGAACTAAATTTTCTAATCCTAAGAGGTATATGAAGGAAACTACTCTAGAAGCAAGTCTGGTGACTTCTTTTCATGCTAGAGAAGAGAAGAAGAGTTGGATCATTGAAAGTGGATACTTGAATCACACGATAGGTGATAAGAGTAAGTTTTTTATGCTTGAAAAGTTAAAAGGAGGTTTAGTTATGTTTGGTGATGATACATTTGCTAAGATATGTGAAAAATGTTTGATCAATTTTGATGGAAAGCATAATACAAATGATGTTCTCTATGTTAAGGGTCTGTGTTATAACCTTTTGAGTATAGGAAAAATTTGTAGCAAACAATATAACCTTGTGTTCCAAGAAAATGGTTGTGAGATCAAAAAAGGCTCCAGAATTGTGGTTGCAATACAAAGAAGGATAAATGGAAATATTTATCAACTTAAGGATGCAAATAATCAATGATTTATGACAGATTAATGAAATTTAGCTATGGCATAGAAGAATGTGTGACATCAATTTTGATAGCCTAGTAAGGATTGGCTCAAGTCATGCTGTGAGAGATCTACCAAAGATTACAAATCCTATCAATGTTGTTTGCAAGGAATGTCAGATTGGGAAGCACACTACAAATATTTTTAAAGTTATAGAACAACCTAATATCAGTCCTTTGAAGTTGGTGCATATAGATCTTTATGGACCTACAAGAGTTAGAAGTTTTCAAGGTGACATGTATTTCATTCTATTAATTGATTATTATTCTATAATGAATTGGGTTACTTTTCTTGAAAAGAAAATTTAGAAACTTTAGATAAGTTTAAGGCATTCAAAGCTATGGTTGAGAATGAAATGGATGTGAAGATCCAATGTTTGAGATTGTATAGAGGTGGAGATTTCACCTCTAATTAGTTTAACACTTTTTGTGAACATCATGGAATAAAGAGGAATTTTTCAACCTCCAAGACTCTTCAACATAATAGAGTTATAGAAAGAAAGGATAAGACTATTCAGGAAGTAGCAACCTTGGACAATGATGAAGGAAAAAAATCTACTAGATGTCTATTAGAGAGAAGCAATTCATACTACAGTCTACATACTTAATAGATAATAAGCAAGGATAAACAATTCAAAGACTCCCTATGAGATGTGATACGAAAGAACCCCTACTATGAAATATTTCATAGTATTTGGAAGGGTGTGTGCAAGATCATCATGGAAAAAATAGGCCCTTATGTGGCAAAAAATTTAGAAAAATCAGAGTTAGGAAACTTGACGTAAAAATTTGAACAAGATATCTATATTATTTCAAAAATATGTAAGAATAGAATATGTAGCAAATTGAATGTAGTTTCTAAACTACTAGGTTTATTTTTTATTTAAAAAAAAAAACTATTTGGTGAAAATTTGAAATTTCAATGTTGTAGTACGTAAATTTTAGGGAAAAAATAAGGAGGTGCTTGTCTAACCACCCTAACCACAATAAAATGATAATATTTAATTATAATATTTTAGATATAAGTACCCATGTCCTGATGTTATGCATATTTTTTGGTAACTTTTTCCCATGTAAATAATTAATTATAATTTTTTTATTACAACTTTTAAAAAAATATAAAAAAATCGTATGTTTGACCACCTTAACTTGGTCAAAAATCTATGAATTTCATTTTTTTTAATCCTATAGTATGCAAAGCATAGAATGTGATGCATGTTTCAGATTCAAAAAATGTGATACTGTTTGAAAGCTATAGATGTTTTTCAATTAGCCTATCAATCAGGACTTTAGTTGTAATTCAAATAGAAAATGAATAATAATTATTTACTAAATTTAAAGTAAAGCATAATTTATATTGGTGGAAATCTGAGAATCTCCTTTAAAAACCCTTTTCATTTCATCATTTTTTGGTAAAAAAGGTCGTCAGTCACATACCCTCCACATACCCATCATATCGCCACTTTTTTGGCCCATCATGATCCTACACATACCTGGAAGAAAATGTTATATCTAAAGAGATGAAAGATTAGGAAAGTTTTATGCAAGATCTAATGAAGGAATCTTCCTTGGATATTCTACAAGAAGCAATGCTTGTCGATGCTTCAACAAGAGGCTAAAAATGATTGTTGAAAGTGCAAGTGTCAAAGTGGATGAAGACCTACAGAAAATTTTAGTGATGATATATGGATATAAATCTAACGATTCCTTTTGTAGAGAAGAAGAGAAATATGAAGGTAAAGAAAAATAAATGTAGATTGAGGATGAAGAAGCTCAGAAAAAAGATCCCTAAAAACCGTAAGTATGGGTAGAAGAATCATTCATAAGGTCAAATTATAGGTGAAAAAACCAGAGGTGTGTTGACAAGAAGAAAGATGACTATGATAGAAGAACAAGTAAACCTGCATTTACTTTCAAAATTTGAGCCTAAAACAATGATTGAGGCATGCAAAGATGAATATTGGATCAAGGCTATGGAAGAATAATTAATGCAAATCATTGAGAAGAATCGGACTTGGGAACTTGTCCTAAGACAAGAAAACAAGAATGTGATTGGAAATAAATTGGTATTCCAAAATAAGCTGAATGAAAGTGGAGAACTTGTAAGAAATAAGGAAATAATTGTGTGTAAAGGTTACTCACATGTAGAAGGAATATATTTTGAGGAGACATTTTCTCCGATGGGAAGAGTGGAAACTATTAGGATGATTTTGGCTTTTGTAACACACACGGATTTTAAAGTTTATTACATGGATGTGAATTATGCATTCTTAAATGGTGAGTTCAAAGAAGAGATTTACATTTCAAGAACAACCAAAAAGGATTTTAGTTATTAGATAATCCTAATATGGTCTATAAATTAAAGAAGGAATTATATGGACTCAAGAAAAATCCTAGAGCTTAATATGCAAGATTGGATAGGTACTTGTTGTAGCAAGGATTCAATAAAGGTACCATAAATAGTAATATTTAATTTAAGGTGAGAAAGATAAAATATTTTGTCTTTGTGTATGTTGATGACATAATATTTGGAGGTAATGAAGCAATGTGCAAGAGATTTGCAGAGGAGATATAGAGAGTTTGTGATTTCTAAGTTTGGTGAGATGAATTTCTTCCTTTAATCAAAGAAAGAAAGGGATATTTATTTCATAATGTAAGTATGTCAAGGAAATTCTAAAGAAGTTTTGGATTGAAGACTCTAAATCAATATGTACTCCTATGGGTACTAGTTGCAAACAGAGCAAGAATGATGAATCCCCTAAGGCTAATCAAAGAAAGTACAAATTAATGATTGGAGGAATATCATATCTAATTGCTACTAGACGGAACATCATACATAGAGTTTTTCTTATGGCTAGATTTCAAAAAGATCCCAAAGAGTCACATGTGGCAATAGTAAAAGGAAATTTTAGATACTTTAAGGGAATTTTGAAACATGTTTTGTAGTATCTAAAGGATTTTGATTTCTATTTGACTACTTATACAAATGCAAATTGGGTAGGCTATGTGAATGAAAGAAAGAGTACAAGTGGTGGTGAATTATTTCTTGGGAATAGGTTGGTGTCTTCGCTAAGAAAGAAGTAGAATTCATTGTCATTATCTATTGCTGAGGCATAATACATTGTTGCAATATCATACTACACACATGTGTTATGGATGAAGCAAACCTTGGAGGATATCAAAGTGATATATGATGAACAAATTTGTATCTTATGTGACAATACAAGTGCTATTAATATATCAAATAATTTGATAATACATTTAAGAAACAAACATATTTCAATCCGGTATCACTTTTTAAGAGAAAAAGTTGTAGAGAATGAGGCGAAGTTGGAATATGTTCCTACTAAGGATCAAGTTGTAGATATCTTCACAAAGGCTCTTCCTAGGGACACTTTTGAGTATCTCTCAGAGAATTTGGGGGTTATTTCCCCTCCTTTCAACTAGATACATAGGATATGCATTAGTCTAGTGGTTCTCAAGATTCATTCCTTGTTCTAGACTCATGTTCATGGCTACCCGTCAAGGAGAGTAAGTAGTAGCATTGTTGGTTGTTGGATTCAGAGGGAGTAAGTGTTGTCATTGTGTAGATATGTGTAGTAGTTTATAGTTGATGAAGTATGTTTCAGAGAAGGTGTGAATAAAATTGAGTGTGGCACAATAAAAGAAAAGGTAGTTACAGAGAAATTAGTATCCTTTATAGGTGTTTCCTTTGAGGGAGAGAGAGGGAGTATGTATGTTTGATGTCAAAGGGGGAGAGATTCAAGTGTCTGACCCTTTGTAATTGATGTCAAAGGGGGGAGAGTTGGAGAGAGATCTTCTAACTAAAATACATTATGAAGGGAAGCAATGTCTATTGTGGTGCAGTATATGAGTTAGTGATTAGAGTTATTACTAGAGCTATTGTTTTTGTTGTTAATGGTTTTTCCATGTCATTCCATCAATCAAAAAGGTTTAGATTATTGGAACTATGAGTAGCTTGTGTGTTTTAATTGATTTCAATAGATATTTTTTGTTGTATTAATGTCAACAAGTCTATTAGGAGAGTGTTGGAAGGTTGTGATGATGCTTTGATTGGTTACATTATGTTGTCATTAGTAGTATCATTGATTTCAACCTCTACTATTTCTTTGATAAGTATGTATCGGTGATCTTCAAAATATTGTGTGGTTGAGATGCTATAGATATGTTATAGGTGATGATTTTTTGTTTTTGGTGCTTGGTTTCCAAGTTCTTTTGAGCAAATTTGAAGAAAAGAGAAAATTGTGTGGTTGAGAAGTGTTCAATATAGTAGAGTAATTTTTAGTGTTTTCTCCACATTTCTTCATGGTTGAAGATATGTAGATGTGGTTTAGATATATTGATCAAAGCTATTCAAAGTTATTATATCTAGACTTTTAGGTGTTTGATCATTTTGTAGAGAAAGTTTTGTTTACTAGTTTGTGAACTGTGAAAGCAGTGTTGTTTGGGAGAAATGGTTTTGCTCCACATTTCACTCTAGTTTGGTTTTTGGTCTAGTGAATATGAGGTTGTGCTTATATTTCTCATATCTATCTTTAGTCTAAGTTTGTTTGAGTTTTGTAGCTCTGCAAGGTTAGATTTAGGTTTTGCAATATGTGGAAGCTTGGTTGTGCAAAATGAATATGTTCTTCTAGTGT
Organism: Sequoia sempervirens; assembly: GCA_007258455.2. Lineage (NCBI taxonomy): Eukaryota > Viridiplantae > Streptophyta > Pinopsida > Cupressales > Cupressaceae > Sequoia > Sequoia sempervirens. The sequence goes on along the minus strand of VDFB02271358.1, from coordinate 1,083,427,216 downwards.
ATGATTTTGTGAAGGAGTTGTTGGATTTTAGGGTGTTGATGGAATATTCTAGATTATGTTAAAGAATTATTTGTAATTCATGAGTCATCTTTGGATCAAAGGAAGTGTGTACTTAATTGTTTAATGGTGTCAACATAGGTCTAACTAACCTCGGGTGTTTAAACTAATTACAAGTATGATTTGGTGTTTGTGGAAGCATGGTGTTGCGTGTATGAGTGTATTTGGGTCCAAGTTAAGGTGTGTTGTGGTTCACCTTTATTTCTCTCCACCCTAGGAATTTTTTGGCATTGACCTCTTTCGAATTTACACGGTTGAGGTGTATAACCAACCTTGTGAATTGTTTCTAAGGTTGAGGATGGTACAAATAAATGTCAAGTTGATGGAGAATTGTGTTGTTATTGTGTAATGTTAAGTGTTGATTTGTGAAGCATGAAAGTGTGAAATGTAGTGTGAGATTTAATGCCTAATACTAATAAAAGTAGTGAGCAAAAGGCATCTATATTCTACAAAGTGTGAGTGTGTTTTTGAAGTAGTGGTGGATCTTTCTATTGCTCAGATATGGATTTCTTATTTTAACAATCTTCTTTCTTTTTCTTTCTAATCTGGAAATGATCCATTAGCAGTAATCCCTTCTTTTCTTTTGGGAAATGAGACCTTTGGTAGTGAGCCTATTGTATTTGTTGTTGTAATTACTTTATCTTGTGAGCTAATCCACATCATGGTTTTTCCATTCTTAGGGTTTCCACGTAAATCTAGTGTTCTCATGTGTGTTTGTATTATTGTTTCTCATGTTTATATTTTGTTAATGCATGATAAGGGTTTAAGAAGTAATGCAAATCCAAATTTTAATGATAGTTTTTATGTTTTAATGCATAACTAATTCACCCGCCCTCTAATTTTTTTGTGCATTCAACAAAATACTTGTATTTTGTTGATCAAAAGAAGTCTTACATAGCTATGTACAAGTCTGAAAGTTGATTTTTATTGTTGCTCTAGCTACAAAGAACTTGAAAAATTTACAATGCAAAGAGAGAAAATAACTAACTTAAAACTACTCCTAACGCTTCCTTTTATGTTGCTCAATAGTTGCTAAAAATATGAACATGCGCTTGTTGAGTCAAGCCTCCTTCAGGCATCCAAAACAATAAGCTCTACAAGCCCCTAAAACTACTACAAAAACATGTTTGTGGGATGAAAAAGTCCTTCCTTGAATCAACCAAGACTCCTAAAATAGTTCAAATACCCTCCATTGCCTTAAAATGTCATATCCCAAATTTTTATTGCATTTAAATTATAATATGTTAAATTGAACTTGAGAGAATTCAATATGTTGAATGATAAATTTGATATTTTGAAAATGTTTGAAAGAATTTCACTATCTTTTGACTGTGTGATCTTTTGAACTAACTTATACTTTATCATGGGGTATGTGCAGGATCATCATAGAAACAACAACCCCTTTGTGGCAAAATATTCAAAAAAATCAGAGTTAGGCAACTTGGCGTAAAAAATGAATAAGTTATCTATATGCATTAAAAAATATGTGCAATATGGTCTGTACCAAATTGAATTTAGTTTCTAAACTACTAGGTTTATTTATAAAACAATCAATTAAATTGTGAAAATTTGAAATTTCAATGCAGTAGTATTAAGTTTAGGGAAAAATAATAAAAGGTGGAGTCTGAAAGATAACCACTAATAAAATATATATTTTTTTATAATATTTTATATAAGTAGAGGACTCATGTCCCAATGTGATGCATATTTTTTTGTAATTTTTTTGGAAGTATGAATGGCAATGAGGTGTGAGGTACTTGTAAGTACCTTGGGAATGGGGAAGATCTCATAAAGGAGTTTCTTGTCCATTTGTACAATGAGAGGAAAAGGGAGGAATAAAAAATTCCTCAAAAATCCTCATTGGGATTGATAAAGGAATACAAATTTCCTTATCGGGGGATGTGAGGAATTAAAAATTCCTCAAAATTCATGGGAGAAATAAACTAGAATTTAAAATTCCTAGAGGGATGTGGATAACTTCTACAAAAGGAGAATTTCATTAATAATTTTGACTGAGGGTATATGCCATAAATGGTATGGCCCAGATTAGGTTAGGTTTAATTATTGATTTAGGTTGTGCAGTTGGGGGATTAGGTGGACTAACCTTGATTAAGCATCCACTTCAATTTTATGAAGGATGTGACACTAACTATGATTAGGAATGTGCACATCTTAATTAGGGATTTAGTGGAATAATCAAGATTAGGAGAAATGTAGGAGGATGACACAAGGAGAGAGAAAATAGATAGAATTAAAAATTTATTTTAATTCATTTGGGAAAAGTGACTAAATTAAATAAATTGGACTATTTATTTAATTTAGAGAGGAAACATGTAAGGTATACAATTAATTAATTTAACACCTTAGGGGACATTAGGAATATGATAAATATTAACCAAATAACAAACTATTCAATTAAAATGGCATATGTATATAGAATATAAGAATGCAAGAGTGAACTTGACTATATGGGGGTGGTCAAATTTAGGTGTCTACATTTTTCCCCTCTTCAGAATATCATTAGAATAATAGTTTTTTGAAGAAAAATAAAATGCAAATGAATTGATAGTGGAAGAGCACTTTAGTAGATTCCCCGTTATCGCAAGGAAGTGGATAAGGAGGAGAAATGCAGAAATATGGTAAGGTATGTCCCCTCGAGAGGGCATATGGGGAAGAAAAGGGGCCCCAGGTGACTTCTTGATATGGAGAAATGGAGCGTACCATGTTGTAGAGGACAAAAAACCATGAAGAATGTCTTTTGAAAAGAGGAAAATAGAAAAATGGGGTGCAAATGGCAGCCCATGGAAGAATTAGGGAAAAAGGATTTAAAAAGGTTAAAAAGGGGTGAAAGATGACCAAAATTACGAAGGCTAATTAGGGTCAAAATTTGAAACCTATAAATAGTAAATTAGAAAATTTACTATTCATCCTACTTTCATTACGCACACGTGTCATTGAGCAATTGAGTGAGAGAACAAAAGGGAAATCAAGAGCGAGATGGAAGACAATGAAGAGATCATCGACCGAGTGGACATAGTATGGGACTTCTACCACCTACGCGCCCCACACCGACAAGTAGGCTTTTAAAACTAATTTTGTGATTTCAATTGTTATTTTGCGCACATGTTTTGATGATTATCAAAGATTTGGCTAAAAAATAGCATGGTTGATATATATATATATATTTAAAATAGCAAACATTGATAAATAAAAGTTTATTATTTATTAAAAGTCATTAAACACTATATTGTTATAAAAAAAAATAGTGATATATATATATATACATACATATATATATATAGCATATATATATCATATATATATATGCATATATATATATATATATATATATCATATATATATATATATATGCATATATATATATATATATATATATATATATATGCATACATATATAAACATATATATTCCTAATTGTGTGCAAGTGATTTCCTAGTCTAAAAATGCAAAACACCAAATGAAATGGAATAAAAGTAAACACAAACAAACACTAAAGATGAGCCTAGTTTAACTCCCACAAAATGAATAATAAAAGACAAATATTACCTTGTTAGAGTTGTTCCTTTGGTTTTCCCTCTTTATTGATGATTTATGCACTCCTTGCTTGCTAAAATGGCTTGAAGTGATGCTTAAAATGAAGGTAATACAATTGTGGATGCAATGGAGGCAATGCATGAAATATTTGATGCAATATGGTAGCTTGAAGTGGCTGCAACAATGGAGGTTTGAAAGCTTGGGTGTATGAGAGCTCAAACTACTTAAGTGTGTGATGATGAATGAAGCAATTTTCATTGATTTTAGGGAAAAGCCTCCAAAAGAATGGAGGGCCAAGATTCAGCCTAGGGTAGAAGATCTAGGGATAATATGTCTTGAGACATCTCAAGCCGTGAGATGGTGACATGTGGAGGAAGATGTGGAAAAAGGATGATGAGATGGAAATTATGTGGCAATGAGGTGGAGGTACTTGTAAGTACCTTGGGAATGGGGAAGATCTCATAAAGGAGTTTCTTGTCCATTTGTACAATGAGAGGAAAAGGGAGGAATCAAAAATTCCTCAAAAATCCTCATTGGGATTGATAAAGGAATACAAATTTCCTTATCGGGGGATGTGAGGAATTAAAAATTCCTCAAAATTCATGGGAGAAATAAACTAGAATTTAAAATTCCTAGAGGGATGTGGATAACTTCTACAAAAGGAGAATTTCATTAATAAGTTTGACTGAGGGTATATGCCATAAATGGTATGGCCCAGATTAGGTTAGGTTTAATTATTGATTTAGGTTGTGCAGTTGGGGGATTAGGTGGACTAACCTTGATTAAGCATCCACTTCAATTTTATGAAGGATGTGACACTAACTATGATTAGGAATGTGCACATCTTAATTAGGGATTTAGTGGAATAATCAAGATTAGGAGAAATGTAGGAGGATGACACAAGGAGAGAGAAAATAGATAGAATTAAAAATTTATTTTAATTCATTTGGGAAAAGTGACTAAATTAAATAAATTGGACTATTTATTTAATTTAGAGAGGAAACATGTAAGGTATACAATTAATTAATTTAACACCTTAGGGGACATTAGGAATATGATAAATATTAACCAAATAACAAACTATTCAATTAAAATGGCATATGGATATAGAATATAAGAATGCAAGAGTGAACTTGACTATATGGGGGTGGTCAAATTTAGGTGTCTACATTTTTCCCCTCTTCAGAATATCATTAGAATAATAGTTTTTTGAAGAAAAATAAAATGCAAATGACTTGATAGTGGAAGAGCACTTTAGTAGATTCCCCGTTATCGCAAGGAAGTGGATAAGGAGGAGAAATGCAGAAATATGGTAAGGTATGTCCCCTCGAGAGGGCATATGGGGAAGAAAAGGGGCCCCAGGTGACTTCTTGATATGGAGAAATGGAGCGTACCATGTTGTAGAGGACAAAAAACCATGAAGAATGTCTTTTGAAAAGAGGAAAATAGAAAAATGGGGTGCAAATGGCAGCCCATGGAAGAATTAGGGAAAAAGGATTTAAAAAGGTTAAAAAGGGGTGAAAGATGACCAAAATTACGAAGGCTAATTAGGGTCAAAATTTGAAACCTATAAATAGTAAATTAGAAAATTTACTATTCATCCTACTTTCATTACGCACACGTGTCATTGAGCAATTGAGTGAGAGAACAAAAGGGAAATCAAGAGCGAGATGGAAGACAATGAAGAGATCATCGACCGAGTGGACATAGTATGGGACTTCTACCACCTACGCGCCCCACACCGACAAGTAGGCTTTTAAAACTAATTTTGTGATTTCAATTGTTATTTTGCGCACATGTTTTGATGATTATCAAGTTTGGTGGGTAGATTTGGTAAGAAATAGGTTTTCTAGGGAGGGTGAATTTTCCCTTCCAAAGAAATGCATTTTTCCTTCTAGTGAATGGGTGAATGTGAGGGGGTAAACTAGTGGGTACACGATCATAGGGGAAAATGCACAAAGAGAGGGGTGATTGCAAAATTTCCCCTTTTAGGGGATGGGAAAATGTGCTTCCACAGGGGAAAAAGCATGGGCTGATGGGTGATTACAAAATCACCCCTGTGGACAATAGAAATGAAATGGACAACTTCCTTATTCACACCAAAAGGGGAATGAAGAGGAATCCGATTTCATAATGTTCACATTTAAGAATATCTTAGAAACCTCAACCCAATGAAAGATATGAGAGATATGACTATAAGATATCCTTGGAGATGAATGAAAACAAGAAATGGGTTCACCACTAAGTGCAAACTTGGAAAATGTAAGATGTTTGAAAACACGCTGTGATATGCAAAATGACCTAGAAATGCAAGTAGAATGTAACAAAAAAGTATGAAATTTAAAGTGTGCACCTGGAAATTGAAGAAGAATGGAATGGAGCTCTAGAATCCTAAAATTGCTGCTTTTTTATGCCAAGCTGGGCAGCTTAGTCTTGCTTCAGGTGAACAATGCTAAAAAAAAATTCAGACAAATGGGTACTTAGATCTATAAAAAAAAAAATTCAGACTCCTACATTGGGACTCATTCATGACTAATGGTGAATTAGTCCACTTTCAGAGTTTGGAAATTGAAAAGTGGAATCTATAGATCTTGGTCTACACTTTGGTCCTGATTTAGATTCGAGTCCGAAACTTTCAAATTTAATCTATAGGTGTTCTCCAAGCTTCTCTTAGGACATTGAAAACTTTGAATGACTTTGAAAACTTAATGAAAACCTTTCTAACCTTTCTCTTTGAAAAATATGCAACCTAAACTTGCAAATCACATGCAAACAGAAGGAAAAATTATTGTGGGGTTAGTGAGTAGGGGTTTTCCTTGGTCAAACCCTGGGTTGGTAAATAAACCCTTGAAATTAAATGAAATATGGAAAGAGGATGATGAATGAACAAAAGCAATGCTTCAACTTACTAAACCCTTGAAGTATAATGTTGCAAACATGTAACTGATGACTCCAAAGTGCTTGAATTCTCTTGTAAATAAAATACTTTAATGCTAGATCACTTGATTGCTTGTTATATTGATTGAGAGACTAGTGGTGAAATGAGTGAAAGAACATTATATTTATACACAATTATGCAATAATTCCTAAAAATACAACATAGATCTTAGAAAATAAAATCCCAAAATAAATTTGAATTAATTTTGAATTTTGTGCCAAATGGGACTCATTCGCCACTCTAGGTGAATGGGTGCAACCTAAGGGGACTCATTTGCCTAAAATGGCAAATGGGTCCCACCTTAGGAATTTGAAGTGGGTTTCAAGATTTAAGAGTTTTAAATGATGTTTATCAGGCTTATTCTCAAAAAATACTCATAAGTAAGGTCTATAGATGCAAAATGGGGCCAATTAAAGCATAAGAAGGTCCAATTATTATTGAAAAGTGCAAAAAAGTGTGAAATTATGTTACAAAAATTTACAACACTTTGAAATAAGGTTTGGTAAATGATGAAAAAATGTTATTTATGTGAAATACAATAACAAGACCCTAGAAAAGTGTGAAAGTGTGTTACAACACTTTACAACAATTAATTAAGGTACTAATTGAGTTCATTTTTAGGTCACAAGGTCCCAAGACCTAATGTGAATGTTTTATCCACATTACAAAACTAAATCAAGGCAACATTAAACCATAATCACAAGGAGGACCCAAATAAGACATAAAAAGTAGAACGGTTAATTTTTTGATGTCAACATTTAGCCCCCACTTTAGTGAGAGGATGAACCTACTTCAAACTAAAGTAGAAAAATGCACATCAAGAGGGGTTCCAATGAGCCAATGCTAGCAAGATTGGATGAAAATGATCAAGAGGGATGATCAAGCCCCCAAGATTAGGATACCATGACAAACTAACATAAGAACAAAGGAAAACACATGAAAATGATATCAAGAACAACAACGAGGCACAAGCATACAATGCCAAAGATGAAAGAGAGAAAAAGAAAGGGAAAGAAAGAATTAGATCAAGCTTCGACCGTTTGTCCAACACGATGTGGATTAGATCTAGGTTGTCTGTCTGGAAAAATGCATACTCACTCTAAGGCGACAAAACTCATGCCTATCCACCAGGTGAGAAGGCCTAAAAGGTGAGAAACATACACTCATTTCTAGTATGCACTCACACACACGCAGGTGGCTATGGGGAAAGTCATGCCTCATAATGGGCTTCTCACTCAACCATACCAATGTTATATCTCCTGATAACTTTCATAACGTTCCATAAAAAGAAAAATGGTCTTTCGAGCTTCATGAGACAATTAAAACTTCGTATGCTTGGAGCTCATGAACAAACGTGATGGCTCCATATAAATGCAATCTATGTTATGTAAGGTGTCCATATAAAAAATGAAAAATGTAACATGCAAAGAATGTTCAAAGGAGTTTTTCTTAGTTAATGCAAGGTATTTAACATAGGGAACATTGTGCCTAATGTCTCCAAGAGAGGACCAATCAAAGAATAGAAGATTCACAGTTTAGGGGATGTAGTGTGTAGCATCAAGCCACTAAGAGGAATGTATTATGCTAAGATAGATCATGCTCATGAAATACATCATACCAAATGCAATCCAAAAAGTAGCAAACACATCGTATGAAGTAAGTTGCACTAAGAACCAAGAAAAAAAATCAAAAGAATAATTGTAATGTGGGTATGTGCAGGATCATCATACAAAAAATAGGCCCTTAAGTGGCAAAAAATTCAGAAAAATCAGTGTTAGGCAACTTGACGTAAATATTTGAATAAGTTATCTATATTATTTAAAAAATATGTAAGAATAGAATTTGTATAAAATTGAATGTAGTTTCTAAAATACTAGGTTTATTTAAAAATAAATAAAATCTATTTGGTGAAAATTTGAAATTTCAATGCAAGAGTACTTAAATTTCGTGGAAAAATAAGTAGGTGTCCCCCACCATAACCATAATAAAATAATAATACTTTTTGTAAGATTTTATATATAAGTAGAGGACTCATGTTTGGATGTGATGCATATTTTTTGTAATTTTTTCCAAGCAAATAATTAATTATGAATTTTTTATTACAATTTTAGAAAATATAAAACTCGTCTGTCTGACCACCTTAACTTGGTCAAAACTTCATGAAATTTAATTTTTCTTTTTTTAATCCTATAGTATGTGAAGAATAGAATGTGACGCATGTTTTGGATTCAAAAAATATGATATTGTTTGAAATTTATAGATGTTTTTCAATCAACCTATTGATTAGGACTTTAGTCATAATTCTAATAGAAAATGAATAATAATTATTTATTAAATTCAAATTAAATCATAATTTATATTTTTGGAAAGCTAAGTATCTCCTCTAAAAACCCTTTTCGTTTCATTAATTTTGGGTGAAAAAAAAGTCGTCAGCCACATACCCTACAAATATTGCCACTTTTTGGCGCACCATGATCCTGCACATACCCATGTATATCCCCACTTAAAGGAATTACTACACACCATACTATGAGAAATTGCTTTAAAGTAGCAAAAGAAAAAAGCAAATAAGATAGAAGACATAAGATCCAACTTAGAAAGACCTATGCCAAGTCGTATGTTTCCTAGTAAAGTTGTGTCATGCGAGAGAGAAAGAAAAGAAAGGGGTTTCCCCCAAAATGAAAACGCCAAATACATAAGGGATCTATGGATTTGGGGTCAGTATGTTCTTTGCTGCAAATATTTCTAGAGAGCTTGGAACTACCATCATCCCCCAAATACATAGAACTAGAAGAATGACACAAAGAGAGAAAAAAAGAAAAGAAAAACCTTTATGGTCAACATGGAAGAGACATAGGGTGTCTCAATGCCTTATGTCATCCCCAAAAGGAAAACACAAGACAAGTTAAAATAAAATGCGAAAGAAAAAGAATTTGTTTTTGGGTCAACATGAAGGAGACATGGATGTCTCAATGCCTTGTGTCATCCCCAAAAGGAAAACACAAGAAAAAGACAAAATAAAAGGAAAAGAAAAAGAAATCCTTTTGGGTCAACATGAAGGAGACATAAATGTCTCGATGCCTTGTGTCATCCCCAAAAGGAAAACACAAGAAAATGAGAAAGATAAAAATGTGAAAGTTATGCATAACATAGAGAAGAATTAAGGTACAAATAGAGGAATGACACAAAGAGAGAACATCAAACAAAACACCACGGGGGATCACATTACGCACATGCAATAACATAAAATAAAAAGAAAGAAAATAAAAGTGCAAAAGACTAGTAAGGAAAATGTGAGTCAACCATCGAGCAAGTCATCTGCCTCCCAATCATGTTTATTGTATACTAAAGGTAGAAAACTAGCCAAAGGGACAAGGGAAAGTGTCAAACCAGGTGAAGTACCAGATTCATTACTCTGTATAGGAGATTTCATGTTTAAGCTCATGGAAGAGGAAAAAAATGTGTTCAAGTGATTATGCACCTCTTTGTCAATTTTAGTGATCTCATCATCGTCATCCAAATTAATCACAATAGGAGGACAAATGATAATATATAATGAAGAGTTTAACTCTTGTTGTGATTGTTGTATTGGATTGTTCTCGGAGGAGGTTGATCATGTACTACTGAATGGTCAAGTTCGGATTTTGATTTTCTTTACTAAACTTTTCATGTAACTTGCGAGCAAGGGCATGATGTCTACACCTACACTCTCTAGCAACTCTTTTTCTTTGCTTTTGTTTTCAAGTTGTGTTTGTGAAGGAGCGGGTTGATCAACTATAGGTTTCTTTTCTTCCCCAAGGGTAGGAACAAAAGGAACCATGGGAGGTTGGTCATCCACTTTCTCCTTTTCCTAGTAAACTTTGTTTATTCGAGGAGGCATGATAAAGTTGCTTTCATTGTCTCTTGGTCTTTTGGATGATGTAGGTGAATTTTATATTTTTGGTTGGTCTTGGTTGTTTGGTTCTTGTTTAGGTTCAATCATGGTTTCATCAAGTATGGGAGGTGCTGAAATGGAAGGGGACATGTTTCGTAGGGATAATTCAGCTATTTTATTTGCTTTGAATTTTTGGTAAGATATGAAAAAGAAGTCTTGTCTTGGCATTATTGGTTCCATGGGCTCAAGCCAAAAGGATTCTAAGGAAAAGTCTCCTTTGGAAGACAAGGGGTTAAAACTGCTATGGTGAACGGTGAATATTTCATTATAAAATGGAAAATTTAAGTATTTGTGCACAACCGAAGGGATTCCTTTCATTGAGAAAAGCCATGGGTGGCCTAGCCTCTAATGTTTTTGGTTCGATTTGTAATGGTAGCATGATCTATCCTATCGTAGGGAAAGCAAAACCATTGTGCATCTTGATCCATGCTTTTGGTGTATCATAGTCATCTTGATAAAGTTCATGCAATACTAAAAATTCCTTGATGATTACATTCTCTCCATAGGTGGGATCTATTAGTATCCCATTAGTGGGCTTGTCATATATATGACCAGCTATGTAGAGAGGACCATCAGGTGAATTTTTAATTATATCCTTAGAGGAGAAAGCAATATTAAGAGGATTCTTAGGTTGGCCCTTACAAGGGATAACGTCTATCACCCCAACCATTTCATCCATAGGATTAACATTGATAACATTTAGGATAGATTAATTATATCCATCATCTATATCAACATTCATCACATCATTCTATGTAGTTTCACTAGCTTTGACAAATGAAATATTATGCTTAGGCATTAGATTAGTGAAAATTTGCAAGTTTTGGTTTGGAGGGGCAACACGCTTATTGCCTTGATCACTAACACCTACAATAGATATACGACTAGAATCAATGAGGTGTTGTACAAGATGTTTAAGAAAATTAAAATTCTTTGTGTCATGTCCATTTTGTTGATGATAATGGAAATAAGCATTTTATTTAAAGCTCGGGGGTAAAGGCTTAGTAGGTTTGGGTGTTTTGATAGGAGGAAAGGTAATCATTTGTTGTTCTAAAAGTTGGGACATTATGTTATGAAGGGTGTCGAGTAACGATGCGAATTGTCTTCTTAGATCTCCATAACTAAAGGGAAGTGAGGTTTTAACAACTACTATTTGGTTATTCGCATTTTGAGTTGTTGGCTGGGAAGGGTTAAATTAAAGGAACCCTTTATTTTTCTTTCTAAATGATTGGGAATTGTTTTGGTTGGCGGGCTCAGATTTCTCAATTCGGCTAGAAGTGGACCTTGTATCTTGACTACTAACAAAATTTTGATAATCACAAAGTGAAGTACACAAGTGCATGAAGGATGGGAATTTCATCATACTTAGCTTGTCCTGAAGTTTAGTTTGCAATTTTTCTATAAACATCTTTTCAAGGTGTGGGTCAAGGATCTTGACATCGATTTGGGAATAAAGTGATTGATAGCATGAGATAAAATCAATTACCTTTTTTTCCTCATTTTTCTTGTATCTCATCAAATTGGCAAAGGTTTTCTCGAGAGTCATATGCACTCTAAAATGGTTTACAAATGCATTAGCAAGTTCATTGAATGAACGAATTGAATTGTTTGGTAAAGAAGAAAACTATTCCAAGTTAGTATCTTTTAAAGACCTAGGGAAAAGCTTTTCTAATAGTTTTCATCAAGGAAAAAGTTACTACACAAGGCAGTGTAGGCATTAACGTGGTTAGAAGGATCTCCCTTCCCTCCATATTTCTTAAATCTAGGCACCTCTATTCCTTGTGGCATCATTGTTTACAATATTTCAAAAGCTAATGTGCTACTTCTAACATAATATGTGGATGGGCCATTTTGATTTTGGTTTATGGTTGAGATTTTATTTTGCATGGATGAAATGGTTTGGAAAAATTTTGTTATGAGAGGATCATTACAAGTGGGATGAGATGGAAGTGAGAGTGGTGATGGAATTTATGTAGTGGTAGGAGAAGTGAATGGAATGCTTATAGGTGGTAATGTGGTAGAAGATAGAACATGTGATGCCACATAGGAACTAGGGATGCTAGTAGGAATACTCAAGGAAGATATCACATTACTAACTTATTGCATTGTTGTTGTCAATTGAAGAGTAGTATAGGTAGGTATCGATGCTATCATTGAGGGAGGAGGAGTTGGAGTTCCTCCTTGGTTGGAAATATTGTTTGTTGGTATAGGAGCACTAGAGGTTAAAGGAAAATGTTTTCCAAAGATTTAAACTATGTTTTTCACAAGGTCAAGGCCTTTGTCACTTTCAAGCATGTGATGAATGTTTTCTATGGTAGGAATTGTAGTAGTGGAAATTTTTTCAAGGCTAACTTAGTGTTGTAGGTTCACTAAGTGCTCATGAATTTGAATGATTTTCTCTTGTGGGATATCATCAGTCCTTGGTTCAACATGCATGCTACTTGAAGGCAAAGAGTTGCTAAGGGTATTATCCGTGCCTAGTGTACTATTGTCCATACTAGGAGTGGAAGCTATAGATAACCGAAGATCCACAGCAAGTGTGTTATCATGAGATGACATGAGTCTTGAGCTTTTTCTCACTATAGTATTAGAAATATGACACCAAACACTCATGCAAAGGCTTCTAAATGTGAGGTGAATGGAAATTCAATGTAAGATAACAAGAGTAAAATGATTATAACTAAAATTTTGGAAATGAAAATTGAAATACAAAAATAGAAAGTAAAAACTTAGAAACTGGATTGTGAATGATAGAAAATTCAGTGAAAAATATGCAGAGGGACTGATTTGCCCAAGGTGGCAAATGTTCCCTGGTATGAATTTTTTTGAAAAGTTTTAGAATTTTTTAAAATCAATTTTATGCTTTTTAAGTTTTCTAATTCAAGTACAAAATTTTACTGATCTTTAATGAAATTAAGTGCAATAACACAAGCTAAATGAACTTTTCAATAATGCAAATATTGAAACCCTAGAATGCAAATTAACTAGTGCAAAATGCAATGCATGTTAATGCAAGCTAAATCTAGGATGTAAATACGCTCCAAAACTTAATTATGATGTTCAAATGTTAGGTTCACCAAAATGTGGACAATGGAAATGGAATGCACAACTTCCTTATTCACACCAAAAGGGGAATGAAGGAAGAGGAATCTGATTTCATAATGCTCACATTCAAGAATATCTTAGAGACCTCAACCCAATGAATGATATGAGATATTTTACTATAAGATATCCTTGGAAATGAATGAAAAAAAGAAATGGGTTCACCACTAAGTGCAAACTTGAAAAATGTAAGATGTTTGAAAACACATCTCTGATATGTAAAATGACCTAGAAATGCAAATAGAATGTAACAAAAAACTATGAAATTTAAAGTGTACACCTAGAAACTAGAGAAGGATGGAATGGAGCTCTGGAATATTGAAATTGCTACTTTTTAGGACAACTGGGACTCATACGGAAAGCTAGGTGACTTAGTCCTGCTTCAGGTGAATAATGTCGTAACAACTTTCAGACAAATGGGTACTCAGATCTACAAAAATCTCTGTCAGACTCCTACAGTGGGAATCATTCACCACTAATGGTGAATCAGCCCACTTCAAGGTTTTTTGGAAATTCAAAAGTGGAATCTATAGCTCTCGATCTGCACTTTTGCTCTTGATTCAGATCTGGGTGGGTGATCCCACAATACTAGTTTACAATTTTTGGCCAAACTGGACACTAAACTATTTTTTTCTAACTAAATCTTCACTTTCAGGCACCTATAGCGGCTAAACTGTGAGGAACTTGAAGATGATGCAAACTAGTGATTTGTGATACTTTGTCTATAGATTCTAATTTATTTTTTCCAAAAATTTTAGAATAAGATTGCACTTGTTTTTCCATCTCCTTCGAAAACTAGTTTTTTTCAGTAAACACCTTTTTTAAGGAGTGACACTCACCGTATAACACATAATTTTTTTTCCACTAAGGATAAAATTCTTATTTTTTCAAATTTAGATTTGTAATTATGATATCTAGTTCTTCCAATTGGTTTCATAGTGTTTTATTGAATATTTTTACCTTAATCAAGTTTCCAAGTCAAACCAATTACAATTCTGACATAGGTGGACAATATAACACATAACCTTTTTTGTGTGTATCAATTTTTTTTTTTTTTGGTTGGATCAAGGACTTCAATATCTGGTGCACTCATAATTTTCAAAAAAGAACATTGATAATCTTCTATTTTTCCACGTGTAGAATAGAAAGCTTGATTTTCGGTGAAAAACCTACATTCACAAGAAATAAATATAATAATAAAATTAAATTTATTTAAATTTATACTTTTTGGGAAGCTTATAATAAGGACTACATACTTACAAAAAATAAATTTTAAATGAATTCATTTGATCCCCCACAAGGTAAATCAAATGTGGTTTTTTATCAGCATTTTGGTAGGTGTAAAGGAGACTCTGTTATATGTATTATTTAAAAATAGCAAGGTTCTATCCAAGGGGGTTTGATCTAAGGTAGTTTGATTAAACCCTCTTCAATTCGAATGATTTAAATGGAAAATTTAAGGCTTAAATCATTATATTTTCTAAAAATATGTGATTTTAGCAAAAAATAGAATCTCTCAGAAATTCTAAACCAACTTTGTGGGATCACCAGGGTCTGAAACTCTCAAATTCAACCTGTAGGTGTTCTCCAAGCTTCTTTGATGACTTTGAAACATTAATGAAAACTTTTCTAACCTTTCTCTTTGAAAAATATGCAACCTAAACCTGCAAATCGCATGCAAAGAGAGGGAAAATTTGTTGTGGGGTTAGTGAATAGGGGTTTGCCTTGGTCAAACCCCGGGTTGGTAATTAAACCTTTGAAATGAAATGAAATATGGAAAGAGAATGATGAATGAACAAAATCAATGCTTCAACTCACCAAACCCTTGAACTAGAATGTTGCAAACATGTAAGTGATGACTCCAAAGTGCTTGAACACTCTTGTAAACAAAAAGGTTCAATGCTAGATCACTTGATTGTTTGTTAGATTGATTGAGAGATTGGGGGTGAAATGAGTGAAATAAACTTATATTTATCCACAATTATGCAATAATTCCCAAAAATACATCATAGGCTGACCTTAGATCTTAGAAAATTAAAACCCACTAGAAATTTGAATTAATTTTGAATTTTGTGCCAAAGGGGACTCATTCGCCCAAAATGTCGAATGGGTCCCACCTTAGGCATTTGAAGTGAGTTTTGATATTTAGGTGTTTTAAATGATGTTTATCGTGTTTATTCTTAAAAATACTAATAATTAAGGCTTGTAGATGCAAAAATGGGGCCAATCAAAGCATAAGAATGTCCAATTATTAATGAAAAGCCTAGAAAATTTTGAAAGTTTGTTGCAACACTTTACAACACTATGAAATAAGGCTTTTTAAATGATGAAAAGAGGTTATTTAGGTGAACTACAATAACAAGACCCTATAAAAGTGTGAAAGTGTGTTACAACAATTTACAAAACTTATGTAAGGTACCACTTAAGTTGATTTTTAGTTCACAAGGGCCTAAGAACTAATGTGAATTTGTTATCCACATTACAACACTAAATTAAGGCAACATTAAGCCAAAATCACAAGGAGGACCCAAACGAGATAGAAAAAGTAGAAGGGTTTCTTTTTCAGTGTTTAAAGCCCCTTGAGGGGAATGGGTGAGCATGTTGCCACAGGGGCAGATGTGCAACTAGAGGATAGATTGCAAAATTTCCCATAAAAGGGAAAAGGAATTCACATAATTTCCCAAATGAGGGATATGAGTACAGGGGTGAATGTGAGTGTGTCCATTGGGTAGAAGGGAAAAAACAATTTTATCCATGGGGAGGAAATAGGTGTAGAGGGAAATTCACATTCACCTGACATGTAAAGGTGAAAATACAACTTTTCCTAATGGGGGAATTAGACACAACAATGAATTTCATTTCACCACATGGGTAAAGGGGCGAATTCATATCTAGGGTAAGGGATAGGAAAACCCACCAAAAGAAAAGGAGAAGTCATCATTTGGCTAACACAAGTACGAACACGCTTAGCCAATGGGAAAATGCACATAAAAAGGGGGATGGGTGAATTCACACTACATAGAGTAAAATTCACTAAACTAAGATAGAGAGGAAAATAGGGGCTAGAAGATGAATGATAAGAAAATATCAGACAAGTGGCTTGGATGGATGCAAACCATTGATATCTTGCAAATGAGAGAGAGACACTCAGCTGTGCTAGAGTCTACCTAGGAGGCGATGACACTAACAAACCACGAGGCCCTAGAGTAGGCATGACTACTACATATGCTTGTATATCCCATGATCATGGCCCATCGACTGCTATTGACAACTCTTATAGAGAGATGGAGCTTCGATGATTGCATCTTCCACCTCTTGATAATAGAGATGAATGTGACCTTCGAGGATGTTTGGTAGATCCTAAGACTACTGACCAAGGGTCACCTAGTGAGTGGGGTGGTGAGTTGACCACAGGAGAGGAGCCTACAAGTTGTATTTGACACCATAGACCATTCCTACAAAGGGAAGGATTTGGACATTGATGCGTGCATTGGAGTTGTACCACCTATACCACTGTTTCTATGTGGATTGATCAGTGGGATCCTCCTCCCTAATAAGAGTGATAGATTCTTTAGCAAGATGATTGACGTTGTTATACACATTGTAGAGCAGAGAGATGGTGTGTTTTCATGGGGGGCTTGCATGTTGGTACAATTATATAGGAATATGCATATTTTGTGCTATCGAGGAGCTATTATTTTTACCCATGTCACCCTATTATAGGTGTGGGCATGGGAACATATCAGGATCACCCACCTAAACATTCTCAAAGTAGGGGGGAGAGATGATTCCTTTCCAGTGGCATATTTGTATGGAGGGGAGTATGGGTCAACATTACATTACAGGTAGGTAGTGAGCCTAGAGTACTGGTATGGGGTATTGGATGACCTTATAGATGATCAGATCATATGGCAACCATACATAGAGTGGTGATTTTAGTCATGGAGGTTGGAGGATAGACTATACAAGGGCTACATGTTTTCACACTATTATTTGATTAGGAGGGATCCTTTTATTATTGAGGTACATAGGCCTGATTGGGTTACCTGATAGTTTGGGGCACAATAGGACATCTTAGTAGGGGAGGAGAGGTTCCAAAAAATTACATAGGATAAGGGATGGGGACATACTATCCCTTTATATTTTGTGTGATAGGAGTGGGAGAAGTTTCCAGTGGTGATATAGGGATGGAGAGGAGGCCTAGATGATATGGGCATCACATATAGGTATAAGAAATGGTGGTAGGGGAGACACCCTATTAGGATCACCATATTTGTTTTTGGAATGACCTTTAATCCTATGGTAATCACAATATTCATTTTCCCTATACTAAACAAGTTTCAACTTCAAATCATCAAAAGGTTTGGTAATAGGATAAGTGACTACATTGGCTTGGACTAACGTCTTGAAAACTATATCCAAGGATTATCCTAAAGGAGTGAATGTGTGTTTGGTATTCCCTTGATTGGACTGATTTGACTACGGGGGAGGATGGGGTGCACTTTGTGGCACAAATATGACATTGGTGACCAGAGGTAGTTGAGGGGAATTTTCTAATCTTTGAGAAGTGATAGCTACCTGGATATGCTTAGTGTCAGTGACACCACCATTTACAATGTTCTTGTTCCTGTTCTAGTAGTGTGACTTATCCCTAGATTGCTTGTCCTTATCATCTTTGAATATTTTGATAAGACCTTTCACAATGAGAGATTTTTCAATAGTGGTCCCTTTCTCAATAACCTCTATGAAGATGGTGACACAATGGAGACATAGATTATGAGCTAACTCAGGATGGAAGTTCATGAAAAATATGCCTACTAACTCCTCAAGAAGAGTACACTTGAGTCGGCTAGCTAAAGCTCACCACCTTTATAGGTAGCTAGAAAAGGTCTTTGAGCCATCATGTTGTTTATCCTTCAGGAGATCTAGGGTCTCTATGTATTTCTCAATACTGAAATAGAAGTGTGTGAAAAAATTCTCTGATAGATTAGAAAAGGTGGACATTAACCCACATGGAAGGCACATGAACCACTCTAAAGCTTGTACTTTTAAACTTCAAGGGAACAACCAAAGGATGTAGTTATCATTGTGTAAGACCTCCTGTCAATGCATGTAGAACTCCTACAAGTTGTTTCAGGGACATCCTCTTCCCTTTTTAAAATTTGGAATCAAAAAATGCTTAGAGAAGGGAATTGTGGAAATTAAAGGATCAATGGATAGGAAAAAATGTCCTCAAACTTGAAGGATTTCTTCAATGTTCCAAATTGAATGTCTTTCATAGCTACCTTCTTGTCTTCACATTATTTATTGACTAGTGTCGATGGGGGAAGACTAGTTGGATTGGAATGATCATAGGGAACATATTGTGAATATAGAGGTAGTGAAAGTAGAAGGGATTGATCATATGATGGCAGAGGATACATAGGGACTTGTTGATATTGGCAGTGTAAGTGGTTTGTGGATTGGTGTAAACCTGTTGATGTGATGCTAGGGATTAATAATATGATGAAGACACACCCTACTTATGGGATTGTGGCTATTGATAATAACATGGATTAGACTGATAATCGTATGTAGATAGTTGCTAGGAGATATATGGAGGCTATTATGGATTTGGCTGCTACTGATAGGTGTTCTATGAGGGTTGCTGAGGGTTAACATAAAGCAGCTATTATTGGGGATGTTTTGGATTGTAGCAAGAATAGTTTGGATGGGTGTTGGGTGCATTAGGTTGTTGTCTAGGTGCGCCTGGTAGAGGAGGTAGCTAACAATAAGTGTTTTACAGAGGTGCTTGATGGTAGGGAGGAAACAAATAATATGATGGAGGTTATTATTGATATTAGGTATTATGTCACAAGGTTTCCTTGAGGTTGCGAAGGGGGTTGTTGCAGTTGTGGAGTGATTTGAGGTTGATGTGGAGGTTGTTGTGGTGATTTTTTGTTAGGTGGTTGTTTTGGTTCTTGAGTGATTTACAGTTGATGTAGAGGCTGAGGATTTCCCTGAGGTTGGTGTTGGGATGATGATTGGGGTACATGATAATATGATGGTTGTGGGCTAGTGTTACTATGATTAAATGGTGGTGGTGGTAGGTTTAATGGACATGCGCAGACAATGGGTATGTGAGGAGGTGCATAAGAAAATGGATTAAATTTATTTCCACTTGTGTTCCCTGATGATTGAGTTAGTTAACTTGGTGGATGAGGTGGTGTGGATGGTGTCGGGGTACAACCTTTCAGGTTGGTACCTTATGGATTAATAGGACCAAGACCTTGAGGATTAGTAGGACCTTGAAAATTGATAGGGTTAGGACCTAGAGGATTAGTAGGACCTTTTGGATTGGTAGGATCAAGTGTTGCCCCCATGATTGAAATTGGAATGCAATAACATACATCATTTCTGAATTAGGGTGGATGCCATGTGTCTTGTGGGGTATCCTAAGGAACTTGAGGGACTAACGGTCCTAGATTGACCTGAGAGCTTTGTGGATCTTGTGATGGAGGGGGTGTGATGTTGAAATATTATGACATGTCAAACCCTAGGTGGTGGCTTGGTACCCTTCATATGAAATGTGGCACAAATTTTATCCCCATGCTTGGTAAGGAGATGATCAATCATTTGAACATTAGTAGGATCACTAAGATATTCATCAACAATTAGCTCAGGTTAGTTAACCATCCCTTCCTGAAGGATAGGGTGAGGGTGAATTTTTGTGTTGGATTGCTCATATCCCCCATTAGTAGGTGGATTCAGAGGATGTTGTGATTGACCAGCTTGGGACTACTATAGATCCATGAGTTTCTTTACCTATGATCAAGTAATGGGCATGAAAATGTAAATGACCTAAAGATGACGATAATGTAAAGCTCTAAGATCTACCTAAGTGATGATGACCTAGATGATGAAGTAAAAGATTTCTAGGGTGATGGATTGTTTGATTGGATGACTGATATGGTGATTATGAATTATCAATTGGATATGATTGGATTGGATTGGATGATAGGATCAACCTTGAAATAGATTTAGGAGCTCAACTAAACAATGAAAAATGATGATGATGATTGGATGGGATGATAATGATGCAAATCCACCTCTAGATGGAAGTGGATTCATGTGGACACAAGGATTACCAACTCAACATGGATGATGCTCTTAAGTGAGTATGGATGATAATGATTAAGGTTAATTAACTAACCCAATTGGATAAAATCCCTTAAATTGACACCATGGGGACTCATAATTATGGATTGATGATCGATATGACATATAAGGATGTCCTAAGATGAACCTATCTGATTAAATTAAAAAATGGATAAGTTTTAGAAATTTCATATGCATGAAAATGATAATTACGGACAGATGAATGATCATAAAAAAAATTGATCATAGTAATTTACTTGGAGTGAGGCAGGCTTTTAGTGGCCAAAAGGATTCACTCTCTAGTTTTTGTATGGAAAGAAGATTCTCCTTTATATAATGTGGGTTCTCCCTTTTAGATCATGAGTTCACCTGTCCAATAATTCATCGGTTCACCCCTACATATAACAAGTTTGCCTCTTTAGGGTTAGCAGGTTCACCTATGTCTACGGTCACAAAGTGAAAGATCACCCAAAAAGGTAATGGGTTCATCTAAATAGGAATATTTACAGATGGGCAATAACAACATTGCCTCTCAAGAAATCAATTTTTCCTATCTAGGTTGTAGGTTCACCTATAACTTCAGATGCACAAACGTAGAGTGAAAACACCTATCAGAGAACCAAGATTGCCTATTCCTTCAAGTGTATGAATGAAGATGGTATGGACTCAAATTCAGGATTGCCTCTATAGAGAGTGGGTCTACCTATTTCTATGGATGTACAAATGGGGGACTTTAATGACTTGGACTTGGATTCACCTCTTCGGAAGATGGATTTTCCTATTTCAAGAATGAGTGCATGTTTATCAAGTGATCAAACTAGTGAATTCACCCCTGGGAAAAGAGGGTTCACTTATTAGGGATCACTGGAGTAGATTGGACAAAGACGTAGATTCACTCTTCGAAGGGCAGGATCACCTATCCAAAGTACAAATTCACCTTTGTAGGAAGAAAATTCTCCTCTAGGGCAGGGATGGACTATGGTAAAGGACCAAACACCGTAAACGAGAAGACAGTAGTTAACGGACCAACCTAAACTAAAGAAACTCATTGGTATAGCACAAGAAGACACTCCAAGAACATGAAAAGCCCTAGAATTAGTGATAAGGGTTTACAAACTTGATGTAGGCCCACCACTATGAGGGGTTAATACTCCATGATACTAGGGTGTGTCACTTTTTCTTGTGAATGTGGATAGCTAGAGATCTAGTGGCATAGGGTCATCAATAGGCACTACGGGCTTACCTTCTCTCTCTCCTCGAGAACTATCATATTTCACCATGAGGATTTCTATCTTGACCTAAGATAGTACGTGGTGATTAAATTTAGGGTGTTGTCTCCAATGCTTTCACTACATAGTCGTGGCTAAAACACGAATCTTAAACTAGGCCGAACAAGCAACTAGGGGAGTCCTTGATACACCAGGAGGGTGTGTAAGGAACAACCATGAACACCAACCCATCACAGGAATTGGTTGGGAACCTCAATGAGGTACTATAAACTAGGTCCAACCCTACACATCTTAACTAGGAATCACCCTAGTATCAATGCTTCACTAGACACGACGTGATTGGATTGGGTTACAACTTTACTTCTCCCCCCTTTATATACCCCATTGGTAACACATGGTTGAGATCATCCCTTGGGTGACGAAATCCTAGGAAGTTCTCCTAAAGGGAAGGAAGTGCTATGTGTTTCTAATCCTTAGGCTCACACATAGCTTAAGGAGAGTGTTGGCATTTCCAAATCAAAAAATCAAATGAGTCCTAAAGAATTTCCAATTTCTTATACTTAGACTCAAAGATGGATTTGTCCAAGTGACAAGATTCAGTCAAAGACTAAAATATCCTACACTTCTAGCTCTACAAGACCAAGGGGGTCTCTCTTCAAAATGCCTAAAACTTACTTCAATTATACACAGACATTGCATTTTATAGTACATAATTCCCAATAAAAATATACCAAGGAAAGCATTAACAACTTCAAATTTGGCTATATTTTTGGTATCTCAATAGTCACTCAACAATTGGGAAGTAGAATTCAACAATAAACATAAACCGAACAACATAAATTAAAATTATTTTGATTTAATAATTTGTTTCTGAAAATGCATTTAGCTTAATGATAATTCAATGCCTAATTCTGGGCCATGGATTCAAATATAGAATCATAAAGAAAAAATCATCAGGAAATAAACTTCAACTAGTGGATTCAAAATTGCTAATTCCTTACACTAAAAAATCCACTCTTGTTGTCATCCAAATTCCTCTTACAAATCCACCTTGCACACTTAAAATCACAATTATTTGCTCAAAGTAATTTAACCATTTGTTTGAAATAGAACCATGAACAAACAACACAATCTCATGGAAATTGAGATGAAAAATTCAAACATCTTTAATATATTGAATTCATATGATTCAAAGTATACAAATCTAGAGACAATTTGATGACAATCATGCTCCGTTTGCACAAATTGATTGATATTTACTGATGAAACTCAGCTATTATAATTATATATTCAATTCATGACTTAGACTTAACATTTCTATTGACCTGGACCATACAAGATTTCAAAACCCTTTGCAATGAGAAAAGAATGAGAAGATATAGAAGGAAGAAGAGCCCCAAAATTAATCCATTGAAGAAACTTGGAAGCCTCATCCTCCATTGATCAACAATAAAAAATAGAGAAATTTTCTCTCATCTCTCCTCATTTGGAATAAAACCACTTTGTTCTAAAAACCAATTTGCAACAATAAAAACCACCTCTCTGCTTGCCCTGTAATTCAGAAAAAAATCAGCTCCTTTGTAAAAATTTTACAGTACTCTTTGCAGCTAAAAATAATTTTATATTGCTCGTGAAAAAATATTTTCCCAAAAAAGAAGACTCCTTTTTAAGAATTGAATATTTTATTCAATGTATAAATCATTCCCCCGTGCCATTTCAACTTTATATTTCATCTTAAGATATTTTCCTTTACACAGTGAAGGCCCTTTTGAATATTTCACTTTGGACTTCAACGAAAACATTTCATGTGCACTCAATATCTAAAATATTTTATTTAAAATATTTCTCCCCTTAAACAATTCGGACATTAAAATTTTCCTCAAGAAAAACATTTACCCACACCCAATATTTGCACTTTATATTTAAAATCATCACTTTTAAAAGTTCATCGAACCCTTATGAATATTTACGGTGCCTTAACTTTTCACTTTTATTTTTTTCCTTTAAAAAGAAAACCCAAATCATTTATTAAGCATCATTTTAAAACTTAATGTTTTCCCTTTACTATTTCACCAATCCCACTAGAGCTTTCTTCTCATCACCCCTCACACACCACTAGTTTTTGGAAATTAATATTTGAGTTCGGCAGGGTTGGCAGGCTAGGGTAAAGATTTCTCCATGTCTCACTTTCTCTATTGGCCATCGATCTGCTTTTCCCTATTTCCTCTATTCCTTCGCTACTTTCAGTTGACCATGATGGCATAACCTTTCTCATGCACCACTTCACAGTGTATTCCAGCTGAAGGAAAACATGTTTTCAACACCAAAAGGCATTCTGCAAACAATTTTGATGCATTCACTATAGTACAAACTTGTCTATGCAAAGGAAATAAGTGTAAAGTTTTTCTCGCTCATAAGGCATTGAATAGAGGTTTCTCCACATATAATCCTTCTTTTCAATACCCTAAGAGCTTTCGCAACATATATTAGAAGATCATAGACAACAAAGGAACACCCATCCTTCAACTCAAAATTGCTTCATCCAAACCTCTCAAACACATGCTCAAGCTCACAATATGTTTGAGCTTGACATTAAAATGAAATTATTTCCTACAGGGGCCTGCTTCATGTACTAGCATTCAAGATTCCTTCACACTATCATATTGACCATTTTCTACAGGTACGTTGGCTGCCATAGCAACATAAACATTACCTAATCATTGTGCCAACACTTTACACTGCTCCTAAATGTTTCTTTGCAATATTAATTTGACCACCATCAGCTGGATGGTCCCGCCCTTTTAGCATTCCTTGAGATGACATCTCTTAGAGACATTCTATTAAACAGTTCACTTTCTGCATCCTAAAGATCCACATTTCTATTGGAATATCTAATTTAGAGCTACAATGGGCAAAGGCATTAAATGCCCCATCAAATGAATTCAAATTTGGACTATCCCCTCCTTGTCATGTCTGACCACCTTGCTTGATAGCAGCAAAATTAATTGTGGTGGTTGAATTTGAATTGCGCGCCAGATTTTTGGAAAGGAAACAAAAGACAAAAGAATAATAGAATGCATTATTCAAAAAGAGAAGAAGAAGGAGACGGAGATAGGAGCAACAAAAAGGAAGAATGTTCAACAGAACATAATAGAAAGTGAAAGTTTAGGAGAACCTGCAGCAGTAGAGAATATTGGCAGTGCTCCAGTGCTTCAGAATGTTTCCAGCACGTATTAACAACACACAGAAAGAAGATGCGCCGTAACTTGCATTGTTTTGTATGAAGCATGTACAGAGCATTAGCTCTGAGTTTTTGAATGTAATCTCTTTAGGAATGAAATATAAAATTGAATATATTATTTTTGTTTCCTTGTGTTTGTCTCCACTTCTAGTTGTGCTTGTTTTCATTCTTTTCCCACTATAGTTGGATCTATTTTTCCCAACAGTCTGGTATCAGAGCCCTAAGTTTTCTGGGCATTTAGTTTGTTAAAGCCCTAGCTTTGGTCCTAGGCATGTAGTTACGAAACTTTTGTTTCTAGGTATTTGGGAAAGCTCTAGTTTTCTAGGCAGTAAAGAAAAGCCCTAGTTTTTATCTAGATATTTGTAGTTTCCCCCATTTAGCAAAATTATTGGATGAGACAATAGGAGTTGGTAGCAGCCACCTATATTTGATGGAAAAAATTATGATGTCTGGGCAAAGAAAATGAAAACCATTTTAGTAGCAAATGATTTGTGGGAATTATTAGCAAATGGTTTTACAGATGTGACTAACCCAAATGCATTTGTAGCATTGAGCAATGCTCAAAAGAACAAGTTGAAGGAGACAAGGAAAAATTATGCAAAATCCTTCAGTTTGATTGAGGCAGCCTTGACAGAGGCTATGTTTCCTCGAATAGCAGCAGCTAGTTATGCAAAAGAAGCATGAGAAATACTTCAAACCACTTGCAAAGGATCTGAGAAAGCTAGGTTAGTGAAACTCCAACTGCAAAGGAGAGAATTTGAGACCATGTAGATGAAGGACAATGATTCTATTTTATATTTTCATACAAGGGCTTCCACCTTGATTAACCAATTGAGGATAAATGGAGAAACTATGGAAGAGCAAAAAATTGTGGAGAAGATTCTCAAAAGTTTACCCACAAAATTTGACCCGGTGGTTATTGCCATAGAAGAGGCAAAGGACCTCTCAACATTATCAATTGATGAGTTAATGGGTTCACTTCAAACCCATGAGTAGCACCTAAATAGGTCTGCAAATTCCTCCCAAGAACAATCCTTCGAAGCACAAGCAAATGTAAGAGGCAAGGGAAGAAGAAGAAATGGCAAAGGAAGAGGTCAAAGAGGCAAAGGAAGAAGCAACTTTGGAAGAGGAGGCTCAAAAAATCAAGAGGAGGCAAGCACCTCCCAATCAAACTTCCAAAACACAAAGAAAAATAGCAGCTCAAATCAAAGATCAATAAGAGCAATGCGCAGTGTTACTACTGTCACAAGTATGGTCACTATGCAAGTGAATGCAAGAAGAAACAACGTGACCAAGGGAGTCAAAATGCAAACATGGAAAATGAGAACAAGGTTGAAAATGAAAAAAAGTCTCAAGTGTTCATTGCATGCAATCTTGTACAACAGAACAACACTAAAGTTTGGTACTTGGACAACAGTTGTAGCAACCACATGAGTGGTAACAAAAAATTATTTGCCTCCATTGATCACAACATTAAATTTGAAATCAAAATGGGCAACAATGAGAAATTTCCAATCATGGGAAAGTGCATAGTGTGCCTACAAACCAAGCATGGTGAAGAAAGATAGCTTCATGATGTCTTTTATGCCATAGCTTCATGATGTCTTTTATGCCCCAAGAATGAAACACAACCTCTTGAGCATTGGACAAATGGTCCAAAATGGATATAGAGTGCTAATGGAGAAAGGGGAATGCATCATCTATGATAGAGATGGAAGCAAGAAAGTTATGGTAGTAGTTCAAATGACAAAGAACTGAATGTTTCCCCTCAAAATGCAAATCTTAGCACAGTCAATAGGCTTATAGTAGTCACCCTTCAAAACAGTCATCCAAGACCCATCCAAGCTTTGGCATTTGAGGTATGGGCATCTATGTTATTCTAGTTTAAATATTTTAGGTAAAAAGGATATGGTTAGGGGCCTACTAGCAATTGTAGAGCCCGATGGAAAGTGTGAAGGATGCATCCTAGGTAAACAACATAGGTGGCCTTTTCAATCAGGGCATTCTAGGAGAGCTAGAGCACCATTAGAGTTGGTGCATTCAGATTTGTGTGGTCCCATGAAGACCCCAACCCTAGGAGGAAATTTCTATTTCATCACACTCATAGATGACTATAGTAGAAAAATCTGGGGGTATTTTTTGAAGAAAAAATTAGATGCATTTGTGAAATTCAAAGAGTTTAAGGCTTTGGCTAAAAAGCAAAGTGGCCACTATATCAAAGTCCTCAGAATGGACTAAGGGGGAGAGTATATCTCTCAAGAGTTTATGAATTTTTGCAAGTCTCATGGTATTCAGAGACAACTCACAGCCTGATATACTCCACAACAAAATGGAGTGGTTGAAAGAAAGAATAGAACCATCACGGAGATGGCAGTAAGCATGTTGAAGGCAAAAGGTTTGTCTAATGAGTATTGGGGTGATGTTGTAGCAACAACAGTTTACATCTTGAATAGGTTCCCCACAAAGGTTGTTCATAATAGAATCCCACAAGAAGCGTGGATGCAATGCAAATGGATTGTTGAGCATTTGAGAATATTTGGATGTGTGGCATATGCACTCGTGCCAAAAGAGAAAAGGCAGAATTTTGATGACAAAGGTGAAAAATGCATTTTCATAGGCTATAGTGAAGAATCCAAAGCCTATAGATTGTATAATCCCATCACCAAGAAAGTGGTGATCAGCATGGACGTTGAATTCATTGAAAATGAGTCATGGGATGGAACAGTTGATAGCAACATAGGTATTTCAGTTTCAATACCTCTTGAGGATGAAGAAGCTACAAAAGGGAGATGCTCAAGAACTTTACAGCAAGGTAATAGTTCAGAAAACAACAACAATAGCTTCAGAAACTTCTAGCATGGTAGATGCTCTGGAGGTTCACAACAACAGTCTTCTTCATCAAACCAGCAGTCAAGTAGCTCCAAAATTTTTGATCCTACGCTTGCATCATTGATGCCACAAAAGACAAGAAGCACGAGGGAAATTTATGACAGTGAAAGGTATGATGGTTTAGATGAAAATTCAGATTTTTCTATGTTTTCTTATAGTGATCCAATGTATTTTCAAGAATCCGTGAAGGAGAAAAAATGGTGTAATGCCATGGATGAAGAAATGGATGCTATAGTGAGAAACAAAACATGGGAGCTAATTGATTTACCCAAAGGGAAATCAATCATTGGAGTTAAGTGGGTCTATAAAACCAAATGTACTATTGATGATAAGATTGAAAGGCATAAGGTAAGGCTAGTTGTTAAGGGATACAAACAATAGCCTGGAAGAGACTATTATAAAACATATGCACTAGTTGCAAGGCTGGAAATAGTGCGAACAATCCTAGCAATTGCAACCTAGCACAAATGGAAAGTATTACAAATGGATGTGAAATCAGCCTTATTGAATGGAGTGCTGAAAGAAGAGGTGTATGTGGAGCAGCCACCTGGCTACAAAGTTCCAGGGAAAGAAAACAATGTCTATAGGATTTGGAAGGCTCTTTACAGGCTGAAACAAGCACCACATGCATGGTACAATAGAATTTATTCGTACCTCATGAGTAATGGCTTTAGCAAAAGTAGTAGTGAGCCCACACTCTACATCAAGATAGCCAATGGTGAGATTCTTATTGCTATTTTATATGTAGATGATTTAATTTTCACAGGAAATAGTAATCTTTTCATTGCTGATTTCAAAGAAGCAATGAAAATTGAGTTTGAAATGACATACCTAGGTTTGCTAAAATATTTCCTAGGAATAGAAGTCCAACAAATAGATCAAGGAATCTTTATTTCACAAACAAATTATGCTGATCAAATCTTGAAGAGATTTAGAATGTTGTACAACAAACCAGCCCCAACCCTAGTAGCTACAGGTCTAAAATTAAGCAAAGAGGACATCAACAATAATGTTAACCCAATCCTCTACAAGAGCATGGTTGGAAGCCTCATGTATTTGAGAGCAACAAGACCAGATTTGATGTACGCAGTAAGCCTGATTTCTAGGTTCATGGAGCAACCTAAAGACACAAACTGGCAAGCAAGAAAAATAATTCTAAGGTATGTCAATGGCACGAAAGGCTATGGCATTATGTATACCACCTCTAATGAGTTTCAGTTGATTGGTTACATAGATAGTGATTGGGTAGGAAATGTAGATGACAAGAAGAGTACTTCGAGATACTTGTTCCACATGGGTTCAGGAGCAATATCATGGGCATCAAAGAAGCAGCCCATAGTTTCACTCTCCACAGCCAAAGCGGAATACATAGCATCAAATACAGCAGCATGTCAAGCTATTTGGCTTAGAAGAATCCTTGCTGATTTGAATGAGCAGCAAGAAGATGGTACAACCATATTTTGTGACAACATATCTTCTATTGCATTGACAAAGAATCTTGTCTTTCATGGGCAAAGCAAGCATATCAAAATTTGATATCATTTCATAAGAGAGTTGGTTGAGCATGTAGAGATTCAACTTCATTATTACAGATCTGAGCAGCAACTCGCTGATATTTTCACAAAGGTATTGTCAAAAGAATCCTTTGAACACCTAAGAAATAGGCATGGTTTGCAAGAATGCTCCAGAACTTTAGTTCTGGAAAAGCGCAAATGCTCCAGAACTTTGGTTCTGGGAAGCACAGAAAAGCACAGTAGAGAAAAGATAGATGCTCTGGAACTTTGGTTCTGGAAGACATAGAAAAAGGGTAGATGCTCTGGAACTTTGGTTCTGGGAAGCACAGAAAAGGATAGTTGCTCTAGAACTTCAGAAAACAATTCCAGAATGTAAAATAGATGCACACAGGCTTGCTCTGAAAACTTTGCGCCTATTCTCTGGAAGTTTTGCAAAGTGATGAGCATCAGAAACTTTGCTCTGAAAGTTTTGCACTAGAAGTTTCAAATGCAAATGAAGAGCATAATGGCTCAAAATTAAGGGGGAGTGTTGGAATATCTAATTTAGAGATGCAACGGGAAAAGGCATTAAATTCCCCATCAAATGAATTCAAATTTTTACTATCCCCTCCTTGTTTTGTCTGACCACCTTGCTGGACAACATCAAAACTAATTGTGGTGGTTGAATTTGAATTGGGTGCCTGATTTTTGGAAAGGCAACAAAAGACAAAAGTAGAATAGAATGCATTATTCAAAAAGAGGAGGCAGAGATAGAAAGTTTTTGTAGGAGCAATAGAAAGGAAGACTGTTCAGCAGAACATAATAGAAAGTGAAAGTTCACGAGAACCTGCAGCAGTAGAGAATATTGGTAGTGCTCCAGTGCTCCGAAATGTTTCCATCATGTAGCAGTAGCACACAAAAAGAAGATGTGCCTGAACTTGCACAATTTTTTGTATGAAGCATGTACAAAGCATTAGCTTTGAGTTTTTGAATGTATCCTCTTTAGGAATGAAATAGAAAATTGAATATATTATTTCTATCTCCTTGTGTTTGTCTTCAATTCTAGCTGTGCATGCTTTCATTCATTTCCCACTGTAGTTGGGTCTATTTTTCCCAACAATTTCTGAGTGTATCATCAATAGCTTCAAACTCATTCACTTGGAGCAGCTTTTAATTATTTTCTTTTGCTCATCCTCTATTCTCCCTTACAATTTTCTCATGATTCATTTTGCACATAATAACAACAGAAATTTAAGAAATAATCATGATTGAAGTGAAAACATCAATGGCATCCAGTTGTCACACAAATATTACTCATAAACCACTCCCTTTGTCAAAACACATATGGACATGGATCAAATAAGTAATAATTATAAAATATTCTTGTATTTACACCAAATTTAATGAGCAACTAGAAAATGTTCTAGTAAAATCATGGAGCTAGTTGAAACAATAGCACTTGTTGAAGAAATCTTGGTATTTCTAGTAGTCTTTCAAATAGCTACAATTATAGACTTTTGTATAGGGTGCAGCCTTTTCCTTGGAGATTTCCTCATGATACAAATGGGACCTAGAGGAACACCCCTCTTTAAGGTACTGCCTCTTGGTGTAGTGGATGGACGGACCCTTAGACTCTTTGGTGGTAGAAGGTTGTGAGGCCTCCAAATAATATTATTCTTTAAAGAGAATTGAACCCTATTTGCTATTTTTGTAAACTTCTAACAGCAAATGTGGTCTCACAGAAAGGTTCAGGAAAACAATATATATGTCACTTTCATGATAACTTTCTAGGCTTAAGCCTCCAAGCCTCTATTAATTCAATTTTATGAAATTAGTTCTCTTATCCTCTTCTTTGATCTAGTATTCAAAGGAGAAACAAGAGTTGGAAGAGATGGCACTGGTGAATTGAATTTGTCAACATCATCATTAGCCTCCTCAACCTACTGCTAGAGATTTGAGATTGTTGAAGTATCCAACATCATTGTGTTTGAGTTGAAACTTGTCTTGATGGGTAGCTTGGATGTTAAAGTTTGATATCATGGTTATCCACAACATATGAGTCCAAAGGAGGTTGAGTAAACTCTGCTCATTATGTCAGTCATAAAAACTACCCTACTATCTTGTTGTCCCTTATGTTGTCAAGGGCACTGTATTCATTTGTAACCTATGGATGGAAGGCTATAGTGTGCAAACATGGGTTATCTTCTTAGTTTTAATGGATCATTGTCCTGCATGACCAAATTCCATAGAAGCTTCCTCAAATTGTGTGATACATGTCGGGTCCCTTTATCGACCCGATTAAAAAAAATCATTTTGAAACAAATTATACCTTGAATTGATCTGAGATAGCTTTTCAATGCCTCTGAGGTGACAAAATGAACTGGGTTGTCATTGAAATTCATTTTCTAACACATCTGCACACTCATCAAAACTGGCCCAGTGTGCTCTAGAATCACCTTAGAAAACTAGTCAAACGACCTCCTAAAATCATGAAAATGCACAAGCATGCAAAAATTTGACCCAAGAATGCAGTGCAACAAAAATTTCAGCAAGAGATGTCTCGAGGTGCAAGATATTCAATTTCAAAGTAGCCCAGTCAGACTTTTCGGCAGCTATACCTATTCAAAACCAATTAGAGCTTGCCAAGTCAGCTCTTCAAAAATATACCAAACCATCTCCTAGGAAGCTACCAATGGAAACCAAAGCTCATTTAGGTCTATTAAGCATGTGCACTTGAGGGATTTCCCCCAATCATCATTCTTCACGAGATACTAGGGGTCAAAGTTGACCACCTTGAAACATGTCAGATATGTAGATGTAAAAGAAGAACAAACTCCATTTGCTTTTGATCTAAAAAAAATATTAAATCTAATCATGAGGCTCTAAAACTAGACTAGGGAGCATATAAATGTGGAGAGAATGCAGGGAAACAATCTATTTGTCATGACAATCATCCAGCTATGAAATATCAGCTTGAATAGGAGGTCACTTTGTAGGACAAAGAGTTTGCAAACAACAAAAGAGTCCCAGACCCCTCTAGCTTTGGGTTTCCAAATTTGTCAAAACTCATCACAAGGGCTTGAAAAATAAGACGCATGTTCACATATGTGAACTAAATATGCTCACCAAGGAGTTTGGTAGGAAAATTAACTAGCTTCAAATTATGACCTTCCAAAGTAGGTCACTTGGGAAGACTTTTTAGGTGTACTTTTGAGTGTACAAAGGCAAGATTTTCATCATAGGAATTTTGAATTTACAAAATTTGACAGTTCCACTAATGGCTCTGATTGGGGATGTATTCCCCTTGTAGGCATAGCAAAAATCTAGATCTTTGGGGAGTATACTAAATGTTGATTCCATTGGGTGCTCTAAGATTGCTCCTTTATTCATCTACTTTGTTTTAGCTCATTTGATGGCCCTGAGCCACCAAACGAAAAAGGCAAGTCAATATTTATCCCTATCAAACACTTTGTTTTCTATTGTCTGAAGTGGATCAACATTTCTAGTAGGGATTTCCCAACAATTTACTCCATTTTGATTAGCATAATCAACCATACATGCCATGTTTCCAAGTCATCCCTCATCATCGTAGAATGTGCCTGATTGAAAAATGCAATAAAAACACATTTAAAACCCATACATTCTATAATGTATACAACCAATTTTATCATGAACCTAATCAAATACAAGCTTGTCTAATTGAATTCAAAAAGTGAAGAAATTGTATTCCACTTGATCATTGGCATCACAAACTTTGACATCATATTTAGTTTGCACATCAAACTAAAAAATTTCATAAACACTTTGTTGTGGATTATGCAAACAACCCCTAGATGGATCAAAAAGAAAAAATGAATATTCAGGAGCCTCCTTCAATTGGGTGTAACAAAATGAGCACATTTTTTGGAATATTGGTTCAGGTATATTAGAGCATACCTTGGTATCATGGAAATGGAGATTATATGCATCATTAACATCCAAAAAATGAGAAAATGCACTCATCTTAGGTTCAATAACATATTCTCATTCATTTTTCACATCATCATTCAGCTTAATGTAAAATACCTCAAAATTAGGCATAAGCAATTTAGCATGAATAGGGGCATCAGAAAAACACTCATGTGCATTGGTAACTTCATATGCAATATCAGTTCATATGCGTGCTAACCCAAATTTGAAAGACTCATTACTATATGAAATTTTCTCATTAGCAATAAAACTAGAATCTTCATTTTCTTTCACATAAATGCTTTTCTCATGGGATGAAATTGTGTTCATGTTCACACTGTGAAGATATGGAACATCAAACAAGACGTAATGTACTCAATTTCACACTCACCAACATGAGATCCACAATTATTTTCATTTCTTGGATGCTCTACACATGGATCAAGAACTTTTGTAGTATCAACACAATCTGAAACTTTATTGTCATATAAATCAACAAGCTCTTCAATATGATCAATGGGTAATAATGTTGACTCAAGATCCATATACTTATCACAATGTACTACTTGATCATTCCAAAATGAACCCCCTATTTCATCTTCATGTACATCATCATCCTCTTCATGCATCACAAACATTTCCATCTCCGCTTCATATAAACAATCATGAGGAGCTGGGGCATAAGCACATTCATCAACATGTTTATCATTTATAGCATTATGCTTAGGATCAACATATTGAACACACATTTTTATCTTTGAATTCTTCATCACTTGCACAATTAACATGCTTTATTGATAAAAAACCTGAAATACATTCCAAGTATTCATCATCTGCTCTTTTTTCATTCTCTTGTGGACAAGTGAATTCATGAGAATTTGTATCATTGCATCCTTCATGTGAAGATAATATCTCTAGATCATCATTATAAGATTAGTCAAAATTCTCAAAGAAACCATCAAAAACATCAACCTTGTCATGATTTTCATCACAAGAAAATTCATCACTACATAGACCATGTTCAAAATTTTCAGAGTGAATGCTTAAGGTTGCACTTTTAGGATTGTGATCACTAATTTGTGATGAAATATCAGAAACACATAAATTATTTTTATTGATCACAACATGACATGGAATAACACATTGTATCTCTTTTACTTCTCCATTACCTGAGATATCACAAGAAAAGCATTCATGCATATTGATTGTGTTATCATCCCATGTATCCTTTTCTTCATCACTGTTGTGTTGCTCTATATATGTGTTGTTTGTGAGTTGGTTATAATCATTACCTTTGTCCGTACAACAATATGGATGTTCATCTTCTGACATATTCTTTTCACTTGTTTACAGTGTTATATATTTTTCTCAAGAGGACAATTTTTGTCTCCATTTTGAGAAATCATATTTTTTGCATAACCACATTTGGTTGATTCTACAATCTTTATCCAATTAGGTACTTGGTCAAAGATATGGGGCTTTAATTCCTTTGGAAAGGTACTCAACTGAGATTCTTAGATTTTGTAAAACAAATCAACGCACATTGAATCCTTAGGTCTGAAATTTTTGGGGACTTCTATCAAAGCATCCAAAACCCTCAAAAATAGTTCATATGGTGACTCTCCCTTATGTCTCTTCATTTCATATAATTCTTGCACAAAAGAATTTTGATCAACATTGCTCAAATTTTGTTGATGTTAAACTTGGAGCTCACTATGATTTGCATATTGTGATGATGAAGAAATCATAATAGTAGAAGCATTGTCTTCTTGGAAATCATTTCTTCCATTGAATCTATGAATTCCATTTACATGGAGTGTGCTAGGATAACCAACACCTAGGACCATATATCCTTTCATCATTGAGTATTTCAAATTGTTCTTAATATCCATGGAATTTTGATATGCTTGATGTAATGTTGTTGGCTTTTTATCCCTTAATAAATAGCGCATCTTACTATCAAATGCACTAAGATACACAAACAAATACTCGACATCATTTGGTTTTATACTCAATGGAATTTCCCTTAAATTTCCTTTGCAAATTTAAGATTTAAATTAGGGACCAAATCATCTTCATTTCTATGGATTTCCATAAAGGTTTTCATGAAATTGTTCTACAAAGGCTATCTTAAGCTGATTCCATGAAGCTATAGAACATGTTGGTAAATTTGAGGACCAATCTCTAGCATCATCCTTCAAAGATTGAACAAAAAAATTCATGACAACATCCTCATGATTTACCTCATAATCCCCCATCAAATCAATAAATGTATGCAAATGCTTAGAAGTTGATTTTGAACTCTACCTCGTGAATTTGGGAAAATATTTCCTAAAATTTTTAGGAATCAAGTTTGAGAAACCTTTAATATCACTAAAAGCTAATGGAATATACCATTCAATAGCTAAATCCCTTTGAGGGCATGGTAAAAACTATTTTCCCTACATACTTTTACTTGTTATTTCTTAGGGAAACCCTCTTGTATCCATATTCAATCATTATCTGGGTATGTGCAAGATCATCATGGAAAAAAACAGGCCCTTAAGTAGCAAAAAATTCAGAAAAATCAGAGTTAGGCAACTTTACATAAAAATTTGAATAATTTATCTATATTATTTAAAAAATATGTAAGAATAGAATCTGTAGCAAATTGAATGTAGTTTCTAAACTACTAGGTTTAAAAAAAAAAAAAATCTATTTGGTGAAAATTTGAAATTTCAATGTAGTGGTACATAACTTTCAGGGAAAAAATAAGAAGTACAGGTGTATGTCTGACTACCCTAACCACAATAAAATAATAATATTTGTTTTTATAAGATTTTAGATATAAGTAGAGGAATCATTCCCCAATGTGATACATAATGTTTTGTAATTTTTTTTCAAGTAAATAATTAATTATGATTTTTTTATTACAAATTTTTAAAAAATATAAAAACTCGTATGTTTGACCACCTTAACTTGGTCAAAACTTCATGAAATTCAATTTTTCTTTTTTTAGTCCTATAGTATGCGAAACATGGAATGTGACACATGTTTTGGATTAAAAAAATGTGATACCGTTTGAAAGCTATAGATTTTTTTCAATCAACCTATCAATCAGGACTTTAGTCGTAATTTGAATAGAAAATGAATAATAATTACTTATTAAATTCAAAATAAAGTATAATTTATAGTGGTGAAATTTTGAGAATCTCCTTTAAAAACCCTTTTTGTTTCATCAATTTTGGGTAAAAGAATAGTCGTTAGCCACATACACATCATATTGTCACTTTTTGGTCCATCATGATCCTGCACATACCCATCTACTTCATATATAGTTATCAACTGCCTCATTCACTAATTCCACTATGATTCTAAAATATAGATCAAATTGTAGTGCCTTAAAGCTTTCTCATAGGCATAATTCAAAAATAAGCATACTAATCAAATCATTACAAATATTACAGATTACACATTAGAATTGTGAAAAGAACTACTACTATTTCCTTTCTTAATGCAATTTCATCTAATAGGGGGTATGTGTAGGATCATCATGGAAATATAAGACCCTTAAGTGGCGAAAAATTTAGAAAAATTAGAGTTAGGCAACTTGACATAAAATTTTGAATAAGTTATCTATATTATTTAAAAAATATGTAACAATAGAATCTGAGCAAATTGAATGTAGTTTCCAAACTACTAGGTTTTTTTTTTGTTAAATCTATTTGGTGAAAATTTGAAATTTAAATGCAGCAGTACTTAAATTTTAGTGAAAAAATAAGAAGTAGGTTTCTGTCTGACCACCCTAACCATAGTAAAATAATAATATTTTTTAATAATATTTTAGATATAAGTAGAAGACTCATGTCCCAATGTGATGCATATTTTTTGTAATTTTTCCCAAGTAAATAATTAATTATGATTTTTTTATTACAACTTTTAAAAAATATAAAAACTTGTATGTCTAACCAGCTTAACTTAGTCAAAACTTCATGAAATTCATTTTTTTAATCCTATAGTATGTGAAACATAGAATGTGATGCATGCTTCAAATTCAAAAAATGTGATACCGTTTGGAAGCTATATGTGTTTTTCAATCAACCTATCAATCGAGACTTTAGTCATAATTCAAATAGAGAATGAATAATCATTATTTATTAAATTCAAATTAAAGCATAATTTATATTGGTAGAAAGCTGAGAATCTCCTTTAAAAACCCTTTTCGTTTCATCAATTTTGGGTTAAAAAAGTCATCAGCCACATACCCTACACATACCCATTATATAGCCACTTTTTGGTCAATCATGATCCTACACATACCCAGGGAACCATTTATCATCTCAAGTCTTGAAAATTTCTCATAAACTGCTTTCAAACAAAATATTGTTTTCTTTATATTTGTGAGAATACCTTGGAACTTGTAGCAGTTGTTAAAATTTTCTTCTTGACCGCAAATTCTGTAGATCTAGAAATTTTCTTCACATCTTTAGCAGGTTATTTTAATATTCACCACCTCTCTTCATAGAGGACTAAACTTCAAGCAGTATGAATTTATTTCAAAGATAAATCTCCTTCTAAGTTCCTTTTACCAGAAGAGCACCACATATCATGAAACTTTCAAGTTTACTAAAGCAATTTATTTCTCCAAGTATGAGTTCCTTCAAAATTTGAACCAAATATTTAGATTTGCAAATAATATGACTCTGTGAATTATCATTATAGAACTAGAGATATAGAATTTCTCCCCAACAGAGTTGCTAATCTATTGGTATTTCCAAATCAGCAAATCAAATGAGTCCTAAAGAATAGCCAATTTCTTATACTCAGACTCAAAGATGGATTTGGCCAGCTGACAAGATTTAGTCAAAGACTGAAATCTCCTACAATTTTGGCTCTAGAAGACCAAGGGGGGTCTCCCTTCACAATTCCTAAAGACTTACTTCAGTTATGCACAGACATTGCATTTTATAGCAACTAATTCCCAATGAAAATATACCAAGGAAAGCATTGACAACTTCAAATCTGGCTATATTTTTTATATCTCAACACTCACTCAACAATTGGGAAGTAGAATTCAACACTAAACAAAATTTTTCCCAACAACATAAATTAAAATGATTTTTTATTTAATAATTTGTTTCTAAAAATGCATTTAGTTGAATGATAAATTAGTGCCTAATTTTGGGCCATGGATTCAAATATAGAATCATAAAGAAAAATTCATCAGCAAATAAACTTCAACTAGTGGATTCAAAACTATTAATGCCTTACACTAATAGATCCACTCTTGTTGTCATCCAAATTGTTCTTACAAAACCACCTTGCACACTTAAAATCAAAATTATTTCCTCAAAGTAATTTAACTATTTCTTTGAAATAGAACTATGAACAAACAACACAATATCAGGGAAGTTGAGATGAAAAATTCAAACATCTTTGATATATTGAATTCATATGATTCAAAGTATACAAATCTGGAGACAATTTGATGACAGTCATGCTTTGTTTGCACAAACTGATTGATATTTACTCATGAAACTCAACTATTACAATTACATATTCAATTCATGAATTAGACTCAACATTTATGTCTACCCATCCCATACAAAAATTCAGAACCCTTTACAATGAGAAAAGAATGAAAAGATATAGAAGCAAGAAGAGCCCCAAAATTAATCTATTGAAGACAACTAGAAGCCTCATCCTCTGTTGATCAACAACAAGAAACTAGAGAAAGCTTCTCTCATCTACCCTCATTTGCAATAAAATCACTTTGATCTAAAAACCACCTTTTTTTGCCCTGTAGTTGAGAAAAAATCAGCTTCTTTGTAAAACTTTTACACTGCTCTTTGCAGCTGAAAATAATTTAATAATTCCCATGAAAAGCTCTTTTCCCAACAAAGAAGAGGTCCCTCTTTAAGAAGTGGATATTTTATTCACTTTATAAATAATTTCCCCATGCCATTTCACCTTTACATTTCATCTTAAGATATTTTCCTCTACACAGTGAAGGCCCTTTCAGATATTTCACTTTGGGCTTCAATGAAAACATTTGGCCATGCACTCAGTATCTGAAATATTTTATTTAAAATATTTCACCCCTTTAACATTTCAGACATTAAAATTTTCCTCCGGAAAAACATTTACCCACACCCCATATGTGCACTTTATATAATTTAAAAGCATTTCTTTTAAAAATTCATTAGACCTCTATGAATATTTACGATGCCTTAACTTTTAACTTTTAAAAATTTTCCTTTAAAAAGTAAACCAAAATCATTTATCGAGCATCATTTTAAAACTTATTGTTTTTCCCTGAAATATTTCACCGGGCTCACTAGAGTTTTCCTCTCATCACCCTACCCACCTCACTAGTTTTTGGAAATTAATATTTTACTCTAGTGGGGTTGGCAAGCTAGGGAAAGATTTATCCACATCCCACTTTCTCTATTTTCCATTGATCCCCTTTTCCCTAATTCCTCTGCTCCTTCATTGCTTTTTCTTGACCATCACGACATAATCTTTCTCATGTGTCGCTTCAAAGTGTATTTGAGCTAAAGGAAAACATGTTTTCAATGCCAAAAGGCATTCCTTAAACAATTTTGATGCATTCACTGCAACACAAACTTGTCTATGCAAAGGAAACAAGTGCAAATTTTTTCTAGCTCATAAGACATTGAACATAGGTTTCTCCATAGATAATCCTTCCTTTCAATACCTTAAGAGCTTTATCAATATCTCTTACAACATTATAGACAA
Organism: Sequoia sempervirens; assembly: GCA_007258455.2. NCBI lineage: Eukaryota > Viridiplantae > Streptophyta > Pinopsida > Cupressales > Cupressaceae > Sequoia > Sequoia sempervirens. Next base: position 1,083,386,955 of record VDFB02271358.1, on the reverse strand, counting down.
CAAAGGCACACCCATCCTTGAGCTGAAAATTTCTTCAGCCAAACCTTTGAAACACACACTCAAGCTCACAATATGTTTGAGCTAGGCATTAAAACGAAAGTATTTCCTATAGGGGGCTGCTTCATGTACTGACATGCGATATTACTTCACAGTATCATATTGACCATTTTTTGTAGTTATGTTAACCGCCATAGTAACATAAACATTACGTGAACATTGTGCCAACACTTTACACTGCTCCTAAATGTTTCTTTGCAATATCAATTTGACCACCATGACCTGGCTAGTCACACCCTTTTACCATTCCTTGAGATAATTTCTCTTAGAGGAATTCTATTAAATAGTTCATTTTTTGCGTGGTACAAATCCCCATTTCTGAGTGCAACATCAACAACTTCAAACTCATTCACTTGGAGTAGCTTTTAATTGTTTTCTTTTGCTCGTCCTTTGTTCTCCCTTACAATTTTATCATGATTAATTTTGTACACAATAACAAGAGAAATTTAAGAAATAATCATGATTGAAGTGAAAGAATTAATGAAAATCAGTTGTCACACAATTATTACTTAGAAACCACTCCCTTTGTCAAAACACATATGGACATGGATCAAAATAAGTAATAATTTGAAAATATTCTCAAGTGTCTTTACACCAAATATACCAAGAAACCAGCCAATGTTTTTTGTAAAACCATGCAGCCAGTTGAAGCAATAGCAGTTGTTGAAGAACTCTTGGTATTTCTAACAGTCTTTCAGACAACTAAAATTATAGAGTTTTGTTTAGGGGGCAACCTTTTCCTTTGATATTTCTTCATGATGCAAATGTGACCTAGAGGAACACCCATCTTCAAGGCACTACCTCTTAGTGTAGTGGATGGAAGGAACCTCAGAATCTTTTGTGGTAGAGGATTATGAGGGCTCCAAAAAATAATATTCTTTAAAGAGAATCTAGCCCTTTTTGCTATTTTTTGTAAACTGCTACCAGTAGATGTGGTCTCATAGAAAAGGTTAGAGAAAACAATATCTGTGTCAGTTTCATGATAAATTGTTGGGATTAAACCTCCATTAAGTCCATTTTCTAATTTTATTTCTCTTATCCTCTTCTTTGATCCAATATTCAAAGGAGAAACAGGATTTGAAAGAGATTGCACTAGTGAATTGAATTTGACCACATCATCATCAGTCTCCTCAGCCTGCTACTCAAGATTTGATATTGTTGAAGCATCCAACATCATTGTATTTGAGTTGAAATTTGTGTTGATGGATAGCTTGGATGATGAAGTTTGATATCATGCTTATCCAGAACATATGAGTCCAAAGGAGGTTGAGTAAACTCTTCTCATTATGACACTCATAGAAACTGCCCTACTATCTTGCTACCCCTTATGTTGTCAAGGGAACTGTATTCATTTCTCACATGTGGATGGAATGCTATACGATGCAAAAAAGGGTCATCTTCTTAGTTTTAATGGATCATTGTTGTCCCTATCCCAATTGCATAGAAGCTTCCTCAAATTGTGTGATACATGGTGGTTTCCTTTGTGGGCCCGACTAAAAAATAAATTTGTTTTGAATTTATTTTAAGCCTAAACTAATTTGAGATAGCTTATGAATGTCTCTGAGGTGATAAAATGAACTGGGTTGTCATTGAAATTCATTTTCTAACACATCTGCACACTGATCAAAACTAGCGTAGTGGGCTTTGGAATCGCCTTAGAAAACTAGTCAAACAACCTCCTGATGTCATGAAAATGCACAAGAATGCAGAAATTTGACCCAAGAATACAAAGCAACAAATAGTTCGGCAAGGGATGTCTTGAGGTGCAAGATATTCAATGTCAAAGTAGCTCAGTCAGACTTTTCTACAACTAGTTCAAAACCAATTAGAGCTCACCAAGTCACCTCGAAAAATACCAAACCATCTCCTAGGAGGCTACCAATGGAAACACAAGCTCATTTAGGTCCATTGAGCATGTGCACAAGAGGTATTTCATCCAATCATCACTCTTCACAAGATACTAGGTGTCAAACTTTGACCACCTTGAAACATGTTAGAAATGGAGATGTAAAAGAACAAACTACATTTACTTTTGACCTTGAAAAAATATCAAATCAAAACATGAGGCTCTGAAACTAGACCAGGGAGCATATGAATGTGGAGAGAATGTAGGAAAATAATCCATTTGTGATTACAATCATCCTACTGTGAAATATCAGCTGAACAAGAGGTCACTTCTTAGGACAGAGAGTTTGCAAACAAGAAAATAGTTCCAGAACCCTCCAGCTTTGCATTTCAAACCTTGTCAAAAATCATCACAGGGGCTTGAAAATTTACAAACATGTTCACATATGTGAAATAAATATGCTCACCAAAGGGTTTGGCATGAAAATTAACTAACTCTAAATTATGACCTTCCAAAGTAGGTCACTTGGGCAGATTTTTTAGGTGTACTTCTGAGTGTGCAAAGGCAAGATTTTCATTATGGGCATTTTGAATTTGCAAAATTTGACAATGCCATCAGTGGCTTCGATTTGGGATATATGCCTCTTGTGGGCATAGCAAGAATCGTGATCTGTAGGGAGTAAACCAAATCATGTCGAGTCCATTGGATGCTCTAAGACTGCTCCTTTATTCATTCCCCTTTTTTCACCTCATTTGCACCAAACGAAAAAGGGATGTCAATATTTACCCCTGTTAAACACTTTGTTTTGTGTTTTTCGAAGTGGATCAACATTTCTAGTAGGGATTTCCCATCAATTTACTCCATTGTGATTAGCATAATCAACCATACATGCCATGTTTCCAAATCCTCCCTCATGTGCCAAATTTTGACATAATATTCATTTTACACATCAAAATGAAACTTACATAAACACTTTGTTGTGTGTTATGTAAACAACCCCCAAATGCATCAAAAAGAATAAAAAGTATATTTAGGAGCCTCCTTGAATTGGGTATCACAAAATAAGCACATGTTTTGGCATTTTGGTTCAGGTATATTAGAACACACCTTGGTATCATGGAAATGAAGATCATATGCATCATTAACATCCAGGAAATGAGTAAATGCACTCATCTTAGGTTCAATAACATATTTTGATTCATTCTTCATATCATCATTTAGCTTAATGCAAAATACTGCAAAAGTAGGATGAAACAATTCAACATGAATATGGGCATCAAAAAGACACCCATGTGCATTGGTAACTTAATATGCAATATCAGTTAGCTATGTGTGTTGAGCCAAATGTGAAAGACTCATTGCTATCTGAAATTTCCTCATTAGCAATAGAACTAGAAACTTCATTTTCTTTCACATAAATGCTTTTCTCATGGGATATAAACATGTCCATGTTCACACTTTGAAGATAAGGAACATCAAAGAAGAAGTAATTGTACTCAATTTCACACTAACCAACAAGACATCCGCCATTATTTTCATTTCTTGGATGCTTTACACATGGATCAAGAGTTTATGCATTATCAACATAATCTAAAATTTTATTGTCATATAAATCAAAAATCTCTTTAATATCATCAATAGGTAATAATGTTGACTCAAGATCCATATACTTGTAACAATGTACTACTTTATCATTCCAAAATGAATCCCTATTTCATCATCATGTACATCATCATCCTCTTCATGTATCACAAACATTTCGATCTCTACTTCATATAAACAATCTTGAGGAGTAGGGGAATAAGCACATTCATCGAAATGTTTATCATATATAGCATTATGCTCATGATAAACACACTGAACACACACATTTTTATCTTTTAATTCCTCATCACTCACACAATTAGCATGCTCTATTGATAGCAAACCCGAAGTACATTCTAGGTATTCATCATCTATAATTTTTTCATTCTCTTATCGACAAGTAACTTCCTGAGCATTTGTATCATTGCATCCTTCATGTGAAGATAATATCTCTAGATCATCATCATAAGATTAGTCAAAATTTTCAAAGAAACCATCCAAAACCTCAACCTCGTTATGATTTTCATCACAAAAAAAATCATCACTACATAAACCATGCTCAAAATTTTTAGAGTGAATGCTTAAGGCTGCCCTTTCAGGATTGTGATCACTGATTTGTAATGAAATATTAGAAACACATTCATTGTTTTCACTGATCACAACATGAAATGGAATAAATCCTTGTATCTCTTTTACTTCATCCCAAAGTGATATTTCACTTTGGGATTCAATGTAAACATTTTCCCGTGCACTCAATATTTGAAATATTTTATTTAAAATATTTCACCCCTTTAACATTTCAGACATTAAAGCTCAGGTTGGGGCTTCTGGTAAAGAAGTGCCTGATGTTTTGGATGATGATCAGAAAGTTGTGGCAAGCGACATGGAGGCAGTGGATATTCTGAAAATATGTAGTGCTACTAGTTGGGGTCCTCCTTTTTGGCTAACTTTTTTTTGTTGGTTAAGTGATGATGGGATAATCTATGCTTAGTGTTGTTTTCTTGAGTTTCAACTACTTTGTTTTGTAAAGGGTTCTGAGCCCCTTCAAAACCTGTATTTTACCTCAAATAAAACATATTTTGACATTAAAATTTTCCTTAGGCAAAAAATTTACCTGCACCCCATATGCGCACTTTATATATTTTAAAAGCATCGCTTTTAAAAATTCATGGGACCTTTATGAATATTTACAGTGCCTTAACTTTTCACTTTTAAAACTTTTCCTTTAAAAAGAAAACCCAAATCATTTATCGAGCATTAGTGTAAAAATTAATTTTTTGTCCTTTAATAGTTCACTAGGCCCACTAGAGCTTTCCTCTCATCACCTCACACACCCTGCTAGTTTTTGGAAATTATTATTTTACTCTGGCAGGGTTGGTGAGCTAGGGTAAATATTTCTCCACATCTCATTTTATCTACTAGCCAATGATCCCCTTTTCCCTAATTCCTCTATTCCTTCATTGTTTTCACTTCACCATGGTGGCATAATCTTGCTCATGCACTACTTCACAATGTATTCGAGCTGAAGGAAAACATGTTTTCAACGTCGAAGGGCATTCCTCGAACAATTTTGATGCATTCACTGCAGTGTAGACTTGTCTATGCAAAGGAAACAAGTGAAATTTTTTTCTTACTCATAAGGCATTGAACAAAGGTTTCTCCACATATAATCTTTCATTTCAATACCCTAAGACCTTTCTCAACATCTCTTACAACATCATAGACAACAAAGGCACAACCATCCTTTAGCTCAAATTGCTTCAGCCACACCTTTGAAACACATGCTCAAGCTCACAATATGTTTGAGCTCAACATTAAAATGAAAGTATTTCCTACATGGGCCTACTTCATGTACCTACATGCAAGATTCCTTCATAGTATCATATTGACCATTTTTTGTAGGTACACTAGCCTCCATAGCAACATAAACATTACCTGATCATTGTGCCAACACTTTACACTACTCCTAAAATTTTCTTTGCAATATAAATTTGACCACCATCAGCTGGCTAGTAACACCCTTTTAACATTCCTTGAGATGACATCTCTAAGAGTAATTCTATTAAATGGTTTTCTTGACGCATTCTACAGATCCCCATTTCTGAGTGCATTGTCAACAACTTCAAACTTATTCAATTGGAGCAACTTTTAATTATTTTCTTTTGCTTAGTTCTTTATTCTACCTTAAAACTTTATCATGATTCATTTTGCACACAATAGCAATACACATTTAAGAAATAATCATGATTGAAGCAAAAGCATCAATGACAATCAACTTTCACACAATTCTTACTTAGAAACCACTCCCCTTGTCAAAAAAAATATGTAAATGGATCAAAATAAGTAATTTAATTTGAAAATATTCTTGTCTTTGCACCAAATTTACTAAGTAACCAGTCGTTGTTTTTGTAAAACCATGGAGCTAGTTGAAACAATAGCAGTTGTTAAAGAACTCTTGGTATTTCTAGCATTCTTTTAGACAACTACAATTATAGACTTTTGTTTAGGGATCGACCTTTTCCTTGCAGATTTCTTCATGACACAAATGGGACCTAAAGGAACACCCCTCTTCAAGTCACTACCTCTTGGTGTAGCAAATGATGGGACACTTAGACTCTCTGGTGGCCGATGGTTATGAGGCCTCCAAAGAATATTATTCTTTAAAGAGAATCTAACCCTCTTTGCTATTTTTTGTAAACTTCTATCTGTAGATGTGGTCTTACAAAAAGGTCAGAGAAAACAATATCTATGTCACTTTCATGATAACTTGTTGGGATTAAAGCTCCATTAAGTCAATTTTTTTAATTTAGTTCTCTTATCCTCTTCTTTGATATAGTACTCAAAGGAGAAACAAGAGTTGGAAGAGATGGCACTAGTGAATTGAAGTTGTCCACATCATTGATGAGCCTAAAATATGCTCATAATTTGATGTTATGATAAACTTTTAAATGACTTCATTTTTGCTATTTCATGGCTGTTTAAACTTTGTTGAAACCTTTTATGGGGATATCCTGTAGCAAAACACTTTTATATTCCTGCAGTCTATTGTGTTGACTTGATTGCATTTATTGCCCTATTGACTCCCGAAAATGGCTGGTATATCGTATACAGTTTTTGAATGGTGAAGTAGATTTGAAATGTGTGATTAATGAATAGATATCGTGTATGTACCATATGCCTTTTCTTGCGCGTCTGTTACCTTTTGTTTCGCAGGTTGTTGAAGAATGATCGAGTCAAGCGCAGCCGATCTCGGCCTTGCAGTAAAGCCCATTTCCTGCATGACTTTGAGGAAGCTCCACCAAAGACTCTTTGACCGAAACCGATTTGGAAAGATTTTTTAATGGAAAGTCAATCTGGAGAGAGTGGAGCGCTAGATTCTCTCTGAATCGGGTTGAACACATAAATTCATTTATGAAGTTTGTTCCTTGATTCAGGGATATACTTTACTTCCACGTCTTTCTTTGATGAAGTTAGTTAGTTAGTTGTTCTTTTAATTTAAAAATAAGATACTCCTCCTACGCGAGGTAGTGGTAGAAGATGAATAGAATGAGTAATAGATGATTTTTTAGGTAAGATAGAAACAGAGTAGTAGAGATTATGTAAGAATCAGTATGATAATGAAAGGCAGAATCTGTTTGACTAGAAGCGGAGTTTGTTGTTAGTTTTCAGTTTTGGTTTCATGAATAAAGATCGATGAAGACAATGTATTTCATTCTGTTTTCATGAATAAAGATCGATGAAGTTCTGAGTTTAGCATCTATGTAATCAGTAGATGCTTGCTAAGGCAAACTTAGTCTTACACTACTCCTGTCAGCATAGAGACTCCATCCCTGTGACTGTTTCTGCAGCATAAGGCCAGTTCATGGTTTGTGCTTCAGTCGTAGCTGTTACAGTTTCTGTTTTAATCAAGCATAGTTGAGTTAAATAATTCTGCATTACCATTATGTAGCTTAGATAGAATTTCTTTCTAGTATGTATTTTTGCTAAGATTTGACCAAAACAAATTCCTAGTGCATATATTTTGTTGTGCCATTTAAAGTCTACGTCCCCTGGTTTGACAAGTAAATGAACGTCCACAGAAAGATATTAGTCACCTGTCGGAATGTCCAATTCCCAGGAAAGTTTCACTGTGATATTCATATCCTTTTGTGAGTGCGAGCCATTTTTGGCGCCGTTGCCGGGGATGGTGTCTAACTAGGAGTCTGACAAAGTCATTTTCAGCATTAGTTTAGTCTGTTAGTCAAAAATTTCAAAATCTTTCAAGCCGTTACTCACCATATTGCATGCATAGAAGAAGAAGAGACGCACTGGGAAGGTTCCTCCCTGAAAATCTGTTTATTGAACTACCATTTGACCCAGCTGATAACGAACCTGAGGAAAATCCATTTGCTCTGCTATTCCAGCACCCAGACATGGCAAATAATCCACCTAATAATCCACCTCCTGCATTTGAGTTTCCCATTGTCCCCCAACAAGATACTGATAATCTTAAAAACATCCCCTCTTCCTTGCTTCCAAAGTTTTATGGCCTGGTCACAGAAGACCCATAAACCTTTCTATTTGAATTTGATATCCTCTTTCGCAGTTATGACTACAACACCGATGCTCATAAACTGAAGCTATTTCCTTCCACTTTGAAGGGGGGAGCTCTCAGATGGTTCATGAGTCTGGGAAGAGACGTTGTAAATAGTTGGGCAGCCATGCAGACAAAATTCCTTGAAAAATATAAGGAATATTGTAAGAGTGCCAGTAAAGGTGATGACATATTCCGAATTCAGCAGAAGGAGGATGAAAGTTTGGAAGATTATATTTCAAAGTTTTTGTTTTCATTAAAAAGGAACTCAAACCATACTCTTAACGAGGACTCTCATAAACTACTCTTTCTAAGGGGAATCAGTGATGCCTGTATTGACGCCCTGGACCTAATGAGAGGAGGTGATATAACTCAACTGCCTTGGGATGATATACATAAAATATGCCTTAACTACTCTCGAGCAATAGTTAAGAAAGGTCGAGGTCATCATGCTTCAGTGGGGAAGTCTTCTTCTGGTGGAGTTTCCCGAATGGAGATCACAAATCTGCTATCTGATTTCAAGCAGGACATCATTAATAATATGGCTACACAATTGGACACTATGCAAGCTCAGAAAAAACATGCAGAAGCTGAGGTAGCTTTGGCTGAGTTCTGTCCCTACTATAGACAAAAGAAGCGTGATTGCAGATGCAAGATGGTGGCTAATCTAGAAGCCAGACAACTGCCTACTGATTTCAAACCAGTGGAAGGTGATGATGATCAAGTGTTCTTTGTTGCACAAAGGAGACCATGGGCCCAAAGGCAAGGTATGCCTCAAGACCCTTTAACTTTTGGTAATCCCTATTCTGGCTATAATAACCAATGGCAACAAGCATATGGACCACCACCACCATGGAATCTGCCTCAACCAAGTTGGTCTAATTATCAAACCCCACAGTGGCTATCTCCTCAAGGAGGTTGGCAGCAGCCATAAGGTCAATGGACCCCACCTTTAGGAAATTGGCAACAAAATCCTCAATGGAGAGGTCCTCAGCAATGGAAAAACTAGTCTCCTAGCTTCTTGCAGCCTCCACAGTCACAACAACAGGCCCTTATGCCGCCTCCTGCAACAACTACCACAAATCCTAGACCTCTAAAGCAAACGCCTATGCCTGTCCAGCCGTTGCCTAATCCCAATAATAAGCAACAACAGCAACCTCAATAGCCTATGTATATTTCTGAAGCCAACCAATATCAAGCTTATGCCTTAAATGTTAATGACATCCATCTAAGGTATGGAACTACTTTACTTGCTCCCAAACCACCTCTGATTATAGAAATATCTGATTCACCCCTTGAAAAATCTAATGCACCTGTTGTTTCTACTGAGCACATACCTATACCCGATACAGTTTCTATGGAACCTGTTCTGCAGAGACAAGATAAACCACCTTTTCTTCAGAGGTTACAAAGTACTGAATCTAAACTCATGGAAGAACCCACTTTTGATATTCTAGATCAGCTCAAAAATGTGCAAATTCAAATCCCTTTGTTTCAGGCTATTAAAGATGTTCCTATTTTTGGAAAAGCTATTAAAGAAGCCTGTTTGAAGAAGCCTGGATGAAAGAAAAAGGATCCCCAAACAATTCATGTCTTAGGGAAATTGGCTGATATAATGTTGGGAAATGTAGTCATTCCAAAGTATATTGACCCTGGAAGCCCTGTAGTACAGATACATATAAATGGCCAAGTTGTAAAAAATGTTTTGATTGATTTAGGAGCTGCCATTAATGTAATGACAAAGCATACTATGGACTCCTTGAATATTTCAAACATTAGGTCTACACCCACAGTTCTACAGCTTACAGATAGCTCCACAGTCAAACCTGATGGGATGATAGAAGATGTAATTGTCACTCTTGAATCTTGGGAGTATCCTACTAATTTTACAATATTATCAATTAAGACAACTTTAGGAGGGTATCCAGTTATCCTTGTTAGGCCATGGTTAGCAACTGCTGATGCTTTTATAGGATGTCGTTCTGGAGATATGACCATTTCTGATGGGCAGTCCACAAAGAAATTGGCTTTGTATCCACCTGCTAAACCTCAACCAGATTTGTCCCAACCTGTTTGGCCAGATGTGGGAGAAGAAACTAAAGAAGCCAATTATTTGGCTCAATTGATGATGCTTCAAAATGATCCATTCTCTCAACTTCAAAGTGAAGATGCTTTGTTTTTTCAAATTCTGCAATTCAATCTTGATGCAGATAGTTTATCTGATCCAAGTGACAGTCAGCATCAATGTTTCCTGCAACAGCTAGATTCTGAGAGTTCATTGCCTAAACTTCTGACAATTTTTCATAACTTGCTTCAACAAGAGGTACAAACATTACCTGTTGATTCTATGAGTAATCTCATTAAGCAGATAGAATTGTCTCCAGATCATTGTTTGAATGTTAATAGTAAGTTGTCTCAGTCTCAAGAGATGACTTATTAAAAATGCTACAAGAACAGCATAAAGCTTTTGCATGGGAATATGGGGACATGCAGGGAATAGATCCTCGAGTCTGTACTCATAGGATATATATCAAAGAAGATTGTTCACCAGTTAGACAACCTCGGAGAAGAGTAAATCCAATACTTAGAGAAATAGTGAAAAATAAACTTCAAAAGTTGCTTGATGCTGGTTCTATTTACCCAATTTCTGACAGCCAATGGGTTTCTCTATTAGTCATTGTCCCCAAGAAAGGAGGAAAATGGAGAGTATGTATAGATTACAGAGAGTTGAACAATGTCACTAAGAAAGATCATTTTCCATTACCTTTTGTAGACCAAGTACTAGATTCTCTGTCTGGTAAAAAATATTTTTCCTTCTTAGATGGTTACAGTGGGTATAATCAGATATATCTCATGAATGTATGGAGATTTATATGGATGATTTCACTACATATGGAGTCACATTTTAAGAAGCACTGATTAATTTAGAAAAAGTATTAAAAAGGTGTAGAGAGCAAAATTTGTCTCTAAACAGTGAAAAGTGTTTTCTAATGATGGAAGAAGGTATTGTTCTAGGTCATCATATTTCAAAGAATGGAATTCAGGTTGACTCTGCTAAAATTGAAGTTATTCAGAATTTACAAACTCCTGCAAAACAAAAAGATGTTAGAAGTTTTCTTGGTCATGCAGGGTATTATACAAGGTTTATAAAAGACTTTAGTAAAATTGCTAGTCCACTTTATGCTTTGTTAACAAAGGATTCCCAATTTGAGTGGACCAAGGCTTGCGAAAAATCCTTCCTACAGCTAAAGGACTTGCTTACCAAAGCCCATGTTCTTCAAGGTCCAAAATGGAACCTTCCTTTTCACATACATTTTGATGCGTCTGATTTTGGTATAGGAGCAGTTTTAAGTCAAAAAGAAAATTCAATTAAGCATACTATCTACTTTATCAGCAAAAACCTTTAAGGTCCTGAGCTCAACTATACTGTTACAGAAAAGGAATTGCTTGCAGTAGTATATGCTTTGAATAAATTCAGGCATTATGTCACAGGTTATCAGATATTTGTCCACACTGACCATGCAGCAATCAAGTACCTGATGAACAAACCTGCCATTTCTGGTAGATTGGCACGATGGCTCCTATTGTTACAAGAATTTGATATCACAATCATTGACAAACCAGGAAGAGCTAATGTTGTAGCTGACTTTTTATCAAGACTTCAATCAGCTGCATCTGAGGAACAAGAGGTCATTGATGATAGATTTCTAGATGAACACTTGTTTTCCATTACTGCACATACACCCTGGTATGCAGATATTGCTAATTATCTGGCAGCAAACAGAATACTAGCTCATTTTTCTCCAAAAGAAAAGAAGTTGTTGACAGAGAAAAGTTTCAACTTTACCTGGATTATCAATTCTCTGTTCTATACTGGCCCTGATCAAGTAATGCGAAGATGTGTAAGAGAAGATGAGACTTATGATATATTGCATGCCTGCCATGATAAACCATGTGGAGGGCATTTTGCAGCAAAAAGAATAGCAATGAAAGTCCTTACAACAGGGTATTACTGGCCAACATTACACAAGGATGTTGTGGCCTATACAAGGAAGTGTGACAGATGCCAGCGTATGGGAAGACCAACTAAGTCAGATGAAATGCCACTATATCCGCAGGTAATAGTCACCCCTTTTGATAAATGGGGGATGGATTTTGTGGGGCCAATTGATCCACCATCAAATGGAAAGTCATATATTCTAGTTTGCACGGATTATGTCACAAAATAGGTCGAGGTAAAAGCTATGACTAATGCCCGAGATAACAAAGTTGCTGAATTTTTGTATGAACAAATTTTCACTAGATTTGGAGTCCCCAGAGTGCTTGTAACTGATCAAGGAGCCCAGTTTACGTCAAATCTAATCACTACACTTATGAATTACTATAAGATCAAACACAGGAAGTCCAGCCCCTATCATCCTCAAGCCAATGGTTAGGCGGAGGTAACAAATAGAGAAATTGAAGCGATCCTCACAAAGACAGTGCAGATTCATAAGAAAGACTGGAGTAATAGACTTTCTGAAGCAGTTTGGGCTTACAGAACTACATGGAAAACAACAACTGGGTTTACACCTTTTGAGTTGCTCTATGGGAAAACAACGATGTTACCCATTGAATTTGAACATAAAACTTTGAGGATAGCTCTTGAACTCAACATGGACTTATCTGAAGCACAGAAGGACTGTCTCTTGTAGCTAAATGCTTTGGACGAAATGAGAAAAGCCGCCCTGTAGCATACATAAGTAATCCAACAGTAGAGAAAGAGATGGCATGATCAGCACATCAAAACCAGAAAATTTTCTACTGAAGATTGGACTTTGTTATATGATTCCAGGTACTAAGAAAACTAGGGTAAACTCACAACACGCTAGCTTGGGCCCTATGAGGTTGAAAATGTGTTTGACAATGGAGCTGTGCAGCTGGTCACAATTGATCCAGTCTGTTTCAAATTGCTCGTCAATGGCCACCGACTCTGACTGTACCATAAGCTAGTTTCCAAGGAAGACTTCATGAAGCAGTTCATTCAGGTTCCTCCCGCTACTCTTTTTGCAGCCGAAGGCTCTAGCCTTTCTCCTGCAGCGTTCCCATAATTTTCAAAAAGCATGCCCATAATAAAGGTTTTCTTTTTAAGAAAACCCTTTTCTCCATTGTCATTTATCGCCTCCACCTCACTTCTTTATCTTCCATCCATCCATCCCATCCATCCATTTCATTCGTACATTTCATCCGCCCATGTCACCCATCCACTTCAACCATTTGCATCAACCTTAATTAAGATATCTTTCCAACTTGTCAATTCACGCAGCGCCGTCATCTTTCTTCACACGTACCTGCAATTACTAAAGGTACGCCATATCTTTTCTTATCACATATTTGATTTATTTCATTCTATTCAATTACTGTTATGCATTTACCGGTCATTATCACCCGAATCTCTACCTATTTTTTAGTACATGTGAGGACACATGTCATCTTTTAAGTAGGGGGCGGGGTAATCCATCGTTTGAAGCCTGTCTTTTCGCCGCTGCCATAACTGCAAAGTAATCTTTCTTTAATATATTTCTGTACTTTCCAAACGTGATTGCATGACCTTCTTTAATGCATCTTTTTCTTGCAAACTACGATTAAGACTGCTTGTTTAAAAAAGTTTATTTTTGGAAAAAAGAAAGAAATGTGGCGGCCTGACAGAGAAAAACCAGAGCAGAAAAGGAAATAAAGAATTTGAATCTTCACCAAGAAATTGAGTTCAGCTAGAAAAACTGCAATATGGGTGGTCAGTTGGTACGACATGAGCCTGTAGCTCATGAATTGTTGTTGCAAAACCCGTAGACAGTCCAAGCATTTAGCCTCTGTGGATGGTTAAATTATTTTCTGAGTTTAAATGATTTTGATGAGGAGGCTACGACAGAATTTTTGAGAACACTTTCTGAAGGGGAAGCCATCGTATGGGGTCTAATAGTTGTTGCAACCGAAGACAAAATTGCTGAGGTAACTGGGCTCCCAGCCGTTGGAGAAAACTTTTCTTCAGATGCTGCAGCTACAAGGGCTAAATTTTCGATGCCTGCTGATGGACCTCTGGACATCTCCAAGCAAGGATGCAAGCGACTGTCACTACCTCTTCCATATTCAGAGTATGTCACGTATATAATGAGGTATTTAACCTGTGAAGGCCATTTTTCCTATCTGCATTTGCATCATTTTAAATTATTAAGCCATATAAGGCATGGGTTGGTTGTGAATGTTCCGAATTTCTTGTTAAATTTTTTTAGAGCAAAGTGCCCATGGAACTCAACAAGGGAAAGATAACTCTGTCACTCATCATGACCTTATTAAATTGCTTATTGAGCGCTCTTTGAGAGATGTTTCACCTCTCTCTTGGCAACAATTTATTGCCCAAAAGAGTTTACAACCTCCACAATCCCCTAGGGTAATTACCCCATGGCCTCAAAGAAAGAAGAAAGAAATTGCATCTACTAGTGGAATAGGGCAAGGGTCATCTACTCCTGTAGCACCTGATCCTGTAGCTGTCACAGCTGAATCCTCTGCTAGGGTACAAACTAGGTCTGTCGCTAGGAGGGAGAAAGAAAAATCAAAGGCAGAAGGGTCCCTAGAATCTGACCCTCGTTCTCAGAAAAGGCAATGCTCCTCTCCTGTAGCACCTTCCCCTGCAGCAGTTTCTCCTATAGCAACAACTGTTGATATTACTAGCTCACCATCATCCTCTGGTAGGGCAGAGCCCCCTGAACAAACAAGAAAAAGAAAACCTACCGGAACACCTCCTGCAGCCACATCAATACCAAGAAGGGTTTCTACAAGGAAACAATTTAGGACCTCCCCTGTTTCACCGAAACCAGAGGTAATTGTAATTTCAGAAGGGTCTGTTGAATCTGAATTTAATGTTTCTCGGAATGAATCTGAGAATGCTACTCAGAGTTCAGTCGTTCCTGAAGAGGAACAAGTAGAGACAAAAGAAGCAGGGCATAATGGGCACGAGTTGCCAAGTCTTGATGATCTAGTTAATGCTGCTATGCAATTCTCGGAGGAAGCACAAACTTCTTCGCCGCAGCAACAAGAAGAATTTATCCTGCAGCAAGAACAAGAACAAGCTGAACAAATAAATGTGCCTAATGAAGTTGTATTTCATCCTGCAATGTGTAAAGCCATTGTTGTGTATAAGAGGACCTTTTTAATTGAATTTCTAGAATTTGTTAAAAATAATTGGGAAACAGTTACACTACAAACTATTATTTTTCGACACATTGCCCAGATTGATATGCAACAAAGTCTGTGGCAAATAGAAAAGAAGAAATTGAAAAAGAAAATTGAAAATCAGAAACAAGAAATTGCTGAATTGAAAGCAAAAATGGACGAAATGCTAAAGGTAATTGGTCAAATTATGGAATGCAGACCGCCACCCAGAGTTTATGCTCTGTGCCTCAAAGAATAGTTTTTATGGTTTCAATTGATGAGAATTTCTAGAAACCAAGACCCCATAATTCATTCTACCAAAGAGTTTTATGAAGCATATCAAGCATCCCATAACTGGTAAGAGAATTCTTTGTGTGAATTTTATTTGCATGGATTCTTAATACCACTTGAAATAGAATGGAATCCTCTTCCATACATTGGTGATATTCATTTGAGAGCATTCATGTCATGGGCAGAAGATGAGGTGAATTATGGCAGACAGTGGGAAACGTATGAGGAAATTGAGAAAACAGAGCCTGTCCCATTACGCTCTCAAAGTTCAAACCCACATGCAATGCTGAAAGATTGGTTTGCATTGACATATGGTATTAATAATGTTTCAGCCAGAACAAAAATATTTGACATCAGAAAGCAAGTATATGATGAATTCTAGGCACATCAATATTCATTTTGGAGATTACCATATACCAGAACTGAGAAAAGATGGGAAAAATTGACTGTTGGGTTAAGAAAGTTAGAACCACATGGTTCCTTAAACTTTATAGCTGCACTCAAATGAACCAGCAGATATATTCAATTGGGACTTCAAACAAGATTTGAATTGTGGCTGCCACTGACATTCAGACCCCCTGTGCTAATGTGGCCCCTGTATCCTCATCAGGCTACAAATCTTAACAGTGAATTAGAAGACCACATATATGAAAGGTGTCGGGATTTCAGAGGATTCTATTACAGGTTTGGACATCCATTCCAGAGTCATGCAGCCACTACTGACTTCAGAGAAACCACCAGGAAAGTTAATGCTGGAGGACTAGCATCGGGCTAAGTAGGGGGCAGTGATGAGCCTAAAATATGCTCATAATTTGATGTTATGATAAACTTTTAAATGACTTCATTTTTGCTATTCCATGGCTGTTTAAACTTTGTTGAAACCTTTTATGGGGATATCCTGTAGCAAGACACTTTTATATTCCTTCAGCCTATTGTGTTGACTTGATTGCATTTATTGCCCTGTTGACTCCCAAAAATGGCTGGTATATCGTATACAGTTTTTGAATGGTGAAGTAGATTTGAAATGTGTGATTAATGAATAGATATCGTGTATGTACCATATGCCTTTTCTTGTGCGTCTGTTACCTTTTTTTTCGCAGGTTGTTGAAGAATGATCGAGTCAAGCGCAGCCGATCTCGGCCTTGCAGTAAAGCCCATTTCCTGCACGACTTTGAGGAAGCTCTGCCAAAGACTCTTTGACCGAAACCGATTTGGAAAGATTTTTTAATGGAAAGTCAATCTAGAGAGAGTGGAGCGCTAGATTCTCTCTGAATCGGGTTGAACACATAAATTCATTTATGAAGTTTGTTCCTTGATTCAGGGATATACTTTACTTCCACGTCTTTCTTTGATGAAGTTAGTTAGTTAGTTGTTCTTTTAATTTAAAAATAAGATACTCCTCCTGCGTGAGGTAGTGGTAGAAGATGAATAGAATGAGTAATAGATGATTTTTTAGGTAAGATAGAAACAGAGTAGCAGAGATCATGTAAGAATCAGTACGATAATGAAAGACAGAATCTGTTTGACCAGAAGTGGAGTTTGTTGTTAGTTTTCACACCAACAAGACAATGTATTTCATTCTCTTTTCATGAATAAAGATCGATGAAGTTCTGAGTTCAGCATCTGTGTAATCCGTAGATGCTTGCTAAGGGGGCCCACTTAGTAAGTATCTGTAGTTAATTAGTTAGATGTTCTTTTCTGGTGATATCTAGTTAGTTTTCATCTTTTGAAGTTTTTACGCAAACTCAGTCTTACACTACTCCTGCAGCATAGAGAGTCCATCCCTATGACTGTTCCTGTAGCATAAGGCCAGTTCATGGTTTGTGCTTCAGTCGTAGCTGTTACAGTTTCTGTTTTAATCAAGCATAGTTGAGTTAAAGAATTCTGCATTACCATTCTATAGCTTAGATAGAATTTCTTTCCAGTATGTATTTTTGCTAAGATTTGACCAAAACAAATTCCTAGTGCATATATTTTGCTGCACCATTTAAAGTCTACGTCCCCTGGTTTGACAAGTAAATGAACATTCACAGAAAGATATTAGTCACCTGTCAGAATGTCCAATTCCCAAGAAAGTTTCACTGTGATATTCATATCCTTTTGTGAGTGCGAGCCAATCATCATCAACCTCCTCGACCTACTGCTCAAGATTTGAGATTGTTGAAGCATACAACATCATTGTATTTGAGTTGAAATGCATTTTGATGGGTATCTTGGATGTTGAAGTTTGATGTCATGGTTATCCACAACATATTAGTCCAAAGGAGGTTCAGTAAACTCTGCTCATTATGGCAGTCATAAAAACTGCCCTACTATCTTGTTGCCCCTTATGTTGTCAAGCGCACTATATTCATTTGTGACCTATGGATGGAATGATATAGTGTGAAAAAATGGGTTATCTTCTTAGTTTTAATGGGTCATTTTC
The DNA here is from genome assembly GCA_007258455.2 of Sequoia sempervirens. NCBI lineage: Eukaryota > Viridiplantae > Streptophyta > Pinopsida > Cupressales > Cupressaceae > Sequoia > Sequoia sempervirens. The sequence goes on along the minus strand of VDFB02271358.1, from coordinate 1,083,368,991 downwards.
CTCCCTGACCCAATTGGATAGAAGCTTTCTCAAATTTTGTGACATATGTTCAGACGCTTTGTGCGCCAGACTTAAAAAAAAATGTTTTGAAACAAATTTTACCATGATTTGATATGAGATAACTTCTGAATTCCTCTAAGGTGACAAAATGAACTAGGTTTTCATTGAAATTCATTTTCTAACACATCTGAACAGTGATCAAAACTGGCCCAGTGGGTTCTGGAATCAGCTTAGGAAACTAGTCAAACAACCTCTTGAAGTCATGAAAATGTACAAGCATGTATAAATTTGACCCAAGAATGCAATACAACAAACAGTTTGGTGAGGGATGTCTCAAGGTGCTAGATATTCAATTTCAAAGTAGCTCAGTCAAACATTTCTACAGCTATACCTGTTCAAAACCAATTAGAGCTCACCAAGTCACCTCAAAAAAATAGCAAACCATCTCTTGGGAAGCTTCCAATGGAACCACAAGCTCATTGAGGTCCATTGAGCATGTGTGCAAGAGGGATTTCCTCCAATCATCATTCTTCATGAGATACTAGGGGTCAAAGTTGACCACCTTGAAACATGTCAGAAATGCAGATGTAAAAGAAGAACAAATTGCATTGCTTTTGATCTTGAAAAAACATCAAATATAATCATGAGGCTTTGAAACTAGACCAGGAAGCATATGAATGTGGTGAGAATGCAAGGTAACAATTTTTTTGTTGTGAAAATCATCCAGCTGTGAAAGATCAACTTGAACAGGAGGTCACTTCACAGGACAAAGAGTTTGCAAACAATAAAACAGTTCTAGAACCCTCCAGCTTTGCATTTCAAACTTTGTCAAAACTCATCACAGTGGCTTGAAAACTGACACACATGTTCACATATGTGAACAAAATATGCTCACCAAGGGGTTTGGCATGAAAATTTACTGCCTCTGAATTATAACCTTCCAAAGTAGGTCACTTGGGAAGATTTTTTAGGTGTACTTTTGAGTGTGCAAAGGACAAATTTCCATTATGGGCATTTTGAATTTGTAAAAGTTGACAGTGCCACTAGGGAGAGCATATGTGCAAAACTAACACCTCCTAGGTAGGCTCAATTGGACTTGAGTAGGCTACAATTTTTCATCCTTAGGCTCACCATATGGTGCAAGGGGAGAGTATACATCTATAAATTCGTCCAAACATGGTAAACAAGATTAATTGACCATTTAGAAAATCCAAGTGTGCTTAGATTAGTATGAAAATGACACACACAAACTAACTAGGGGTATTCGACCGATCGTCTTGCAAAAAACACGTTAATAATTTAATCACCGATCTTTGTCAAGCATGGGAGAAGCTATGCAAATGTTAGTGAAAAACCACAATCATTGACAAACAAGTTAGTTGATTAGTACCCATACCCAAAATCAAATAAAAATGAAAACTAGAAAATTGAACGTTTTGGATTACCGCAGGTTTGTCCCTATGTAGGGTATGTTCACTTTTTTAAGGATGATAGGATCACCCTTCTAGTGGAGGCGCATAAGCATAATCGCCCTTGTAAGTTTAGTAGGATCGCCTAATCTAGGCAGCAAGTTTTCCTATCCATACAGTTGAAGGTGTATTCACCTCTACAAGTCTAAATCTTAGGTATAAGATGAAAATTCGCCTTTTCTCCTAAGTGGTGGATGCATAGTCACCTATACCGAAGCAGGATCGCCCCTGCAATCAAGAGGATTCACCTGTTGAGTGGATTTGTCTCTATAGTGATTGAAAATCTGAACCTTCAAGATAAAAACAACAAAAAACCTTAAAAGACTCGTCAACAACTTCAAACTTATTCAATTGGAGCAACTTTTAATTATTTTCTTTTGCTTAGTTTTTTATTCTCCCTTAAAACTTTATCATGATTCATTTTGCACACAATAGCAATACACATTTAAGAAATAATCATGATTGAAGCAAAAGCATCAATGACAATCAACTTTCACACAATTCTTACTCAGAAACCACTCCCCTTGTCAAAACAAATATGTAAATGGATCAAACTAAGTAATTTAATTTGAAAATATTCTTGTCTTTGCACCAAATTTACTAAGCAACCAGTCATTGTTTTTGTAAAACCATAGAGCTAGTTGAAACAATAGCAGTTGTTGAAGAACTCTTGGTATTTCTAGCATTCTTTTAGACAACTACAATTATAGACTTTTGTTTAGGGATCGACCTTTTCCTTGGAGATTTCTTCATGACACAAATGGGACCTAAAGGAACACCCCTCTTTAAGGAACTACCTCTTGGTGTAGAAAATGATGGGACACTTAGACTCTCTGGTGGCCGATGGTTATGAGGCCTCCAAAGAATATTATTCTTTAAAGAGAATCTAACCCTCTTTGCTTTTTTTTGTAAACTTCTATCTATAGATGTGGTCTTACAAAAAAGGTCAGAGAAAAAAATATCTCTGTCACTTTCATGATAACTTGTTGGGATTAAAGCTCCATTAAGTCATTTTTTTTAATTTAGTTCTCTTATCCTCTTCTTTGATATAGTACTCAAAGGAGAAACAAGAGTTGGAAGAGATGGCACTAGTGAATTGAAGTTGTCCACATCATCATCAACCTCCTCAACCTACTGCTCAAGATTTGAGATTGTTGAAGCATACAACATCATTGTATTTGAGTTGAAATGAATTTTGATGGGTATCTTGGATGTTGAAGTTTGATGTCATGGTTATCCACAACATATTAGTCCAAAGGAGGTTGAGTAAACTCTGCTCATTATGGCAGTCATAAAAACTGCCCTACTATCTTGTTGCCCCTTATGTTGTCAAGTGCACTATATTCATTTGTGACCTATGGATGGAATGATATAGTGTGAAAAAATGGGTTATCTTCTTAGTTTTAATGGGTCATTTTCCTCCCTGACCCAATTGCATAGAAGCTTTCTCAATTTTTGTGATATATGTTGGGACGCTTTGTGCGCCGGACTTAAAAAAAAATGTTTTGAAACAAATTTTACCATGAATTGATATGAGATAACTTCTGGATTCCTATAAGGTGACAAAATGAACTGGGTTTTCATTGAAATTCATTTTCTAACACATCTGCACAGTGATCAAAAATGGCCCAATGGGTTCTGGAATCGGCTTAGGAAACTAGTCAAACAACCTCTTGAAGTCATGAAAATGCACAAGCATGTATAAATTTGACCCAAGAATGCAATACAACAAATGGTTTGGTGAGGGATGTCTCGAGGTGCAAGATATTCAATTTGAAAGTAGTTCAGTCAAACTTTTCTACAACTATACCTGTTCAAAACCAATTAGAGCTCACCAAGTCACCTCAAAAAAATAGCAAACCATCTCTTGGGAAGCTGCCAATGGAACCACAAGCTCATTGAGGTCAATTGAGCATGTGTGCAAGAGGGATTTCCTCCAATCATCATTCTTCATGAGATACTAGGGGTCAAAGTTGACCACCTTGAAACATGTCAGAAATGCAGATGTAAAAGAAGAACAAATTGCATTGCTTTTGATCTTGAAAAAACATCAAATATAATCATGAGGCTTTGAAACTAGACCAGGAAGCATATGAATGTGGTGAGAATGCAAGGTAACAATTTTTTTGTTGTGAAAATCATCCAGCTGTGAAATATCAACTTGAACAGGAGGTCACTTCACAGGACAAAGAGTTTGCAAACAATAAAACAGTTCTAGAACCCTCCAGCTTTGCATTTCAAACTTTGTCAAAACTCATCACAGTGGCTTGAAAACTGACACACATGTTCACATATGTGAACAAAATATGCTCACCAAGGGGTTTGGCATGAAAATTTACTGCCTCTGAATTATAACCTTCCAAAGTAGGTCACTTGGGAAGATTTTTTAGGTGTACTTTTGAGTGTGCAAAGGACAAATTTCCATTATGGGCATTTTGAATTTGTAAAAGTTGACAGTGCCACCAGGGAGAGCATACGTGCAAAACTAACACCTCCTAGGTAGGCTCAATTGGACTTGAGTAGGCTACAATTTTTCATCCTTAGGCTCACCATATGGTGCAAGGGGAGAGTATACATCTATAAATTCATCCAAACATGGTAAACAAGATTAATTGACCATTTAGAAAATCCAAGTGTGCTTAGATTAGTATAAAAATGACACACACAAACTAACTAGGGGTATTCAACCGATCATCTTGCAAAAAACACGTTAATAATTTAATCACCGATCTTTGTCAAGCATGGGAAAAGCTATGCAAATGTTAGTGAAAAACAACAATCATTGACAAACAAGTTAGTTGATTAGTACCCAAACCCAGAATCAAATAAAAATGAAAACTAGAAATTTTAACTTTTTAGATTACCGCAGGTTTGTCCCTATGTAGGGTATATTCACGTTTTTAAGGATGATAGGATCACCCTTCTAGAAGAGGCACATAAGCATAATCGCCCCTGTAAGTTTAGTAGGATCCCCTAATCCAGGTAGCAAGTTTTCCTATCCGTACAGTTGAAGGTGTATTCACCTCTACAAGTCTAAATCTTAGGTATCAGATGAAAATTTTCCTTTTCTCCTAAGTGGTGGATGCATATTCACCTATACCGAAGTAGGATCGCCCCTGCAGTCAAGAGGATTCACCCATCGAGTGGATTTGTCTCTATAGTGATTGAAAATCTGAACCTTCAAGATAAAAACAACAAAAAAACTTAAAAGACTCGTGACATGGGTCCCACCAAGCATGCAAAAACTGTGTGCAAGTGATTTCCTAGTCTAAAAATACAAAAAACCAAACAAAATGCAATAAAAGGAAACAAAAAACAAACAGTCAAGATGAGCCTAGTTTAACTCCAACAAAATGAACAATAAAGGGCATATATTACCTTGTTAAAGTTGTTCATTTGGTTGGCCCTTTTGATTGATGATTTTTTGTGCTCCTTGCTTGATAAAATGGCTTGAAATGATGCTTAAAATGAAGGTAATGCAGTGGTGGATGCAGTGCAGCCCATGTATGAGTGATTCTATACAATATGGTAGCTTGAAGTAGGTGCAACAATGGAGGTTTGAAAGGTTTGGTGTATGAGAGCTCAAATTGCCTAAGTGTGTGATGATAAAAGAGACAATTTTCATTTCTTTTAGGGAAAATCCTCCAAAATAATGGAGGGCCAAGATTCAGCCTAGGATAGATAATCTATGGCTAAGATGTCTTGAGACATCTCAAGCCATGAGATGATGGCATGTGGAGGGAGATGTAGAAAAATTATTATGATATAGCAATGATGTGGAAATGAGGTGGAGGTACTTGTAAGTACATTGGGAATGGGAAAGATCTCCTCATAAAGGAGTTTGTTGTCCATTTGTATAATGAGAGGACAAGGGAGGAATTAAAAATTCCTCAAAAATCCTCATGGGGATTAAGAAACGAATAAAAAATTCCTTATGGGGGGATGTGAGGAATTTTTTTTTTTTCAATTCATGGGAGAAATAAATTGGAATTTAAAATTCTAAGAGGGATAGGGATGACATCTCCTAAATGAGAAATTCATTAATAAGGTTTACCAAGGGTAGATTCCATAAATGGCATGGGAATTAGGTTAGGTTTAATTATTTATTTAGGTTGTGTGAATGGGGGATTATGTTGACTAACCTTGATTAAGCATCCACTTGCATTTTATGGAGGATGTGGCCCTAATTATGATTAGGAATGTGCACATATTAATTAGGGATTAAGTGGACTAATCAGGATTAGGGAAAATGTAGGAGGATATGTCAAGGAGAGAGAAAATGGAATGAATTAAAAATTGATTTTAATTCATTTGGGAAAAGTAACTAATTTAAATAAATTGGACTATTTATTTAATTTAGAGAGGAAAAGGTTAATGTATTCAATTAATTAATTAAACACCTTAGGGGATATTAGGAATAGGATAAATATTAACCAAATAATTGACTATTTAATTAATATGACTTACAGATACATGATAGAAGAATGCAAGAGCGAATTTGACCATATTGGGGTGGTCAAATTCAGGTGTCTGCACTTATACAAGAATATGGGATAAAATTTATCAAATACTATTGTTGAATTCAAATAACATTTGTAAAGAAAATAAAACTTTTTATAATATCATAAAGAAGATATTATGGTAGAGTGGTCTGCATTCAAATTGAAGGCTAATATTTTTGAATGCAGTAGTGGGAATCTAATTAATGGTAATAATGAAGCAAAACATATGCTTAATGGAGAGAACAAGTAATAGAGGACATGTTACCATTTTGGTGGTACAAAATTCTTGCAAGGAATTGAGGAGAAGACTGACTGATGTGATGAGGATTGAGTAAAAAAGAAGGGAAGAGAATTGACCCAATTGGGAGGAAGGAAAAAGCTGAGGAAAAAGCCCAAAAATCATATAGGTAAATCGATGGCTTTTAGATATGCTCAATTTCCTAGTATAGTCTATTCATAAACTTGCATTTCTTTTCATATTGTTGATTCCATTTGAAACAGTGTTAAACAATTAGATGTCTGTTATATGTAAGCATATTTTTCATTGATTCCAGAAAGTCATTGTATGAAATTTATCATATTCTATGTCTTGTTGCAAGGGCCTTTTTAGCCATCCCTTGCATGCACAAGATACATGCACACTCTTCGTATCAGGATGTTATCCAATCATATTTATGCACTGTATGTTATATGTAATATCCTGTCTATTTTTTTTATCTCTTGCATGCATGTTTCATTAGCCACAATATTCCTTGATTTGTAACGATTTTAAAATTGTTTACCATTTCCCTCTAAGGGAAGTGAAAATTTTAACCACTATTATCCTTCATTATTGTGTTTTTCTCTATGTTTACAAGACTAAAAATGTATACCACACTATATGGATGTATGGTTCTTAGTAATATTTCATAGAATGATGGATAATCATCTTTTTTCTTTAACCATGTCGCATCATTCATAATGAATGATGATAGAAAGATTGTATCATTCCACTTTTACTTATGTTGGCATGATCACTAAGATCATATAATAGTATGGCATTAGAACAAAGATTTGATCATTCCTCAAAATGATTACCATCATCATTGATGCCAAGTGATGCTTGTATTGTTAGTGTTCACCAGTCTTTTTTGTGTGCACTTTATCATTCCCTGGAACAATACTTAAATTGTTCCATAGATCGATTACCATGAGTGAGTCTTACCAGCATTTCCATTTGAGCGACGAAGGTTGATGATCAGAATTCATAAGGGTTTTAGCTATAGTTACTATTAAGAATAAAAAGAAACAGTTGTTCAACCATTAGTTGTTCCTTAGAATGAGAGTGACATGAATATATTTTATGACTGCCAGCAATATGAACGTGGGTTTCTGCATAACCTAAAGAATAATAAAATTGTTACAGCTTTATGTGTGTATTATTATTTTAAAATGAAAACCATGTCATTTGATTCCTTTTTACTTTACATAAAATGATACCAGTATAGTTTAACTTCTTTATATATATCCATAATGATAGTACCCTTGGTTGAATACATCTAACATTGGTTAACTTGAAACTCTATATGAGACACACTAACATAGTAACATGAAAACTTCTATAAATAGCATGCTTATGATACTGTAAATAGCATGCTTATGATACAAATAGTATTTCAGTATGAAGTAACTATTTAAAATAGAACTATTCTACTTTCTTTGAAAAAGGAAAATTTACACTTGTATAATTGTCAATTGATATGACAATCTAAAGCAATAATTTGAACGAAAGCAATCTATTGTATTGATTATTCATTTCAGAATGTATGCACAAATATATATATTATCTGAACTTGGCACATATCTGTATGCACATAGACCTTCATCTACGTACATACACATACTTGTGACATACCTTCTTTTGTCACTTATTTTACTCATTTTTTCTATAATGTGTATTGATTCATTACATATGAAGTTGTGTAAGACATGGAATGTAATCATGTGAGAAGTTAATGTATGAACTGAATAGATAATGAAATGAATAGAACCACTTGATTTATCCTTTTTAATTTCTCAAGTTGTTTAATAAAGTAGACTAAATTACTTTTCCATTGATATGTGTTAGAGAAAATTCTCTTTGTTCAGTACAATATCAACACCTAAGTAGAGAAAAGCACCTCATGGTAGATGTTGCTAGAGGGTAGATAGTTGCTAAGGAATATACTCATGTTGTTGAAAGTTGCATTTTGGGACAAGTACCAAAATGGAGTTATAGAGGGTATAGGTTTTGATTTATCCAAAACCTATCTTTTTTTGTTGCAACCTTTTTTTATGCTTGACCAAGCAATTAGCCCATTATGTATGTATGGAATTATATGTGATTACACTCCCTACCATTCCTAGCATAGATCTTAAATTTTTCTCACTATAGATAGATATGCATGTTGTTGTTAGGAACGTGCCAAATTCCACCTTGTAGATAGTTCTTTTGCTAAAAATTTTGTGTAGGGTTAGGTATTCTTCGAGTAGGAATAATTTTGGGGAAGTGTAAGCTTTGTGGTTGGGTGGTAAAGCACCTAAGAAATTTTCTCGTCCACCAGTGGAGGTGAGCGTCGAAAGGAATCCTTGGAAATTTTCAAGTAATAAAATGATTATGATGTAACCTTGATGTAATTTGTATTTTTATTGACGTTGTGGCCAAGTGAGCCAAGTGAACTTTGGTATTGTAATTGGCATTTGGAAACGAATATATTATGACTCATGTTTTAATTAGACATGTGTTGCTATGATAAAAAATAGTTTCTTAAGTTATGTCTTTTTAAAATTCAATATTAATAATGTCATTTGCAATTAATATTTAAGTTATAATTAGAATGGGTTATTACATTCAAATGGTGTCAGAGCTTAGGGTTCAACTCTAGGCCCTTTGATTCCACAATGACCATGACTAGGGGATAGTTGACTCTTTGACCAAATTTGAGTTTTCTTGAAGATTGAGCAAACCTAGATTGAATTCAGGTATAGGAAGGTCCAGGTCAGGAAGAAATATAGGGAAGACTATAAGGATCTCAAACAAGAAAGTCTTAATTGAAGAAAAAACCAAAATCAAGATTCAACTTGAGATTCCCAATGATGAGACTTCGGCTCAAGCCCTCACTTGGCATAAGATAGAGAGGGGCAAGAAGATTGAGGAGTCGAAGAAAAATCCTAAGAATAAGAAGCCCTCCACAATTAGAGATTGGCCTCTAGGGTGTGGACCAAACACACCCTTACTAATCAAGGAGGAAAAAGAGAGCTTGCATGCTCAACCCTCCTCTTCTGAGAAAATTGATGTAAATTCTAACGAGGACCCAATGGAGTGTCCTCCCTTTGAGAATGAGAAAAATTACTAGTGTAAAGAATAAGCTTTTGTAAATAAGGGCCCACGTGAGCTATACTTAATATAAATAAGGAAAGATTTTTTGTTTGTTTGTTCAAGTGAAGAACTCAAAAACATGTTTTACTGTGAATGAATTTGTATATATTTAATGAATGAGTGATATATGCATTTGTATGTGGTGTTATTTGAATAAGAATATTTACTCGTATATCCCTATGTTAAGTTACGGTAGACATGAAATGTGATGCAAGTTGAGAGTGAGTTAGTATGGTGACCATCAAACAAGAAGCAGGTGGTAGTGGTCTAGAAAATGGGAAAAACAAAAGGCTACATTGGATTCTTGAACTTCTAAAGAGGTAAGAGGCTCATATGAACCACTTAGAACATGAGGTCCAAGTGGTACGTGAGGATCGAATTTCCAGGAATGTAGAAGTTAATAAGGGAGAAGGTGGTTTAGGAGAAGGCCCTCAAGGTCAAATTAAGGAAGAACTAGGAAAGGATCTCAAAAGAGTAGCACCGCCTAAGTTTGATGGTAAAGCCATCAGAGTAGGAGCTAAGGTATGGATCATTGAGATAGAGAAATATTTTGGACTCCATAACCTATCTGACCATACTAAAGCTACGGGTATGTGCAGGATCATGATGGGCCAAAAAGTGGCAATATGATGGGTATGTGGCTGACGACTATTTTTTGGCCAAAATTGATGAAATGAAATGTGTTTTTAAAGGAGATTCTTAGCTTTCCACCGATATAAATTATGCTTTACTTTGAATTTAATAAGTAATTATTATTCATTTTCTATTCAAATTACAACTAAAGTCCAGATTGATAGGCCGATTGTAAAACATCTATAGCTTTCAAACGGTATCACATTTTTTGAATCCAAAACATACATCACATTCTATGGTTTGCATACTATAGGATTGAAAAAAGAAAAATTGAATTTCATGAATTTTTGACCATGTTAAGGTGGTCAGACATACGAACTTTTATATTTTTAAAAAAGTTGTAATAAAAAATTCATAATTAATTATTTACTTGGAAAAAACTTACAAAAGAATATGCATCACATCGGGGCATGAGTCCTCTACTTATATCTAAAATCTTATAAAAATATTATCATTTTATTGTGGTTAGGGTGGTCAGACAGACACCTACTTCTTATTTTTCCCCTAAAATTTAAGTACCACTGCATTGAAATTTAAAATTTTCACCAAATAGATTATTTTTTTTGTTTTTAAACAAACCTAGTAGTTTAGAAACTACACTCAATTTGCTTCATATTCTATTCTTACATATTTTTGAAATAATATAGATAACTTATTCAAATTTTTACATCAAGTTTCCTAACTCTAATTTTTCTGAATTTTTTGCCACTTAAGGGCTTGTTTTTTCCATGGTGATCCTACACATACCCCTACATGGGCTACATATCAACATTCAGGAGAAGAAAATACTTGGTGGGACAATGAAAAGAAATAAATGAATCTTCAACTTGGTGAGATTACTTGGGAACTCTTCCTCCAATCTTTTAGTAAGAGATGGTTACCCCAACTCTTTTTTGACAAGAAGATAAAAAAATTCAAAAACCTAACTCAGGGGCACACAACTATGACCCAATATTGGGAAAAGTTCACCAATCTAATGAAGTATGTTCCTCAATATGAATGAGATGAATGCTTTTGTATCTGAAAGTTCATATTAGGACTTAAACCCCACATTGGAGTAAAAGTGGAAATTCATGATCCTCTCACCATGAACAAAGTCTTCTAGAAGGTAACAATCCAAGAGAAAAAATTCAAATACTTATCCAATTACTACAAAAATTCAAATCCTATGTTGTGGTTTGGGAATAAGAAGTTTTAGAAAGGAGACAAGACCCACCAGATCTGTAATCTCAAGAGGGGAAGTGAGTAACAACAGTAAGGTGAGGGTGGTAGTGTTGGAAATGGTAAGAAGGAAAACAATAACAAAAAAAAATGACAAAAAAGGAAGGGATTTAGGGAATACAAACTAGGAGGTCACAAAGGGCCTCACAATGGGTGCTATACTTGTGGAGGTGATCATTATGCCTCTAATTTTCCATAGCGATTGAATTCATGAAGGGAAGGAAACTATCAGTAGTCTCAACATCATCAAGTCCACGCTACAATGGATAAAAAGTAGGTAGAGTATCAGGATTTTCCAATCCAATCGATGAGTAAGATCTATGGCCAAACTATCTTTCTTTTAAATGATACCAGAGCTACTAAAATTTTCATAGACCCTAGAGTAATATTCAAGATAATTATTAGACCATGAAATATGGAAAACTCCTAAACAGTCCAGTATAGAAACCAAGTAGAGCATAGGGTAGATACTTGTCTCTTTTGCAGCAAGTTAGAGATTCTAAATTTCTAGACCTAGGTCAACCTGTATGTGGCACCCTTAGTCTCATATGATGTAATTTTTGGGATAAATTGGTTAATCGAGTAGAAGTTTATAGTGAAATGTGAGGATAAGATAGTTGTCTAGATGATTAGGGGAACCTAATTGAGATTTGTTGGATGCAAAGACCCTTAGATATTAGATAAATCTCAGCTATGAATCTCAAAAAGGCTCATAAGAAGGGATTTTCTCTTTATCTTGTGCATGGCAGTGACCCTGACAGCAAGGAACTATATCTAGATGACTACCCTTTCCTTAAAGAGTTCCAAGATGTATTCTTTGATGAACTCATAGAGTTACCTCCAAAATAGGAATTCAACTTATCTATTAACCTAGTACCAAGAAGTGAGCTAGAATCCAAAGCACCATATTGAATGACCACTACTAAACTCTATGAGTTGAAGGCCCAGTTAATAAAGTTGTTGAAAAAGGGGCTGATAAGACCCAGTCTGTCTCCTTGGGGAGCACCAATTATCTTTTTGAAGAAGGATGGAACCTCACATCAATATATAGACTATTGGATGTTGAAAAAGGTGACCATCAAGAATCAATATCCACTCCCAAGGATCAATGAGTTGTTTGACCAGATGAAGGGGGCAACAATGTTCTCCAAAAGAGATCTTAGGTTGGCATACCATTAGTTGAGAATAAAGGAAGGAGAAATTTCAAAGACTACCTTTCAAATTAGTATGGACATTATGAGTTCACTGTGGTACCTTTTGGATTGGCCAACACACCTATAGCTTTCATGAATCTCATGAATAGTGTGTTCAAAGATTGCTTGGATTATTTTTTTTTATTTTAATAGATGACATCCTTGTTTACTCAAAGTCTATTGAAGATAATGATAGGCACTTGAGGATAATTTTACAGCATATGAGAGAGAAGAAACTCTTTTGGAAGCTATGGATGTGATTGTTTTATCTATACAGGGTGCACTATGTAGGTCATATTAATTTTGCTAAGGGGGTCTTTGTAGACCCTGAGAATATTAAGGTGATTATGGAATTTCATAGTTTCATGGGCCTCATGGGATACTATAAAAAGAATGTGCCAGGGTTCTCCCAGATTACGTCTCTAATCACATCACTCTAAGGAAAAGGAACACAATTTGAATGGACTGAAAAGTATTAACAAGTGTTCCAACTCCTGAAGAAGAGGCTTATGATAAAACCAGTTTTGAAAATCCTTTATCCTAATGGAAGATTCATTGTAATCATAGATGCTTCAAGAGAGGGAGTGGGAGTATTGTTAATGCAAGTGATAAGTATGGAATTCATACAGGTGTTACCTTTCAGCAAGAAACAACATACTATTATCTTGGTTGTGGTCAATAAGTTGACCAAGGTGGTTCACTTTATCCTAGGGAACCTTAAGAATTGATCGTTGACTGTGGACAAGAATTTTTTTCAGGAGATATGCTTACATGGAGTGCCAAATACTATCATTTTTGATAGGAACACCTAAATGACCTCAAGATTTTGGATGAACTTGAATGTCACATTGCAAACCAAGTTGAATTTCATCTCAACTTACCATACTCAAATCGAAAAATAGATGAAGAGGGTGAATCAAGTAGTCAAAGAATTCTGAATGCACTGCATGGACCAACAGTATAAATGGAAAGAATACTTACCATTGGTAGAGTTTTCTTACAATAACTCCTAGATCACACATCTCTAGGTATGGAACCATTCGAAGCTCTTTATGGGTGGAAGTGTTGTACACCCATCAATTGGGATAGATTGGAAGAAAAAGTCATAGTAGGAATTGAAATGCTTAGGTAGATGGAAGAAAAAATGAGAGTTATTAAGGGTAGACTAAAGGAGGCGGTAGATAGACAAAAGAGTTATGCCGACAAGAACATAAATTTGAGACCGTTTGTGGTAGGGGATAAAGCCTTCTTGAGAGTCAGGCCTCATAGAAGTTCCATTTCCTTTTGAAATTTTTCCATATTAGCCTCAAGATATGTGGGTTCATTTGATGTCTTGGAAGTGATCAACCTAGTTGCTTATAAACTTTATCTACCACCTACTCTAGCTCAAATTCATAATGTGTTTCATGTTTCCTTGCTTAAGCCATATCATCTTGATGTAGTTCATGTGCTTGGTTGGAATAAAATATAGCTACAAGACCTAGGAGTGGTGCTAGTAGACCCCATTAGAATCCTTGATAGATGCAATGTTAAGTTACAGAGCAGAGACATTGCTTAGTTTAAGGTCCAATGGGACCAGTATTTAGAAGATAATGCTACTTGGGAGGATGTGGAAGAAATAGAATTCTCCTTCTCACATTTGCTTTCTTAGAAAGAGGCTCTTGTTATTTTCTATATACTATTGTTCAAATGTTTTGGATCAAATGTTGTGATGGTTTGGCTTGGAAACAGTATGAAATGATGCTGAAAGGGACATATGTGATCTAATTTTGATTAATTAGACATTAGGATGATGTCTCCTCCTAGAAGGGAAGGATTTCATATACAAAATTTGTATTGTATTTAAATTATAATATGTTAAATTGAATAATTGAGGAAATTCAATATGTTGAATGATAAATTTGATATTTTGAAAATGTTTGAAACAAGTTGACTATCTTTTGACTATGTGATCTTTTCAACTATCTTATACTTATCATGATTGAAGATTATTGATGAGCTATGCAAGTGCAAGTGTGTGGAAATGTTGGAAATAGGTTGAAGTATGAGAACACAGTTGAGTTAGGATCATTTAGCCAGATTGAATGGTAAGCTTGATGGAATATGGGTGTACACATCACTAAACAATGTGATATCTGCATTTAAAATTCCATTTAGAATATTATATTGATTTGATTTGAAACGATTCAATTATTTAAAAAATAGGCTCACAGAATGTTATACATGTGATTTTTGATTCATTTTTTTTCTTTTGATCTAGTGTTTTTGAAATTTGAAAGAAAATGATAGAGTGATTAATCATATATGTATGTATATAAAAAGGCATACTTAAAGGATAAGAAAACAACTTCATTTAGAAGCTATCATTTGAGTAAAACAAAAGTTCATTCTTTATGTAAAAGTTACTAAACACTATATTGTTATAAAATAAAATAGTGATTAATATATATCTATATATATACATATATATGTATACATATATATAAACATATATATTTATTACAAAAATAATATGGGATTGAATTTATCAAATATTATTGTTGAATTCAAATAAGAGGGTATGTGCAGGATAATGATGGGACAAAAAGTGGCAATATGATGGGTATGTGGCTGACGACTATTCTTTTACCCAAAATTCATGAAACAAAAAGGGTTTTTAAATGATATTCTCAAATTTCCATCGATATAAATTATCATTTACTTTGAATTTAATAAGTAATTATTATTCATTTTCTATTGAAATTATGACTAAAGTCCTGATTGATAGGCTAATTGAAAAACATCTATAGCTTTCAAACGATATCATATTTTTTGAATTGAAAAACATGCGTCAAATTCTATGCTCTGCATACTATAGGATTAAAAAAAGAAAACTTGAATTTCATGAATTTTTGACCAAGTTAAGGTGGTTAGACATACGAGTTTTTATATTTTTTAAAAAGTTGTAATAAAAATTTCATAATTAATTATTTACTTGGAAAAAAATTAAAAAAAATTATGCATCACATCGGGGCATGAGTCCTCTACTTATATCTAAAATCTTATAAAAAAATATAATCATTTTATTATGGTTAGGGTGGTCGAGACACCCACTTCTTATTTTTTCCTTAAAATTTAAGTATTTTTTTTTTGAAAAACCAAACCTAGTAGTTTAGAAACTACATTCAATTTTCTACAAATTCTATTCTTACATATTTTTGAAATAATATAGATAACTTATTCAAATTTTTACGTCAAGTTGGCTAACTCTGATTTTTCTAAATTTTTTGCCACTTAAGGGCCTATTTTTTCCATGATGATCCTGCACATACCCAAGATTTGTAAAGAAAATAAAACTTTTAATAATATCATAAAGAAGATATTATGGTAGAGTGGTCTGCATTCAAATTGAAAGCTAATATTTTTGAATGCAAAAGTGGACAAAAAATTAATGGTAATAGTTAAGTGAAATGGCCCCTTAATGGAGTGAACAGGTAAGGGAGGACATGTTACCATTTTGGTGGTACAAAATTCTTGTAAGGAATCGATGAGAATATTGACTGAGGTGATGAGGATTGAGGAAAAAAGAAGGAAAGAGAATCGACCCACCTAGGAAGGAGGAAAAAGACAAGGAAAAATTCCATTTGAATAAGAGGTAAATTGAAGGCTTTTGTATACGCTTAATTTCCTAGTATAGTCTATATCAAACTTGCATTTCCTTTCATATTGTTGATTCCATTCAAAATGGTGTTAAGCCATTATATGTTCATTATATGCAAGTGTATTTTTCTTTGATTACAGGAAGTCATTGTATGAAATTGATCATATTCTTTGTCTTGTTGCAAGGCCCCTATTGTTGATCCCTTGCATGCACAAGATCTTTGCATTCTCTCCCTATCGGCATGTTAGCCAATCATGTTTAATCACTATATGTTATATGTAATTTCCCGTCTATTCATTTTATCTCTTGCATGCATGTTGCATTGGCCAGAGTATTCTTTGATTTGTAATGATTTGAAAATCATTTACCATTTCCATCTAAAGGAAGCTATAATTTTTTCCATTGTTATCCTACATATTTTTATTGTTCACTATATTGGAAAGATCGAATAGGTATACTGCACCATATGGGTGTGTGGGTCTTAGTCATCACTCATAGAATGATGGATAGTCATCATTATTCTTTAACCATGTCACATCATTCATAGTGAATGATTATAGAATGATTGTATCATTCCAATTTTAAATATGTTGGCACAATTACTAAGGTCATTTAATAGTATGCCATTAGAAAAGGGATTTAATCATTCTTCACAATGATTACCATCATCGTTGATCGGACCAAGAGATGCTTGTAATGTTAGTGTTCACCAATCTTTCTTGCAAATTATCGTTCTATGGAATGATACTTAAATAGTTCCTTAGAATGATTACCATGACTAAGCTTTACCAGCATTTCCATTCGAGCAATGAAGGCTAATGATCGACATTCATAAGTGTTTCGGCTATAGTTACTATTAAGAATAAAAAGAAACAATCATTCGATTGTTAGTCATTCCTTACAACGATAGTGGAATGAATATATTGTATGATTGTTAGCAATATGAACATGGGTTTCTCCATAACTTGAACAATAATAAAATTATTCCAGCTTTATGTGTGTATTATTATTTTAAAACAACAAGCATTTAGTTAGATTCCTTTTTACTTTGCACAAAACAATACCAGTATTGTTTAACTTCTTTATATATATATATATATATATATATATATATATATATATATCCATACTAATAGTCCCCTTGGACATGGTTATGATACAAATAGTTTACTAGTGTGAAGTAACTATTTAAAACAGAACCATTCTACTTTCTTTAATAAAGGAAAATTTAGACTTGTATAACTATCAATAGATATGACAATATAAAGTGATAATTTGAACAAAAGAAATATGTTGTATTGATTGTTCATTTTAGAACATATGCACAAATATATGTTATTTGAAGTTGGTACATGTGTGTATGCACATAGAACTTCGTTTATGTACATAAACATACTTGTGACATACCTTCTTTTATTACTTATTTTACTCATTTTTCCTATAATGTGTATTGATTTACATTAAATATGAAGTGGTATAGTACATTGAATGTAATCATGTGAAAATTTAATGTATGAAATAAATAGATAATGAAATGAATAGAACCACTTGATTAACCCTTGTGAATTTCTCAAGTTATTGAATAAAGTAGAGTGAATTACTTTTTTGTTGATATGTGTTAGAGAATATTCTCTTTGTTTAGTAGAATAGCAACACCTAAGTAGAGTAAAAGACCTCAAGGTAGATGATGCTAGTTGGTAGATAGTTTCTAAGTAATATACTCATGTAGTTGTAAGTTACCTTTTAGGATGGGTGTCATACTAGAGTTATAGAGGGTATAGGTTTTTCTTTATCCAAAACCTATCTTTTGTTGTTGAAACCTTTTTTTATGCTTGGCCAAGCAGTTACACCATTAAGTATGTACACACTTATATGTGATGAAACTCTTCCATTCCTAGCATAGATCTTGCATTTTTCTAACCATAGATAGAGATGGATGTTGATGTTAGGCACACACTGGATTCCACCTTGTAGATTATTCTCTTGCTAAAATTTCCATGCAGGGGTGGGTATTATTTGAGTAGGAAGAATTTCGAGGAAGTATAAGCTTTGTGGTTGGGTAGTAATGCACCTGAACCGTGTTCTTTTCCACTAGTGGAGGAGAGCGTTAAAAGGAAACCTTGGAAGTTTTCAAGTAATCAAAGTATTATGATGTAACATTGATGTAATTTGTATTTGTATTGAATTTGTGGCCAAGTGAGCCAAGTCAACTTTGGTATTGTAATTGACATTTGGAAATCAATATATTCTGACTCATGTTTTAATTAGACATGTGTTGCTATGAAAGAAAATAGCTTCTTAAGTTAAGTCCTTTTAAAATTCAATATTCATAATGTCATTTTCAATTAATATTTAAGTGATAATGAGAATGGGTTATTACATAAAATGGGTCAAAATTACACTAGATTCTCTCAACTTGCTAGACAACTCACTTAACATCCTCTTAAAGATACTTCTAACTATCCATAATTTCTCTTCAATTTATCTAAACTAACTTGACTTGCTCTCCCACTTTAAAGAACATGTGAAAAAATTCTTGAGAATTATTAAATTCCCTTTAAAGGGTGTAGGAGAAACCTTAAGGTTAGATTTTGGCATTTGTCCCATACTTTCATAGCACCTATTTACCTGACCCTTATCATTCATGAATCACTTATGACCTTTGTGTATTTTCTACTATCAACATTCTCTCTGAAACTCATGTCTATGTGTCTCCTTCATGTGTCATTTAATGATATAAATGAGAAATTTCTCACACAATCCATATCATATGTTTATGACAGTAAGTTGACTACCATTTCATTATTTTTGTTGCCATGACTATCACTAACTATGCAGACTACCATTTGATACTTAGAAACCACTCTCCTTGGATCATGTTTCCCTATGATTCTCATAGACTATAGAAATTATCACAACTATCAACTGAGCCAAAAAATTATAACTATGTTACTTCTTGAACCACTTGAATCTATCACATAATCCCATACACTTCTAATCAAGTATTTTTCATGACTATCCTTTGTTCTTAAAAGGTCAATAAGTATTGTAAAGTGACAATCATCTTTGGTTTATTCTACTCCTACAATGAATGCATTCCATGATACCTCATCATTGTACTTTTCAAATACCTGATCTATGCAATCTATAACTGTCATTTCAATCTCTAAACTTTTATGGAGCCTTTTATCTTGACTTCCATAGGATAGTGTATCTTTTGAGAAAATTCACACCCTTCGCTCCTCTTT
The DNA here is from genome assembly GCA_007258455.2 of Sequoia sempervirens. NCBI lineage: Eukaryota > Viridiplantae > Streptophyta > Pinopsida > Cupressales > Cupressaceae > Sequoia > Sequoia sempervirens. The sequence continues at coordinate 1,083,349,688 of VDFB02271358.1, read as the reverse complement.
ACAAACATTGCATAGTCCACTTTCTAATTGCATAGTCCACCTTTCATAATTTCCTACAAAGACTATCATATCACCAATTATCACATTATCTTTCATGACTTCATTATGCTTCAGGCTCCTTGATGACTATGTCTTTGACCTTATCAATAACATTTACTATTTCATTTATGGCCCTATATGGTAGTCTACCTTGAAAAAATTCCCTCTAACAAGTAATCATTTTTTCCTCTTAAAATAGTATCACCTTCACAATCTCAACATGCTCCATAAAAGACATGGTGCTTGCGTTCTTTTTGTACATGCAAAAACTACTTGTATAGCCTAATGTTGTAAGGGGTTGTGTAATTTTGATAAAACCCCGAAAGGCTTGAAGGTTCATATCATTGTCCTAAATCAATCTTGCAACATCACTAGTATTTGAAGCTTCTCTTAGGATAATCACACCTTCATTCAATCTTCATGTATAAATTCAGTCACCCTCATAGAAATAAATAGGGCACACCTTCTATTCTTAACTCTATATTTATCATTTTTCATTATTTTCTTAAGATAATATATGTAAATCCAATTATGAAGAAAATTGGACTGCATTAGGTCGGGCAATTGGTTGCCAAAATCTGTGAATTAATTTTGGAGGATTTATTTCCATGGTAATCTTGCTCTGAGTTAATTTCCTACCTTGTCACTATACAGCACACCCATTCTATCCATTTCTTCAATAGTTGTCACTATTTTGGTAATTACACCTTGTTGAGATAGTGAAATAAATACAATAGCCATTATCTTAGAAAGAAAATTGAGCATTGCTATTGGAATCCCACAAATTTGGGATCGTTTCCCAAAGAGATGACACCCCCACATTCTATAGTAGGTTTTTATAAATATTCCTTAGACTAGTTGATCCTTTTTAGCTTATAATCATTACTTCCATCTTAATTGTGGGGCAAGAATCTAGATGATGAAGGAAATCCACATGAGAGTATATAAACATGATCCTTCATGCTTTTTACACAAACCATGTAATTACCATTCATATTGAGCAAAATAAATTGTGAGACCTTTGTGGAGTGGACTAAGTCATAATGATAGCCAAATTATTTTCTTCTTCTTTTTAGATGTGTTCTCCTTTACATGTTCTGATTTGGAAACAACACAAGGAACCAATTGTCCTATCAAAGAAAGATCTTGTAAAACCAATCTATCAAATCTATTTTTAGATTCTTTTCAATGCAAATATTTATTTTCTTACATCTTGGTGGTTGTTTTCTATGGACTCTTAGCTACTCTCGACTTCCAATTACAGAAGAGGTTGCACCCTCTATTGATGGATATCTATGTGTACTAACATAAAAAGTATCCCTTTTCCTTAATTTGGGAATAATTAATAATAAATGAGCCTAATGTTACCTCAATTTAGTGTTGTAATGTGTTTTACACATTCACATTAAGTTTAGGGCCCTTTTTAAAAAAATTGACTTAATTGTAACTTATTTAAGGTGTTGTAAAGTGTACATTTACACTATCACACTAATCTAGGGATATATTAATTAAATTGAGCTTAATTTTCCTTAATTGGCCACTTAAATTTAAATCCAAACCTAATTAAATGCAAATTTCAAGGGATAAAAACTAACATTCATAAATTCCATTTCACAAAACTTTATTTTGGAAGGTCTGTGTCGTAGGTAGGTGACCTAGGACCCCTATTTTCACATGACATTTCACATTGCTCAAAGTTTGTCCTACATGAGTGGGCTAGGACCCATTTGCCACATGGAAAATGGTTCCTCACTTAGACCTAGGACCCCTCCTTGAAATAAATTTTTGGTGGTATTTTAATCATTTCAAATCGATGATTTGATGTGTTGTGATATTTGAATTTTGGGATTCAGTGATAAGATATGTATAAATACAAGGTTATTTCACTATTTTTTCACCTAAGACTTTCATGAGATCAAGCAATTTTCACAAGAGAATTATAAGAGCATACAAGAGCATTTATAAGGAATTCAAGGGAAGATTCATAGAATATTATTGCAGCAATCAAGAGTCATTTCATCATGTCAATTATTTAGTGCATCATGCATGTTGTTGAGCTAACATTGTGATGTAGCATTCAAGATTAATTCAAGAATATTAAAGGAATTGTTTCTAATCAATTTTTATGATCAATATATACATTCATTTAGGACACTTGATGCTAAATTTTAGATTTATCCAAGGTTCAAATAAGGTGTGGTGAGTTGGGACATTACATTTGTTCCTTCATCATGCCTTTCATGCATTATTTCATTTCAAGGTTTAATTACCAAAGTGGTGTTTGACCAAGGAAAAACCCTATCCCCTAACAAACAAATTTTTTCTCTCCTTCAATGTGTGATTGTAGGTATTAGGTTGAAGATCATTTGGAGAGAAAAATTCCAAAAAATTTTAAAGTTGTCAAAGTTGTATAGAAAGATGTAAAATCAAGGAAACTGAGCTACATGATTTATTTCCAGCTTTTCAATAGTGTCTGACTAGAATCTAGGAGTGCAATCTGAGAAGATGGTGTAGGGGCACCAAGGTCATTTTGCAAATTTGGTCTTTGATAGGTTTGTTTAGGGTGTTGAGTCTTATTTTAAGTTCAATAAGCTCATAATAGACCATTTTTAATGTAGTTGGAGTTAGTTTAGTTCATGTGGTCATATTTTCCTAATATTGTCAAAAGTTGTCATATTGACAAATTGTAAAACTGTATTTTTTTGTTTGCTTGATCTCTCTCAGCTTTCATAGTCATCCTTTGCATTAATGGTGGAATCCATTTCCTCCATTCTTTTTCAAAAATTTAGCTGAAGCTATCATATTGCTAAGTTTCATTCCATAATTCCATTTTCCTAGCCACTAACATAATTCAATATTTATTCACTCAACGATGGCGAGTGGGAGTGCGAACGGGAGGGCACACGGGAGTGGTTATTTTAAATACTCTAAGGGTGAGGAGGATTCTATGAAGGATGATGGGGATCTATCTATTGTTGTTAGTGTCCTGGTTGCGATGCAGACTGGCCTGGCTCCTATGGGTCTATCAAAGATGGTTGTTGTGGTAGAGGATTTTGGCAACGAAATCGTAGGAGGGGTCTTTGCTTTTTCTTTCTATAGGTCTAGTCCTGCTCTTTCTTGGGTGGTGTCTGGCTCATGGTGGGTATTGGTTACTCTTGTTTGGAGTGTTGCTTTTCTTGCTTTCAAGGGTTCCCATGTGTCTTTTGGCGATGCTAGGCTCGTGGTGTTCATTATAATGAGTGTGGGTGGGGGTTGCTATGGGATGACCCTGACTGTGGTAGTTTTTGCGAGCCTCTGATGTGTTGTTGTGTAGTCTGTGACTCTCCCTGGCTGGGAGTGGTTGATCATGGTGTGCTAGGAGGAGGCCTTATTCTGCTCAGGGTTTTTGGTGCTGAGTTGGTTAGGGGTGGTTCTCTTGGCTTGGAGAAGCCCTTTCTTTCTCCTAATGAAAGAAGGGTTTACTTGGCTTCTCTGGATGTTTGGGATAAGCCTTGGTTGTTGGAGGTGTGGCACATGCTTCTGCTGTAGGGCTCTTGGAGCCTGTTGTCTCTTGGGCTCTATCTCAAAGCTTTTGGGTACCCATTGTGGGTTCTCTCTATTTTGGTTAGTGTTTCTGATGATGGAGTTTTGGTGGTGCATGCTGGGAGGTGGGTTTCATTGGCTTCCTGTGTTATTATTAATCTCTCTATTAGAGCTTTATGGTACCCTTTGTGGTTATCTTGGATATATTTCTCGAAGGGGGTTATCTTTTGCTTTTGGCTTTGGGATTTCTCTTGAAGGAGTCCTCTGTTATTGGGCCTATCTTGGAAGATGGGTGGTGTTTTAAGCTAGTGGAGTGGAATTCCTTTCCCTCTTGCTCCCTTAGAGATTCATGCTAGTTTGGTTGTGGTATCTCTTTTGGAGCTCCTTTATACTCAACCAAAGGATGGTGTGTTTCCCCAATCTTCAGGAGCTATGACTTTCTTCCATTTCCTGTGCACTATGTATTTTGTTGAGGAGAAGACAACTCTTGATGGTCAAGATTCATTTCCTATTGAGTTGGAGGTGGGAGTGTTGGATGTGGATGGAAGTCCTATTTTTTACTTTCCTCTAGTGGCGTTCCAATTGACATGGAAGTTTCTCCTATCAAGGTGGAGCCTGAGGTTGCTAGAGAGGTGTGATTTTGGCATTTTGGGTTTTCACGGTATCCTCTCCTATAGAGGGGAGCTCAGTCCTCTTTAGGTGGACTTGGAGTTGGTCTATGGTGCATTTGGGTGCTTCAAGGGGTGTTTCTCCTCTAGTGTGTTGGTGTTTTTTTATTAGGTGTTTGGGTTTAATGGTGGTCTTTACCATTAAATTTCCTTTTCCATTGTTGGATTTTTTTTTGTTATTTCTGAGTAGAAGGTTGGTTGTTGCTTTGTAATTTTGTTGCCTGAGTGTTTTAGATGGTTTCTACAATCAAAATTTGGGTGGGGTTTCTGGTCTAGGATAAAACTAGGTTGTATCTGGGCTTTGGGCCCATGCTTGTTTGTCTTTTGTAGCATGTGTTGTCATGATAATCTATTAGAGGTTGTTGTTGGGCTGCTGGTGATTGGTGAGTTACCTTTTTAACCAACTTGTTGTTGTTTGGATGATCCATGCTTTATGTTGATATCTTGTGTATCATTTTTCTTCTTTTGTAAAGGGTTTTGGGCCCCTTCAAAACACTTTTTTTTACCCCTAATCAAGACAAATTGTAAAAATGCAAAAAATGCATAATTTGGAGTACCAACAGTTAGTAAACTCAAATGGTTGTTGGAATTAGTTGTGTTGGTAGTTTTTTTTTAGGGATAGGTTGATAAATGCTTGAGGAACTCATTGTAAGAAGTTTATTGAAGTTATGATTCAAGGAACAATGAAATCCTCTTTAAATTTTTGTATTTTCCAGAAAATCTACTACTCTTTTGATTTGTATAGTTTCGTATAGAAGTCTAATGCTCTAAAAGCTATGTAAATTAGTGGAGATATATATTAACCTCCTTTTTGGTTATGATTTGATAGATTTTCATTATGATTGAAGGTTTTTGTAGGCATTCTTCTACAAGTGGGTTTGTAAACATAGTTTTAAAGGGTTGTAGTCATTCAAAATGCATAAAACCCCATTCCACCATTAGATTTATCTTTATCTTGGTGGAATGGGTGGTCTAGGGTAGGTTTAGGATTCCATGACATTTTAGGGGTGAGGGAGGCCATTTGTTGGGTTTTTTGTGGTGCCCTAGGGGCAAAATTGTGAGTTTTATGTTTGAGGGTATTACTGAGTGTTTCTCTAGTTAAAGATTGTGGAATTTGGATGTTTATAACCTAGTGAGAGACTTTCCAAAGGAATTTGGAGTTTTCAGGTTGTTTAGAAGAGGGTTGCTTTGTAAAAGTGGGCTAATTATGCCCCTATTCAGCATACAAGTCCAATTTCAATGGGGTTGTTCCAAAACAAGCGTATTATGGTTTGAGATATGTTAAATAAAAGGGTAATGGGTGTATGAAACACCCTTTTTTTGTGGGTTTGAGGAGTTTTGTAAGAGATATGCACAATTTTCTCTTATTGCAATGCTACAAGGGAAATAGTTTGAAATTGTGAAAGAGTGATAAGATAAGGTTTTGTTGATTATAAAATTGGTTGAAACACTTAAAATTGTGACTGTAATGTGGTTTTCCTTCCTGCTCTACATTAGAGGAACAAAACCCAGAAATTGATTTTCCATAGCCATAGCCAAGACCCATTCGCCATAGGGTGAATGAGTCCTTAGTGAGGTCCAAAGAAACACTTTTTGTAATAGGTACACAACATTTGACCCTCTATAGATATTCCTTTTTATAGTTATTTTGGTTATATTTGATTTATGTTACTCATTTACACATTATTACTTACATATGGAATGAAAAAGATACGAAAAATAGGGGTGCATCATTTCATTTCATTTTGGTTCACCCCTTCTCTCCCCTTTTTTTTCCATCATTTTATTTGGGTGAACCTGAATTTGATCATTACATCTTCTGATTTTGGAGTCCTTTTCATCCTATACTTATATTTTATATTCATTTTCATTCATTTGCATTGAATTAGGTATCATTTAAGGTGTCTAGTTTGCATTCAACTTTGCATTGCATCTAGGGTTTTAAGATTACATTATTTTACATTATTTAAATTTCTAAAACATAAAAAAAATAGTCATCTTGTATATCATTTACATCATATATACTTGCATTTGAAAATTGAAACAAATTTGCATATAAAACTAGGTCTTTTAGGTCATCATTTTGTCACATTTTTCACTTGCATTTCACATTGCATATATAGAAAAAAAATAAAAATATATAAAAAAATATAAAAAAATATCCCAAACTTTTTGTAACAAACTTGAATTTGAAAACCACTAGAAAACACTAAAAAAATATATAAAAATTAGTTTCAAGACCTCAATCTAGGACCCACTCGCCCTAGGGCGAATGAGTCCCTAATCAAGTCATAGTCTAAATTTTTGGAACTATTAAAATATTCATTTGTGTGCTTCTGTTTAGTGGTTTTAAATTTCTATTACAGTTTTTTGAGTTTCTGTTTCATCAATTTCATTATATATGGCTTAATTTTATAAGATAGTGCATTGTGTTATTTCAAAATTGCTTTTACAAGACTTCATTTTTAGATTGTTGCATAATTTAATTGGAAAATTATCTTGTTCAGAATCTAAAAATTGCATTTTAACCCTCTTTCCATTTAGGGTTTTTACATTAAGTTTGTGAAACTTGTATGAACTTTACAACTTGGTGTCCTATTAGCAATATTGTTGTGATACATAGTTTGAGACTCATGTCATCTCATAATACACCATTCATTGTTGATCTTGGGTCTTCTAACTCTCTTTCTAATAGTATTGATAATCAACCCCTATGGATCATAGCATGCATACTCTGTTTCCCATGACTTCCCTTCCTACAAACAATGTGCATGATATTGTTTATATCTCAAAAGAAGACATAAAAAGATTAAATGAAGGTGTAGAAAAGTTACAAGACCTTGTGCTTACTAAAAAATTGGACATTAGTATGATTCCTACTTTACAAAATCTAAGGAAAATTCTTAAAACGCAAAATGAAACACAAATTTTTAGTAGCCTCGATTAATTCCCTGATGACAACTTGAACAAACAAGAGAATAATAACATACATGCCTCGGTCAAGTTTATTGAAGCTAAACGTCATAAGGGCTCAACCAAAATTCCCCTTGATATTGCTTTCTCACAAAAAGACATACTCAAACATGCACCCGATGGTCCTCTTTACACAACTAGAAGAATCAATGAAAAGCCTACTAACGGGATATTAATTGATCCCGTCTATGTAGAGAATGTGATCACTGAGGAATTCTTATTTATGAATGAACTCTATCAAGATAAATATGAAAAACTTAAAGCATGGATCAAAATTCATAACATTTTTTCTTTCCCTATGATTAGCTTGATAAATATCCCTCTAAAAGTCAAACCAAAAACATTAAATGTATCATTGACCATCATCCCATCATTGGACCAATTTTAGGTGAAATTAGGCTATCCATGGATTTTCTCTATGAATGTCATCCCATTGGTTGTGCATAAATGTTTAATGTTTCCCTTTATCAATGAAATATTTACTATAGATGATAGTGGCTTTAACCTTATGTCTTTCCATGGGAACTTCTCATTGCATTTTTTTTTCCCAAGCCTATTGAACCTATTAGGCCTCGTGAGGACTAATTTTTCAAGGCATATCAAAATTTTAAGGCAAAGTGTTGTTGTCACAAGAAATTGCACCCTACTGAGCACACAACTCAACATTTCAATGACACAATGGAAACAACCTCAAGTTGTGGGACTTGTGCACATATGAGGTCAAATCTCTAGAGAAGGTTAGCTTCCTTTTTCAATCCTAGTGCAAAGTGCTGGTCCAACTTGACACATGAAATCCTACCACTAACAACTCACGAGGAGATGGGGAGAAGGAAGACATGAGAATGAGAGGGAGGTAATACACCAAAATAGAAAGTTCATTTCTTCCTGACCAAGATTGCATAACAAATCATTGAAGAGGACAAGGGGAATTTCACAAATATTTATTTGGTCAATTTTTAGATGCATACATTAAGGCTAGGGTTTGACTAGGCGTTGCAAGGAAAGACAATTTCAAAACTAGCAATTGTAATCCATTTAATCAAAAACATACATGCATGAAAATACAATAAACACTGAGATATGAAGGTAATGATTTACACAAAAAAAAAAAGAGCTAAGAAGAGGAAAAATTAAATGATTCCATTAATGTGGAGGAAACAAGCTAATCTTTATAATAGTATAGATGCAAAATGTAAGTTTTCAAAAGAAACACCCCCAAGGAGCCAAAGGAAGAAGAACCCAAAACATGAATACACTTTTTTCCTTTATAGATCAGGCATAACTGAGAAACCCAAAGCTAACCGTAACTCTAACCAAGGTTAGAAAAGAATTCAGGGTGTGCAAACTTGAGCCATTCATGAAAATCACAACCTAGGGAATGCATTTGAAAGAAAGTAAACACACCGCAATCAATAGGCATGGGCGCCCATGAGATCCACTTACAGAAGACATGGTGTAGTCAAAGAAAGCATTAAATTTGTCTTTAAATCCTAAGAAATCAAATTTGGTCACCATCAAGTGGTTGCACATTAAATCCATCACCCATAAAAACACTCCAAAAATCCATTGAAAGGTCGAGGCATCGAGCCCGAAAGGAGACCTCTGTAAATATGAAAAAAATGGTCTGAAGCCCTAAAAGTGCTTTGTTGGAAATTAGGCATTGGATAGTGAGGTGTACGCAAAGAGAAAGTGGTTAAACAACCTCACATGGTTCCTTCCATTCCTCCCCTAAGGGAATAAAAAAAACCTATGGTTGACAAACCCTCTCCTTCAAAAATGCAAATTGACAACATATTGAAATGAAACCAAAATACTAGAGAGCAAAGGCATTGATGTTATGCTATTGCTTGTATGATACAAAATAAAGAAAGGAGCAACATCAAAAATCAAAATATAAACTTTCCTTAAGCAATGCATGATGATTTTATACCTTCACCGCAACATAAAAAAGAACCTTCTAGAGACATTATCATAAGACCTCTTGTTGTGATTAATTTTTATCATGACATTGACATTGCAAAGATTGATGAACAAGTGCATAATGAGTTGAATACATTGTTCTCTTCTTCCACCAACTTAAATGACAATTCTATTAATAAGAGTGTTGAACTTGGTGCATGTCCTACTTCGACACTTTCCATTGTCCCTTTGGCTAGTTTTCTTCCTTCCATATATACCAATCAAGATTGGGATGAAAATGGCCTGCTATAGGGGGTATGTGCAGGATCATCATGGAAAAATGGGCCCTTAAGTGGCAAAAAGTTCAGAAAAATTAGAGTTAGGCAACTTGACGTAAAAATTTGAATAAGTTATCTATATTAAATTTCAAAAATATGTAAGAATAGAATCTATAGAAAATTGAATGTAGTTTCTAAACTACTAGGTTTGTTTAAAAAAAATAAAATTATTTGGTGAAATTTTTAAATTTCAATGCAGTAGTACTTAAATTTCAGGGAAAAAATAAGTAGGTGTCTCTCTGACCACCCTAGCCACAATAAAACTATAATATTTTTTAATAAGATTTTAGATATAAGTAGAGGACTCATGTCCTGATGTGATGCACATTTTTTTGTAATTTTTTTCCAAGTGAATAATTAATTATGAATTTTTTATTGCAACTTTTAAAAAATATAAAAAACTCGTATGTCTGACCACCTTAACTTGGTCAAAAATTCATGAAATTTCCTTTTTCTTTTTTTAATCCTATAGTATGTGAAACATAGAATGTGACACATATTTTGGATTCAAAAAATGTGATACCATTTGAAAGATATAGATATTTTTCAATCAGCCTATCAATCAGGACTTTAGTCATAATTTGAATAGAAAATAAATAATAATTACTTATTAAATTTAAAGTAAAGCATAATTTATATTGTTGGAACACTAAGAATATCCTTTAAAAAACCTTTTTTTTCATCAATTTTGGGTTAAAAAAAATTCGTTAGCCACATACCCATCATATTGTCACTTTTTGGCCCATCATGATCCTACACACACCTTAGGTTGACTTCCATGTGCCTTACTAGTATTTTCCGCTATTTTATTTTCATGTTTCTTTATGTAATTGCATGTGCATAATGTGATCCCCTATATTGTTTCATTTGATATACCTCTCTCTCTTTTTGTCCATTCCTCTATATGTATCTACATTCTTCTATATGTCATAAATTTTTTACCTTTTTTGTTTGTATTGTGTTTTCCTTTTGTGGATGACACAAGGTGTCGAGACATTTAGGTCTTTTCCATGTTTACCCTAATTTTTTTTTCTTTTTTTTCAATCTCTATGTTTCATTTTTCTAGTTCTATGAGTATTTAGGGAATGATGACATTTTCAAGCTCTAGAAAAACATTGTAGCATAGACATATTGACCCTGAATCCATAGATCACTTATGTATTTTTTGGGGCAACTCCTCAATCCTTTTTCTTGATGTAGCTTTATTTTGGGAACATATGACTTCCAGCATAGGGCTTTCCAAGGAATCTCTCATGTTTTAGGAGTATTTACATTGGATACTTTAAAGCAAAGGACATCACATCCAATGTCACAACAAAGAGAAAGATGCATCGCATGAAGTAAGAAGACTACACAATGAGACATGGGTTGAAATGAAAAACTAATAATGCTAGTGTATTCCCCCACTTTAAAGAAATTTCCAAACACTATGTTGTGAGCAATTACTTCAAAGTATAAAATGGTAAATGCTAACAACAAAGAGGACATGAGAGCTTATTCAGAAATCCCTATGCCAAGTCATATATTTCCAAATAAAGTTACATCATGAAAAGGGGTTTCCCCCAAAATGAAATCCCAAAATAACACAATGGATCCATGGATTTAGGGTTAGTATGTCTTTGCTATAATATTTTTAGAGAGCTTAGAGCTATCATCACTCCCTAAATACTCATGGAATAGGAAGAATGATACAAATAGATTCAAAACAAAGAAAAACCTTTTGGGTCAACATGTAAGAGACCTAAAATGCTTTCCATTATCCCCAAAAGGAAAAAACAAGATAAAGAAGGGATAAAGGAAAATCTTTTGGATCAACATGGAAGAGACCTAAATGTATTGATGTCTGATGCCATCTCCAAAAGGAAAACATAAGATAAATGAAAAGATAAAATTTTATGACATATAGAAGAATGTAGATATAAATAGAGGAATGTCACAAAGAGAGAGAGATACATCAAACAAAATAGTACAAGGGATCGCATTATGCACATGCAATCACATAAAAGAAACATGAAAAATAAAATAAATGTAAGACTAGTACGGCACATGTGAGTCAACCTACTAGAAAATTGTCTGCATCCTAATCTTGTTCACCATATACAAAAGGAAGAAAACTAGCCAAAGGGACAATAGAAAGTGTTGAACTAGGATCATCACCCAGCTCAACACTATTTCTATGAGAATTATGATTTGAGCTCATAGAAGAGGAAAACAATGTGTTCAAATCATTATGCAATTCCTCATCAATTTTAGCAATCTCATCATCATCGTCGATGTTAATCACAATGGGAGGTCGAATGATAATTTCTTAAGAAGGATTTAGCTCTTGTTGTGGTTGGGATATAGGATATTTTTGTTGCAGAAAAGAGGGAGACTCATCACATATTACTTCAATTAAGTTTGGATGTTGATTTTCTTTATTGTTTTCTTTGTTTAACCTCCGAGAAATAGCACGAAGTCTATTCCTACACTCTCTAGTATTTCTATTTCTTTTAGTACAATTTTCAATTTTTGTTTGTGTAGGAGTGAGTCTATCAACCATAAGTTTCTTTTCTTCTCTTAGGGGAGGAACAAAAGGAACCATAGGAGGTTGTTCAACCACTTTCTCTTTATCTTTGGAAACTTGCTTTTATCTTAGGAGGTGTAATTGAATTATTTTGGTTGTCTCTTGGTCATTTGTAGGATATAGGCAAATGATCTATCTTAAGTTGGTCTTGGTTATTTGGAAGGTATTTTGGTTCAATCATAGTTTTTTCAAGGATAGGAGGCTCGATCATGGATTGAGCTATGTTTCTAAGGGATATTTTTGCGATGCATTTTTCCTCAAAATTTTAGAATTTGAAAAATAAGTCCTCATGAGGTTTAATAGGTTCCATAAGTTTGGGCCAAAATTAATCCAATGAAAAGTTCCCACGGGAAGACACGGGATTAAAGCCACTATGGTGCATAGTAAAGATCTCATTGTCAAAGGGAAACTTTAAACATTTATTCACGATCAACGAGACAACTTCCATGGAGCATAGCCATGGATAACCAAGCTTCACATGGAATTGATCCGATGTCACGATGATGGAGAATGAGACATCTTATTGTGTCTCATATTTAGAGGGAGGGTGATCAATCCAATGCAAGGGAAAGCAAAACCATTATGTGTTTTTATCCATACTTTTGGTTTATCATATGTTTCTTGATAGAGTTCATGCACAAGTAAGAATTCTTCAGTGATCACATTCTCTCTACATACAAGATAAATTAATATCCCATTAGTGGGGTTGTCATTGATGCAATCGACTATGTAAAGAGGACCATTAGGTGTGTTTCTAATAATACCTTTAGATTAGAAAGAAATTTCAAGAGGCTTTTCAATTCGTCCTTTAAGAGGTAGAATTTTGATGAATCCAACCATATCATCCACATGACTTTTTTCAATCTAGTATCTATAGGAACTTGTTCAATAGTATCCATGTTTTCATCATCTATGTCAAAATTCATCACATAATTCTTCTTAGTTTCACTAGCTTTGACAAATGAAATATTATGATTTGGCATGGGGTTGGTAGAGATTTGTAGGTTTTGGTTGGGAGGGGTAATAGACTTATTTCCTTGGTCATTAACACCTCTAATTTGAAGTCGACTAGAATCAATGAGGCCTTGCACAAGATGTTTAGGATGCTTACAATGTTTTGTATCATGTACATTTTGTCAGTGATAATGGAAATAGGAATTAGATCTAAAGTTTGGGGGTAAAGGCTTATTAGAATCAATATTTCTTATGGGAGGTAAGGAGATCATTTTATATTCTAGAAGTTGTAATGTTGTGTTATGGAGGGTATTAGGTAAGGGAGTAAGTTATCTAGCCAGATCCCCAAATGTGAAAGGAGTTGTCTTCTTTATAGAATCCTCTTGGGTATCAACATGCTGGATTTTTTGAGGAGGATTTAGTTGAAAGAAGCCTTCATTCTATTTCCTAAAAGGTTGGTAATTATTTTGATTTATGGATTTAGACTTTTCAGGTTGGTTGGAGGTGGGTTTTGTTTCAAAAAAACTAACCGAGTATTGATAATCATGAAGGGAATTACACAAGTGTACGAAGGAAGGAAACTTCATCATTCCAAGCTCATCTTGTATCTTAATTTGGAAGTTTTCAATGAACATTGATTGAAGGTGAGGATCAAGAATCTGTACGTCGATTTAGGAATAAAGCGATTGGTAGCATGAAATGAAGTCAATAAATTTTTCATCATCCTTTTTCTTGCATCTCATCAAATTAGCTAATGTCATATTAGGGGCCATGTGCACTTGGAAATGGTTAAGAAAGTCCTCAACAAGTTCATTGAATGAACAAGCTGAGTTACTCAGTAAAGAGGAAAACCATTCTAGAGCAGTATCCATCAAGGACCTATGGAAAAGCTTAGCCAAGAGCTTATCCTCAAGAACAAAGTCACTACATAAGTTGGTGTAAGTGGAAACATGGTTAGAAGGATCTCCTTTTACTCCATATTTCTCAAATCTAGGAATCTTTATACCTTGTGGTATGAACACTCTTAATATCTTCTAGGCTAAGGGATTTATTTTGACATAGTATGATGGTTGTCCATTTTGATTTTGGTTTATGGTGGAAATTTTCATTTGAAGGGATGAAACATTTTGAAAGAGATGATTAAGAATAGAATCATTGGTTGTATCATGAGATGGAGGTGAATATGATGGAGGTGTATATGTGTTATAGGGGGAAGTGTATGGAATGATTATGGGAGGTAAAGTGGTAGGAGATATGACGTGAGATGCCACAAAGGTACTAGGATTGATAGTGGAAATACTCAAGGTAGGAAAGACATTACTAGTAGGTTGAATCATTGTTGTAATTTAAGGGTTTGTATAGGTGGGAATAGAGGCAATAGTTGTAGGGGGAGGAATTTGGGTTCCTCCTTGAAATTGGACATTGTTCGAAGGTTGAGAACAACTAGTGGTTGAGGTAATATGTTTTCCAAAAAAATGAGCTAAGTTACGTGCAAGTTCTATTCCTTGTTCACATTCAAGCATGTGGTGTATGTTACCTATGGTAGGAATAGGAGTGTTGGAAATGTATTTAGTACTCACTAGATGTTGTAGGTTTTCTACTTCTTCATGGATTTGGATTATGTTTTCTTGAGCGATACTAGCAACCATAGTTTCAACACTTCTCGTGCTACTTGAAGGTAAAGAGATGTTAAGGGTATGGTCCATACCAAGTGAACAAGTTTCAATACTATGAGTGTAATAACAAGATCCATGATGGTTGTTCTATCATGGGATGAGGTATGTGCAGTATCATGATGGGCCAAAAAGTGGCAATATGATGGGTATGTGTAGGGTATGTGGCTGATGACTTTTTTTTTACCCAAAATTGATCAAACAGAAAGGGTTTTTAAAGGAGAATCTAAGCTTTCCACCAATATAAATTATGATTTACTTTGAATTTAATTAATAATTATTATTCATTTTCTATTTGAATTATGACTAAATTCCTGATTGATGGGTTCATTGAAAAACATCTATAGCTTTCAAATGGTATCACATTTTTTAAATCCAAAACATGTGTCACATTCTATGTTTCACATAATATAGGATTAAAAAAAGAAAAATTGAATTTCATGAAGCTTTGACCAAGATAAGGTGGTCAGACATAAGAGTTTTTATATTTTTAAAAATTTGTAATAAAAAAATAATAATTAATTATTTACTTCGAAAATAATTAAAAAAAAATATGCATCACATTTGGACATGAGTCCTCTACTTATATCTAAAATCTTATAAAAAAATATTATCATTTTACTGTGGTTAGGTTGGTCAAACAGACACCTACTTCTTATTTTTTTCCCTAAAATTTAAGTACTACTACATTGAAATTTTAAATTTTCACCAAATAGATTTTAAAAAAAGAAAAAAACCTAGTAGTTTAGAAAATACATTAAATTTTCTATAGATTTTAGTCTTACATATTTTTGAAATAATATAGATAACTTATTCAATTTTTTACAAGAAGTTTCCTAACTCTAATTTTTGTAAATTTCTTGCCACTTAAGGGCCTATTTTTTCTATGATAATCCTGCACATACCCGATGACATGAGTCTCAAGCTACATCAAGCACTATAGTATTAGTAATAGGACACCAAGATGTAATGCTCATACAAGGGATAATCAATTAATGCAATATAAATGAAATGAACACAAGATAAATGATATGCTTTATTCTAATTCTTATGTTTACAAATGCACTTGAAATGAAACTGAATTAAGCTAGATTTTAATGAAATGAATGAAATAGAAACTGGGTAATCTAATATAGAGATCTAACAATAGCAAAAATAAGCACATAAACAAGTTTTTTAATGTTGTAAAATACAATTTTAGGTCTGAGATGGGACTAAATCACCCAGAGGGGTATATCAGTCCCAGTTAGGGATTTTGAATAGTTCAAATGCTAAAAAACACATAACACACAATTCTTAGAAATCAGGTAAAACAACCTATATTGGGATTAAATCACCTAGAGGGGTGAATAAGTCCTAAGTTAGAGTTTTGACACTAAATTCAGCAAATTTTGAGTTGATTCTAAGGTTTCTAACTTGTAATTTGTCTTGATTGTGTGCAATGACATTTTAAAATAAATTCAATGATGCAAGATGCAAAAATGCAACCTATATGCACTTTTACTAATGCAAGACCTAATGCAAAGTTAATGTAATCTAGATCTAGGACTTTAATGCACTCCAAATAAGAAATAAAGGGTTTGATGGTCAGGTTCACCAAAATGAACCAAAGGAAATAGGGTGTGCTCCACTTTTTAGGAAATGGAACACACAAAAGGTGAAAGGGGTCCCTCCGTTTTTCTCTTTGTTCATTCAAGGAAGCCCTAGAGATATCAACCTAATGATCCAATTAGGAAAATATGTTTCTACAAGGTCTCCTTGGGTGTGATTAACAAGGGGGTTCACCACTAAGCAAATGATTAGAAAGAATGAAATGAGAGTAATATGCAAATCTAGCTATGTAACCTAGGAAATGAAACTTAAAATCAAAATGATGAATAGTGAATAAACAATGGGGCACCTAGAAGAACAAATATTCCTTAAACAAGGTCTACAATCCCAAAATTATGACTTTTAATATGAACTAGGATTCGTACACTAAACTAGGAAATTTAGTCCCAGTTTAGGGTTTTGGGCTGAATCTAGAATCTCCAACTAGTAAACTAGGATCTATAGAAAATGATTGAAAAGTGCTATACTTAGAATCATATGCCCAAGGTGGTGATTTAGTCCTAGTATTAGGTTTTTTTTGAAAATCTGGTATCCTATAGTGATCTTCTATAGCTTCTCTCATGTCTGATCTTTGAGTCTGAAACTTTGAATTCTACCCTATAGGTGACTTTCCATGAAGATGACTACTTCTTGACAATTTTGATAACTTTCTTCAATCTTGCAAATTTTTCTTCAAAGTATCTTCAAGATCAAAACACCTAGATCTGCAATCACACATGTAGAGGGAGAAAAATGTTGATTTGTTAGTAGATAGGGGTTTTCCTTGGTCAAACCCCATTTTGGTAATCAAACCTTGAAGTGAAATGAAATAGAATGGAGGAATAACAAATGAACAATATGCAATGTTACAACTCACCAAACCCTTGTAACAAAGGCTACAAACTTATCTGAAATAGCTAGCATGAATTTAGATCTTGACTATTGATTGAATGCTTCAAACTTTGTCTTGAATGCTTGCTTGAATCATAAAAACCTACATTACAAATGTTAGCTCAAAAAAACACATGATGCATGATGACTTTGACATGATTCTTGAAACTTAAATATAGCTCCAAAATGCTTGATAATCACCTCTTGAATGCTCTTGTAAACTATAGAATACTTCAATTGCTTGATCACACTTGCTCATGAAAATTACTTACCTTTTTTAGATTGCTTGTTAGGATAAAATATGTGAAATAACCTTGTATTTATACTTGTTAATTCAAAATTTCTCAAAATTACAACACTACAAGCTAATATTAGATCTAGGAGAATAAAATATCACAACTAATTTAATTCAAAATAGGTCCAAGCTAAAGTGGGACTCAGATGCCAATTGGGGCATATGAGTCCCAATAGCATAATCTTGGGACACAAATTTCAACAAATGTTAAGTTCTATGCCAAATTTAGGATAAGGGCCTGAGACTTAGGTAGGACCCATATGCCCAAGGTGGCGTATGAGTCCTAGATCACTAAATCTAGAACACAACCAAAAATCATGAATTATGATTGGTTATTAGTTAAGTGTGGAGATTATCCTCAAAAAGATGCATTAAATAAGGCTTATGGTTGCAAAATAGGACCAAATAAGGCATTAAAAAGCCCAATTTTAGCATGGAGGGCCCAAACAAGTGTGATAATGTAAAGGGATACATTTTGGGTATGTGTAGGATCATGATGGGTATATGTAGGGTATGTGGCTGGTGACTTTTTTTTCCCCCAAAATTGATGAAATGGAAAGGGTTTTTAAATGAGATTCTTAGCTTTCCACCAATATAAATTATGTTTTACTTTGAATTTAATAAATAATTATTATTCATTTTCTATTTGAATTATGACTAAAGTCCTAATTGATAGGCTAATTGAAAAACATCTATAGCTTTCAAACAGTATCACATTTTTAAATCCAAAACATGTGTCACATTCTATGCTTCACATACTATAAAATTTAAAAAAAAATGAATTTCATGAAGTTTTGACCAAGTTAAGGTGGTCAGACATACGAGTTTTATATTTTTTAAAATTTGTAATAAAAAATTCATAGTTAATTATTTACTTGGAAAAAATTACAAAAAATATGCATCACATCTGGACATGAGTCCTCTACTTATATCTAAAATCTTATAAAAAAATATTATCATTTTATTGTGGTTAGGGTGGACAACTACTTCTTATTTTTTCCCTAAAATTTAAGTATTACTATGCATTGAAATTTCAAATTTTCACCAAATATATATATATATATTTAAAAATAAACCTAGTAGTTTAGAAACTACATTCAATTTGCTACAGGTTCTATTCTTACATATTTTTGAAATAATATAGATAAATTATTCAAATTTTTATGTCAAGTTTCCTAACTCTGATTTTTCTATGTTTTTCGCCACTTAAGGGATTTTTTTTTCCATGATGATCTTGCACATACCCTTTTTCTACACTACACAGGGATTCAAATTTTTGAGGAAAAAATACTAAATGCCTAATTTAATTTCTCATGTTTTATTTTCTACTAAATATTTTAAAATAGGTAATTACACACATAATAAGAAAATTAGGTACACAATTAGGTCCAAGCACATAGGCGGAGAAAAACCTATGTTAAATTGTCAAAGGTAGAAATTTTTTGATGTTACACAAGATAATTATATATTTTTTCAAAAATGAAGATCGATGGTTGAGATATAAAGATAGGTGGATGGCTAAGATTGAATTGATGGGGTGGTTGAAAGATCAAGGGCGAGTAATAAAAGGATATATTTAATTTACAAAATTAATTTGGGGAGAATATTATGAGGTGGATGAAGGGGAACAAAAGAAATATTTATTTTATTTTCTTCATTTTATGTAGTCATTTGTTTATCATATAATTAATTCATGTTGGGAAGGGGATTACGACTAGGGAAATAAAGGTTAGGCCCAAGAAAAAAAAAGTGTGTTCAACATCCATAGTCAACTAGTTGTCTAACCAATCCATAATTCTATGTGATTTGTGTCAAATTCTTTAAAAAAACTGGTGACTCTAATGTGAGTGGTATTATTATTTTTATCTATTAATTCATTTGTATAAATAATTCAATGTAAACTAACATCTAGACCACATTATCACCTTATGTATCCATGTCTCTTTAAAATAGTCAACAAAGCTTCAATACCTGATTTGTATCAATAAATGTCACATTTGAAAACCATCATACAAATCCATTGTATAAATATAATCAACATTGATCATATATATAAACAGAGCACTAGTTACATAAATGAAAATAACATGTTAGTAATAATTTTAGTTGCAACATCATCTACCATAAATGAAATAATTTTCCACTAAATTCTCTTCAAGAGGAATATTTCAAATCTAAATCAAATACAATGTGATAATTAGTTTTATAATATATAGACATTACTATGCATGCATCTAGTAGTTGCATATGTTGATATTGAAAGTAAACAATATGTACTATATTTTTTTTAATTATTGTAGAAAGATGAAGACTATAAAATCCAAGTACAATGGAAAATATGGGAAGGAAAATAATTTGACATGTTTTATGTTAATTGCATTATTTCCATATGTTGAGTCCCTTGGTACTCTGCTATTATAGATATACTATCTTACTAATAATCAATCAAATTCTTCTATTGGTTGAATTCCTAAAATAAATCACACATCTCAATCTCCATCAACACCAATCGCATTGATTTTTTTTAGGAAAACTATTTTTTGATTCACAACCATACATTCTTAAACATATTATATACCTTTCATACAAAAAAAAATATTTTTCTTGTTTAGTGTAACACTAATATTGTATATTCCAACAAGATTTACTAATTCATCCCTAATAATTTATGCTTTATAAAAGATTAACCTATTCCTCACTATTTCCAATTATTTTATATTAGATGCATCAAGAGATTCAAACCTCATAGTAATATTTTTAACACCCAATCTTACAAATATTTGGTCATGTGAAGTATGTAAATAAAACTCTATATCCTCTAAAGTCTTCTACCCACTAACCATGAACATGTCTAAATCCATTCTCATCAGCATAATCAACCTAGAAGAAGGATACTAGTTTAAGATAATGATTTCAATGTAAATATGAAGAATAAATTGGAACTAACACCCATGTTTCTATATTTTAATAGGTCTACTAATTCCATTACCAATTTTTGGGACCAAATTCTCTTAATTTATTATTATCTTCTTCTTGATAATAATTTGGGTTAGAAGACTACCAATATCCATACTTAACTAGAAAATGTGAAAGAAATTAGTGCTTACAGATTTATTTACTAAGTCATGTTAGTATTTTCATATAAAATATTAAGTGAAGAGGATATGGTGTGTACTTTAACAATTATTTGATTATTCTTCGCATATTGCATACAAAAGGAATAATATTATTATTGATCTTCATTTAAAACTATGTAGGATAAAACCTCCTCTTCCATTCATCTTTAACAAATTGCATTAATGTATCATATATAGCTAAATCCACATGGATTTTTGAACTACCTTAATTCGTTTATATATCAAACAAATAAGGTTTTGTATGGAAAATCAAACATCATATGGGTGTTAGAAATCGTGGCATTTTAATTGTTCGATAGAAAGTTATACTAGAAACATGAAGCTAAAATACAATAAGTTTGTATTTAACTTCATGAAAAAAATTTAATTTCATCTATCAAAGGTGTGAAATATGTTACAATAACTCTAATATTTCTATTTATGAAAATATTATTTATTTAATTGTTATTTCTCAATATATAATTACGTATACATAAAATATTTGAATAGTAAATGTTATTAATGATCTAGATTAATTAGTATTATAATAAAATATTTTTAATAAAAGTCTTAAAAAAATATTCTTATCTTAGCGTATGTGTAGGATCATCATGGAAAAAATAGGCCCTTAAGTGGCAAAAATTTAAGAAAAATCAAAGTTAGGAAACTTGGCATAAAAATTTCAATAAGTTATCTATATTATTTCAAAAATATGTAAGAATAGAATCTATAGAAAATTGAATATAGTTTCTAAACTACTAGGTTTATTTAAAAAAAAAAAATCTATTTGGTGAAAATTTGAAATTTCAATGCAGTAGTACTTAAATTTCAGGGGAAAAATAAGAAGTAGGTGTTTATCTAGCCACCGTAACCACAATAAAATGATAATATTTTTTTATAAGATTTTAGATATAAGTAAATGACTCATGTACCAATGTGATTCATATTTTTTTGTAATTTGTTTCCGAGTAAATAATTAATTATGAATTTTTTATTACAATTTTGAAAAATATAGAAACACATATGTCTGACCATCTTAACTTGGTCAAAAATTTATAAAATTCATTCTTTCTTTTTTAATCCTATAGTATGTGAAGCATAGAATGTCACACATGTTTCAGATTCAAAAAATGTGATACCGTTTGAAAGCTATAGATGTTTTTCAATCAACCTATCAATCAGGACTTTAGTTGTAATTCAAATAGAAAATGAATAATAATTATTTATTAAATTCAAAGTAAATCATAATTTTTATTGGTGGAAAATTGAGAATCTCCTTTAAAAACCCTTTTTGCTTCATCAATTTTGGGTAAAAAAAAAGTTGTCAGCCACATGGGCCATCATATCAATTACATATTGCCACTTTTTGGCCCATCAGGGTCCTGCACATACCCCTTAACTAAATATATATTTTTGATACATTTCTACTAATATTTCTCCTCCAAGCTAAATTTAAAGTTATATAACTAGTGACATTTATATTGGTATATCTTAATTAGACACAAATTAATAACACGTGCTAACTATACTCAATATTACATGCCTTTGAAAAATAAGGTATATGACTTCACTCATTAACAACACAACTAACTTGAAATAAATATAACGATCTCATTTTATTATTTTAATATAATAGTTTGATTATGCCCCTTATTTGTTGCAAGTTCTTTGTTGAACACATAGTTCCCTCCCATTTCTATAAAATTTATTTCTATTATATCTTTTTCTCTACCATATATATATTTTTATAGAATATGAAAATCGTAAGACCGAGACTTTCATTAGTGTAATACTAGTATTCTCATACATAGGCATGCAATGATCAGTCGATAGGGGTCCAACACAAATGGCCACCCAATGGAAAATACAGAAGAAGCTTGCTTTTTCAATGCAATGTGAAGTGTAAATATTGAAAAATATTTGCAATTGTTTGAATGAGTTGAAAACAAAGAACATGTTAATTATTCAATACGGAATAATGGAAGGTTAGTTTATAGTAGGAAGTGAATATTTTGACTTAGGATTTAATTGAGAACAAGACTTGTAGAGTACATTATAATAAAAAAGATATTTGAAAATAAATTTATATATTTTAATGGAGAATTAGGTGGATAGATTAATTAAAGCAAAGCTATGTGTGCAATAAAAGATATGAATTTGGCTTATGTAACTTGAAGATGTTATAAAGCACTGAAATTTGGTGAAGAAATTATTTTATATCTCTATATTTATTTGGAGCATTGTACAACATTTTAAACCCCATGTTATAGTGTACTTCTTTATTATTATGTGACAAGAAAGGAACGAGAGATTAAGAAGCATTTGCATAAAATAGGAGATTGATTTTTTTGTTCCCACATCAATTATTTTTAATTGGAAATTGATTATGGAAATGCAAAATAAAACCATAGATCGTCTTCATTATTTACAATGTATCCATTATTTCCAATCTCAATTAATTAATCATCAATGATTTTAATTAATAATATGAGGAGAATGATTTTTGAATAAATTTTTTCTTAATAAATCACATTTTGTAAATTAAATACAGTTTAAATTTGTAAATCATTAGTTTTGTTAATAATAATAATTTATCTCCAAAATTTAAGGTATTATGTATTTTAGTTTAATAGTTCTTAGGCCTCTATGGACATCTATATTTGATGTTTTTGTCTAGGTTAATCAAACATTTGACTAATTATTATTTAATTATCTTAAGATAAGGCAATGGATGCGAGATGAATAACCATCTGGATAAAAGAGGAAAATGGTCTTTTATTTTTTTATTTAATCATTTGAATAACAATATTTTAAAAACTGATTTTAATTAATAATCTTAGGAGAATGATTTTACAATCAATTTTTTTTTAGAAAATTAAATACAATTTAAATTTTTAAATAATTAGTTTTGTTAGTAATAATTATTTCCCTCCAAAATTTAAGGTATGATATAATTCTAAGAACAAATAGTAGTCAAAGAGGAAAGATCCCCATAGTCTTCATTGGAGGTTAAAAATGGGTTTTGAAGGGTCCTAGAACCCTTTACAAAATAAATGAAGTGATAAAAAATGATAACAACATTATGCAACAATCAGCCCAATGATAGTGAACCAATAGCCAAGAAGCAGCCAAAAAGAAGGCAATTAGCCAACAACACTACATATTGTTCAATATCCCTGCAAACCTCCACTTCACTAGCAGCCACCTTCTACACATCATCCATAATATTAGACACCTCTATACTAGAGGCCCTACCCTAAGCTTTCATTATGTTTCTAGTTATGACCCCTAACCCACCATTTTTAACCTCACCACTCAAAACATTACCTTTAACACCACTCCTCACACCAGCACAATCCACATCTGATAGCTTAGCCACAACAGCAGTATCATCAACAAACACAATATCCTTTCTCCTTTTCATAGTAATTATAGGGGAGATCACCTAAGTAGAGTAAAAATTTGCCAAAACCTTAGAGACATCTCCACTCTTCATCACAACATTCCACATTTTATCCATTTTATCCTCAAGGGATAAGGTTCTCCCTTCCAAGTTCTATTTCAAATTGATGGTTTCCTTCGCCATAGTATTAGCCAAATTATTAAGAGAGTCCAACAAATCATCAATTTTTCTTTGGACATAAGGGTCCTTAGCCTTACTCACAATACCTCTAATTCTAACATTAGTCCTATTAATCTCATGGAAGAAATACTTAAAAGGTTTAAACAACACATTAGCACTATCACGAGCTAAGCCCAACACATCAGACAACTCCTCCCTATCAAAGTTCTCAATCCCTTTCCCCACAGAAAAATCCTCATCAAAAGAACTAACATGAACCTTATCAATAGAAATATCCTTACCTTTTCCAATGGAGATAGGAGTCTTCATCTTTCGAATGGAGTAGGAGATTTCCTTTGCTATAGCCTTCATTTTCATTAGCCTATCCACATCCACTTTGCTAGTTTCCATAGTATGTCCTCCACCAACATCCCTTTCCTTCCACTACTTTTTCAACCCAGTGTTAGCACTCGGAGAAGCCTCACAAAATATACCTCTAGCCAGGGAAAGAGGGAAACCCTTCTCCAAGAGTTGGCCAACAGTTCTCAACACCCTTCTCTTTCAGCTCCCATCCTCAGTCTCCTACAGTTTTCTAGTCGTTGGGGGAGCAGAGGAAGCTTCCCAATAAAGTTCATTTTTATCCTTAACCCCCTTAGTGTGAAAATTCACAACCAGCTCATCATTGCATGTCATATAGCCTTCTTTGTCATTTAGCTTCCTTTTCCTAGTCTTACCCAGAATAGGGGAATTGGGGCCCTCCTCAAAAAAGGCATACGAATCTAGGACATAATCAACATCATCATCCCTATCAAACTAAGAATCCTTGTTCAAAATAAGCCTCTTCTTCTTAGATTTTTTACTAACCCTTTCCTCTTCTGACTCCATCTCATCCCCTCCTAGGGTTTAGCAATATTTTCCTTTGGGGAAACAAGAGGTTTTTGCACCTCATGAACTTTGACATGTTCATAGATTAGGAGAATTAACCCCACATGCTAGACATGGTTTTTGGGGTTTTTCATGTGTTCCTTAATCCCCAAGTCAAGTGACATCAACAAGTAGTATGGAAAGGAAATCCATTTCTTATGCCTGAAATGGTTAAGCAAAAGAAAATGGTAAGAGTTAACCACCGTATACCTGCCTTCCAAGGTGACATACCTCATAATCTCTTCAAGAACATCATTCCACAAAACTTTTGAGGAGCTCCTCAGATAACCACCACTCTTCACTATCCTCAAATCAGTAGTCTCCTTCCCTTTAAAGAAAATAGACATCGCAACCTGTGATTCTTTTTTGTATCTGAACACCTTCATACCATGCATAGCCGAACTAGTAATTTGGGCTATGAATTCTTCATCAACTATGACTTCCCTTCTGCCCAAATTCATAGTTTTCTCATCCCACCCTTGAGCAACCAGATCAGTGACCTAAGGGTTGTTACCATGCAGTTTCTCCATATACGGAGTTAAGCCACCCTTCTCTAAAATCTCCCACACCTCCTTCCTCTGCTTAGCAGAAACACATGACTTAGGCTTGGAGCGGTTTATGTCCCCATCCATTGCATAAGTTTTAACAAAAAGAGGCACAAAGTAGAAATCTCAGGAAACTAAGAAAGATACAACCCAAAGTAGAATCATAAAATAGAAGACTCTAGAAACTAAGACGAATATCACCTAGAATCCATGCAAATCCAACAAAAGGGTAGATATGAAATGATGAACTTGTACTCCATTCCTTGTGAAAGTCATCCCCTATACTTAAAACTTGAATGAGATAAATCCAATCATCCTCATTCATAAAATTAGGCCACATGAATAAGGACATGCACAACTCAATGCAAAATAAGATCAAAAGCAACTTGAAATTAGCATTCATTGTTAATAATAGTCATTTCCTCCAAAGGAATAGGATCATTTAAATCCCACTCATTTCTTTCTCTAACACCAAATTTAGCAAAGAAATCAGCTAACATATTTCCCTCTCTCAATATGTGGGAGATATAAAATGTTTCAAAGGAATTGATGATTTAAATGGAGTCCCTAACCAAGGCCTCAATAGTCTAAGATGAAGGTGAAAGATTCTTCAAATTATTTATAATGTTCAGAGAGTCACCCTCCAACTAGACCTTCCTATACCCTTTTCTTTGAGCCATTTTGAGTCCATGATAGGCTACGACTGCCTCTCCATAGTGGTTTGGCTAGATTCCCAAAGGGAGCACCATAGTTGAGACGAGCCTACCATTAGAATTTCTAATCACTCCCCCACATCCTGTAGGTCCCGTATTTCCTTTTGTCACACCATCAAAATTTATCTTAACTGAACCATCCAATGGCCCCTTCCAAGCAACATCTTCTCTTGAAGATTTCCCTTTAGAGATCAGAAGAGATATATCACAAGGAAACTTCCACTTTTCTGCAATAGAGATATAATAGTAACAAAGATTAATCCTTTTTCCAACATAAAAGGAGATTCCAGAAAGAAAGTTTTCCTTAATACCTACACAAATCTTATGAGCCATAGATAAATCTAGAAGAGAAAAATTTCTAAAAATTTTGTTGTTGCACTCCAGCCTAACTGCCCATATCATGTGAGTCAATGTGAGATATCCCAAAATTTGCAGAGCTAGATTATATGAGGGGCCAATCCATTGATACCATAAATCTTTGACAGAACTAGGAAACACCCAGCTAAGATTCCAAAGTGAGAGCACATGATTCTAGATCATAGCAACATATCTACACCTAGTCAACAAATGACAAGTATTTTCTACTTCCTCTTCACAAAGAAATCATCGATTGGGCATAACAAAACCTCTTTTAATCATATTATTAGTAGTTAATATTTTTTTTTGGTAGAAGAGCCAAAAGAAAATGTTGACCTTAGGAATCAATCTAGAGGACCAAACAGAAGCCCAAAAAGGAGTCGAGCCAATAAAGGATTCATTGAAATGAAAATCCGAAGCAACAGAGAAGTTACCAGCAGAGGAAGGCTTCCAAAAAAACCTATTAGGAGAAGGGATAGAAGGAATATGAACCAAAGAAATAGCATTATAAATAATTTCTAGACTAGGGTCCACCTCATGGAACTTCCTCCAACAATTTTTGTCAATATAGTCAGCAAAAAATCTACCAAACTGTCACACACAGAGGTCCATAAAGGGTTGAGCCCATGGATCAATCTTGAGTGGCCTATTTTCAAACCAATTATCATCCTAGAACAAAATAATCCTCCCATTATCCATCTGCCAAAAGAGACCCTTAGCCACAAGCCTTCGAGCCTTCAACAAACAATTCCAAAGCACTAAACCATACAGAGGATTAAACTCATGAGATAAAAAATATCTAATACCATTAGCACCATGTAAGTATTTACTCCAAGTAATTTTTTCCCACTTGCTTTTGGCTAGCAAGAGATTCCACAACTGTTTATCAAAAAGAGAAATTTTATACGTTCTGATTTTGGGAATGCCCAGTCCACTAGCCTTTTTAGGCTGACAGACATCGTCCCAAGCAACCAAATGAGTTCTTTCTTTATCTTCAACACCTGTCCAAAGGAAGTTTTTCTGAATTCCTTCCAAGATATCCACAAATTTCCTCATCATATGAAAGAGACTAAGAGGATAAATAGGAATATTCTGAAAGGTGGATTTAATCAGGCGAACTTTTCCAGCTTGGCTCAACAAATCCCCCTTCCACCTAGCCAATTTGGAATTAAATTTGTCAATCAACCCCCTCCATAAGGAATCTAGAGCCTTAGAGCATAAGGGGAGCCCCAAGTAAGAAGCAAGAAGTTCACCAATTTGACATTGCAGAATTCTAGTTATCCTATTCTGTCTTTGAATTGGAGTGCTAAAAGAGAAAATCACACTCTTCTGTAAGCTAACCTTTTACCCAGAAGCAACCTCATACATTTGCAAAATCAGCTTCATAGTCTTAGCTTCCTTAATAGATGCCTGCTCAGGCAAAAGAGAATCATCCATAAATTGTTGATAAGAGAAAACAAGTTTAGCAGAAGAAGGGGCTAACCTAGTCATAAGACCAGAATTAAAAAATATTTGGATAAGATGACCCAAGGACTCAACCATAATGATAAAAAGGAAGGGTGAGATAGGATCTCGTTGTCGCAGACCCCTAGAGCAATCAAAGAGAGGAGAAGGAGACCCATTTATGAGCATAGAGAAATGAGGAGTCAAAATAAGTTGATGCATAAGATCCGCCATTTTCTCCCAAAAACCAAAGGAGAGAAGAATCTTAGACAAAAAACCCCAGTCCACTCTATCGTAAGCTTTAAGTAAATCAAGATTGAGGATAAACCCAGCCTATTTATTGAGAATAAGAGAGTGAATATTCTCATGAATAGTGAGAATAGAGTACAAAATTTTCCTACTAGCCACAAATCCGTTTTGCTGAGGAGAAATGATGAGAGGAAAAAAATTTACAACCTCAATGGGAAAACCTTGGAGAAAATATTATAAATGAAGTTGCAAAGACTAATAGGTCAAAACTCCTTAAAGGAACTAGCACTAGGATTTTTGGGAATCAATACAATAAAGGAGGAGTTTGAATCCTTTAAAAAGGAGCCCAATTTGAAAAACTCCTTAGTAGCTGCAACAACATCTTTTGCAATAATTTCCCAAAAAGACTTAAAAAAGAACATGGGAAAGCCATCAGGGCCTAGAGCCTTATAAACTTCTAAGGGGAAAATAGCACAACAAATTTCGTTTGCTAAAGGAATACAGACTAACTGCCTATTGAGCTCATCATCCACCAACTAGGGAATATCCCTAAGAATATCCTCTTGACAGGCCAAATCAAGCTCCCCCTCCACTGAAAGCAGCTAAGAGAAATAGGAAGTAGTAGTAAGATGCAAATCAAAATCCTTCTCTAGAGCCTGATTATGATAGTTAATCAGATTAATCCAGTTAGAAACCCTATGTTTCAGCATAGAGATATGAAAAAACTTAGTATTTCTATCGCCACTTCTCAACCACATGATCCTCAAACGCTGCTTCCAAAATTCTTCCTCCTTTGCAATTATATTATGCAACTTCAAAAGAAAAACATTCTCCTTCAGCATCAAATCCTGATCATACTCGAACATTTGAATGACTTGCTGAACAGACTAAAGCTCCTTAGACACCCCATATTTCTCCATAAAAATATGACCAAAAGAGGTACAATTCCATTTTCTAACATTATTCTTCACATTAGATAGCTTTTTAACAACTCTATACATAGCCAACCCATCCACATTAATGTTCCACTAGTACTTAACCAAATTACCTAGGTTAGGATGACAAGTCCACATTTTCTCAAATCTAAAAGGAAAGTTCTTCTTGCCACCCAACAAATCCATAGATAGAGCCAAAGGGAAATGATATGATCCCAATCTTGTAAGAGCCAAGTGGGAACAAGAGTAGTGGACTAACCACTCAGGGGTTATAAGATCACAATCTAGCTTAACCTAGATAAGAGCATTACCCACACACATGTTCGACTAGGTAAAGGAAGCCTCTTTCATATCCAAATCAAGAAGAGCCGAGTCATTAATGAACTACATTAGGTTGTATCTGCTAACATCCATGTTCTATGAGCCACCCATCTTATCAGCATCATGCAGAGGAGTATTGAAATCTCCAATGACCAACCAATTACCAATATTATGGAAAACTTTAAAAGAAGCAAGATTCTCCCAAAGCCTTTTTTTGGTACTCTTACAATTAGGAGCATAAATATTAGACAAAGTCCAAGAAATCTTATCATGAAGGTGGAAAAAAGAGGTAGCCACATGATTACTGTCATTAACCACCTCCACACCTCTAATCACCCTAAGATTCCAAAAGGTCACAATCCCACCAGAAGCACCAACTGCCTTAGAACAATGCATCCCACAATCCTTAAAAAGCTTCATTTTCACAGAAGAATGATTTTCCTCCAACATCACATACCTTACCTCAGTAAACACAGGGGATGAGCATTCCTTTTCAACATGTCCCATATCTTGATTCATTTCCCCCTGAATAGGTAAACATTCAGAAGAATCCAACTTGTCAGCCTCATCCGGGTATGTGTCCTCATGAACCTCCACAATCACAACCAAGGAGGGCATAAATTTAGGCTCCACCTCTTGAGCTGGAGGTTTCTCTTTCTCTCTCCCTTTTTTTATCATCTACTTAGGTACTTTGAGAGGACCTTTTTTAGTCCAGTGGCAAACTTTTTTACAATGAAAGAAGGCAAAGGATTCAACTCGAATTTGACCATCTGCTCCCACACCCCAAGTTTAGAGTTAATCTTAATCATAGAAGGAAAATTAGCTGATTGCTCCACATTCACACAAAATCTAGCATAAACCAAACATTTCCTAGAATTCATCATTTTCTCTATTGAAATCAAATAGCCAAACATGTTGGTAATCCCCTTAAACACCTCCTCATCCCAAAATTCCATGGGGAGGCTAGGCAATCTAACCCAAACTGGAGCAGTCGAGAAAGAGCACAAGTTTGGATTGAAGCCCTGTTCCCACTTCTTCAGCATCAAGGAAGACTTTCCAAGGAACCACAGGCCACCCGTCAGCGCCATCACCATATCATCTTCATAGTTGAAGGGAAAAGAAAAGAAACCTTTTTCCATTGTAGCCACATCAACTTGTCCTTTAGGTTTCCAACAATTTAAAGTAAACTTGCACACTAGCTCAATATGAGGTCGAGAACCAAAAAATTTACCCAACATAGCCAAGTCCATATTAGACATGCTTTTGTCAACAATACAGTCTGGAACAGAAATAGAGTACTCTTTGTTCTTTTTATTAGTAACAAAAGGCACCAGAGGGGATGTACTTTTTCCTTTAGGCTTAGATCCAAACAGATTTTTCCATTTGAGAGAGGAGCTTGAAAATAAATCATTCTTATTCTTATCTATCCAAAGACCCTCCACATTAGGAGTCCCATAACACCCATCCGAAGATAGGTCATTCCTAGACTTTGCAGATCTACACTTTTTCAGAGCCAGGCACCGGGGAGTGCGTCAGACACACACTTTCGAAGCCCCTTTCCTATTAGAAAAATTGTTAGCCACAAAAGGGGACCCACTCAGCTTACCTGCAACAAGGGCCCTACTCAACATCACCCTCTCATCAACAAACCATCTTCCATTACCACCTGAAGCATCATCCTGATCTCTCACCTTTTCAAAATTTGAAAACTTGCCTCCACCATCGCCACCACTAGAGGAGCTTCCTAGAATTTAAAATATCCCCATAGTCATTCAAGACTAATTTATACCATTTTAGATGGAAAATGAATGGACAAACCTTAGGAGAAGAAGAATGCGATGATAGGAGACATCTATTTTGCATTTTTACAATAATTGAATTAAAATTTATCTATTGTTTTGTGTGGAAACAATGATTTATTTGAGTTGGAAAAATATATTCTACTGAACCCATTAGAATAAAAAAGAAAGAATTAAAAGTAACTAAGTATATGTGTGAAACCAATACAAGTAGTGTGGAACTAAAAAACTAACAATGTGAAGTTAGTTCATATTAGAAGGCAGATCTTATGAATTTGAACTATATGTACAATTTAAAGTTATAAATGAAATAATTTTCACACAAATATTTATATATATATATTCACTCAATATGAGCATTGTAAAGTATTATAAACTCGAATATGACATTAAGAACTATTTGCATAAAAATGGGGAAATGGATTTATTAGCTATCAAATTCTAGAATAAAATTAAATGCCATGTTGAACGAATGGTTTTAAATTCATTAAAGGATTTTATTTTTTAAAGAATTATTAGTCATGTGTTCTATTCCTAAGATCAAATTAACAAGTATTCTTTTGAAAAAGTGATTCCATTAGTATAGTTACATCTTTTATTAGTAAGATTGAATATAAAAGTATTCTTTTTAAAAGATGTTTTTTTATTTGAATATTAGTTATAATGGTCATCACAAAGGAGTCTTCCTCAAAGGAAACATGTTATAAGTAGTATCTATTCCATAATTTTGGGAATGCATGCGATGAAATGATACACATACTTTGTATTCCTATTTTAACTGAATTAAAACGTACACATTGTTCTGAGCGAACATCAGAAAGATGTTACTAAATTTATACAATGATTTGTGTACACATGTATATATGTAAGAACAAATGTATGGCATTAAATGTAGAATGAAAAAACCCACGCTCATTTCCCTCCCTACCATATTGGAATCATGAAGGCCCATGGACTCTAGCCAGACCCCTGAGCAAGAGAAGGATGAAATTCCCATAAGAGATACTGTGGAGATTCATCATACATTATTATTTTAATTGAATTAGAAGGTATGCCATGTTTTGAGGCAATATGAAAAACATGATAGTAAATTTATACAAGAATTTGTGGACACATGTATGTATGTAACAACAAATATATGACATTAAATGTAAAACCACAAAACCCGCGCTCGTTTTCCACCCTACCATATTGGCATCATGGAGCTCCACGGACTCTAGCCAAACCCCCAAGCAAGAGAAGGATGAAATTCCCATGGGAGATGTCATGGAGTTTCATCATACATCACACAATAAAAATCTTGGGAAAACTCTAGTGTTTCCATATATAATATCTAATATTGTTTTGTTTTCTTTGATGTGGAAATTTCAAAGAAAAAATGTATCCTGGTTTTTGAATCCCTTTGCGTGCTTAAACCTAGTTCCTGCAAACAAAATAAAAGTGTATGTTAGTAGACAAGAAAGGAAAATAAAAAAGGAAGGATAAAAAGCAAGTATACGAGTAAAATTAATATATACAATGTGAGGCTAAAAATAATAAATATTTTTTACAATTAGTTAACCAAAGCTCTCTATTGACAATCAAAAAGTATTGTACTTACATACACTATTTATTGTGTTCAATAAGAATGAGCTACATTGGACTTTGTCCTAGGATCATGAAAGAATTTGAAATAGAGAGTGGACAATACACTAATTTTCTTGAATGCGTATTATATTTCTATAGTAATATAAACAAAATAATATACATATAAAATAAAAGAGGTTAGCACTATTCATTGTAAATAGAAATGGATAAAGTGGAATATTTGAATGCATGGCATCTTGGTAAGGGATTGTCTATAAGTAATCTATTGGAGAAGTTAAAAAGAGAGTTGTGGAAACAATGAGAAATGCAATGATTGGTAGCATGGGATTTGAAGGAAAAAAATGTAGTCACGTACAAAATGAAAACAAAGCCAACCATGACATTGTAAACAGTTTAGTTGAAAGGAGCAACAAATAACATTCTTATGTGCTTTTGAGGATAAAAAAATGTGATGCTATCAATAGATTGTTTGTCCGCTCAGAAGCACATGAGAGCGGTGTCTGTTTTCCATCCATAACCATGTAAACCCACACTCGTTCTCCTCCCTACAATATTAGCATCATGAAGCCTTGTAGGCTCTAGCCAAACTCCCAAGCAACAAAAGCAGGTAAGGTCCATGGAAAATCTCAAGAACTCTTATCATATATCACCCGATAACAATAATAGATAAATTGTAAAACAACTATTAGGAAAACACTTAAGGATCAAAAGTGATAGATGGTCGGGAACCCACATTAAATAGTTTGATACAAGACAAGAAATCTAGATGAAGCAAACAATGACAAATGGAATGGATAGTATAGATTTTGTGTTTAGCTGAAAAGTGTGTGTCTAAAAATTCTATCCATGTATATAAGCAGCAATAAATAGACAATGATGGAAGGTGGAGGCAATAAACCCACGCTTGCTCTCCTTCCAACCATATTAGCATCATGAAGCCTCTCAAAATATGATGAAACATAATGGTACAAGACAAAAAATCCATGTGATAGTTGGCTTCTCAATTCCAAATTCAAGCTACATTATTTGGCACTAAACACTATAGACAAATAGGTAAATTGTAATAAAACTATTAAGAGTATACGTAAGAACCACTGGATAACAAATTGTTCTTCATGATACTCTTTTCCTGAGTTCAACATAGTAGACCCTTGATTATTGTAAATTACTTAAGAATAACAGCTAAATGATAAATGATCAAAACTCCACAGTAAACATATTCATACAAGACAATCAATGTATGTAAGAGTTGACCTGTCAATTCAAAATTTAAACTACATTCTTTGACAATAAACCCACATTAATCAAAACTTGTAAAGGCAATGGATAGCAATAATTTATGCAAAATGGCCATAATGCCACAAAGTCAATTGGGAAAAGAACAATTTGGTGTGGGGAAGTTGAAACAAATGAGGAAGAAAGAATACAATGAATCATATTGATGTAACACATTGTGATCCTACATAATTTGCAAACTTTCCCACTTACATAAACAAACCTGGGTAGTTTGTTCGAGGGAGCTTCAAGTAGATTAGGGAAAAAATAATCTCATGAAAACATATTGATAGAGGATTCGAGCTATGTTATTTGCTAATAAATATTGAATACAAATAGAGAAATTGTATAGGAGGTGCTAAAATAAGAACTATTTGCTACAAGTAGTTTTACATGGGTTTTTTGCATAAATGTTTTGTCTATGATATTTAATGCCAAGCACTGTAGCTCAAATTCACAATTAATTCTATGGTGCTATACACATTTTGCAAAGATTGACGCATCATATAGTTGTTGTCAAAGCCTAAAGAAAATAAGTATCATCATAAAGAATTGGGGTTAAATAACTTATTTGGAAAGCTGAAAAGATATTTGTATACGTGTGCAAGGGAAAATAGTTTTGTGTCTTTTAATTGTTATTCTAATAGCTCTTTTATCTGTTGAAAATGGCTCTTTGACAATGCAATTTAATCAATATACTTTCTTGCACGTTTTGCAACACATAAGTGTCAAAACCCTCCAACCTGCTATTGAAAGAAACAATAAGTAGAGAATGAAAATAATGAAGAATAAATGCAAAATACCCATGTAAAACATAAATGCAAAATACCCATGTAAAACATAAATATGTATATATATGTAAACATATATATATATACATGTATGGATATACATACATATATATATATATACACACATGTATATATACGAAATTAGTTTGGTTGCTAATAAGTGTTATTCTTTGTAATATATCTTCATATCTATTCAATTTATTTGTTTGAAGTTTCTAACAGGATTTTTGTCAGGCCAACTATGAATAGGACTTGTCATGTAATAGCTCTGTTAATTTCTCTATTGGTCTATAGTATTTAGTGCCAGGGAATGTAGATTGAATTTTTTATTAAGTCTATAGCATTTTGTATGTACATATACATATATATATACATGTGTATGCATATATGTATATATACATGTATACATATATATAGGTTGTGTAACACATATTAAAGATATGTACCATTTCCACAAACAAAGAGGTAAAGGGAAAGTTTTTTAGTTTTGACATTATAGATATGGAGGGGAGAGAAATACACATTACTTATTTTGATGATATTGTTGAATTGCATTACGGTCAAGTTGAGGAGGGGATGACTTATTTAATATCAAGGGGATCGGTGAAGGAAGCAAACAAAAGATTCAATTATTTAAATAGTAATCTCTGCAAAATGTGTTTGGTAGATTTTAAGTGTTATTGTAATAGTTCTTTGAACTATTCAAATTTATATCTCTAGTTGATACGCTATTTGTTTGAAATTTCTATTTGTTAAGAACAAAGCATCTAATCATGCAATATGTCTAAGATATTCATAATGCGAGAATGACTATTCTCACAATGCAACTGAATCAATATATTTTCTTGCATATTTTGGAGCACATATTTGTAATGCCAGAATGGCTATTTTGACAATGCAATTGAATCAAAATATTTTCTTGCATATTTTGGGCTATACATTCCCACTACATGTATATATACATATATACATACACATGTGTATATATATATATGTATATGTATACAAAATGCCATAGACTTAATAAAAAATTCAAGCTACATTACTTGGCACTAAATATTATAGAGAAATAGAGAAATTATAACAGACCTATAGATTACAGGAAAAATCATATTTTGCATTTGTTGGTGATGGGGATGTAACTGGCCAGGAGGGAGTTCACTGGGTTTTGTTGTGGCGACGTGGAGCTTGGAAAATAAGTTGGTTGGCGGTGGTGGAGAGTTCTTTAACAATTTTCCTATTTCTCTATAATTATTAGTGCTAAATAATGGAGCTCGAATATAGAATATATGTATGTATATATGTAAACATTCAGCCAGCCTTTAGTGTATTTCCTTTGATGAAGTTGCCACTAGTATTCTACAAATTCTAGCAAGAGACCTCTACATGTTGTAGGACAATTTTGAGTCTACAATAGATCATGTTGTTGTTACTAAAGGCCTTGTTTGTAAATCATACATCTTTACTCAGTGTATTATATCAATATGTTTCATTATATTCTTTCTTCCTGATCTATTTTAATTTGACCATCATACATTGGCTGCTACAAAGACAAAACATATTCTATTGTGCCAACTACATTTCTCCATGCTCATAGAGCTATCTTTTCAGCTTGCTAAATCAACTATATAAAGTTGGTTCTTTATGATAATACCTACTTTCTTTAGGTTATGAGAATAATTATATGATGTGATCCTAAATCTTTTTATGTAAAAAAGACCTTTCCCATTTTATACATATACATCTATACATGTATGCATGTTTTACTAATAGTTATGTTATAATTTCCCTATTTTTATATAATACTCAATGCTAGATAATGCAACTCCTCTTGTATAATTACTCTATTTGTTCGCATACTAAAAAGAACATGGGCACCATATTAAAATTAAAAGCATAGGATCTCAATGTATGTGCAAATGTATCTATGA
This sequence comes from Sequoia sempervirens, assembly GCA_007258455.2. Taxonomy (NCBI): domain Eukaryota; kingdom Viridiplantae; phylum Streptophyta; class Pinopsida; order Cupressales; family Cupressaceae; genus Sequoia; species Sequoia sempervirens. The sequence goes on along the minus strand of VDFB02271358.1, from coordinate 1,083,312,732 downwards.
AAACACGGGAATATATTACATTCATATTTGCAAAAGATGAGTCTTAGATAGGATGTAGGCATACCTTGTGGGTGCAACTAGGTGTAGGATGAACATAAGAAAAGAAGGTGTTCTCTCCACCCTACCATATTGGGTCATGCTACCTCATCACCTATCATGAAATCCCTGAGCCAAAACATATATTGCCGACTGCAAATCTTAAGCATTATGGATTGTCGAAATATCATAGCATTAACATGAGAAATTTATTTAGTGTAGGTCACTGTTATACATTTTTTAAAAATATATATAGTTGTATGTTTTATGATAAAGTATTTGACATGTAGTCGTAAAATAAGAGATGACACCATATTAAAATAAAAAAATGGAAGCTGAGTGAATGTGTGAATATATATATGCAAACATAGGAATAAATTACATGCATATTGTAAAACAAAAATCTTAGATAAGATGTATGCATACCTTCTAGTTGCAACTGGATGTAGTCTGAATAGAAAGAAAGAATGCCTACTCTCCACCCTACTGTATTGGGTCATCCAGCCTCATGGGATGTGACCAAACCCCCAAGTAAGAACATACATTTCCCACCAGTATGATCAATCATGAAGCCAATGATTGGGTACCTAAGTTTGTTGTTTATGAATATTTTATTGTGTTCGAGTTTTTTTCGTCCACAAAACTAAAAAACAATCAAATATCTAGAAGTAACAATTCTCAAGCATTATAAATTGTGGAAATATTATAGCATTAACCTACCAATTTTCTTTAGTTGAAATTAGTGTTATGTAGTTTTTAAAAAAGTATGTAGTTATATCATTTATAAAAAATGATTTGACATGTAGTCAGGAAATAAGAGATGGAATAAAGGGCATATAGGCTTACCTTCTATACAAATAGAATGTAGTTTTATCTTTTATGCCATTGCAAACATGTGATGACAAAGCTATTTAGTATTGTGGACATGTGTAGTTATAGTTGACAATGTTTTCAATCTAAAATGGTTTCAATTAGATATAGTTAGTGAGAAGGAAAATTTGAAGTTTAGTGTGGAAAACATGTGTAATTGGTAGACAATATATAAATTAAGAAACATAAATAGTTGGATAGCTTATAACCAATAATATGTAATTCCTCTGCAATAGAAAAGATCACATAAACAAGATGCAAGTATACCTTGTGCAGAGGATGGGACAAGCTCAATAAATGTATGAACATATATATACAAACATAGGAATAAATTATGTTGATATTTGGAAAAAAAATGTCTTAGCATCCCATAGTGAACATTAAAAAAGGGTATGTACAGGATCATCATGGAAAAAATAGGCCCTTAAGTGGCAAAAAATTCAGAAAAGTCAGAGTTAGGCAACTTGACATAAAATTTTGAATAAGTTATCTATATTGTTTCAAAAATACGTAAGAATAAAATCTATAGAAAATTGAATGTAGTTTCTAAACTACTAGGTTTATTTAAGAAAAAAATCTATTTGGTGAAAATTTGAAATTTCAATGTAGCAGTACTTAAATTTCAGGGAAAAAATAAGAAGTAGGTGTCTTTTTGACCACCCTAACCATAATAAAATGATAATATTTTTTTATAATATTTTAGATATAAGTAGAGGACTCATGTCCCGATGTGATGCATATATTTTTGTAATTTTTGTCCAAGTAAATAATTAATTATGAATTTTTTATTACAACTTTTAAAAAATATAAAAAATTGTGTGTCTAACCACCTTAACTTGGTCAAAACTTCATGAAATTCAAAAAAAAAAATTAATCTTATTGTATACGAAGCATAGAATGTGATGCATGTTTCAGATTCAAAAAATGTGATACCATTGGAAAGGTATACATATTTTTCAATCAACCTATCAATCAGGACTTTAGTCGTAATTCAAATAGAAAATGAATAATAATTATTTATTCAATTCAAATTAAAGCATAACTTATATTGGTGGAAATCTGAGAATCTCCTTTAAAAACCCTTTTCATTTCATCAATTTTCGGTTAAAAAAAGTCATCAGCCACATAACCTACACGTACCCATCATATCACCATTTTTTGTCCCATCATGATCCTACACATACCCAAAAGCAAGACACAATAAATAAAACTTGAACATGGAGAATAGAAAAGATGAACTACAATAATGAATAGTTTGTTATCTTGGGAAAATCAAGATTGATACAACACAAGCAATCTATGTAACAGTTGGCATGTAAATTCAAAATCCAAGCTACATTATATGGCACTAAATATTGTAGACAAAAATGAGAAATTTTAAAAGAACTATTGTTATTAAGTTTCAAAATTCTCAAATTTTTTAGATTGGTATAAAGTAGAAAGATGACATTCACATGTACCTTTGAAATGCTTTCAATTTTTTACTGCAAATTGCAGAAAAAGATTTCTACATGTTGTAGGACAACTCTAAGTTTACAACATGCCCTATTGTTGTCAATATTTAGTAGCAAATTAGTGTTATTCTAATAGGTCTTATACAAGTATCTATTTTTCTTCAATATTTACCGCCAAAGCATGTAGTTTGAATCTTGTATCAATATGTTTCAAATTTGTTAGCTATGTATAAGTTTAAAGAAATGGGCAAGGTTTTTTTTTACATAAAAACATTTAGGGTTGCATCATATAATTCTTGTCATAACCTAAAGAAAGTAGGTATTATTGTAAAGAACTAAGTTTCAAGAGTTCAATTAGCAAGGTATAAATATAGCTCTATGAGTGTCAAGAAATGTAGTAGGCAAAATACAATATGTTGTGCATTTGTAGAACCCAATGTATGATGGTGAAAGGGAAAACCACAAAACCCATGCTCATTCTACTCCCTGCCATATTGACATCACGAAGCCTCATGAGCTCTACCCAAACCCCTGAGCAAGAAAAGTGTGTAACACCTATTAAAAATTTAATGGAGCCATATCATATATCAGACAATAGCAAAGTAGGGGAAATTTTGTTGTTGCTGTATATCATTTTTTATATTGAACTATATAGTCTCATTCTACTTTTAAAATATTGAATTGTTGATAAAGAGATCCCTATAGATAATTTTCATCATAAGGTCTAATACCTTTTATACAATTCTCTATTTGTCTTCAATATTTCCCAGCAAAGGATGTAGCTTGAATCATGTATCAATATGTTTCAAATTTTGTTATCTATGTACAAGTTTAAAGAAATGGGAAAGGTCTTTTTTACATAAAAAGATTTGGAATCACATCATATAATTATTTTCATAACCTAAAAAAAGTATGTATTATCATAAAGAACCAACTTAATATAGTTGATTTAGCAAGCTAAAAAGATAGATCTATGAGCGTGGAGAAATGTAGTCGGCAGAATAGAATATGTTGTGTATTTGTAGCAGCCAATGTATGACGGTCAAAGGAAAAACCAAAAAACCCATGCTCATTCTCCTCCCTACCATATTGACATCATGAAGCCTTATGGACTCTAGCCAAAACCCCAAGCAAGAAAAGTATGCAAGGCCCATGAAAATTTGAATGGAGCCATACCATATATCAGACAATGTCGAAGTAGGGAAATTTTTTCTAATTGCATATATAATTTCTTATATTGTACTACATTTTTCATGCAATAACTTTTATAATATGGATACGTTGATAAAGAGATGCCTATACATAATTATCACCATAAGCTCAAAATCTTCTCTTAGTCTAAACCTCTTTTTATGCCTCAAGTTCTGCCATTTTTGTATGGTCCTTAAGTGTTTCCCTAAGAGATATTTGTGCAATTTCCCTATTTGTGTTTAATATTTAGTGCCAATTATTGTCTATAATATTATTAGTGAATAAGTGTTATTCTAATGCCTCTCATACAATTACTCTATTTGTCATCAATGTATACATGGGTATATTCATGTTTGAAATAGAAATAATAGTGTGTTGCTAATAGTTTTCTTATTTCATAGATTTGAAATTTTCCTAAGACTTCCATTCTTTAAAAATGTTTAGTCTATTCTTCTCTGCATTAAAATGAACTTTAAAATATGGAGAATAGAAGAGGAAAACTATGGTAATGAATAGTTTGTTATAGGCAATTGGAAGAAAGGATATCATGAAGAACAATTTATTCTATGGAAGTTGAAATAGATAAGGGAGAAAGAAGTTTACAATTATCTAGATTTGTATTTGCAAAAATAACATGCTCACTAAGTGAAAATAGTTTCATTTTTATGAATTGCATGTCATGAGCTTGACGCATAGAGGCTTGACTAAACATTCCACACTCTTGAGACCCTACTCCTTAATTACATCAATTGTTTCATGAAGCCTTTATGCATCAAGTTCATGCCTATTGTCATGAAGGACAAGTGTTTGTTTACACAAGGGTTAATGCATGTCATCGATACTGTATGATGGCACAAAAGAGAGTAAATGCAGTGTTCCATATTGTGCTATGACAAAGCATAAAAGAATAAATGGGAAAAGGCTAAAAAATAATAGAGGGTTATTGATACGAGAGCATTATATGGCTAGCAGCAATGAACTTTTTTTTTGGAGCAGGCATGCTAAAGTATATGTATATGTAGCATGTAATTGACATGATCATCATGTGGAATAAGAGACCCGCAAAGTGCCATGCCAAGTAAAACATATTGAAACCTAGAGAATAGAATAGGTGAACATTAACATATATATATATGCATAAATACATGTATGTATGTTTTACTAATAATTATGTTACAATTTCCCTATTTCTCTATAATACTAAATGGTGGATTAAGCAACTCCTCTTATACAATTACTCTATTTGTTACCAGACTGCACCTTTGGGTTGCTTTCAATTTCTTGCATTTGTGTGTGTTTTTGTACCTCTTTTAAGGTTCTTCTTAATGTGCGTTTTTAGTCATCTCTTGTTCACTTGTTAGCCTTGAGTCTTTTTGTAACAGTTGTTTTACAATTTCTCTATTTCTCTATAATATTTACTGCCAGACAATGTAACTCCAATTTCAAGTTGACAGGCCAATAATATGTCTATGTATATGTATATCTTTGAATATAAAACAAAAAATTCAATATATATATAGACCAATTGTGGTTCAATAGCACAACAGGAAGTAAATGCAATATTGAATATTGCAGTGTGGGAAAGTATACTCCAAAATATGGAAGAAAATATTTTGATTCAATTGCATTGTTAGAATAGCCATTCTGGCATAATGAATATGCACTCCAAAATATGCAAGAAAATATATTGATTCAGTTGCATTGTCAGAATAGCCATTCTGGCATTATGAATATCTTACACATACTGTATGATTAAATGCTCTGTTCTTAACAAATAGAAATTTTAAACAAACAACCTATTAGCTAAACATATAAATTTGAATAGATCAAAGAACTATTACAAAAACACTTAAAAGCCACCAAACACATTTTGGAGAGATTGTTTCATTATATAATTGTTTCCATAGTCTAAAGAAAATAAGTATCATCATAAAGAGTTGGGCTTAAATAATTGATTTGGCAAGTTGAAAAGATATTTGTATATGCGTGGAGGGGGAAAATCCACTTGCACACAAACACTTTTTTCCAATAGTGATTTATCAGCAACAACCAAAGCATACATATATGCAAAACTATTTGCAAATGTATCTATGCATATGTAATGTATTTTCAATGGAGACTGTAATGAATGGAAGGTGTGATACACTCTTTTAAGAAGAGTGTAACGTTGTTGCTACCTATGCCTATGCATCGTAACTAGGTATCTGCAGGATCATGATGGAATAGAAAGTGGCAATATGATGTGTATGTGGCTGATGACTTTTTTTTTACCCAAAATTGATGACATGAAAAGTGTTTTTAAAAGAGATTCTCAACTTTCCACCAATATAAATTATGCTTGAATTTTAATTAAACAAGTAATAATTATTCATTTTCTATTCAAATTACGACTAAAGTCCTAATTCATAGGCCGATTGAAAAACATCTATAGCTTTCAAACAATATAACATTTTTTAAATCCAAAACATGTGTCACATTCTATGCTTCGTATACTATAGGATTAAAAAAATAAAAAATTGAATTTCATGAAGTTTTGACCAAGTTAAGGTGGTCATACATACAAGTTTTTTATATTTTTTAAAAGTTGTAATCAAAAATTCATAATTAATTATTTACTTGGGAAAAAATTACAAAAAATATGCATCACATTGGGACATGAGTCCTCTACTTATATCTAAAATATTATAAAAAAATATTATCATTTTATTATGGTTAGGGTGGTTAGACAGACACCTACTTATTTTTTCCTTGAAATTTAAATACTATTGCATTGAAATTTCAAATTCTCACCAAATAGATTTTTATTTTTTAAACAAATCTAGTAGTTTAGAAACAAAATTCAATTTGATACATATTTTATTCTTACATATTTTTAAAATAATATAGATAACTTATTCAAATTTTTACATCAAGCTGCCTAACTTTGATTTTTCTAATTTTTTTGCCACTTTAAGGGCCTGTTTTTTCCATGATGATCCTGCACATACCCAACTTCCTTCATTCTAGCCTCCATCTAAAAAAACTTAACATCTTTTATTACAGATTTATATATACATATACATATACATAGACATATATTACGATGAAGACTAAAATGTGCTAACACAAAACACTGTAAAATCCTTGTGTATATATTTTAATATATTCTAATGTTAAAACTATGTTATTCCTTTTCTGATCATTCATAGATATATAATTGTATACACATGGATACACATATATATTTTGTTATATGTTTATGTGTAATTGCTACTTGACATATATCTATGGTTATACATGTAAATTCATATATGCTAATGTGTTTGAGCTTGTATGTATACTCATAGGTTGTGCGAGTAAATTCAAGTTAAATTATGATAATGAACACTTTGTTATGGGAAAAACAATATCATGAAACATCTTGATAGAATTCAAGAAATCTATGTAAGAGTTGCCTTATCAATTATACATCTAAGCCACATTATTTAGCAGTGCATATGAAACACAAATAGGGAAACTATGAAAAGAACAATTAGGGAGACACTTGAGAAGCATAGGAAAAATTTTGATGTTCAAAAACTAACATTAAATAGAAGAAGATCATAGAATTTCGCTCATTATTTTAGTTATCTTTGTGCATATTTGTCGTTACACCCATTAACATAGGAGTAACTGCAGATTAACATAGGAGTGATTGCATATATATATATATTTATGCAGAGGGTTAGTGCAAAAGGATAAACATATTGGAGATAAAATTAGTTTGGTGGCTATTAAGTGTTATTCTTTGTAATATCTCTTTTATATGATTGATTTATTTTTTAAAAGTTTCTGGCAGTTTGTTTTTGTCAGCCTAGTCATGAATAGGATTTTTTGTGTAATAGCTCCTTTACAATTTTTTTATTTTTCTATTGTTGTTGCATTCTGAAATGAGCCAAAGTGGTCTTGGTCTATACATATGCATAACTATATCTACCTTTTCTATTGGCCACATTTCTTTTTTCAAGGCCAGTTTAAATGAAGAAGCTAGTGCTAGCGAAGAAATTGTTGTTACACCTTGTTTAGATATTGGTAGACTTTTAGTTTGGAGTGTATTCAAACGTACCTAAAATTCTATTAGTATGTGAACAAGGTGTAATAAAAATTTCTTCACTTGCACGGGGTTCTTCATTTGTGGCGAATGAAAATAATTTTTTTGCTATAAAAGGAGGATTGAAAAATTAAATAAAATTTGAATTTTTAATAATTAATTTCTTAAATAATAGTAATCTGTTAAAAATTTCAGACACAACATAATTTGTTCCTGCTATCTTAGTTTTACATGCACTAGACCTAGATGCACATCTACATTTGAATACTACATTTGTAGGAATGTCCAAGATTCAAGGTGGGTTATGTTGTTTCTTGTCTATTTTTAAAATTTATCTTTCTCTTTTGTATGTGCCCAATATAATGTGTCGAATATATTGTTTTTCTTCTTTTCAGGGCCTTAATCATATTCAACTTAGTTGTGATTATGTCTAATTGTCAAAATATTATGACCCATAGGTATTTGTTGAGGCAACAAGATGAGAAAATGTTGTGGCCAGACTCACCCTCTCCTTCTAAATGGGCCTCTAAATTTGGTCTACAGCTGCCCCCCAAAAAAAAAAAACCAACCCTCCAAATATTAGCCCTATTAAATATTTGAACATTTATCACAATGTTTGGACAGTCAAAGGTTGTGTAACACATATTAGAGAGATGCTACATTATATGCCACTCTGTACTATAGACAAAGAGGGAAATTGTGAAAGAACTATTAGTTAAACATACATACATACATACATACATACATACATACATATATATATATACATACATACATGTATATACACATATATTCATATATATACACATGTATATATATCTATGTATATATATATATATATACATAGTCAATATTAAAGACAAACAAGGAAATTACAAAAAGATCTCTTAGGGAAATACTTAAGAACCATACGAAAATGACATAACTCGAGACACAAAAAGAGGTTTAGGCCAAGAGAAGATCACAAGATGCACTATCAAGAGCACAAGTTTCACCATTTCATAGGATATCAAATACTCACAAAATTCTATACTATTGGTCACATTTTATTCATGATATTCTTGTTTCCTATTCCCCATAACAAACTATTCATTATTGTAGTTTTCATCTTCTATTCTCCACATCTTAAAGTTGTATTTAATGTGGGTCTGAGAACATCTACCATTTTCCACTAATTCTTGGGTGTTTTCCTAATAGGTCTTTAACCAATTTTTTTTTTGTGGCGACATGGACCTTGGTAATTATCCGAGCTAGTGGAGGTGGAGCTAGCATGCTTCATACGTGGAAACTGAATGGAAAGTGTTTGGTCACATAAGGGTTAAGGAATTATGATCTTGTTGTAAGATGCAGGTGTCCAAAGTATTTGGAATATTGAATGTCATAGTGTGGGAATGTATACTATGATTAAGTTGCATTCTCGAAACAACCATTATTGTGTTTGTTTCATAGCATTTTGTAGAGGCTATTTATTTGAAGTTTCCAACAGGGCTTTCATCAGCCCAACCATGAATAGGATTTTCCATCTAATATCTCTTTTACAATTTATCTTTTTCTTTATAATGTTCAGTGCTAGGCAATGCAAATCAAATTTTCAATTAAATCTATATATATATATATATATGTACTTGATGGTAAGTGTTTATTCACATGAGGGTTAAGGCATTCTACTATTGCTCTACAATGGGGGATGTCAAAGTAAATGTGGGAAGCCGAAGCAAAAGGAATATTGAATGTTGTAGTGTGGGAATGTATACTTTGATTAAGTTGAATTGTTGAAACAACCATTATGGTTTTGGTTTCATACCATTTTGTATAGGCTATTTGTATGAAGTTTCGAACAAAAGTTTTGTCAGCCCAACCATGAATAGGATTTTTCATGTAATAACTCTTTTACAATTTGTCTATTTCTCTATAATATTTAGTGCTAGGAAATGTAGCTTGAATTTTCAATTAAGTTTGTGTGTGTGTATATATATATATATATATATATACATACATGTGTACATATATATATACATGTATATACATCTGTATATATATGTATAAAAGCATAAATACATGTATGTATGTTTTACTAATAGTTCTGTTACAATTTCCCTATTTCTCTATAATACTAAATGTCAAATAATGCAGCTCCTCTTATACAATTACTCTATTTGTTAGTAGGCTGAAAAGAATGTGGCCACCATATTAAAATCAAAAGCATGGGAGCTTAATGAATGTGAAAATGTATATATGCAAACACAAGAATAAATTGTGTTGCTGTTCAAAATCTACACCATCCTATTTGTAAGGATTTGAAATTAGATCAATCAAAAAGATACCAAGCAACTAATTGTACAAAATGTGTATAACACAAAAAATGCATAAAGTATATATATATATATATATATATATATATATATATACATAAGTGTACATACATATACATATACATACACTTTCCATCCTTTTCTTTACTTTTTGTAGTTATCTCTATGCATCTTTGGCATTATACCCATTGTCATAGGATCAATTATAGTTAAATCTTATTTCTTTCATCTAAAAATACAACAATGGGAAATGTAATTACCAAGGTGTATGTCACCACAAAAAAACCCAGTGAGGGCCCCGCTGGCTAAAATACCCCCAGCACCGACAAATCCAATTCATGGTTGGGCTAATGAAAATTCTAGTGAAAACTTAAAAAAAAATAGCCTTATATATATAAATGTTTATAAATTTGTATATATATGTACATATGCATAAATACATGTATTTATGTTTTACTAATAGTTCTATTGCAATTTCCTTATTTCTCTATAATACTGAATGCTAGATAATGTAGCCCCTCTTATAGAATTACTCTATTTGTTAGTAGACTAAAAAGAAAGTGACCACCATATTAAAATGAAAAACATGGGAGCTCAATTAATGTGCAAATGTATATATGGAAACACAAGAATAAATTACATTGTTCAAAATCTACACCATCCTCTTTTTAAGGATTTGAACTTAGATCAATCAGAAAGATACCAAGTAACTAACTATACAAAATGTGTATAACACTAGAGATGCACAGAGTATATATATAGGTATATATATATGTATGTATGTATATGTATATATATATATATATATATATCTATGTATATATATATGTATGTATATGTATATATATATATATATATATATATATATATATATATACAAATATATATATACAAATATATATGTATATGTATATACAAATATATATATATATATACACATACATATAGATTTACATACATATACATATACATATGCATACACTTTCCATCCTTTGTTTATTTTTGCAGTTATCTCTATGCATCTTTGGCATTATACCCATTACCATGGGAGAAATTACAGTTAAATCTCCTTTCTTTCATCTAAAAATACAACAATGTGAAACTTAAAATAATTAATAGTACATGCATTTGACTTGAACTGGGTTCTTCACTTTCAATATTCTGTGTAAGTAATTTCACATACAAAGATGTCCACAATGTAGAAAAGACATATACATGCTATTTTAAACTATATTTAAAATCGTAGTCTACATAAATATGAATAAACATAGTATACAAATATGTATACCCATACATATGTATATGTAAATTGTTGTTGCATTCTCGAATGAGTCACAGTGCTCTTCATCTGCATATATGGATATGTATATCTTCCTATATGTATCAAACCAACACCACAATCACTCTTTTGACAATAAAACTTAATTTAAGTATACCTTCCAACATGACAACATTGAATATTGCATTTACTTCGGCCACTGCCATCGAACAACATCGACAGGATGCATTAACCCACATTAAATAGAACTTGCAAAAATGGAGAATAGAAAAGGGAAACTACCATAATGAAGAGTTTGTTACGGGGAGAGTTGAAATAGATGAGGAAGAAAGAATATAATAAAAAATATTGATATAAGACACTGCCATCCCATGTGATTTGCAAGATCCACCACTTACACACACATATTGGGGTAGTTTGTTCTAGGGAGCCTCAAGCAGATCAGGGGAAAAAGAATATCATGAAACATATTGATACATGATTCCACGAAATGTAGCTCAAATTTTTGATCAAGCCTGTGGCATTATACCCATTTTGTACAAGTTATTGCTACTCATTGGCTTTATGAGTTCTATTTAATGTAGGTTTGGTTCCAAAAATGCAGCCTGAATTTTCAATTGATAATCCAACTCTTACATAGACTGCTTGTCTTGTATGAATACGTTTCAAATAAAGTGTGGGTTTTCGACCAACTGTGATTTACCTATGATTGTTAAGTGTTTTTCTAATAGTTGTTTTATCTGTTGTTCACCTCTAATTCCTATACTATTTTTCTCATAAGGAAAACTATGATAATGAACATTTTATAATGACAATGATACAAACATAAAACAAGGTACAATAAGCACAGACTGAAAGACATGAACAATAAATTAATCACTTACGCAAAATACACATGTAAAACAACTAACAGGTTTTGAAGCACAATAACCACAAACAAAAAATGAAACCCAGAAAAATTACTAACCCTAACCATATTTTTTCATGAAAGAAAGAAGATTTAACTTCAATAAATCCATCCATGCATAGCCATAATCTCTTTGAAGTCTCCAAAATGGGTATAACCCCAAAGATACAAACTACTAACCTCAACCTTATTTTTTGGTGAAAGAAAAAATATTTAACTACAATAAAACCATCCATATAGACCCATAATCTCTTTGCAGTCTCCAAAATGGGTATAATGGAAAAGATACAAATAAATAACAATGAACAATAAGTAGAGACTGAAACACATGAACAATAAATTAATCATTCATGCAAAATACACATGTAAAATGACTTATAGATTCTATGAAACAATAGTTTTAATACCCTCCAAAATGCTATAAAATGGGCTGAAGGCGATGATTTTTACAATAGTTTGCTACCAAACCAACACCACAATGGCTCTTTCCACAATGAAACTTAGTCAATATACTTTCTCACACATTTCACACCACTTCAGTGTTAAAACCCTCCAACCTGCTATCAAAAGGAACAATAAGTATAGATCAAAAGACATGAACAATAAATAATTTTCTATCAAACCAACACCACAATGGCTCTTTTGACAATGCAACTTAATCAATATACTTTCTCACACATTTTGTAGTGCATTAGTGTTAAAACCCTCCAATTTACTATCAAAAGCAACGACAAAAAAAGAATGAAAGACATGAACAATAAATTACTCATTTCTACAAAATACCCATTGAAAGTGACTTATAGATGTCATAGCACAATAGCTTTACAACCCTCCAACCTACTAAAAAATGGAATCGAAGGTGGCGATTTTAACAATAGTCTGGTATCAAACCTACACCACAATGGATATTTCAACAATACAACTTAATCAAAGTATAATTTCCCACATTACAACATTGAATGTAGCATTTACTTCATCTACCACCACCGTACACCAACAATAGGATTCATTAACCCTCGCACGAGAAAACACTAATGATTCAGCTTCCACGTATTGAGGACACCAACTCGACCACCACCAAAACATGTAATTACCAAGGTCCATGTCTCCACAAAAAAAATTGATGAGGTCCCCACCGGCCGGGACACATCCGGTGTCGAAAAATCAAATTCACGGCTGGGCTGATGAAAATCCTGGTGAAAACTTCAAACAAAATAGCCTATTGGCTAATTATAAGGGATTTTTTGGGAGCCCAAATTTTTAGTTGTATTATTTTTTATGAATTCATGTTCTAGGTATTAAGCCTAACCACCATTAAATCTATTGGGTGGTATTCACAAAATTACTCAAAATGTGTTAAGGATTTCCATGAAATTTTTTTAGGCATCCTAAAAGTGTGAAAATATTTAAATATCACTCAAACTGTACATAAAGGGCTAAAATTTTATGGAGACTAAACCATCCTCTTTTATAATTTTGAAAATAGAAGAGTAGGAAATTCTAAAATATTTGAACAAGTATTTAAAGGGAAAGTTTGAGGCCCAATTGACACCACACATCCTTTTAGGTGTGGGAATTTTTGGGGAACATTTATTACTAAGATTTTTGTACATATTTATATCTCTTTATAGATTATGATATTCTATAAGGATTCAATTATATAGCTTCTAATTTGATGAGGGCTACACCATCTAAAACCACACATACACAATAATAAAAAACATAGAACATGTGAGATAGAAGATAACCCACTTTCAATTATTTCAGAAAATGAGTTTACATATTCAGATCTTACATGCTACAGCCTCATGGGCTTGATTCATTACAACAAAAGAATCAACTCTGAAAGAAAATCTATTATGTGAAGCCACAATCTGCACTAATGGAGCCACCTTCTACAACTCCCTCATATCCCTTTTTATTTTACCTAATAACTTCCCTAGAATGTTCTAGAAAGTGCAAATTTCCCTTTTGTTTTGGTGCCTCGCCATTTGATTTTTGGCCTAGGAAGAAAACTTAATGAAATTCACTTTTTAGAAGGTCAACTTTGCGTGGCCATAAATTTTGATGTGGGTGTCTGATTTTCTATTATTGCATATCATTGGAAATTTCCGAGCTCTACAACAAGCAGACCTATCGTAGGTCAGTTCATTGAATTTTTGACATGTTTTGTTGCCTCTAAAGTCTACATATTTGAATTTCAAGCTGCATTAGAGAAACTTCTCAGGATGGAAACTTTAATTTCTCTCAAACCATGCAGGGTATTGAGGTGAATCTTTTGTGACCGAAAAATATTTTTCAGCTCTAATCGTTTGGGTAAATTTTTAGGTCCATACAAGCCTATTTAGGTCGACTTACTAAAAATAGTAAGTGACCATTTTTCACTATTTTTGATGCCTGGATGTCTCACTCCCCTTAAGTTCCATCATGGAACTCAAAAAAACAAAAGAAAATAAGGAAATTTATTTTTTTGGGTGATGCAATATTTCCCTACACCGCTGGATGCTCCTACATCAGACACCCAGGGTAATTTGAAAAGTTACCCTATCACTTCTCAAGAGTTAGAGGGGAACCAAGATAGTTAACCTTAGCCTAAGAAAACCATGATGAATCTTCAACAGGCCTTCCTCTCCATTTCACCAAGTACTCTACATATTTCATGTTTCTTGTGCTTCTACCCACATGGATAGCTAATATTTTTTCTATCTCTTCCTTCTCTGAAGTAGGTGCTGGAATTTTCCACTATTCTTTTATCGGCCCCTCATCTATATCGCATTCATGATACTATATCAAATCAACAATGTTGAACATAAGATAAATATTTATTCCACTGGGAAACTCTACCTCATAAGCATTTCCTAAATCATGCTTCTTCAAAATATTGCATGGTCCAAACTTCTTCATCTTTAACTTGTTGTATATACCAACTGGAAACCTTTCCTTTCAAAAATGAACCATGAATTCATCTCCTACTTGTAACTCCTTATATCTCCTTTTCTGATATGCCTGAACCTTATATTGCAAGTTCACCTTATTGATATGTTTCTTCACCTCTTTGTGCAAAATATTCAACATCAACACTACTCTTTTCTACTTTGTCCATCTTCATCATTTCAAAAAAATTCCTTGGACTACTCCCATACACAATCTAGAATGGCAATTTACTAGTGATCCTATTGAAAAAAATATTATAAGCAAACTATGTTGTGGTATAATCAAATCCCATCCCTTAGGCTTATCTCCTACTAAGCATTTTACAGGTTACCTAAACTCCTATTCACCACCTTCGTTTCTCCATCAGTTTAAGGATGGTGTGTAGAAATGAACTTCAAATCTGTCTTCAATTTCTTCCATAATTTCCTCCATAAATAACAAACAAATTTGGTATCCCTGTCTGAAACTATACTCTTTGGTAGACCATGTAGTCCTGCCACCTCTAAAAAACAACTCTGCAATATGAACATCATCACTAGTCTTATGACATGGAATAAATTGTGTCATCTTTGAAAATATATCCACCACCACAAATATGGAATCATGCCCTCTCTGTGTCCTTGGCAAGCCAAGAACAAAATCCATGCTAATATCCTCACATGGCCTCTGAGGTATAGGTAATGGCTGATACAATCCAATATTCTAATTTGTTCCTTTTTCCATCTGACATACTTTGCAGCTTTGTACAAACTTCTTCACATCTTGTTGTAATTGTGACCAATAATAATTATCACTAAAAAGAGCAATGTTATTATCTCGACCAAAATATCCAACCAATCCCCCACTATGCTTCTCCTTGATTAGGTTCTCTCTCATAGAACTCCTTGGAATGCACAATTGGCTTCCTCTAAACAACATCCCATCTTGGATTAAGAAATCCAATCAACTCATCCTATCCAATGTAACAGGTTCCAAACAAGCCTTCCAAGCTTCTACAAAGTATGTATCTTTTGGATACAAACTCTTAACCTCACTAAACCCAACAACCTCTATATTCATCTCTATCAACAAATTTTTCCTTCTACTTAAGGCATCTACAACTCTATTTGACGTTCCACTCCTGTGCTTCAAAATAAAAGTATAAATCTACAAAAACTCAACCTATTTTAAGTGCCTTTGATTTAACTTTCCTTGTCTATTGAGATACTACAAAGCCTGGTGATCAGTATATAAAACAAATTATTTTGGCAACAAATAGTGTCTCCATTTCTTCAAAGCTTGAACTAAAGCGTAAAACTCTTGATCATAAACAAAATATTTCTTCTTAGAATCATTTAAATTTTCACTAAAATAGGCAATGGGATTACCTACTTGACTCAAAACAACTCCTATGACAGTGCCACTAACATCAAAATCTACCTAAAAAACCTTATTGAAATCTAGAAGTGCCAAAATAGGTTGCTTAGTAACTTTCTTCTTCAACATGTCAAAAATTTTGGCTTCCCTTATAGTCCACTTAAACTATTTTCTATCCGCTCTCATTGCTTTAGTTAGAGGTGCACAAATGCTACTTAAATTATTAATAAACTTTTTGTAAAAGCTTGCTAGACCATGAAATGATCTTACCTCTATAATACTCCTTGGATTAGGCCATTCAATGATAGCTATCACCTTCTCTTGATCCATTTTGAGGCCCTCTACTAAGACAACAAATCCCAAATACACCAACTCTCTCTTCACAAAACTACATTTCTTCAAATTAATCAACAACTTCTCTTGCCTTAGCTTCTAAAAAACTCTTCGGATATGCATCAAGTGCACCTCCAATCTCTTTCAATACCTAAAAGGCATGAATAACCACTCGTACAATCCCTCCTTGGCTTTGAAGGTTGTCTTCCATTCATCTCTTTCTCTAATCTAGATCTGGTGATATCTACTCTTCAGATCTATCTTTTTGAAGTACTCAACTCCACTCAAATAATCCATAATGTCATCCATTCTTGGCAAGGGAAATCTATACTTGATGGTGATCTTGTTGATGGCTCTAGAGTCTATACACATCCGCCATTCCCTATTCTTATTTGGTGCTAGTACTGCAGGTACTACACATGAAATCAAACTCTCTCTAATCAATCCTTTTCACAACAACTCTTGTACTTGTTTGTTCAACTCTACACTCTCTACTAGAGTCATACGATGAGCTGCCTTATTTGGCATACTAGCTCCAAGAATCAAGTCCATCCAATGACTAAATTTTCTTACTGGAGGTAAATCTTTAGGTACATTATTAGAAATAATAGCTTGAAACTCATTCAACAAATTTGAAACCTATACAAGCACCTCAATAGTATCTTCTTTATCAACTATAGGAATCAATGCAAAACACATATATTGTCATGGGTGTGTGTAGGATCATGATGGCTCAAAAAGTGGCAATATGATGGGTATGTGGCTGATGACATTTTTTTACCCAAAATTGAAGAAATGAAAAGGGTTTTTAAAGGAGATTATCAACTTTCCACCAATATAAATTATGATTTACTTTGAATTTAATAAATAATTATTATTTATTTTCTATTTGAATTATGACTAAAGTCCTAATTGATAGGTTGATTGAAAAAAATCTATAGCTTTCAAATGGTATCATATTTTTTGAATCTGAAACATGTGTCACATTTTATGCTTCACATAATATAGGATTTAAAAAAAAAAAAAATCATGAAGTTTTGACCAATTTAAGGTGGTGAGACATATGATTTTTTATATTTTTTAAAAGTTGTAATAAAAAAATCATAATTAATTATTTACTAGAAAAAAATTACAAAAAAAATATGCATCACATCAGGAAGGGAGTCCTCTACTTATATCTAAAATCTTATAAAAAAATATTATTATTTTATTGTGGTTAGGGTGGTCAGAAAACACCTACTTCTTATTTTTTCCCTAAAATTTAAGTGCTACTACATTGAAATTTCAAAATTTTACCAAATAGATTTTTTTTTAAAATAAACCTAGTAGTTTAGAAACTACATTCAATTTTCTACAGATTCTATTCTTACATATTTTTGAAATAATATAGATAACTTATTCAAATTTTTACGTCAAGTTTCCTAACTCTGATTTTTCTGAATTTTTTTCCACATAAGGGCCTATTTTTTCCATGATGATCCTACACGTACCCTCATACTGCATACCTTCTAGGAACTTTCTTCTGTCAACCAAAAAAATTCTTGCATTACTGCATACCTTTTCCTCTACCTCTTTTAAGAGCTTCAACTTATGACGAACTCCATCCTTTTTCAAAGAATAGGTGTTGCAATGTCCATCATGTACTACTTGCTGATCAAACTACCACAACCTGCCTAACAATATATGACAAACATCCATAGGCATAATATCACACAATACCTCATCATGGTAATTTCCAATCTTGAACTTCACCAGAAATTGTTCATTTACCAAAGCTTTATGGTCCTTTTTGAGCCAAGCATTTCGGTATGGATTCAGATTCCTTCTTCTCTCCAACCACAACTTACTAAACATCTATTCTAAAACAAGGTTATAAGTACTACCTCCATCAATAATAATAATACAAATCTTACCTTCACACTTACATCTGGTGTGAAACAATTTCTTCCTTTGAGGTGGTTCTTTCTCCTCATTCAACAAGGATCTTCTAGTAACAAGAACCTCTCCTCTTCCTACATCCTCAGAATTTGAAGAATCAACATCTTCATCTACATGTGCAACTCATGCATTACCCTTAGGTATTCTATTTTTCCTTCCTTGATGTTTAGGACACTCAGAGGCTTTATGTGAGCTTCTTCTTCACATTGGAAATAGGTTCCACAAAAGCATCCTCTTCCCAGTCCTCATCTAGATCTCTCTCTTCCTCTTTGGTCTCCATTATTTTGATCACAAGGATACTAGGTGTTATCTCCTTTCTAATTCTAGCTGCTACTATATCCTTGACCCTTCTTTTGATCTTCATTTTGAACTCCATATGACCTCAGACCACTGGTCTTTCCACTTCGACATCCACCTCTTTGTTTTCTTTCAAACCTTTTGTTCAATCGCTCTTCAACCTTTAGGGAAAACTGATAAGCATCTTCAATGGTGGTCATCCTTACTAGTGCCAATTCTTCCTATATGCTAGTCTTTAGCTTGTTAATAGATCAAGTAATTTTCTCTTTATTCACCTCATAAGGTCCTATTCGAATCATAAGCTTATGAAATTCCTCTATGTATTCCTTCACTGTCTTTGTTCCTTGTCTCAAGCTTTGTGTTTTGTTGAACAACTCTAGTTCATAATCAATTGGAATAAATTGCTTCTTCAGTTTTGACACCATTCTGTCCCATCTAGAAATTCTATCTTTTCCTTGTCTTCTCCTTTCAAGCTGGATCTCTTTTCGCCATATACCTGCATGGCCTTTCATTTTTTTCTTTGTAAAATTCACCCAGTGAGGGTCTTCAATCTTCTCAAACTCAAAAAATTCCTCCATGTCATTGATCCAATCAATCAATTCTTCAGGGTTCAAGCGTCAATTGATAGTTGAAGCCTCCATTTTGGGTCTCTTTCCAATCCTTAATATTGCTCAAAACAATCTAGATCCTCCTGGATCCATTTGATCCTCTTCAGTTTCATCTTTGTTGGCATCTCTTTCCTGATGTACATCTCTCCTTCAAACCTCATCCTGCAAGGCCTCTAATTGCCTTCTTAGGGCTCTAATTTCATCTCTAGGAGGATCTCTTCCTCCACCGTGTCTACCTTTTCCCCTACCAGGCTGAGCAAGTCTTGGAGGCATCTTGATATCAACCCAAACTCACAGGTCTTGATGCAACTACCTCACATTCGGTGCTTTGTTATAGACTAAGGAACTCCTGCTCTAATACCACTTGAAACCACACAGGTCTACACAATAATATATACCAACACAGAAGATGCAAGACAGAAGATAACCCACTTTCAATTATTTTAGAAAATGAATTTACATATTTAGATCTTACATGCTATAGCCTCATGGGCTTGATTCATTACAACAAAAAAATCAACTCTAAAAGAAAAACTGTTATTAGAACAACAATTTGCACTAATGAAGCCACCTTCTACAACTCCCCCATATCCCTTTTTATTTTACCCAATAACCACCCTAGAATGTTCCAAAATGTGCAAATTTCCCTTTTTTTTTGTGCCAAATGTCTCGCTATTTGATTTCTGGCCTAGGAAGAAAATTTAATGAAATTCACTTTTTAGAGGGTCAACTTCGTGGGGCCATAAATTTTGATCTGGGTGTTTGATTTGCTATTATTGCATATCGTTGGAAAGCTCTAAATGAGCTCTACAACATATAAGACCATTGTAGGTTGGTTCATCAAATTTTTGACATGTTTTAGGGCCTCTAAAGTCTTCATATCTAAATTTGAAGCTGCATTGGAGAATTTTCCCAGGACAAACTTTAATTTCTCTCAAACTGTGTAGGATATTGAGGTTATTCTTTCATGACTGAATTTTTTTTTCAGCTCTGCTTCATTGGGTAAAATTTTAGGTCCATACAAGCTAGTTTGGGCCAACTTACTAAAAATAATAAGTCACCATTTTTCACTATTTTGGATGCCTGACTATCTTACACCACTTAAATGTCATCATGGAACTCAAAACAACAAAAGAAAATAAGGAAAGACATTTTTTTTGGGTGATGCAAGATTTCCCTACACGATGGATGCTCCTCCATCATAATTAAAACTCCCTAACTCATATTTCATGATTAGTGGCTTACATTAACCATTTTTTTAGAAAATAAATAAAATAAAAGTATAACATAACACATTGACATTGTGAAAAGTTTATGAAATTTTTGATACAAATAATTTAATACATGTTTGCATTATAATGATCATATTTTTTTGCAAAGAGTTCCAAATGACACTTAGTATCTAGCCTATTCAATCTACAAATTCATGTATTGTGATATTTTATTTTTTCAGTCTCTTTCTAAAATGTTACCTTGAGTTGTTTACTATTTAATTATGTTATTTTATTTCTAATGGGTCTCAATTTTCTATGATAATGTATGCTTAAACTAAATTTGGTTTTAATTTATAATACATCAAACTATAGATTTCTATATGAAACATATATTATAACATATCAGTGAAAAAATAAGTAGACATTGAGAAACATAATTATATAAAAACTGTTTACTAGACCTCATTTTCATTCAAAACTTATAAACTATAAATATATTATTTAATCAATATCTCATTCAATAAACCTACTTTATTCAAGACAATATGAAACCAAAATGATTGATTATATAATTTTCTTATAGTTTTTGAAAAGATCTTTCTAGAAGGGTGTTTTGGGCTTTAATAGGGTTTGTGTTTTTTTTGCAATATCTCACTAGCCTTATGTCACTCTACACCTTTGGTGTCTAATTTTTTTTACTTTTATATATATTGATTGTGGGATTTTGGGTGGTCATTACTATTTCCAAAGGAAACTTTTTTAATCTAGTAGTTCATGCTAGTTTTGATAGTTTGATGACTTTAGACAATGGAACCACCAAACAAGCATCCAAAAATATTTATTCTAATGATTTTCATGAGGTAGGATTTTTTTACCTCTAATGGATGTGTTTTGTAACCCATCCCCTAATTTGATAATAAATGCAAATGATTAGAACATTTACTTTGATAGAATATTTTTTGGGATAACTCCTCCAAAAAGGAATATTTTTTAATGGGTTGAAAAGAATTGGGCCCTGCATAGGAATAGGTTTGATGTTATTTTGAACCTTACCAAAGTTTTCTTTGTATTTAATTTTGTTGAGGCTATTCCCAAACATGGCCTATGGTATATTCACATGTCTCTATTAGTATTTCAACCATGGATTTGTAATTTTTCATCTCAAATAAAAAATACACAATGTGTGCTAGTTTGTCTTGAATTCCTTGGTTTACCCTAGCATTATAGAAAATTTTAAAACGACAATTTCTACTTCTCTTCAAAAATTCATGTGTTGAGCCTACTAAGTTTTATCAAAATCATCCATAAACACATGTGTGTGTTAACATTGATCTTTCCAAAGATTTGAAATAACCTATGGACATGTATATTTGACATCATTTCCACACCTAGCATCTTCTATACCTTAACATACCCAATACATGTTTTCATTTATACTCTAATAAAAAAAAATTAAGGAATTACCTTTGGATTTTACCCAAGTCAAATATTTTTTATATTAAATGAAGCCTCCTTAATTGAGGAAAAATAATTGCATTTACAAATTGTAAAAACAAGAATGCAATTTTAGTGGCTCCTAAGAGAAAAAACAACCTAATCCTAATCACCAAGATAATAAAGTATAGTTGAGAGAAGTTTTCTATCCTTCTTATAAGGGGAAATAAGTCATTACATCTAGTGGTTAGCCTTCCTTGATGCCAAGATTGTCTTGAATGCCACAATTGATATCCACTTTATCTTCTCAACTAGAATTTAATATTAATGATATCCCTCCCCTAAATTTTTATTGTGTCATAAAATCCTACCTCTATAATGGGAGGAGGGAGATTATATTACTTAGAAAAGGAAGAATATCAATTCCCAACATCCATTTGGGTAGTTTTCCATCATTTTTTTAAAGTTAGTATTCTTCTCTCCAAGAGTTAAGTACTAATATGAAACCTATTGATTCTCATCAATAAATTTTACATCCTATAATGTTGAAGGTCTCACTAACCTCTACAAGAAATATATGGTGAGAAATGTTCATTAGAGGCATTCATTTCTTGATGTTCTTTGTTTATAAGAGGTCAAGATATATGGATTTTTTCTTTCTACTAATTTCTACATCATTTGTTCAACCAATTCTATTTTTTTTAGTAATCATGATGCTTGCCACATATGGTTTTCTTCCTTTCTCTTTCTTAGGTGGCTTCAAAATGTTTCCAACCAAATCTCTAACACCACTAAACATGTGATTTACGTCCTCTTAAATGTAAATAATCATTATTTTAGAATTATAAATATTTATGCTTCTAATTATGGTATTAAGATATCGTTATTTTAGTAATTAATTTATAACTCATTTTTTACCACCACTTAATTCTTGTGCAGAGAATTTAATATTGTTGGTATGTCATGTGATAAAGATGGGGCTTTCCCTTTATGCTAGATATCTTGTAATGCCCCTCCGTGTCAGTTGTTTTGGCTTGTGTGTAAGTTTCTGTGTGTGCTTCATTGATTTATGTGTTATTTGATTATGTGGAAAATATAATATGTTTGTAATCATGTTTAAATAATTAATTAAATCATAAGTGATTTGCAAAGTTATTTAAAATATGATTAGAAATTAAAATAATAATCAATTAAATCAAATCAAATGATTTAGAACCAATGATCAAATTAAACTAATTTGTTAGAAGTAAAAGTGATATTATTAGATAAATTGATTTAAATTATTGAAGTTAATAATAATTATGAACAAAATAATCTTGAAAAGATAATTACTATAATAAGAAATTTAAATGGATAAGGAAATAGGAAGTTGAAGTGTTTTAAAGCCAAAAATGAAACTTTACCTATAGAGCATTTGGAAGTCGAAGAGAGCTGGAGAATATGAAGAATAAATAAATAAAAGTTGTGGTAGTTTGCAAAAATATTAATGGTGTTTTGAAGAAAATTTTGTAAATAGTTGTTTTTAATTATTTTAATATGCATGTGTTTATTTAAATTGGTTGTGGAAATGATAAATAAATAAATAAATAAAAAGCTCAATCTTTTGTGGATTTGAATGGATTGGAATTTTATTTTTCAAAAAGAAGTGACTTTTGGCATTCGCTAGAAAAAGAAATGGAAGAGACTTTGGTGTGAGATTTTATTTAGAGGATTTTGAATTGGAAGGGGGGGTTGCACTCTCTTTGAAATAGATTTTAGAGAATTTGGCAATCATCTTTCTGATATAGTATTGTGTTCTTTTATTCTTCTGAGAATTCATGTGAGGATTAAGATTTAAGTTTGAGGGAGGATCTTGGAGCTGCTACTAGAAGGATTGGATCAGCAAGAGGATAAAGCTTCAACAGTTATCTATAGGCGCAGGATGCCAGGTTCTCCTTCTTCTTTTAAATTATTTTCTTTATAGCATCAAATGAAATAAGAATTCCTTGCTGTGAATGAAATTTTCTCTTGAATTGAAATTTAATGCTTGTAGAAAATTCTCGAATCTTTAGAAATGCTTTGGACTATTTTTCAATCAGGAAAGCTTTACTGGGGTGGGACTGTTATTGATTTAAAGTGAAATTTTGTTGGGATTCTGGAATTGAACAGTGTTACTGTAGTTTTGTGTTAAAAATAATAGTGAACCAGTAAAAGAATAAGCTCATGACTGTGAATTCGAGGTTGTGTAAATTTCTATTTGTAGATAAATTTTACAAATATATTCTGTGTTTAAATATTTATATTGAAACACTAAATTGTATAATTGAAATTTATTTCTCTGTATTCGAAATATTTTTGTATGCAATATATATATGTATATATATATATATATATATCAGATATATATATATATATAAATGTATACACACACACACACACACATATATATATATATAAATGTAAAGATAGCATCAAAAGAAAAATTTAATTAAGATTCAAGTTTCTGTTGTATTATATTTGTCTTGAAATTATTAAAAAATAAATAAATAAATAAATAAATAATATTTGTTTTGAAATTATTTGCATATATATATTTATTAAACTTATTTATTCAGATTCCACTGATTATTTAATTTTGTCAAAATAAAATGTTCTGTTTCTTTTTTTAAATAAAACAGAATCTGTTTAAAATGGAAATAATAACAAAATAGAAAGAAATTTGTTTTTTGTTATTGATTTATTAAATTACCAACTATAAGAAGATAAGTTAGTAGAAAAATCAATTTATGAATATATGGCAGCATTGATTTATTTAATTCTTGTTTTGAGTGAATATTTTGAAATAGAAAAGAATTCCTATTAATTTGTTAAATTGTGAGATTTGATAGGATAATATAGTAGAAGGGAAATTTGTGAATATATTATATATATATATCAGCATTGATTGTCTAATTCTTATTTTTAAATGTGTATAGGGTGGAAATAGAATTTAATATAAAATTGAATAAGTTATTTTATTTATGAAGTTAAGTCTTGTAGATTTGTTGAATTCTTAGAAAAGATTTATTCTCTTTCTACTTTCCTTCCTTCAAAAGAATTAAAATAGATGTAGATATAGTGGTTTTAAAAAGGTTTTTATTGTGTGTAAATTTATTTAGATAGATTTAAGATTTTCTTAGGTGGTAAGTTCTAATATGTAGTTTAAGTATTTAGAGTATTGATATTATTGTCATTTTAAAGTATAAACAATTGATCTTAAGTGGTTTTCACAATTAATTTAAATATTGGAAGTGAATGTTAAATTAGTATGATGAAAGGAAAATGGAAATAATGTTTTGGACATAAGTAGTTAGGAAATAATAATGAGTTAACTATCCAGCTATTAAGTAGTTTTCAATTATGTTGATAAATGAAAGGGAAAATTTAAATGTATGGGCATGGTTAGAGATTGAGTAGGATATTCTCAAATTGGATAGTTTATTTGTGAAATGGGATTTTAATCTTTGAAAATTGACTTCCTTTATATTCATTTAATGGTTGTTTTGTAAGTTCTCTTTATGGATAAATATTTTAGAATACTTGTGATGGATATCTTGGATTGTTTTAGTTAATTGAGTAATTCCGTTGGGGAAGTTGTAAAGTTATTTAGTTCTGGTCGTTAATTGATTAGTTAATAAATTTTGTTCTCATTTGAATTTGTGGTTGTTGTTATGCAAGTGTTTTTGTGGGTTGTGAGTGGTTGAGTATTTAAGGTGTTCTTTAATTGGTCCCTTGGATGCTGGGTTGCATGCTTTTATCTCTATTATTGAAGGATTGTTTTTGGATGTTTCCGTATTGGTGTGAATGCCCTTGGAGATCAATTTTGATTCAAGGAATCCTTTGTCATTTAATTTGTGTTGCAATTTAACTGGGAACTTATGTTTTGGTTTTTGAGTTGTGGATAGTTGATCTTCTTGAATTTTTGATTTATTTTGTATCTAAGTTGATTATATAGTCTGGATGGAGTTGTTGATCTTATTTTAATGTATTCACTCATTATATTTAAATTGAAAATAGTTCTTGTGGCCTTGCAATTATTGTTGTCATTGCTATGTTGTTGATTTTATGAAGGTGATTTGCGTACCATCATAAGGGGATTCTTGTGAGGAGAAAATTGAGGTCTCCCATGGAATACGTAGTTGGTGGCTTTTGGTTTCATTAAGTGATTTCGTTGAATTAAAGGTTGATTTTCTTGTGCGTTTTCCTATTTGAGGTGACACCATTGTTGATTTGTGGATGGGTCTTGATGAATCTTCCCTTGTATGGCTTTTCTGAGCTACTCTTATATTTGAGGAAATTTTATCCTTGTGTTGGAATTATTGGAGAAATACTCATGTTGCTTCATTTTACCCTTGTTTGTGGGTTTTCATTCTTTTGGCTTCCAGAGGCTCGAGATGATTGATAATTGATGTTCTCTCTCTTTATGTGCCTTGATTTGGCAAGTGTTTTGGTTTCATGATTTTAAAAGGGTTGTACGAGAATTGTTGAGACTTAGATATTGTATTTATAGCGAGATGGGTAATGCCTCGCATGCTTTTATGATGTGATTCTTTGTTCAAATTATGATGGTACAACCCTTGGTTCTTTTTATGTTGTTGGGTCTCTAGGGAGAGTGGCTCCTCATGGGGGCCGACGCCCCGCATAAGGGGAAGAGCAGAGGAGAACCCACGAGTGAGTTGGTAATCAAGTGAAAACCTAATAATTATCTTAGGAGGATTGGGTAGTAATATCATAATAATATTTAAAAAAAATGGATGCCTCGTCTTCATTAGTGCTTCCGCAGACTAATGGAAGGCTGAGAAGGTCGTGGTTGGCAAGGTCATAACCTCGTCCTCATGAGAGGTTACCGGCTCCGCATGAGCTACCCTATGGTGCCAGCGCCTCAAGTAGGAGGAAGTGCCAGGAGATTCATAGATGGGGGTCAGCGCCTCAGTTTGGAGGAAGGGCCAAGAGAACCCATGTAGGCTATGCGATGACACTCTTCCTTAGTTGCCCATTTGTTTTACTTTATTGTGTTCCTCTGGAAGTGGGTTATGGGAGTTGGTTTAGATTGTTGTTTGAATTGATTTAAATTGATTTATAATTATTGTTTTAATACATCTTTAGTATGTTTTGTGGTCTTGTATGATCTCATTTATATTTGAATTACGATCTTGTATCTTATGATACTGTGATATGATGTTATTGTGTTGTTTAATTGTAATTTGGAATTGTATTATGTTTATTAATTCAGTTGATTTGGAAGTGTTTCATGATCATCCTTTGGTTACTTGTTACTGGTCATTGCTTTGATTTATGTGATGAGATGTATGATTTTAAGTTATTTTAATGACTCTTGGTTGTTGTTGATTATGTCTTTGTAATCCTTGAGTTTTATGATACTTTTGTATGTTGTGGAGTCTTGTGGTTTCCGTGTTTGGATGTTCTTGGTTGAGGACTCTTCTTGTCAGCTCCTAGCACGGGGGGTGGGTCTTTGGACTCACATGGTCGGGTGGAACGTGCTAAGCACCCCATTGGGTCCCCAGTCGAGGATCGAGAGGTGCAGATTGGTGCGGTTGCAGTGACTCCAGAGTTGTTTCTGTCTTGGAGCCAATTTTCATCTATTTATTTGTATCATGTTATCTTGTGTATGGTTTCCATTTATGTTTGGAAACACTTTTGCATCATTATACGTCTTGAGGATTGTACTGCAATGTAATGTTAACTTGGTGTGGTTATTGGCCATGGAAATTGTAATTCAATGTGTTAAGTTAATTATGCATATGTTGTATTTGTGTACTCAGATGGTTTCTTTTCAATGCTTTAGCTTGTATGTGTTATATTTGTTAATATTTACTTTGTTAATGTTTATATCTTTGGTTCTTATTATTGTCATTGGGTGGATCTCAGTCTTGTAATGACTCCTCGTGTACCCCAAGGGATGTATGTGCTAATGAATCTACTTAAATGAAATTCATGTTATGATTTAATGTGTATTACATGTATGTTATGTTTACTTTAAAAAAAAATAAAAATTGTGCTATGTGTATTGTTTAATTGTCCTTTGGCGTTCGGACGACGGGGCATTACATAGCTAGGAAAAGGGAGGCATGGTATTATATGCGTAATAAAGTGGGTCTTTTAAATCCCAATATAGAGTGCCACCATAATCATTCCCATTCGTATATGTGAAATAATTTATGGGTTAAACTTGATAATGTCTTTAAAAACCTAGATCATGATTTGATTTATACATAGTATTTTTTTTCCTTTATAAGACACCTCTATAAGACGCCTCTTTCCCATTACATAGTTCGATCAAGTTTGAATGTCGATGAAAAGTTGGTATCAATTAGGGTGGAAAATATCAATTCTTTTTTAATACTTCTTTGTTGACTCATCAACATTCATTGGTCAACATCATATGGGTGTGGAACTTCGAAGTCAAGTCTAGTTAGATAACTAGTTAGATTTATTGGTGGAATAGATATACATTAGCTTTACTTATATTTTCCTTCACATCTATAAGCACGAAAAAGTAATATTTTAGTGTAAGGAATATTACGTCACAACCTTGAAGCATTCCTAGACTACTATAGCTCTTGAAGTTGACCCTTCTATCCTAAATTATAGGTTATAGTGGGAAACAAATTTCCACTATAAGAATTTTTTTTGTAGCTATTCAACCAAATATTATCAAATAAAATAAAAATTTCATTGGCTTAAGGTTTAGGATTAAGCCTCCAAAGTGTTCTTCTAATATCTCAGAGCTCATCATACTTAATAAGGCATCAAGTAGATTAAACATTGATAGAATATTTGTAATGAACTTCTTTATATTCTTTAGTATTTTTTCAAACACTGAGAAAGTTTTCAAAGCACAAAAAACTCATCTTCAATGTGACTTTTCCTTACAAGAGTTCCTCAAGGTTGTTCCTTATTAAATTTTCTCCACTCAATAATATTTATTTTATCACTTTATCTCTATTACCAACCTCAAAGAATAAATCCATATAATGGCTAATGACAAGGATCCTAGTTGTGATGACTTTTATTGTAAAAAATTTAAAGCCCTTTCAAATTGTGTTAATGATGACACAAATAAATTTTATCTTGAAGCCTTTCATTTAAAATATTTGGAAAAAGTTAATTAATAAAGGGAATATCAAATTTATACCTTAACGTTGAGACCTAGATGATATTTGTAACTAGATGTGCATTACCTTACTTATTGTCTCTTATAATATAATTACCAAACACTTAGTTCTAAAGTTGTGTCATATCCTTCTTCAAATTATGAGGCATGATCAAATTAGTTTCATCAAATCTAGATATTTATTAGACCAAATAATTCGAGTTTGGAAATGTATAGAATTGAATCAACGCTCTCATCAAAAGGCTTGTTCAACAAAATTTATTTTAGTAAGGCCTGCAAAAAAATTGAATCACCTATTTATCCTTGTCAGGTTTTTGGCTCTAGGATTTGGGACTTCATTCACAAAATTTAGTAATATACTTTTTGTAGATGCCTCTACCCACATTACTATCAATGGAAATAAATCTAGTGCTTTTAGGATTTATAGGTCTATTGATAATTTTCCCTCTGGTTTTGGATATATATGTCGTTGCTATTTAATGGTATATTTACTTTATGACTCATTCTATGTCTCAAGGTATGGCTAAATGTATTTATCTACCCAATTCCTTGGCTCAACTTGTTAATGAACATTTTTTTTGGTGACTCACTTTTAACTCTCTTCGAACTGGAAAAAAATATCAAACAAGATTATATTGTTCAGATTTGCAAATTCTCTATTTTTTTAATTCAATACTATATGACTCAATTTTATAGAAAATACTTCATACATGTATATCCTTTAATCAGATCTTATGGTTGGAAATATATTAGTCATGGATAAATTTTTATATTTTTTTATATTTCTTTTGCTTTCCTAGAATCCCAAGCATTTTTATGGAAAGTTGTTCTTTCTTGAATTGAAAAGGAATTGGCCTACTATGCTATAAAATATTTATTTCTAGTAGTAAAATTTTAGGTTTGTTCTAGAATTTTAGGTTGCACTCATGTTTATTACTCTCTATGTTGGGTTCCCTCTAAGAATTCATTTCTTAGTCAGTAGCTTATGTTTTTCTTTTTCTTTAAGAATCTTTAAAGAATCATAAGGGATTTTATTGAGTGACTTGGGAGTTTTATTATCTCCCTTGAAAATATAGAGGATTGGGGTTACTTTCCATTCTCTATCAGGATTTGGCTCTCTAAACTAAGTATAATATTCATTTAATTCAAAGAAATGAAGCCTAGACAATTTTAGTGTAACATTATCTTTTTTGTCCATCCTACTATGTGACTCACTTAGAAGGGAAGTCAAATTCATACCTTTCTTATCATCATTTTTTTATATCTAAGGGAATTTTGTAATCAAAATTATTTGGAAAGCATAGGATGCCTTGAAATCTTGGCTCATTTAGAATGGTTTTGGATGTCATAGTGGTATTTCTATTAATTAGTAGAACATTTCATGATTCTTTATATAAGGTACCTAATAATCATCTTCTTGTGAAGACGACTTTGGTTCTTGCCCTACAATTTTTCAAAAAGGAACTAAGAATAGTTAAGACCATTTTCCTAGAGGTTTCATGAGTTTCATTTCATGCAATTCAAGGTTAAATCTAGCTTTCACCTCTCTAATAAATATCATGAAACTTTCAATACATTTATAGGGACTATTACAAAGTTAATATGATTCACAAAATTGATATGAATTCTTATAAACCTTGGTGGAAATATCTGAAGTGGTGTCTACACATCGCTTTGCAAAATTATAAACCCTAGAAAGGATATAACTATATCTCTCCTCAATTTCCCTTAGTACCCACCTTGAATCAATAGTTGTATTCTTTGAAGTCACTAGTTTACATTAGCCAATGTAGATTTCACACCATGTAGTAAGCAATTATGGAACCAAACTGGCTCACTTTCCATGATGTCCTCATTTTCAAGTTCTTCCCAATAGCTCTAGGTTATCCTATTTGATAGTTCCTCACCCATGTTGTCTATTTGGTAGACAAGAGGAATCTCTCGAACACCTTTTTCTATTTTTTTCCTAGAGCTTAGAATGTTTGGACACAGATAAATGACTTTTTCAATCAATTCAAATCATAACCTTTTCATGGAATATGATTCTTGTAGGTTATTAGCTCTATTTCCCTCATAAATTTTGTCATATTTGGTATGCTTTCAAGGTAAATATTTTGTTCAATATATAGAAAGAGAACTTTCTTTCTTTTGCTAATTGTCCTATGGATTGTCATGTTTCTCTTTATCCTTAAGCTATGATTTGTTCTATTATTTTTACTATAGATTCAACTGCAAGATAATAAGTTCAAACTTGAGGTGGCTCACATACAAGTGCTTCTTGATCACTGGGGTAATGCCCCTTGTGTTGTTACGAGAGTTCCTCCATCTCCTTCTTCATCTATGGGCTATTGTGCTCCTTGTGGGTGCCATCATGGATGTAGCCTCTATTCTTGAGGCAATTGGGACAATCAATCATTGGCTTCTCCCCTAGCTATGAAAAGGGATTGTAGTCAATAAAGCTAGGCATAGCTTATTCTTTAGCACTCTACCTCTTCACTGGCTATGAAAGGAAGTTCTGTGCAGCTAATGGGAGGTGATATTGAATTTTTTTATTCCAACAAATTCCTTCACCCGATTCTTTCTATTTCACCTATATTGCAAAGATGGTTGCCATTGCACCAAAAGATCGACTTGCTAATGCCTGATACAACCACTAGAGTTAATGAATCCACTGGAGGCTGTTAAACCATGTTGCAAACCCGAGCACTGCACTATACAACACAAGGAGACCAAGGGAACACACCATGCAACAACCTATTCATGCAAATGAAGAAGAAGGTAATAAACAAAAAAATACTAATGGGTCAAACCTCCTTGTGGACACTCTGGTCCCTATTAGTGTAAGAGGAAAACCAAATGAACATGATCCTCCTCCTCCCTCTATTGCTACTGCTATCGACACTTAGCAACTTTGTTTATATTTTTATGCTTCGAGTTGTTCCCCCATATATATTTCAAAAGTCTCACTATTTTCATTCATTCTTTTTTTAATATGTAGAACACTATTTTATATTTAAACTCATATTCATTAAAAAAAAAAATTGACACGATAAATCTTGTTTTATAAACTATCCTAATATTTACAAATTTTTATATTAATATTCATTTTGAATGGAAACAAGTTGATGGGTTATTCAATCTTTTCATCATGACTCCGTTGGATTTGTATTCCTAAGAATATCAACTCCACACTTTACGTTTAAGGAGATTCCTTACTCTCTTAGCGGGTTACTAAATTAGTGGTTTTCTTGCAGTTGTATCTCCATGCGAATATAGCACAAGGAAAATAAACGACGCTTATGAACGGAAAAAGTAAACAGTGAAAAAATCTTCTAATGGCTTTCTATTCCATTAATATATGCCTTTAGGCCGTCCTTCTGTTAAATGCATCAAATCAGCCAAATGACAGCACAACATGTATACATTCATTGAATGGAGACCCAGTACAAGATTGTTTCACTGTTTACTTTTTGAATACTGTTTATATGCATCATTTACATTCCTTCGTGCCTTACAACTGCAACAAAACCACTGGTTTAGAACATAGAGTAACCCAGCCAAAGCTCATTGTCCTTTGTTTCCTGATTTAGGAGAACGAATCATGTTATTAGCAAGTGCTTCTTTTGGGTCACTCCAATTATAATTAGCTCAGAGAGTTTTCAACTCCACCATCATGTAGAACGCTCTGCCATTAATTAAGGATGAGATGCACTGCATTTTAAATTGCTGTCACTCATTTTTTCTTCGACTTTTTCAATGGACAGCACTCAATTATTGAGGAAGAGATCTATTGCTGATATTATTGAACAGAGCTCATGTACTATTTGCTCAGGCTTGGGAACTGATAAACGTGTTTCACCTGCTCAGAATAAACAAGTAGGGATTCGTTTAGAGTCAGAGTTTCATCATCTTCATTGTTTGTGTTTTCCATTTAGATTTATATTACAAATTTCTTCTGAAAACTTATCTGAAATGGAAAATCTATTTTCGTCTCTCTCAGTTAAGATGCTTTAGCTTTTAACCCTTTCTAAGATGATCTGGTCTTTGAGTTTGATAGACGAGCTCTTTTTCTTTAGACTGGATCTTTCTCAATGTTTTAAGACTCATCGTTCATATATTTTTTAGGTTTATTGGCTGAGCTACTCCTTTTATGCCATAGATTTCATTATGATATGATTTTCTCTTGCAGTTTTCAGTGTTTTCATCAGTTGATGAAGCCTTCTCCAATCGAATGAAAACAGTGCTTGGACAAGAGCATCAAATTGAAAGAACAAGAACAGCCTCCCGCACAGAAGGTATTTTATGCCTTTACTCTCTCCTTGTCATGTTTACAGGTTATTCCTTCAATATCAATTATCATTTTTTTCAGGGATTTCTTTACTGCCGTTTAATAATTGTGATTAATGTCTTTCTATTGACTTCCTGTATATAAACAAACACAGAAAAATAATTTACACAATACTTATAATGTATTTAAATTTATGGTTCTACGGAGGGGCTTGCAAGGGGCTCATAGATTTATAATTCTTGTGCAGGAATATTTTTTATAGTGGGAAATATTATTTTATAAACTATCACATTAATATAAAAATAATTTATCGGTGGAGGAAATTTGAATACTGCCTCTTTAACCTCTAACCCAACTACTATAATTAAAAATATAATATTCTTTTATTATTAAAAATATATAGTTATTTTTAATTACATTTTTTCATCTTGTATACTGTTTTCAAAATAAAGGTTAAAATCTCTTTAATATGAAAGCACATAATAATTAAGTTCTGGGAAAAGATTCCACAAAAATTGCCATTGTAGCTCATGAAATACTGCACTCAATTAAATTACATAAAATGCCAACTATGATTCTCAAGTTGGATATGATGAAGGCTTATGATTGGGTAAACTGGAACTTCCTGTTGGCTGTCCTACGTAGACTGGGTTTTTCAGAAAAATGGGTTAAATGGATTTCCTCTTGCATCTCAACTACAAGTTTTTTAGTATTACTAAACAACTCTTCATGTGGTTTCTTCCCTTCAACCAGAGGCATTAGACAGGGGGATCCATTATCTCCATTTCTATTCATTCTAATGACTGAAGGCCTAAGCAGATTAATAAAAAGAGAAAACATTTTAGGAGCATGGAAAGGTATCCTAGTCCCAAATATGCAAGAAGCTCAAACTCATGAACTCTTTGCAGATGAACCTTTACTATATGAGCATGCCTCAATACCTGAAGCAAAGCTAATAAAAAATATAATTATAGATTTTACATCAGCCTTGGGTCAAAAAATTAACCCCTCTAAATAAAAATTCTTCCTATTAATTGTGCCAGATTTTATTCAAAATAGATTAATTAAATTTTGGGGGTATTAGGTGGGATCTTTTCCTTGCTCCTATCTTGGTGCACCATTTTTTCTTGGAAATAATCTTCATGTTTTCTGGGAGAGAATCTGCAAGTTGATATCGGATAGAATTTCCCTATGGAAATACAAGTGACTAACTTTTGCTAGGAAAATTCAAATGGTAAAATTTGTCTTGAATGCCATTCCCATTTACATGATGTTTGTTCTAGAGGACCCATGTCATACCCTAAACATTCTGAAATCCATCTTACGCTCCTTTTTGTGGAATGATAATGTTGGGGGTAAAGGAAAAATACCTCTTATTGCTTGGTATAAGGTCTGTTTGCCAAAAGATTTGGGTGGAACTGGAATAAGAAATCTCAAACTTCAATATTTTTCCCTAGGTGCAAAGCTTACTTGGAAACTATACAAAAATCCTCAGTCAAGATGGGGGAAACTAATGTTTTCAAAATATCTTCACCTACTCCAACGAGAATCTCTGTTTAGGGCTTCCTCATTACCTAAAGGCTCAACAATCTGGAACTTTATATCTTCATGCAGATTTTTCATCCTCCCTCACCTTTCATGGTTGATCCAGAATGGGAAAAAAGCTAAATTTTGGGAGGATAGGTGCAATGGTTATCCTGTTCTCTCTTCATTTATAGATTGGGGGAATTTAAAAGAGCTCTTAAATAATCCATGGGGTCCTCTAGTTGCGGACTATTTTAATATTGAATACATTGACTCCACTCCAAGAATTTCTTGGAAATTTGTTGATAACTTAAATATTCCCTCATCTATCAAAGAAGCTTATAAGAAGGAGATGGGGAAATGGTTCATTTTTTTTGCACCTAAGGATGATGTCCTAATTTGGACCAAATCAAATTTAGGAGATTACACAGTCAAAGATGGATACATTTCTCTTTTGGACTGACTGAATAAATCTGATCTTCCACAAACTCTCTTTTGGCATGAACCTTGTCTTCCCAAAGCTAGCGTGTTTGCTTGGATTGCTGTCAATGGTAGGGCTTTAACTACCAAGAGGTTAGACAAGCTAGGGCTTGTGACTTCCTTCCCATGTGTCTTTTGTGGTTATTTTTTGGAAATTGTGGATCATCTTTTTCTACATTGCCCTTTTGCAACTCATTGTTGGTACTGGATCTTTGCAAAATTAAGTTGGGTTTCTATGGTGTGCCCCACCTTATCTATTCAATTTCAATCTTGGCCCCTTTTGCATTATGTTTCCTTTTTCTACTACTTATGGTTAGTTACACCATCCTTACTATTATGGTGCATCTGGAATCAGAGAAACAACACAAATTTTAACTTCAAGAGATCTACTATTGAGGATGTGTTGATCAAATTGGAATCCTTCATTTCTGAAGTGGTTAGATCCTTTATTTTTAAGAACATTGAATCTTTAAAATCCTTCTCTAATTGGGATGGTGTCATAATTAAAAAGTGGCCTCTCATCAAAACTTTACCGTTCCATGGTTCTTTCACCAATAAAGTAGATAAGATTTTGGCACACAAACAAGCCAAATGGCTTCCTCCCTTAGTAAATTCTTTTAAACCAAACTATGATGGAGCATCAAGAGGTAAACCTTGTAAATCTGGGGCTGGTTTAGTTATAAGAGACTTAGGAGCTAAAATTGTTAATGCAACTTGCAAAATGTTGCCATGGGGAACAAATAACATCGCTAAACTTGAAGCCCTTAGTATGGGCTTGGATATTGCGAGGTCCCTAGAAATTAAATCTCTATCAATCGAGGGTGATTCCATGGTTGTTTTTCATGCTATTTCAAGGCATAAAACATATGTTTGGCAACTTCAATATCTATTAGACAAGGTGCTAAATCAATTAAAGTGGTTTAATACATTTTCAATATCCCATTGTTAGAGGGAAGGAAACACTTTGGCTGATTATTTAACAAATAGAGCTATTGATGAGGAATTATCATTTACAATCTTTAATGAGATTGATCTTCCTTTGAATTTATGAAGCAAACAAGATCTCGTTTACAAATTTGGATCTGGTTTTTATGTTTGGTATCAGTTGTTCAAGGTCTTCTCTTTGGCTGATCCTTTATTTGGCCTCATGAAGTGGTGCTTCACTTGGTTTCTCCATTCATATTTTGCGATCCACTGGTATATCTCATTATTCATTTTTTATGGTCATCTCCATTGCATTGGCTTCATGGTGATCTCTTTGGGCAGCTCTGTCCACCATAGGAATTATATGGTTATGCTTTGGTTTTGATTATGTTTCCCTTCTCTCCACTACAAGCACTATTGAATTATTGAATATGAATATTATTGTTTTGTGGCCTTCTTTTGTGGTCAAATGACTCGGGCTTAATTAGAATAATTGAATATGGAAATCATTAATTTGTGGCCTCTGGCTAAGTGAGACTTTGCAATCTACAGAGTTTGAATACTATAGTCTATGTCTGCTCGACAGTGGTTTGAAGGGATCGATCTGCCTTGGCACAACCATATGAATGATATACTTAGTGCTTTATATGGGTTGTGCTTTGATCCTTCTTGGCTACTTTGTGTTTACATTTTTGTCAGCACTTTGGTAGCTCTAGTTGTATAGTATTGAGTTTCAGTGGTATTATTTCAAAAGGTAATATCAGCCTAGTATTGAGTTTCGGTGGTATTAATTCAAAAGGAAATCTCAGTCCCTAGTTCGCTTGTTCATGGAAAACTTGGAGTAATCTTTGATCTTGGTGATGATGTTATTGTTCTTGATTTGATGTTTGTTTCAGATCTTCGCGAAGCATTAAATTTATACAACTTAGATCATGATTCTTTTCCTATTGTTGGTTTTATTAATATAAATGTTTTTCTTTCTAAAGGCTACTTTGGAGACCTTCTTATGATTATCAAGTCGGGAATTACGAGTGATAACTTTGTTGAAACCATTTCGGGGTGTAGTCTGCTTATGGACAAACTTCATCTTGAGGTCTTGTCCACTAGTGTTAATCTATCTTAGGCAATGCATTTTCTTCTTGAAGAAGCTTTCAGGACATTCATTAGAGATATTTCAACTCGGAAGAAAAAATTGAAACTATTTTTGGACCACCTTTTTCCACTGTCTTACTACAAAGCTGGATCTTGCTTGCCACTTGATGAGGAGAAATGGTCTGCTTTGGTTTTGATATCAAGCCAATGTATCTTGTTTCTGGGTTTTTTTCTTGTGGGAGGCTTCTTTGGGGGTTTAACTGATATTCTCATGTATGGGGTTTATTTCTTAGTCTGGTTGGGGTTATAGGATTAGTCTTTTTGTCTTCTTTTTGGAGCTACAACCGAAGGTTTTCTTCCCTTGTTCTTTCCTGCTAGTATGCTCCTTTTGAACCAGGGTTTGCAAACTTTCTTTAATCAATAAAATGTTCAGTGGCATAGCCACTTTTATTTAAAAAAGAAAAAGAAAAGTTGTTGCTTAAACAATTAAATTTTATCATAAATAACAAATATATTAATCACAATATATCAATTTTATCATAAACATTTGTATAAATTCATATTTGAAATGAGTTTAGAAAATATGTAGATGTCATATACTATTCAGCTCAAACAAAACTCATTCAATAGTTAACTGTAAATGGTTTGTTTATCAAGAGAGGATCTAGTAGTTGAGCATATTCAATAGTTGTAGTAATATTTGTTTATTGAATATCCAATATTTTTAATAGCATAGCATTAGACCATGTAACTTTAATGTTGTTGTGTTGATTAGGATTACACATAATTGAATTAAATGTTATTTTTAGATCTAAAAGTAATAAATCATGTCATGTCACATAAATATGTAAACAAAACATGTCTTAATACACAACTATTATAACTAAATGCACAAATATCTGTATGCCCTTTTTCAGATCTTCCTAGACACCTCAACAAAAAAACATGTTAATATGGCATCATATTTGACAATGTAAACCTAAACCCTTAATTACTATAGAAAATGAAGAATAATGAAAAATTGCAAATATTAAAGTGTTCAACTATTATGTCCTCTCCCTTTAAAAATATAAATAAACTCCATGTCTTTATTTTTTAATAGGGGGCTGTCATCACAATATTTGTCAACATCAGACAGCTGTAATCACAACATTTATTTCCATCAAACAAATGTCAGAAAGCAACTGCACCTGCTCGTGCTGTTTTTAGTTAAAAGATTGATTCTTTACAGATTCATTGATGTTAGTTCTTTCCATATCAGAAATTTCCCACGTCATGTGTTTCCGTGCAGTGGAGAACAACACAGAAAAGCAAGAACAAAAGAAAGTACGAAGTCAGGAAAAGAAAGCGCAAAATAGAAGCAACTGTGTAGAGCATTGTTTTCTTAGCTCTTCAGTTTCCTATGGAGGACCTGATAATATTGATGGCATTCCCAAAATACTAAAGGATGGTGAAAATGAGGTAAAATCTCAACCTCAATCTTTTTTGAAACTTGTGCTTTAAGCTACTTCCATTTTTTATTTAGAGACATTTTAACAGATTAAAGAGGGAGTAACGAAACTGGAAGAGGCCAGTAATCCATTTTACCATGAATACACAACAAGAGGGAACTGGTGGGAAGGTATGTTTAACGGTCCTCACATTCTTAAAATTTCAAGATATGCTATTCCCATTAGAAAATCAATTCACATCATTATTTTTATAAGAACAAAATGTATAAATGAATAGTTTGGACTTGGTTCTTGTATAGGCTCACTTCACTATTAAATTGATCGATACTCCAAATTCTTGTTACTTCAATAACATTTGAGGTACTTTCAACACTACACCAAAGCTTCTATCATTTATTGTTCCTGCCTAGTTGAATATTCTGACATCAACTAGTTGACATTAATCTCCTCGTTATAATGTTCTAAACTATTATACAGTTCGATAGACTGAAAATTTCTGTTGCTTTTCAGGTGGTGCAAACTAGGGTAAAGAATGAAAGAGTAACGGGATAGATTTCGACTGAAATATGATATCTACGTTATTTTTTGTTGTAAATATAGATATATGATCGAGGAGGGAACTCAATATGCACAAAATTTTATCTAAACTCGTGAATATTACAAATCTATATTAGAATTTCAAAGAAATGTAGTACGCAATGGTGTGTAAGTCTCAGTAAAATCCTGAATTTACCTGCAATGCGTGTAACATTGTCTTTAGTAATTTATATGTAGGATCGTTATTTTTAAGTGTTGTCACAAGTTACCTGAAGTCATTTGTGTTGGAAATAAGTTACACGCGAATCAATAATGGAGTGGTCACAAATGGTTCAGTAATTTTATGATAGAACATTTCAACAGTAAATGGAATGTCCTCCAGGTTAATGTCTTAGCTGTTCCATCAACATGGTATCTGTGTCAAGGTAGGGTAGGACCTTCAATCACCCACAGTGTGGTTTACAAGGGAGGTGTTGAAAATAAGACAAATCTAGACCAATGATAGACTGGCCACAAATAGGTCACTCGGTTAATAATAGACCACTCCAGCAACAAATGGACGGTCCTAGGTTCCCTCAGCAACTTGAATGACACTTACATATTGTAAATTTAATTCATATTAGAGCAACTCAAATATCCATTTCTTGTAAGAACATAATGTTCATCAAAGCCTATTTTAACAGATCACATAATCAATAGTCTCAACATACCTTAGGAAATTATCATTGTAGATGCAACTACATACAACATATATTTTAAAAATCAACATCTATGCAAATACCGAAATAATCTCATGAATTCAAGAACAATACAATGAGTAATTTGAAATATGCATTCACTACAAAAATGGGTATTCATGATTGTTATTCTCATGAAAATCACATGTTTATTGGAAGTAGTATTCAAACTTTTAATGGTTGTCAATATGTGTTTAATGAAATTATACAGATTCCAAATGTTATAGGATCATCTCATTTGGTGATCTGGGTTGAACTTTTTGTTATGGTAGGTTACATGGGTGAACCTATAGTTGAAGGCATGGAATAGGATTTGCAAACGGAAGCCAAAGAGGCGGCTAGAAGAGGTACAAAAGAGGTTAAGATCTTATCATAAAATCAGAAATTTCATAGAAGAGATATGTCTTATACCATCGAGGCTGCAAGTGGAACCACGAAGTCATTGTTTAGTTACCTAGTACATATGATTTTGGGAACTTAAAAACCCATGGCATAAAATGGGCTAAATGAAAGTGGATAATATGTGTATGGAGGTATGGATACGAATGAATTATTAGATAAGTTAAATATATTGGATTTTCTAAATTAAGGATGGGGATAAATGGTTAGTGATTAAGAATGTCTAATTATTAGGAATATAATACAGGGCGTGACACTCAAATTTCAATAAATTTATATCATTTTTTTATATGTCATGTATCATAGTGATTTTTTCAAAATAGGCACAAAACTAAATTGTAAATAACATGTTTTTGTATAGTTTTTACTTTTATATTTTACTCCCAATTTGAGGTGTACGTTAATCCGAGAATGATCATATATATAAATTAAAGTAGCAATCACAGAAAATTATGCAAAGTAAATTTTTAGACATGATATCATTATGGGGTCCATTGAAAGTAGTTGACCATACAAATATATGATCTTTTGTGCTTACTTTTTGTATATCACTATAAGAATAACATAAATTTGTTTTAAGAACATTTAGTTATTTGTAGATGTAAATGTATAAACTTTTGTAGTAGGAAATTGCATAGGTCTTATCCAGAGAATCTCTCTACTTGGCAAAAATAGCCTTTTTGAGAATAGTTTCAAATGTTGAAAAATATTTTGTATCTTAGTTAGAACCAAATTTCTTACATAGTAGCTTATTTCTTATTATGAATGCAAATGTATAAATTATACTGTATGCTAAGATACATCAATTGGTTTATCAATAAGAAGCTATTAACTAAAAATTTCACAAACAAGGATCACAAACATCTTATAAAAAATATTTTCACTTGTTAATGGAAACATTTGTTTGACATGTTTATCAATATTGCATCTAGGTTTTGAAATTTATAAATGAAACATTAAAATGTGATTACCTTAAATTTAATTTTCAAAACCTATGGTAAATTGGACCATCATTTCTATTATTTCATTAAGATGCAAATCAACAAGGTGCATAGATTGAATTTCAAGCTCCAAGGTGAGTTAGTAAGACCTAGATCTACATCTATTTGTGTCTTATAAATGCATTGAAAATGATTTGGAGTGATTTCCCTAATTAGACTATATGACCTAATATGTAAAATATAAAATACCAAAGATAAACAAGCATAAACAATGATTTACAAGTGGATGTGGAAAGTGCAGATTGATTTGTACATATCACCAAAAGCCAAATTTGAGTGTTGTAACAGAACTAGGTTGCCACTAGGCCAATGGGTCCTTGATAAGGAGTCCATAAACTATTTTTGTAGTCCTCTAGTGCCAGATACATGCTCTTTATTCTTGGTTGTAAATTTTTAGAATGTCATCAGTAAATTTTGTAATTGAGTTTTCATGGCTTGACAACTTTGATGAAAAAATGCAACAATTGACATTTTTCCTTCAATCTTACTTTGATCCTTTCCAAACATGTAACTTGCACATTCAAAGAGGGAGAAAATATTGTGCCATATAGTGCTTTTCCTCAATCAAACCCCGTGAAAGTGTTTCCACTTCCACAATAAAAAATGTCAATCATAGGAATGATAATTGAATGGAAGGAATGATGAATGAAACAACTGTGTAGAACATTATTTTCTTAGCTCTTATGTATCCTATGGAGGACTTGATGATATTGAAGGAATTCATAAAATACTAAAGGATGGTGAAAATGAGATACAATCTCAACCTTAATCAATTTTTAAAATTTCCTTTAAGCTACTTCTCTTGTTTATTTAGAGACATTTTAATAGATTAAAGATGGAGTAAGGAAACTAGAAGAGGCTAGTAATTCGTTTTACCATGAATATAGAACAAGAGGGAACTAGTGGAAATGTATGCTTAACAGTGCCCACATTCTTAAAAATAGTAAGATATGCCATTCCCATTAGAAAATCAGTATAATTCTCTCTATATATTAACTCACATCATTATCCTTACAAGAACAAAAGGTACAAATGAATACTTTTTACTTGGTTCTTGTATAGATTCCCTTTACTATTAAATCGATTGATAATCCAAATTTTTGTTTCTTAAATAACATTTGAGGTACTCTCAACACTACACCAAAGCTTCTATTATCTACATTTTTTCCTAGCTTAATATTCTAACATTGACTAGTTGGAATCAATCTCCACACAATAATGTTGTAAACTATTATATAGTTCATTAGACTAAAAAATTTTGTTGCTTTTCAAGTGGTGCAAACTAGGGTAAAGAATGGAAGAGTAATTGGATAGATTTGGACTAAAATATTATATCTATGTTTTGTTGTTGTAAATATAGATATAGGATCGAGGGAACTCGATATGCTCAAAATTTTATATGAACTCATCAGAATTACAAATCTATATTAGAATTTGAAAGAAATGTTGTACACAATGACAAGTCAATCTGGGTAAAAACATGAATCTCCTTGCAATGCATGAAACATTTTCTTGAGTAATTTATATGTACGAGCATTATTTTTAAGTGTTTTTACAAGTTTCATGAAGTCATTTGCATTGGAAATAAGTTACACTCAAATCAATAATGGAGTGGTCACGAATGGTTTAGCAGTTTCATGATAGAACAATTCAACAACAAATGGAATGTCCTAGTTGCTCCATCAAAAATGGTACCTGAGCCACGGTAGGTTGGAGCTCCAAGCACCTACAGTGTGGCTTATGAGGGAGGTGTTGAAAATAAGACAAACCTAGATGAATGATTGACTAGCCACAAATAGGTGACTAGGCTAATAATAGACCACTCTAGCAATAAATGGATGGTCCTAGGTTCATTTCCTACTTGATCCTTGAACAAATTGAACAACACTTACATATTATAAATTTAATTAATATTAGATCAACTCACATATCCATTTCTTGTAAGAACATAACATTCATCAAAGTCTATTTTAATACGTTACATAAGTAGTAGTCTCAACATACCTCATTATTTAAGAAATTATCAATGTAGATGCAACTACATACAACACATATTTTCAAAAATTGACATCTATGCAAATACTCAAATAATCTCATGAATTCAAGAACAATACAATGAGTAATTTGAAATATGCATGTACTACACAATGGGTATTCATGATTATTATTCTCATAAAAATGACATGTTCATTGGAAGTAGTATTCAAACTTGTAATAGTCAGCAACATGTGTTTGAAGAAATTATACATATTCCAAATGTTATAGGATCATCTCTTTTGCAGGTCTAGGTTGCGCTTTTTGTTATGGTAGGTTACATGGGTGAACCTATAGTTGAAGGCATGGAATAGGATTTGAAGACGGCTTTAGAAATAACAAGCCCAAGTGGGGGATAGAAGATGTACAAAAGAGGTTAAGACCTTACCACAAAATCATAAATTTCATAGAAGAGATATGCCTTATACCACCTAGGTTGCAAGCTAGA
Organism: Sequoia sempervirens; assembly: GCA_007258455.2. NCBI lineage: Eukaryota > Viridiplantae > Streptophyta > Pinopsida > Cupressales > Cupressaceae > Sequoia > Sequoia sempervirens. The sequence continues at coordinate 1,083,268,432 of VDFB02271358.1, read as the reverse complement.
CCACTAGGTCATTGTTGAGCTACCTTGTTAGTCCATGTGATTTTGAAAAATTAAAAACCCATGGCATAAAATGGGCTAAATGAAATTATATAACATGTGTATGGAGGTATGGACATGAATGAATAATTAGATAAATCTATTGGGATTTCTAAACTCATGGATGGGGATAAAGGGTTAGTGGTTAAGAATGTCTAATTTCCAAGAATATAACATAGGGCATGACACCCAAATTTCAATAATTTATACCTTTTTTAATAATATGTATCATAATTATTTCCTCAAAATAGGCACAAAACTAAAGTGTAAAGAACATGTTTTTGTATAGATTTTACCTTTACTTTTCACTCCCAATTTGAGGTGTATTTTAATCCTATAATGATCATTCATCTAAAAGAATGTAGCAATCATATAAAAAAATGCAAACCAAGTTCTTAGACATCAACGGATATCATTATGGGGTCCATAGAAAGTAGTTGACCATACAAAGATATGATCATTTGTGCATACTTTTGTATATCGCTATAAGAACAACATAATTTTTTCTTTAAGCACTTTTAATTATTTGTAGACGTAAATGTAAAAAAAAATCATAGCAAGATATTGCACCTAAGAATCTCTCTACTTGTCAGTATATTTTGTATCTTAATTACAACCAAATTTATTACATAGTAGCTTATTTCTAATCATGAATGCAAATGTCTAAATTACATCATATGTTAAGATACATAAATTGGTTTATCAGTAAAAAGCTATTAAATACATATTTTCAACAAATATTGATAAAAATATCTTACAAAAATTAATTTCACTTTTTGATGGAATTAATTGTTTGACATTTTTATCAATATTTCATCTACATTTTGAAATTTTTAAATGAAACATAAAAGAGTGATTACCTTAAATTTAATGTAAAACCTAGGGTAATTTGGATCATAATTTCTAATATTTCATTATGATACAAATTAACAAGGTGTATAGATTGAATTTCAAGCTCCAAGGTGAGTCAATTAGACCTGGATATGCATCTATTTGTGTTTTAAGAATGAATTGGAAATAATTTGGAAAGATTTCCCTAATTAGAATATATGATATAATATGTAAAATACAAAATTTCAAAGATAAATAGATGGAAGCAATGATTTGCAAGTGGATCTGGAAAGTCAAAATTGATGTGTACTTGTCACCAAAAGCTAAGTCTAAGTTTTGTAGAAGGACTAGGTCACCCCTAGACGAATGGGTCCTTGATGAGGAGTCCTAGAATTATTTTTGTAGTCCTATAGTACTTGACTTGGGCTCCTGATTCCTAGTTTTAAACTTGTCAGAATCTTGTCAGTAAATTATGTAATTAAGCTTTCGTAGCTTGACAACTTTGATTAAAAAAAATGCAACAATTGAAAATTTTCCTAAAATATTCTTTTGATCCTTTCCAAAGGTGCAACCTGCACATTCAAAGAGGGAGAAAATGTTGAGCCATAATGGGGTGTTCCTCATTCAAAACTCGTGTAAGTGTTTCCACTTCCACAATGGTAATGTCAATCATAGGAATGATAATTGAAAGGAAGGAATGATGAATGAACAAAACACTACAACTCACACCATTCAATGGCTTCCTTGAAAGACTAATGTCATGTACATATCACTTCAAGGGTTTGGATCTTGATTTTCTTGAATTCTTGAATGGTTGAAAGATTGAATTCTTTTGAGACCTACAACAAGAGTTAGCCTTCACAAAAAATGAACATGAACACACACATGAACTCACATGGAATTTGACATGATGTTAAATCTTGAATTTTTGTAATAAACTTTGATAATGCTACTCTTGAATTTATTTTGATAATAGAATTTTATCTTCAATGCTAGATCATGTTGCTTCTCTTTTGAAATGGTCAAATAACTAAGTATTTATAGGTTTTTATCTGAATTCGTAAAAATTATATTCCAAAAGACAACACTTCATATTTGAATCATGGATGTTAAAATTTGAGCAACAACATATTTACATTTGGGTCTTAGCTAAGAAGAGGGACGCATTCGCCCATGGGTGAATTGGTCCTAGCCCAAATTTCCCACACACTCAAAGTCAAGAGTAAATTAATGATTGGATTCATTTGTTCAATGCTTGTCATCCTTTAAAAAACTATAAAAAATAGGATTTGTAATGCATCATTTTGAAAATTAGAAGCTTAGATAAGTCCAATAAATTAGGGGGATAAAACATAATGTGAAATTTTAAAGCTATACAAATTTCTATGCTATATTTAGCTCCCACTTTAGTGAGAGTATGAACTTAATCTCAAACTCACATTAAAGTAGAGAAATATGTATTGAGAAGGGTTCAAATGTACAAATTTTGGAGAGATAGGATAACTAAGGATCAAAGGAGGTAGCCAAGCCCTAAGATCAAGATCCCATAGCAAACCAACATAAGCACAAAGGAATGTACACATGTATGGTATGCAACAAGGTAAGATACACAAACATGCAATGTCAAGTTAAATGTAAAGAAAAAAGTAAGGGTATCGGCTAACAAGCTATATTATGCTATGGGCCATACAAAAGTGGAAGACACACAAGCTCGCAAGGACTTCTTTTCAATAGGTGAGCTCCCAAAATAAGTAGCAGAATGAGAAACACACACTAGGTATACAATGTGTGCCCATAACCATACCAAGAGTTCTACTCCCTAATAACCTTGATAAAGGGATACAAAAATGAACAAAATTCTATGCTAATGCTACAGTAAGTTTAGCCCCTATGAACAAAGTGAAGACAAGAAAATTTCAAATGTCAATGCACCACTAAGTTCAACCTCTATGGTTAAAGTGAAGTAAAATAATTCCAATGTGTTGCAAAGACAAATGTCATTACACCAAAAGATCAACCTATTAATGCCTGATACGACTACCAGAGTTAATGAATCCCTAGGAGGTAGTTAAGCCATGTGACAAACCCAAGTGCTATGTTGCACAACACAAGGAAACCAAGGGCACACACCTTGTAGTAATCACCCCCAATGCAAGTGACGGGTTTGAACCCGTGACCTAGGTTATGATACCAATTTTTGCAAAGATGGTTGTTGTTGCACCAAAAGATCAACCTATTAATGCCCGATACAACTATCTAAGTTAATGAATCCCCATGAGGAGGTTAAGCTATGTCATGAATATAAGAACTACGATGCACAACCCAAGGGTGGACACTTTGAAAGACAATGTATGCCCCTACATTAAAGAAATTGGAAAAGACCATGTTGTGAGCAATTACTTTCAAGTAGGAAAATGATAAATGTCATGCAACAAAAGATTGCAAGAGCTTATTTGGAAATCCCTATGCCAATGATGTGTTTCCAAATAACCTACATCATGATAAGGAGTTTCCCCCAAAATTTTATATAGGGAGGTACTTTGATGGATCCACAAACACGCGGTTAGTATAAATCTTTGCTATAGTGATATAATAGAGCTCAAAACTGACATCATTCCCAAAATACTCGTGCAACAACAAACAGAAAGGAGGAATGACACATAGAGAGAGAAGAAAAATAAAATTTTGGGTCAACATGGAAGAGACCTAAATGTTTAAATTCCTTAAGTCATCCCCAAAACGAGAACACAAGACAAAAGAAAAAAAAGTTTACGACATATAGAAGAATGAAGATATAATTAAAAGAATTTTAGGAAGGTTTGGTTCCTTTGAATCCTTGTGCCAATAGAGAAACAAGGGTTATCCAAAAACTAACAAATATAAAGACATGCCAAGCGATATAATATGGGAGATCACATTACATACAATAAAACACAAAGAATGTAGAAATGAAACACACAAAAGTACTTCACATACGAGGCGACCTAAAGTAGGTCATCAACAGCCCAATCTCGCTCATTAGATAAGGAAGGTGAACAACTAGCCAAGGGGACTACAACAAGTGTTGTACTAGGAGTTGTGCTATATAAAAATAGCCCCTTGTCATTTTCATGGTCTTTTAGGCCTTTTTCCTCTCAATGTTTTGTCTATTTTTCCTTGATTTATTGATGTAATGTGGCTTGAACATTCACATTAGGTCTTTAAAATGCAAATAATGACACCTTGTGAAGGTGAACATTGTGAAGTGTTGTAAAACATTTCTACACTTTTCTAGACTCTATTCATTACAATTCACATAAAAATCACATTGTTATTCATCATCAAGTCCTATTTTGAAGTGTTGTAAAGTCTTGTAATAAGATTTCACACTTTTCTAGGCATAACTTCACTATTTACACCTTTTTTATGCTTTATTTTACCCCTTTATGCCCTTATAAGGCTTAATTAAGTGTATTTTTGCATGTAAACCTGACAAACAAAATTAAATGTAACTTAATTCCCAACACCCACTTTCAAATCCAAGGTGGGATCCATTCGCCATGGGTGGTGAATGAGTCCCTCTTGGCTCCAATTTCAAAATATTTCAAAATTTCTTTCACATTTTTATTCAAAATTACTTGATGTCGGCCTATGATGAGGTATCATTGGGTTACTAAGGAACAAGTGTGTATAAATAAGTGTTTTTCATGTCATTTTAACCCCCAACCATCAATTTCACTTATTCAAGCATTCAATTAGCATTTGAGCACTTTGCATCATAAAATAAAGCATCAATCAAGCATTCAAAGGCAGCCATTGCCATATCTTCAAAATTTCATCAGCAAGGGTTTGGTAAGTTGATAGCATTTGCATGTTATTAGTTTATCTTTCTCTTTCATTTTATCTTTTTATTAAGTTTTTGATTACCAAAGTGGGATTTGACCATGGCAAATCCCTTTGCCCTAACCCTTAACCATTTTTACCCTTTGTGCATGTGTTGTGTATGCAAATTTATCAAGCATTTAGGTGTTGAAAAGTGGAGAAGTCCAAAAAGTGTCTCAAGTCAACTACTTCATATTTCAAGCTTGGAGAAGGCTTTTTGTTTGTTTTCTATAGGATTAACTTTGTCAACCTGACAAGCAATCAACCTCAGATCTGGTGCTATAGAATTGCCTCCTGATTTATCAGAATTTTGGGAGAGGACTAATTCACCATTAGGGGCGAATGAGTCCCACCTTAAGGATGGAACTCTAAGTTTTGTCAGACTCTGGATCCTGACACTCATAAACTAGTTTCTGACAGTTTTCATCAGAAGCAGAACTAATTCGCCATCAATGGTGAATGAGTCCCACTGGTGATATTTTTTGATTCCATAGAGCATTTATAATATTCTAGATTTTTCATCAGACTTCTAGGTGCACTCTAATTCAACCCTGTTCTTTTGTTTTGCATTCATTCATTCATAGTTCATTGTTTGCATATTACATTGTGTTTTCAAACATTGCATTTTTTTAAGGTTTTGCATTCATAATTGCTCAATTTCATAGTTTAGTTGCTTTCATATCATTCCATTTAGTCCTAGTTACATCACACATAACATAATTTGAGTGAACTAGCTAGATTCTTTGGCCCTTTCTTTCTCCTTTTACGTGAAAAACCCTAGTAGTGGTCGAAAGACTTAGAGAGCCAAAAATCTACAGTTCATTTTGGTGAACCTGCATTTTGAATATATTAGCTTTATAATTTCAATTGTATCTCGCATCCTAGACTTCATTTACATCAACATTCAATTAGGATTTTTTTTTTTTTGCATTCTAGGGTTTCTTAACTTGCATTAGTGAAAGTGATGGAGGAGCATCCTTGGTTCTTGGCAATCTTGCATCAACCAAAAATATTTTCTTTAAGTTTTGTTCTTTTTTTGTTCTTTCTCAGTTTATGTTGGTAGAATTCATCATATTTTCTCACCAGACCTTTTGGATCTTTGTTTACATTGTGGACATGTTCATTTACCTTATTCCAATATTTGAGCATGATTGGATATTTTCAAGCAAGTTATCACTTCTGAATTTAGTGACAATTTCTTCAACCAGCACCAGAATAATTTTCAAACCTTTCAACTAGTTCGATCACTTGTGGATCTTTCCTGTGAATTGCGAATCTTAACGATGTGATTCAAATTTTTCCATGTAGTGTCTTCGACCTTCATTATAGGTCCACACTTCATCCTCTGCACTTGTTGAAGAGTAATTAAAATTTGATGTTGACCTATTGATGCACACGTTACATTTTATTTCTTTAGAGATTTTAATGATCTTCAATGGCCGATGTGGAAGATTCTCGACCTATATATATGATATAAAGCTTCTAATAGATCATTAGAATAGGAAAAATTCAATTAGGTAGAATAAAATAGATCTGATATGTAATATTTTTGCTCATTTCGAGGAGCATATTGGAATGTTGTATTTTTTAGCATGTTTTATCAGGCCTAGATGTCATCAGCCGAATGTAATTGAAATTTCTATTAATGAGAATATTTGAATCTGCATTTCCCTCCATATTTTGTGTTTCTTTTGTTGTGTTACTCTTGCTACACAGTCTGAATTGTTCTCCTTTGAGGAACCTCCTACCATGACTGCGACATAAAGACTCATCTAGATTTCATTTTTTCATTTCATATCATTGAAAATTTTGAAAAAATGCATCTGCATCCTTCATTGGCATCTGAAAAGCATTTAAATCACCTTAAAGTTTTTGGAAAACATAAAAAAATCTCATACTGGGACTCATTTTCCACCCTCGGTGAGTTAGTCAACATACACATTTCAGATTGCATTTTTAGACATTTTCTGGCATCTCTATTCTCTGTTATTATTTCTCTATTTCAGTTAGTAGAATTCATGTTATTTGCATTTTTCACTCCTAGATTACATTCACCCCATCCTTTGTGGTACTTGCATGAGTGATTGGTGCCCCATTGATAATAATTTAGTGAGATGAAGTTCTAGACTCATGGCTTCTCATGATAGCACTTTCCTTGTGGACCTTGGGATCTCAAGAGCTCCTACTCCTAGTATGGGCAATGGTGCATTAGGCATTGATCATACCACTTTTATGCCTTCATACTTCCATCCAATGAATATTGACACATAAAAAAACTCCCTTCCTCAAGACAAGGCCATTAGTATTCATGAAGATTTTGCACATGTTTACAACAAGACTTGTCTCTTGAAATACTTTCTTCCACTCCTATACCTATGATAGAAAAACTTCATTGTTTGATTGAAAGTGATGATGTCTTACAAGTCATGAAAAGAATTGCTGAAATATACAATAAACATGCTCCTAATACTTCCCAATCAGAAAACATAGTGGCAAGCCAAGGAGAACCTCACATCCCTCCCCCTTCAACCATAACATCCATACCAATCTATACCACTCATCAAGTTACAAGAACTATGCAATAGGTTTGTCATGTGGCTCCTTCTTTCACAATTCCAACTAGCATTCCAAGTTATTTTGTGGCATCCCATATTCCCTCTTCCATATTCACACCTCTTAGTGTCCCTTTCACCTCTCCTAACATTACATACACCCCATCTCCATTTTTCCTTCCACCTCATACTTCTTACACCGATCCCATCATTACACAACTCTTTAACACCGTTTCATCCATGCAACAACAACTCTCCACCATTAGCCAAAGCCAAAATCCTCCACCAACATATCATGTCTGTAGTATTCCATTATCCCTTGAAATCTTATGCACATAGATACCACAAGGAATTGAAATGCCCCAGTTTGAGAAATACAGGGGTAAAGGAGACCCTACCAACCATGTCAATGCATATACAACCTTGTGTAGTGACTTTGTCCTCGATGATAAGCTGTTAGCCAAAAAATTTCCTAGGACCTTGAAAGAAACTGCATTAGAGTGGTTTTCAAACCTACCTAATGAACTTGTAGATTCCTTTATCAGTCATTTCAAAGTTCACGTGACCCCTAAGAAAACAATGGCATATTTAATGTTTTGTAAACAAAATATTGATGGAAAAGTCACTGACTTCATTTCTCGTTACCAGTTATTGCATGCTCAAATTGATGTCAAAATTCTTGATTCACATTTGCAGAAGATGTTTATCAAAAAATTGCACACTCACCTTCAAGACAAGTTAACACTGATGAAATTCCCCTCATTCATGCATTTATGCACGACCCTTTGTGATTATCACAACTTGGTTTCTAGTCATGATTCAAAGTCACTTTTAATCGAGCTGAGAAATCTAAGCAAAATAATCACAACAATACATCAAACTTTAAAAAACTAAACTGAGGCTTCTTACAATTCAATCTGCCTTCTCCGCAACCAACCCAACATATTCCAAGACTTTTGGTCACTCTTAAAACAGTCGTGCCCTATACGTATGGGGACCAGAAGAGACAATTTACTCCCCTACCTCATACCCTTCACAATACCATGAACCAATTGCTCCAACAATAAATTCTCACGTTGCCTACCATTAAACTACTTGATACCACCAAGCCTTTTTCACCTAACTTCAAAAAAAATTATTATTTCCATTTTCATCACCAAAATAGCCATGACACCGGACAATGTAAGTGTCTAAAACACTTTATTTCAAGACCTCATTGATTTGGGTCATTTGTCCATTGTAGGTGTAAATGATAAAGGTAATAATTTTGTTGCACCCCCTAACCAAAATTTACAAATCTTTACCAACTCTATGCCTAAACACAATATTTCATTTGTCAAGGCTAGCAAACCTTCAAACCCTCAAATCATGAACATTAATACAAATAATGAACAACCTGATATAACTCCAAATGCTACCCAAGTTAATCCTATGGATGAATTTGTGGGTATGATAGATGTTATTCCTCGTAAGGGCCCAACTAAAAAAAATATTGATATGACTTTTTCTTCTAAAGATATATTGAAAAAGCTTCCTAATGGTCCTCTTTATGTATAGCCGACCAATAATATGATAAGCCCACTAATGGGATATTAATAGATTTTTTCTGTGGTGAGAATGTGATCACAAAAGAATTTTTAGACTACATGAGTTATATCAAGATGCTTACAATAAACCAATTGCATGGATTAAAACACATACTAGTTTTGTGTGCCCTATGATCAAATTTATTGTACTAATGTTCCAAGTGGGACCTAAAACTTTGGAGGTAACTGTAGACATCCAAATTTGGACACTTAATTTATCCAAATTTATCACTTTTCGTCTAAACATCCTCTTATCCGAGTTAATTAAGTAATATTACTATTATTTAATTAATATCTTTAATTCTGCTAAATCCCTAAGGTATTTAATTAATAATTAAATACCTTACCCTCCTTAATCCTCTTTTTATCAAATAAATTAAATAAATATTACATTTATTTAATTCCTCGCATGTCATTTTCATCTAATCCTAATCCATTTCCTAATCTCTTCATTAAGGATGTGCACATGCCTAATCCTTGATTAGGATGTGTCACATCCTCCAACTTTTGCAAGTTGGCTTTTAATCCTAATTAACCCCTAATTATCTTCTAATTACTGATTAATTAAGCCTAATCATTCTCCAAGGAATTTTTAATTCCTTTTTATTCTTCCTAGATTCCCTTTTTTATATGTGAATTTTTAATTCACATTCCATCCTTCCAAGGCTTCTAGAACCTTGGACTTGTCACAATCTCCACATGTGACCAACCTTGGACTTGTCACAATCTCCACATGTGACCAAGTCCCACCTTTTTGGAGCCCATCTTTTATCCTTTAGACTTTCCTAAGAATGTGAATTTTTAATTCACTTATTTCCCCAACCACCTTTCCTTTTCCCATGTAGATTTTTGAGGAATTCCAAAATTCCTCAAATGTCCCTTTCACTCCCACTTGTGGACAAGAAATCCCTTTTTGTGGAAATCTCCTCACTCCCCAAGGTGCATGTCCTTTTTCCACCTCATGTACCTTCTTGACACCTCACTTACACCTCATATCCTTTTGTCCACTTCACACTCCACATGTCAAGATGTGAGGGCTTGTGGGTTCTCAACCCACCATAGCCCTTCATCTTGGCCTTGTTGGAGAAATCTTGACTGTTGAATTCTCTAGAGAATTCAAATTCTCCTATAAATACCCCCTCCTCAAGGGCATTTTTAGAGGACTTTTGATTTGAGCAACCTTATGCTGCTAATTTTCCTTCACAAACACTTTCATTTGGAGCAACTTTATGCTACCAATTTGCTTTCTCAATCATTTTACCATCATCTAGCTATCCATTCTAATCATCTTGCACATCCAATCTTGCATTTAGTCATTCAAGGAATCATCTAAGGAGCACACAATCCATTCCAATCAAAGGCCAATCAAAGAGGTATCAACACCAAGGGAGGTAAAATTGCTTGTGTTTCATTTTATTTACATTCCTTTTCGTTGTACCACTCTTTTGGCTAATCTTGAGGTGTATTTGGTATTCTATCACTTGCATTTTAAGTTATTTTGCACATTTAGAGCAGTAGAAATATCAAGGTATACATTTCTGGCACGCCCGGTGGGACCCACAAATGGGTTCTTATATTTAACCCTTTTTTTAGGTAAGAATTGTGTAGGAAAAGGTCGCAGAAAGGTGGAAGCGCCCCTATTTCTGCTGCAGAAAGGCAGAAGCGCCCCTGTTTCTACTGCAGAAAGGTAGAAGCGCCCTCTGCCTTGTCGCAGAAAGGCAGAAGCGCCCTCTGCCTTGCTGCAGAAAGGCGGAAGCGCCCTCTAGTCTTTTCTAGAAAGGCGGAAGCGCCCCACATCTCAAAGCTTTACTTTCCTCTAACGAGTTAGCTGTGATTAGGGATAAATTTAAAAAGATTTTCTAACACGTTTCTTGTAGTGGGAGGGGCACAACTTTCCTGTTTTCTTAAAAATCTAACAAAGTTTGTTGCAGAAAGGCGGCAGCGCCCCACCTTTTACGCAGCGCCCCACCTTGTATGCAGCGCCCCACTTCTTACGCAGCGCCCCACCTTGCACGCAGTGCCCCACCTTGTACGCAGCACCCCGCTTCTTACGCAGCGCCCCACCTTGTATGCAACGCCCCACCTTTTGCGCAGTGCCCTCCGCCTTACCGTAGAAAGGTGGCAGCACCCTCTGCCTTACCGCAGAAAGGCGGAAGCGCCCCGATTTTTGTTGCAGAAGGGCGGAAGCGCCCCAAAACAGCACAGTTTGGAAGGTAAAACAGTCAATTTTGCTTCGTTTTTGCTCCCGTTTTTTGCTGTTTTCAAGTAGTAACCCTATAACATTGTTTTGGAAAGGATATTGGTGTTTTTTGCTAACATTTTGCAACATATTATGGCATAATTTGACCAAGGACGAAGAAGAAGATTAGCTAACATTTGCTTGCAGGGCCATTTATTCGATCAAATTTTTGAAATATATATATATATATATATATATATATATATATCTTTGTTATTTTTGAACATAGTCTAATAAGGGGGATTGAACTTTGATGTTTGCTGCGATTGCTTGTTTTTGTGTTACCCAAGGGGGCATTAACTTGTTTTTGCTTTCCCCTTGCACTTCTTGTGAGCCTAGGGAGTAGTTGGAGACGGTTAGTGTCTTCTTCCTAGTGGGACCTGCTTGGGGATTTCATCACCCCAAGGGACGATTCCAACCACATGTACCGGTGGGGTATATAAAGGGGGGAGAATGAAAGTTGTACCCCAATCCAGTCACGTCGTAATTGGCGAAGCGTCGAAGCTAGGGTGATACCTAGATAGACATGAAGAGTTGGTCCGAGCCTTTTAGTATCTCACTGGGGTTCCCGACTCACGCTTGTGACGGACTGGTGTTCACGGTTGTGCCTCACGTACCGAGAGTATATCGAGGACTCCCTAGAAGCCTTGTGCATCCTAGATTAAGACTTTTCCTTGCCATACCCTTAATATTAATCATAGGATTGTGCTTGCTTGAAGTGTTTTCTGTGAAAAACCTGTGAAATCTTTGACACTTCGGTCTTACTTTATCATTTTGTGTCCTTGCCATAGCCTTTACCATCAAAATCAAGTTCTGTCCCACTGCAGAAAGGTGGAAGCACCCCTGTTTCTGCTGTAGAAGGGCAGAAGTGCCCCTGTTTCTGCTGCAGAAGGGTGGAAGTGCCCCTGTTTCTACTGTAGAAGGGCGGAAGCACCCCTATTTCTACTGCAGAAGGGCGGAAGCGCCCCTGATTCTGCTAGAAAAAGGTGGAAGTGCCTCTGATTCACTGCAGAATGCTGTCTATGCCCCTGATTTTGTTGTCAATGCCCTGAAAGTACCACATTTGGATTCATTTAGCCTCTAAATCACCACTTAATCGTTCCCAACCATTATCCCATCATCCTAAGTCTCTATTTTGTCATTCTAAGCCTCCCAAAACCTCCATTTTATCCATTTAAACCTCCATTCTATCGCTCCAAATCTTCGTTAACCATTAAAAATCCCCATTCATTTCCCACAATCATCTTTAATCGACCCTTTCATTCTAATTTTCTGTTTAAAAGTCCATACCCTCACCTAACAAACATCACAACTTTACCATTCACATCGCCAAACACCACCCATAACAAAACTGTCCTAACCTTGTATTACAAAGTGGTTACCTAAATTGACCATAGTGCTTGAACTTGATTATTAGTCTTTAACTTTGACCCCAATCAATTTGCTTCCATCTTGAGGTCAATTCGGTGTTGTAAGTTATCATCCTTGGCCCAATCAATTCATTCCTATCTTAAGGTGGATTCGGTACCATAATCATCCTCTTAATCAATCAAAGCTCTAGGTCACTAAGGGAAACTTCCTTTGATCAAGCTTAAGGTCTCTCTTCCACACCTTTCATCTTCCAATCACACCCATCCAACAGTCCAAATCTATCAAAACCAATCATTCATCAAATTTTCCAATCAACCAAATAATCCAAATCCAATCCAATCTTGCCAAATTCAAATCCGATCCCATCAAAATCAAAATCAATCCCATCACATCACCCAGTCATCCTAATCTGAGCTTGACCAAAATCCCGATTTGAGCTTTCATCCATCTCCATCCAAAATATTTGATCCATCCTCTTTATCCTGTCATCATCATGAATCCTCATCCTCCATCAATAGTGGTCAAGGGAAACCCTAATTATGTCGACACTGATAACGAAAGTCTTGTTGATCAAGAGGTATATGACATAGTTCCCCTTGATGCTATCGCCACTAGTAAGCTTTCACCACCCACTCTCCACAATCCAATCACCCCTTCCAGTTATCCTGCTATGTCTTCATCCATGCCCAATCATGCTCCTTATGCTACCTTTGACAAGGGATATCCGGTACCTTCCCCTTCCCCATCTACATCCTCCTCTTATTCAACATCCACATCCTCTTATCCTCATCTTCCATCACAATATTCCTATTACAATTCCCCATACATGACCCCCTATCCTAATCATCTTTCCCAATCTTCCCATACTAATCCTACACCCGCATATCCTAGTCATAATCCACCATCCCAATACCTTTATTATAATCCATCCCCCACATCCTCTTGTCCCACTACACCACCTACATCCTCTTGCCCTAACCTACAATCCATGTCCCCCTATCTTAATTCACCACTCCAATATCCTTACCTTAACCCTCCACCCAATCCTAACCCCCCATCTATTCATAGTCCTACATTCGATCCCATTCATCCATCTACTCCTAGTCCTCCATACAATCCTAATCCCCCATCTACTCATAGTTCTACAATCGATCCCATTCCTCCATGTAACCCTAGTCAACCAATCCATAATTCCTCATCCATTTCTACCACCCTAGCCAAGCCAACCATATGCAAGTCTCTCATTTCATAAGTTCTCCAAGGACTCATTACAAAGAAGCTATCCCCAACTCCACATCTTGAAGTCATGGAACCATGCCATCTAGATCCATCATCCACGGTCACTAGTGATGAGACCTTTCTCCAAACCACACCTGTTATTGATGTTACCACCCCTAGTATTGCTCAAACCATTGAAACCATTAAACCCACTAAATCCATTGAACCCCAACCCCCTACTCCAAGAACCACCGAATCCATCGAAGACACCCAATTCCAATCCACTCCCTCTACTCCTAGATCCACCCAAATCCAATCCGCTCCTCCCACTCCTAGTAGCACCAAAACCCATCCCAATGAACCTCATGGATCTTCTGCCCCTCCATCTTCCCCACTTGAAGAGTCCCAACAAGACTCCGTTACCATGCCTCCCACACATGATGAGTCATGCCAAGAGTCTAATCCAAAGCATGCCAACATATCCCCTTCTCCAGATCAAGATCCTACCACCCCATCTAGTCCACCTCAAGATCACAGTCCCCCATCCATTCCATCCCATGATCCCCTTGTCATTCAAGCTTCCACCACTCCATCTCCATCTCCATCTCCATCGCATGAGCCTACTACCACAAATCCCAATCCTATCATGACCCCTACTCCCTCTCCTAATGTTGTTATCCCATCATCTCCTTCTCATGATCCCCCATCATCGCCTAAAAATGCTATCCCCACACCGCTTGCATATCCCCTTGGTCCTCTCACATTCCTCCATGGTGGTCTCCTCGCAGAAGAAAAACAAAGCATATACACCAACCCTCCTCTTCCACCTAATAATGAACTCGCATCATTCTTCTAGAATAACAAAAATTATGTCCTAGATCGAATACTCAAGAAAATGAACTATCAAGGACAAGGTTTAGGTCTTCACGAGCAAGGTATTATAGAGTCCATCCAAGCTAAAGAACATTTGCATCTACAAGGTCTTAGATGTATTACTCACGACTCGCAATCCAAAAATGTTGGTACAACATCTAGACGTCCTCAACGAGCCTTTTCCAAAAGAAATATCGGCTCTTCCCATTGCCCCACCAGATCATATGTGGCCATCCCTCCTCCTCTATTGTATCGCCTCAAAACAATCGTCCATCTTCCTCCTTCATCTGCTCCATCCATTTTGGGTCCTTACATCCCTCCATCTACCATGCCCTTGTTTCCTCTAGGTCCTACGTCTATTTTGGGCCCTTATATCCCAAAATCACCTCCTCCATCTCGTCGTATCCATCCTTTCATCCATTCATCACCTATCCATCTCATCCATCATAAACATCCTAGTCAGGATCAACAAAGGCACTTACCTAAACATCCTCCATCTACACATAATCCCCATACTCCTACCTCCATCACTCCACATCATCCATCTCCTCACACCCATCCCATTGCTACTAAAAGAACTTTGGTTGTTAAAGAAAAAATGCATAAATCTAATCATCCACATGAATTTAAAGCTTCCCATGTCCCTTCTAAAAGACATGTTAAAGTAAAGCAAAACCAAATCCAAAATCCAAATCAAATCTATAGACTGCAAAGGCCCACCAAAGCAAAGATCAAAACCATGTGGATCCCAAAGAAAAAAGATGCAATGCCATCACATGAAAAATCAGTAAGAACATCCAAAGTCGCTAATCCAAAAGCTCATCATACACCCCTTTCATCTCCTAAATCTGTTTTGGGTCCCTATGTCCCGAAATTCACTATTCCATCTCCTCCATTATCCCCACATTCTCCATCCATTAGTCCCCTTGTCTTTTCACATCCGTCACCACATGTGCCAATGTTGGTCCTGAACTCATCTCCCCATCACGTATCCACCCCATCATTCTATCCATACCATTTCCAACATCCCACCCATTATCCCTCATATCTTCCCCATCAAATCCCTCTAATTCATCCTCTTGCATAATCCATTTCTCCTAATAGGGTTGTACCAACATCCAACAGTCACTTCAAACATGGGCTCTTAACACCTTGATCCTTATCACATGTCTTCTAAATCTTCTTATCCACTTCCTTATCCTTACCCATATTTTTCTGCATGACATCCAAAAAGTCAAATATCCAAAAAAAATAAAAAAAAAATAGTAAAGAGAAATAATTCATCCACTAGTGAAAACTTGGCAAACAAGCACCTTGGATATGTACCATGATGAAAACCTGGCAAATAGGCGTCATGCGTAAATCCCCATCTGCACTTGGGGGCAACTTCCTGATATGCATTCCCTCCATCCGCTATGCTTCCAAGCTATGCACCCATCTTCCTGTTATCCATCCTCTTCATAAATCACCCCATCCCACCTAGCTTCTGCATCCTACCATCATATCCCATTCATCTCCCATCCCTCCATCCTTGTGATCTTGATCAAAATAGGGACACCTATCTCTGCATGCTTTGGACACCTATTGGTATACATTCACTTCATCTATCCTCCATCATATTCCTTAGTCGCCCATCCTATTCTCATCTAGTTATCTCCTTTATCTTCCCATCCACTTGTCTTTTGTCCCTCATGCCTCCTCATATATGACATATCTAGAGTGGGGGCATTTGCTTCCTTTGTGACATAGTCCTTGGAGAACATCCCTTCATCTCCCTATCCATCTATCACAACATCCCTTCATCTCCCTATCCATCTATCATAGCATCCCTTCCATCTCCCCATCTATATCTTCGTATCCATCTATCCTAGCATCCCTTTCATCTCCCAATCCTTCTGTCCCTATCCATCTATCACAACATCCCTTCATCTCCCTATCCATCTATCATAGCATCCCTTCCATCTCCCCATCTATATCTTCGTATCCATTTATCCTAGCATCCCTTTCATCTCCCAATCCTTCTATCCTTATCCATCTATCACAACGTCCCTTCCATCTCCCAATCCTTCTGTCCCTATCCATCTATCACAACATCCCTTCATCTCCCTATCCATTTATCATAGCATCCCTTCCATCTCGCTATCTATATCTTCGTATCCATCTATCCTAGCATCCCTTTCATCTCCCAATCCTTCTGTCCCTATCCATCTATCACAGCGTCCCTTCCATCTCGCCATCCTTCTCTTCGTATCCAGCTATCCTAGCATCCCTTTTATCTCCCAATCCTTATATTCCCACCCATCCAAACAATCCCTCCCCTCCCCCATCCCTATATCTCTATCCATTCTTTCATCATTATCCTCATCCCATATCACAATCCCTTGTCATTGGTATTTGGCCATAGGCCTCCCGCCCATGCAACCCAATGCCATTTATCTCATCATCATTACCCCTGCTTCTCTTGCACATCTTTCCAATCTCCTATCACTTTTCATCACTCATCTATCTATCATATCATCATTCCAAGCCATTTTAATAATAACTATCCCATCTCCTCATCCTTCTTCTGAATCGCCCCATCCCTCCATCATTCGTCCTTTCTCATCCTCCTTATTTCCTCTATTTTTTTTCCTCTGGCTCCCCACGCCGCTGGCGGCACTGCCCCACCGCAGAGGGGTTGAACTGCCCCACCGCTGGGCGGAACCGCCCCCCCTACAGAGGGGTGGAACCGCCCTGCCACTGGGCGGAATTGCCCCCCCGCAGAGGGGCAGAACTGCCCCGCAGAGGGGCGGAACCACCTAGAGGTGGAACCCGCCCGTGAACCGCTGGCGGAACCGCCCCGCCGAACTGCGGGCGGAACCTCGCCTGCCGCCGCCGAGCGGAACTGCCCCACCCGCTGCTAGGCGGAACCGCCCTGCCGGTGGGCAGAACCGCCCCACCGCTGGGACGAACCGCCCCACCGCAGAGGGGCGGAACCGCCCCGCCGCTGGGCGGAACCACCCCACCGCAGAGGGGCAAAATCGCCCCGCCGCAGGGTGGAACCGCCCCCAGTCGGGGCGGCTATGCCCCTACCCCGCCAACCATTGCCCCCCTCAAAACACACATTTTTATTGTCTTTTTCAAGAAACTGATCATGACCCATTTCCTTATTTTTCCTCCGCGAACAAAACCCATGTCCTGAAATTTTCAAAATTGATTTTTGATATTTACACCCACACTTCCGGAGGCCATAACTTTTTACTCGGGTGTCCGTTTGAGCTGAAATTTGACGAGGAGTTGCGTTACGCGATAACGAGTGGATTTCCAACTAGTTTCTTTGAAAGTTGTTGGAACCCGTTTTGACCCATTTTCGGGGCCTCAAAGTTTCATCTTGACCCTCAAAATCCCAATTTAGTGTTTTTTTCTAGCATTTTGACAAATTATTTTCGCTCATAACTCGAAATGCATATCTCGAATTTGGGATGTTAGTTGGAAATTCCTCCTATCTCAATATTGGGTATTTCTTGGCAAAAATCTGGACTCTCGCAAGTATATCTGTGAAGTTTCCTAAAATGGAAAAATTTAACAATTTTTGAAAATTGCCAAATTTGGAAAAATCTGCTTGTCAACACCTTACATCCCTTAAGCCCCAGAACTCGGTGTAGAATCAATCCAATCATATCCTTCAATCATTCTAGTCTTCGATCCAATCCTCATCTGAGCTTTAATCTTATCCCAATCTGAGCTTATTCAAACCCCTAATCTGGACTTTCATCCATCTACAGTCAATGTCTTTGGATACTGAACAAAGTCTTAAGATCCCTCCCTCCATCTTCTTCAATTTTGTCCTATTCATCCATTCTAATAAATTCATTCACTCATTCCATGTAACCATTCATCTACTTCAAACCTTCATCTATTATCTCAACACTTCATCGAACCTCCTATCATCTCAAACATTCATCAAACCTCCTTCTATCATTTCAAACTCTCATTCCATACTCTTGATCCATCGTTTACTCATTCTACCTGTTCCCACCCTTCACCTTCTAGTTCCAAGAATCAGTCATCTATCCATCTGGTCATCTTTTCCTCATCCAAATCCTTATCCCTCTATCCAATCCACCCAAACAATCCTTTTTCATCCCCCATCCTCTCCCCTCATCTCATCTCATAATCCCTTGTCATTGGTATCTAGCTATAGGCTTTTCCCTTTTCCCCATGCAATCCAATGTCATCTATCTTATCGTCATCACTTCTGCTTCTTTTGCACATCTTTTCTATCTCATCGTTCATCACATCATCATTCATCTATATGGCATGTCATTCCCCCACTTCATCTTTGATGATTTGGATAACTATCCCATCCTTAAGCTTTATATAATCACTATCCTCCAATCCAATCCAATAGGTCTATCTTGTTTTGTCGTGTCAGTTCCATCATTTTAACCCCTTATCTAGGGTTATCTCATCATCTTTCATCAATCACTTGTCTGTGGCCTTTTGTCGAACTACGTTGCCCCTGCGCTTTCACGTAGGCAAGGTCGATCATTTGATCCGCCCCTGGGGTTCCATCCATCATCGATCTATATTGTCTACTTTTCTCCTATTCTCCATCCTATCTTGGTCATCCATCGAAATCTCCATCATGGTCAGTTGTCTACCTTTTATCGAACTATGAGGGCTCTGTGCTTTTACGTAGGCAAGGCTAATCTTTGATCGGCCCCCGAGCCCCTAGGTCTTTAAGTTGTGTCTGTCTCATGTCTTGTCTCCCTCATGTCGTGTCAACAAGGTATGCCCTTATCTAGCTGGTTCTTAACAAACAAGATCCACTTGTATCAACAAATCCAATCAATTTTGAACATCCCGCGTCATAACGATCTTTTAGTTTTGTATCCATCATCTTTGGTCTCAACAGGATGCATCCTTCCTAACAGACCTCATCAATCCCAACCATCCCATTGATCCTATGGCAATGGACATTTGAAATTGATTGCGATCTTTTGATGTTTTTGGCTTTTGTTTATCATTTGAGCTCCCTATCATCACTTGTCAAGGCCGCCATGATCCATCATATTATGGTGTGTTTTGATTGGTCAACATAGGGGCATATCTTGCTCTTTTGTTTGATTGTGTCTTCTTGGTTGTCCCACGTAGTACCCACCAAGATCCCTGAGGTCTTGTGTTATGCTGGGGCATCCTTTTGTGCTTGTGGTTATCTCAATACTTGGCCCAACCAAGGTCTTTGTGACTTTGGGGTGTTGGGATAGCTTTCTTGTCTGTGGTGTTTGTTTTATGCATTAGACACTAATTCGCCTTGGTTCCACATACCCTGGCACTTGGTGTCTTATGCTATAGCAAAAATTAGTGCTCCGAAGATGGCAAATTGCATTAGGATTGCATTTCATTTTCCATTCTATCATCTTGCATGTATCCCCCCATCCATTCATCCTTCATCCTTATCTCACATCTCTATCCAACCCCTATCCATTCCATTTAGCCCGAATCATGTAATCATATCCTTGGTCTTATCCCCAGTCTCATTACCAACCTTCACCCATCATTATCATCATCCATTAGTATTCTTCCCTATCCCTTTGGTGTTGTTTTGGGATGTATCCTTCCCTCATCAACAACACTTTCATCATCATCATTAGGAGGTATTCTTCCCTATCCTTTAGTGGTGTTTTGGGATGTATCCTTCCCTATCCTCATGATCTTTAATTCCCTCATTGACAACCCTCCATCCATCATCAATCTATTTTGGCTTGTACCTTGACTGGGGTAACATCACCTTTTGTCCTCAAATCCATTTGTGCTTCATCCATTTCCATATCACTTACTCTCTTCCCCATCACCTTGCATCATCTTCCTCATCTCCCCTTGCATCACATCATCTATTTCAAGAGCACACACGTGTTCTCTTCAACCCGCATGTCCTCTCGAGGGGGCATCCTTCATCCCTAATTTTCATCATTTTCTTTTTCCCTTCCTAGTCACTCCTTTGGATGACTGGGGCATCTTTTCCAATCTAACCATCTTCTTCTAGGTTCTATATTTTAATATTCTTTGAAATGATGCTACTTCGTAACACCATCTCAAAGAGGGGCAAAATATAGACATCCAAATTTGGACACTTAATTTATCCAAATTTATCACTTTTCGCCTAAACATCCTCTTATCCAAGTTAATAAGTAATATTACTATTATTTAATTAATATCTTTAATTCTGCTAAATCCTAAGGTATTTAATTAATAATTAAATACCTTACCCTCCTTAATCCTCTTTTCATCAAATAAATTAAATAAATATTACATTTATTTAATTCCTCACATGTCATTTTCATCTAATCCTAATCCATTTCCTAATCTCTTCATTAAGGATGTGCACATGCCTAATCCTTGATTAGGATGTGTCACATCCTCCAACTTTTGCAAGTTGGCTTTTAATCCTAATTAACCCCTAATTATCTCTAATTACTAATTAATTAAGCCTAATCATTCTCCAAGGAATTTTTAATTCCTTTTATTCTTCCTAGATTCCCTCTCTTTATATATGAATTTTTAATTCACATTCCATCCTTCCAAGGCTTCTAGAACCTTGGACTTGTCACAATCTCCACATGTGACCAACCTTGGACTTGTCACAATCTCCACATGTGACCAAGTCCCACCTTTTTGGAGCCCATCTTTTATCCTTTAGACTTTCCTAAGAATGTGAATTTTTAATTCACACTTATTTCCCCAACCACCTTTCCTTTTCCCATGTAGATTTTTGAGGAATTCCAAAATTCCTCAAATGTCCCTTTCACTCCCACTTGGGGACAAGAAATCCCTTTTGTGGAAATCTCCTCACTCCCCAAGGTGCATGTCCTTTTCCACCTCATGTACCTTCTTGACACCTCACTTACACCTCATATCCTCTTGTCCACTTCACCCTCCACATGTCAAGATGTGAGGGCTTGTGGGTTCTCAACCCACCATAGCCCTTCATCTTGGCCTTGTTGGAGCAATCTTGACCGTTGAATTCTCTAGAGAATTCAAATTCTCCTATAAATACCCCCTCCTCAAGGGCATTTTTAGAGGACTTTTGATTTGAGCAACCTTATGCTGCTAATTTTCCTTCTCAAACACTTTCATTTGGAGCAACCTTATGCTGCCAATTTGCTTTCTCAATCATTTTACCATCATCTAGCTATCCATTCTAATCATCTTGCACATCCAATATTGCATTTAGCCATTCAAGCAATCATCTAAGGAGCACATAATCCATTCCAATCAAGGGCCAATCAAAGAGGTATCAACACCAAGGGAGGTAAAATTGCTTGTGTTTCATTTTATTTACATTCCTTTTCGTTGTACCACTCTTTTGGCTAATCTTGAGGTGTCTTTGGTATTCTATCAATTGCATTTTAAGTTATTTTGCACATTTAGAGCAGTAGAAATATCAAGGTATACAGTAACATTTTCTATTATTTCACAATCGGATCAATTTCATTTGAGGCTAGGTCATTCTTGGCTTCACATGATGAAAGCGGTCCCTTCTGTTGTTAACAAATGTTTGAAGTTTCCACATGGCAATGAAATATTTACTATCAATCATAGTGGATTTAATCCCTTGTCCTCTAAAGGTGATTTTTCCTAAAAATATTTTTGGCCTGAACCTATGGAACCCATCACCCCTCGTAAGGATTTCTTATTCATAGCCTATCAAAGTTTAAAGCCAAACACATAGTTGAATTGTCTCTTCATAACCAGTCCCTATCCAATTCCGCTCCTCCTATCTTGGATGAAACCTTGCTTCAACCTGATTCTGACATTGAAAAAACCACACAACCTCATGAACAACCACCCATAAACACTTCCCCTCCAACATTTAAATGACCAACAGAAAATGAAAAAAATCCTTCCATACCTCCTTGCATTAAAAAAGTGTATAAATCCAAAGAGAAAGTGATTGACCCATCATCTTCAGTTTCTTCCATTCTTCCCCCTCAAGGAGAAAAGGAACCTATGATGGATCAACCTACTCTTACACCTCAATAAGTTCAAAAGAAAATTAAATGAAACCATGGTGCTAGGGAGCATAGGTGTCATCATTGTCTCCTTGCTCGTCAATCTCAAATGGAAGAAAAAAATGAAACCCAACATCCACCTATGACAGAAGCAATAGATTACCAATCGCTTCCCCTTGACATGCTACACAACAAAATAGTCTATCCCTCACAACAAAATGAACCCATCCAATAGCCAAAACTCTTGATCCATCCATCCTTTGAAATAAACCTTCGTCCTCCTATTGTAATCAACCTTGATGTTGATGAGGACGAAGAGATTTAAAAAATAGATGAGAAATGCATAACACTCTAAACTCATTATTTTCATCTACCATGAGCTTAAATGATAACTATTCTCAGCCAAGTGACAAACCTAGCACATCTCCTAGTTTGGCTTTTGCAATTCTTCCTTTGGATAGTCAACCGCCCATTCAATACACTGAACATGATTGCGAGGTGGATGACCTGTTATACAGTTGACTTCCATTCGTCTTACTAGCCTTTTACACTTCCCTTTTTTGATTTTCTTTATGTGCGTACTATGTTTCCCTAATAATGTGCATTTGATATTCCCTCTCTTTGTACACTTCTTCTATTTGTACCTCTATTCTTCTCTATGTCGTGCATTGGTCTTTTTCACTTATTTTTTATGTTCTCCTTTTGGGGATGACAAAAAGTATTGAGACCACAATGTCTCTCCCATGTTCACCCAAAAGGTTCCTTTTCTTTCTCGTTCTTTTGTTTGGTTTTGTGTTTTCCTTTTGGGGATGACGTAAAGCATAGAGATGCTCTATGTCTCTTCCATGTTTACCCAATCGGTCCCTTTACCTTTTTATTTGTCTTTTCCTTGTGTTTTTCCTTTTGGGGATGATGTGAGGTATTGAGACCAAAATGTCTCCATGTTGACCCAAATCTTTTCTTTTTCTTTTGTCTTTTCATTTTCTCTTCACTTGTGTTTTCCTTTTAGGGATGGTGCAAAGCATTGAGACCACAATGTCTCTTCCATGTTGACCCAAAATAGACTTCTTTTTTCATTTGTTGTCACTCTCTTTTTGTCATTCTTCTAGTTCTACGTGCTTTGGGGAATGATGATAGTTCCAACCTCTTTCATAAAAAAATTGCAGCAATGAACATACTAACCCCAAATCCATAGATCCCTTATGTGTTTGGTGTATTCTTTCCTGGGGGGAAATTCCCTTTTTCTTTTGGTCTCCTTTTCATTTAGATGACAGCCTAACTCGAAAACATATCACTTGGCATAGGGTATTTCCAAGTTGGCTCTCATGTCTTTTTTTCTCTTCACCTTCTCTTTCCTTAGCTACTTTAAAGTAATTGATCCTAGACCAGTGTGCAACAATTCCTTTAAAGTGCAAGACATACATTGGCATCATTTCATTTGCATTATTTGTTCCTAGTGTAGCCTTGTCACTTGATACGACGCGTTTATCACTTTTTGGATGACATTGGGTTTGATGTCCTTCATAAGTGTGATCTATCTTAGAATATTACATTCCTCTTAGTGGCCTGATGTGATGCACTGCATCCCCTAAGTTGTGAATATTTTATTCTTTGATTGGTCCTCTCTTGGAAACATTAGACATAATGTTCCCTAAGTGACAGAACTTGCATGAACTTAACAAGACTCCTTTGAACATCTTTTACATTTTACACTTTTACTTATTTTTATATTTTTACATTTTTTAACATTTTTTCCTCCTTGCATAATGCAACTTGCATTCCTATGGTACCTTTCCTTTTATTCATGATTTATAAGGATACAAAGCTTTGCTTGTCTCATGAAGCACAAATGATCATTTTCCCTTGTGGTGCCTTGTTAAAGTTATCAGGAGGTATTACTTTAGTATGGTTGAGCGGGAATCCCATTCTGAGGCACGACTTTCCCCATAGTCACCTTTATGTTTGTGAGTGCGTGCTAACTAGCATATGTACTTCATCTTTTTGGGTCTTCTCACCCAACAGACCACCATGAGTTTTGTCGCCCCAGAGTGAGTATGCATTCTTTTTTTCAAACAATAAACCTAGATCTTATCCACAACTAGTTGGATGAACGATTGAAGCTTTCATTTGTTTCTCATCATCATGTGTGTTCCTTTTTTCTTATGTTTAGTTTTCCATGGGATCTCCATCCTAGGTGCTTGATCATCCCTCTTGATCATTGTCATTCCATCTTGCTAGCATAAGTGCATTGAAACCTCTTTCTTGATATTCATGGCTACTTTAGTGTGAGTTTGAAGCAAGTTCATCCTCTCACTAAAGTAGGGGCTAAATTTTCCATAGAAAAATGGCCACTTGTCATTTTCATGGTCTTTTAGGTCATTTTCCTCTCGATGTCTGGTCTATTTTTCCTTGATTTATTGATATAATGTGGCTTAAACATTCACATTAAATCTTTAAAATGCAAATAATGACATCTTGTGAAGGTGTTGTCAACTGTTGTAAAAAAATTCTACACTTTTCTAGACTCTATTCATTACAATTCACCTAAAAAATCACCTTTTTATTCATCATCAAGTCCTTTTTTGAAGTGTTGTAAAGTCTTGTTACAATATTTCACACTTTCTAGGCATAACTTCACTATTTACACCTTTCTTATGCTTTATTTGACCCCTTTATGCCCTTATAAGACTTAATTAAGTATATTTTTGAATGTAAACCTGACAAACAACATTAAATGTAACTTAATTCTCACCCACTTTCAAGTCCAAGGTGGGACCCATTTGCCATGGGTGGTGAATGAGTCCCTCTTGGCTCCAATTTCAAAATATTTCAACTTTTCTTTCATGTGTTTATTCAAAATTACTTGATGTTGGCCTGTGATGAGGTATCATCAGGTTACTAAGGCACAAGTGTGTATAAATAAGTGTTTTTCATCTCATTTAAACCCCCAAGCATCAATTTCACTTATTCAAGCATTCAATTAGCATTTGAGCACTTTGCATCATAAAATCAAGCATCAATCAAGCATTCAAAGGCAGCCATTGACATGTATTAAAAATTTCATCAACAAGGGTTTGGTAAGTTGATAGCATTTGCATGTTATTAGTTTGTCTTTCTCTTTCATTTCATCATTTTATTAAGGTTTTGATTACCAAAGTGGGATTTGACCAAGTAAAATACATTTTCCCTAACCCTTAACCATTTTCCCCCCTTGTGCATGCGTTTTCTATGCAAATTTATCAAGCATTTAGGTGTTGAAAAGTGGAGAAGAAGTCAACAAAGTGTCTCAAGTCAACTACTTCATATTTCAACCTTGGAGAAGGATTTTTTTCTATTTTTTGCAAGATTAACTTTATCAACCTGACAAGCAGTCAACCTTAGATCTACTACAGTGGCGAATGAGTCCCACCTTAAGGCTAGAAATCTAAGTTTTGTCAAATTCTGGATCCTGACACTCAAAAACCAGTTTCTGATAGTTTTTATCAGAAGCGGGACTAATTCGCCATCAATGGCGAATGAGTGGCACTGGTGATTTTCTATGATTCTAGAAAACATTCAGAATATTCCAGATTCTTCATTAGACTTCCAGGTGCACTCTAATTCAACCCTATTCTTTTCCTTTTTGCATTCACTCATTTATAGTTCATTGTTTGCATATTACATTGTGTTTTCAAACATTGCATTGTTTTTAGGTTTTGCATTTATAATTGCTCAATTTCATAGTTTAGTTGCATTCATATCATTCCATTTAGTCTGAATTACATCACACATAATATAGTTTGAGTGAACTAGCTATATTCTTTGGCCCTTTCTTTCTCCTTTTAGGTGAGAAACCCTTGAAGTGCTAGAAAGACTTAGAGAGCCAAAAATCTATGGTTCAGGATCATCAATAGGTTTAAAAAATGGGAAGTCACTTGCATCAAGAGGATCATTATGTTTTCCCCCATCTAATTTTATAGAAGTGGAAAATAAAAAATTCAGCTCATTATGCGCTTCTTCATCAATTCTAGAAGTCTCGTAATCATTATACAAATTGATTACAATATGAGGTTTTTAAATTAGTACATTTGAATTTTCTTTTTTCTCCTCTCTTTTTTTGTTCAATGTGTTGTTTATGTGAAGTTTGGATTTATTCTTGAGTTGTTTGCATAGGACTTGGTTTATTCTTTTCTTCTAATTGATAGGAAATATCATGACATTTTCAGCTATGCTCTTTAGCACTTCTATTTCTTTTTTCATGGTTTTCAAGTTATGATGGTGTAAGAGTAGGATTATCAACCATTGGTCACTTTTCTTCCCTTAGGGGAGGAACTAAAGGAATTTTCGGGGTTGGGATACCACTCTCTTTAGGTCTATGTACTTGTTTTATCTTTTGAGACACAAAAGTGGTCATCTTATTATCTCTTGGTCTTTTGTAGGAAAGTGGTGGACGGACTACAATGTAATTACCTTGGTTACTTGGATGATTTTTTGGCTCAATAATATGTTCATCAATGATAGGATGGTGAGAAGGAACAACCATGGATCTATCAACCTCAGAAATATTACTAAGAGATAATTCAGCTATGCATTTTTCCAGAAAATGTTGGTATCACTTGAAAAATAAATGTTCACAAGGCTTTATAGGATCCATAGGTTTAGAAAAATGATATCTAATGAAAAATTCCAATGGGAATAAAAAGGATTAAACCCACTATGATGCACTATAAATATATCATTTTCAAAAGGGAGCTTTAAGCACTTGTGAATAACCAATGAAATGGCATTCATGGAGTGTAGCCATGGATAGCCTAGCTATACACAAAATTGGTCTGATGACAGGAAGATATAAAATGAGACTTCTAATTTTTTTGGTCCAACTTTCAATGGAAGAGTGATCTAACCTATCATAGGGAAAGCAAAACAATTATGATATTTTATCCATTCTTTCAATTTTTCATAAGAATCTTGATAAAGTTCATGCACAATCAAGAATTCCTCGGCAATCACATTCTCTACACACAAGATAATTGAGTATCCAAGTTGTGGACTTATGATTAATTCATTTGGTGATATACAGAGGACCATCAGGTGCATGTATATAGGCATCAATATGTGTAAAATTAGTGTTAGAAAATAAAGTGGTTTGGTCCGTATGAGGTTGAATGTCTATGAGAGTTACAATATCATGTAGATGATCCTTATTATCACTCTTTATCATCATAATTATCATCACTCATATCCTCAATCATATCAAATTTCATCACATCATTCTTGAGTTCACTAGATTTCACAAAGTTAGTTGAGTGATTTGATGTTGGGTTGGTTGTAATTTTCTAATTTTGGTTAGGTGTGGCAACTGACTTATTTCCTTTTTCATTAAAACATACCAACTAGATATTATTTGAATTGATGAGGTCTTGTACTTGATGTTTAAGATGCATTTATTGTTCTATTTCATGTCCATGTTGTCGGTGATAATGGAAAAAGGCATCTGGGTTATAATTTGGAGGTAAGGGTTTGGTGGTGTCCATAGGTTTCACCAGAGGTAAAAGAACTAGGTTTTTATTCAAAAGTTGCATCATAATTGAATGGAGGGATTTGGGTAATGGTGTAAATTTCCTATCCCTAGGTCAAAATTGGTATGTTGTAGAGCTTATGGTATCAACTTGAGGTTTGACATGATTTGTTTGGGATTGATTTATATTTAAAAAAATATTTTTTAGCTTATTAAATTATTGTTAATTGTTATGATGTGTAGTCTCATATTTCTTAGTATGTTTGGATGAAGACACATTTTCATACTTATTAATTGAATTTTTATATTCACAAAAAATTATAGAAAACTTATAAATGATTAAAATTTCATTAATAGAACTTTTTCCCTTATGCCAATTTTCAAATTATCATTGAACAATCTTTGTATTTCTCAATTAGAAATAGTTAGATTGACTTGTGCTAATATCAATTAATAGGAGAATATAAAGTTTGAAACTTTTTCACCTTGTCTTTCTTTCCATCACATTAAATTAGTTATATTAATCTCAAGACCAATGTGCACTTAGAAATGGTTGATAAAAGGATCTAAAAGCTCATTAATTGAGTGAATTGAATTATTCGATAATGAAAAACCATTTGAAGGCCACGTCCTTCAATGACCTAGGAAAATATCTAGCCAAGAGCTTATCTTTAAAAATGGAGTCACTACATAAGGTTGTGTATACAAATATATAGTTTCTAGGGTCTTCTTAACCATTGTATTTCTTAATGTAGGGTATCTCTATGTTTTGTGGCATTTGCGCTTTCAATATCTCTAGTGACAATGGGTTTCTTTTGACATACTGTGATGGTTTTCTATCTTGATTTTGTTTCAATGTTGATATTTGTTTTTGAAGGGATATCACATTTTGCAAGAGTTGGTTTACAATAGAATCATTTCTTGTCATATTTTGCGAATGGGGTGAATATGGAAAAATTGTATATGGGTTAGGTGGACTACTATATTGCAAGTTTGTGAGAGGTGATGGGTTTGGAGAGATGATGCTTGAGATAAAAAAACTATAAGGATTTCTACTAGAAATACCCAAAGTTGGAGCTATATTGTTTCTTGGTTGTGTCATTGTGGTGATAGTTGGGTGTGTATATGTGGGAATATAGGCTATAGTTTTAGGGAGAGAAACTTGACTTCCTCCTTGACTTTTGGTGTACCCTAAATGTTAAGCACAAGTAGCCATTGTAGCTACATGATTACCTATGATGTAGGCTAGAATACACATTATCTCTAATCCTTGAGCATCATGAAGTAATTTTATCATGTTATCTATCACAAGGACCACTGTGCTAGTGATATTTCCATGCTCACATAGTCTTGAATTTTTTTCTAAGGCTTTGTCCAATATTTTTTTGTTTCCCTTTAGGGACATGATCCACCATGGTTTTTATAATAGTGATAGTTGTTGATGGTAAGGTCATGGGAATTGTGGCATTAGGGATGGAGTCCAAAATGGGTTAATTATTGAAAAAACTTGTTGTAAATGGGCTGGAGAACTCAATATCCACAACGGATGTACCAATAATTTGTGATGCCATGAATCTTGAACTATGTATCATAGAATTATTGGCAATAGGGCATCAGGTTGTGAAATTCATGCAAGTATGACAACACCAAAAGTGCAGGGTGATCCCACAGTACTGGTTTACAATTTTTGGCTGAACTAGACATTGAACTAATTTTTTTTAACTAGATCTTCACTTTTAGGAACCTATAGCTGCTAAACCATGAGTAATTTGAAGATGATGTGAACTAGTGATTTGTGACATTTTTTCTATAGATTCTTAATATATATATATTTTTAATTTTTTTAATTAGATTTCATTTCTTTTTCCATATCCTTCGAAAACTAGTTTTTAATAGTAAACACCATTTTTAAAGATTGGTGCTCACTATAAGCATCATTAATTTTTTCTATCAAGGATAAAATTATATTTTGTTCAAATTTAGCTTTGTAACTATGATATCTAACATGTTCATTTTGGTTTTATAGTGTTTTATTGAATATTTTTTTCTTAATCAAGTTTTGAAGTCAAACCAATTACAATTTAGATATAGGTGTACCCTAAACAACATAACTTTTTTTGTATGGATCGAAATTCAATTTTTTTTACTGGATCAAGGACATAAATATCTAGCACAAACATATTTTTTTGATTTTTTTTTATAATCTACCATTTTTCCATATGTGCAAAACAAAGAGCTTGATTTTCAATGAAAACCTGCATTCACAAGAAATAAAAAATAAATATAATAATAAAATTAAATATATTTAAAATTATACTTTTTGGAAAGCTTATAATAAGGAATGCATAAAAAAATAATTTTTAAATGAATCCATTTGATCCCCCAAAAGGTAAATCAAAAGTGGTTTTTTATCAACATTTGATAGGTGTAAAGGAGACTTTGTTATAGGCATGGTTTAAGACTAGCGGGATTCTATCCAAGGGGCTTTGATCTAAGGTTGTTTGATGAAACCCTCTTCAGTTGGAGTACATTAAATGGAAATTTTCAAGGCTTAAATCATTATATTTTCTAAAAATATGTGATTTCAGCAAAAAATAGGATGTCCCAAAAAGTGTAAACCACTATTGTGGGATCACCTTGCACCCAAAATGAACACCAAAGTACTAAATACTAGGTGTAGAAAACAATTAGAAATAGAAAGAAGTAAGCAAAAGAAAACAAGAACCACAACAATGGAGGTCACAAAAAAAATTAGCCAAGACAAGAAAGATAGTGTTGCCCAAGGGCATCCAAGTCTTGGTCAAGGGTTCTAAAAGTTTGAAGTTTTTCTAAAGAATACACTGTTTAAGGATTATGATTCAATTTGAAAATAGCTATAACAATAAATAAATTTCTTGAATTTTCTTAATGTATCCAAATTTGATGCAAAATGAAAGTATGCAATGCTATTGAATATTTTTCAACAAATTTAAATGTAACTTTTAGATCTAAAACATAATAATTTATTGATTGTAAGATGCAAAGACCAAAAAATGTTGATTTTGAATGATAATTTTTTTAACCCTAAACAATGCACTTTCTTTTTCATAATGAACTAGATGCAAAAATACTTTAAAATATACAATTATGAAATTCAAACAAAGATCTACAGGTTCATCCAAACTCAGTAGACAAAGACAAACAACTATGATAAATTTTGTTGATGTACCTATACAAGGATAGGGTAGCCCAAGGGCATCTGAGTCCTTGTTCAGGGCTCTAAAATTTGAAAATTTGAATGTTTTGTTTAATTTTTAAGGTTACTATTCCTATCTACAAACTAGTTTGAATATGCTTATATTTCTATAATTTTTCTATGTAATATGAGTGTAAACGTATAAAAATTTTAAGACAAAATGACAATTTTTTGAATGCAAATTTTAAATGAAAATATAATCTAAATGATTGAAACACACCCCAATGTAAGCTATGCAATATGGATGTAATATTTTTCAATTTTTAATTAATTTTTATGATGGAAACATGAAACTCTAATTGAAAGATACAAAACAAAATGATGCAAAACCTAGATCTAGGGTTTGAAGGATAACCAAATTAGAATAGTATGATGTCAAATGTTAGGTTCAAACAATGAAACATAAAAATGTGGTTACCCTAAGTTTATTTTAAAAAACCTAGGGTAAATTGGAACATCATTTCTAATATTTCATTAAGATAAAATTTTGCAAGGCACATAGATTAATTTTCAACCTACAAGGTGAGTCAATCAGACCTGGATTTGTATCTATTTGTGTCTTATGCATGAATTTGAAATGATTTGGACTGATTTCCATAATTAGACTCTATGAAATAATATGTAAAATACAAAATCCCAAAGATAAATAGATGGAAACAATAATTTTCAAGTGGATTTGGAAAGTGTAGACTAATGTGTACCTATCACCAAAAGTTGAGTCTAAGTGTTGTAGTAGGACTGGGTCACCCCTAGGTTAATGGGTTCTTGATGAGGAGTCCTATAAATATTATTTTAGTTCTCTAGTGTTGGATTTGGGCTCCTCATTCCTTGTTGTAAACTTGTTTAAATGCCATCAGTAAATTATGTAATTGAGTTTCCATGGCTTGACAACATTGGTGACAACAAATGCAAAAAATAAAAAAATTTCCTTCAATCTTCTTTTGATCCTTTTGAAATGTAGGGAAATGGGTGATTAATAATATCACTATTTTCCCACAATGATTCAATAATGTCTTAGGATTCCTAATTGGATTGCTTATCGATCTTGCAAGGTGAGTCAATTCACAACAAGGAAGACCTAGGAAGGGGCTTTTGCAACTTTTAGGGGTTTACCACCAAGCAAGTGCTTGGAAAAGACAAACAGTCATTCAAATCATAAAATCTAATAATGCAAGCTAAATGAAAGGTGAAAATGATGAAATTATGCAATAGAGAGTTAGGATGTATGTACCTAGGAAGTCTGGAGATGTTATGAGGATTCTAGAAATGTAAAGAAACTGTCAAAAAGTTCTATGGAGGACTAAGACACCCTTAGTATTGTCATAGTCCCACTGCTATTTTTTGAGGAAGATGTGGAATATTCGGATGCCAGAATGGGATCCGAAAGAATCTCTACAAAATTCAACCTAAAGGACTAAGATTCCCTTACTATTGTCTTAGTCATGATCTAAATTTCTAAAATTTTTGAGTTTGATCATGAGGTTCAAGGTCTACACTTCTTTCTCCACCAAGTTTCCAAATTTGAACCTGTAAAATGACCTACAATATGTAAAGGAAATTGGATTGATTGTTTATGGGGTTTTTCCCTGGTCAAAATCCTTGTTTGGTAATTAAACCTTGATGAAAAAGCATAGATATGAAAATGAAAATGTGTGTGTGCCCTAATCTTAAGTGTGTTTAACATTATGCAAGCTAGAACATGGAGAAACCATATTCAAGTGTGTTAGAATAGGATTCCTAGAATTCAAATGAAAATGACCAATAAAGGAGATCTCTAATCACCCTAATAGGTTATAAACATGAAATGTACCTTCCTTATGCATAAAATAGAATAATAATGGAAGATGGAATCAATCAAGAAACAAGTCCTTAGGCTTGGAAGAATGGCTATTTGCATCTCCAACCTAGAATCTCTCATGATCCTCCATAGGAATCCATCATTAATCTTTGGAAATGCTAGATCTTGACTTGAAAATATATTTGAAAAACTTGCAAAAACATTAGAAGGATGCTCAAAGACCTAAAACTCTCCTTCACTTGCTTCAACCTAACACTTGCTTCTCAATTATTACTTACTTCTTTCAACTTATGTGAAAATGGGGTGTGAATCTTATTTTTATGGGCACTCCTATCTAAGAACCTAATTATTAGATCCCAAAGGCCGAAAAAATGCCAAATAAATTCAAATATTTTCATTTCTCGCTCTTAATTCCCAAAAAAAAGCATATGGGAATAAGATTCCCTAGGTGGTGTCTTGGTCCCACAAGGCTTAAATTGCAACTTTGAAAGGTGGGATACCAAGATTAACAATTGTTTATGGATTTTAGTAAGGTTTATGATTGAAATATGCTTGGGATGCATAAAAGGGGTCTTAGGGGCCCAAAACAAGTGACTTAAACATAATTTAATGCAAGGGATTCCAAAATAGGTTCAAATTAAGTGTGAAAATGAAAGGTATGCATTTTTATACACTACATTTAGCCCCCACTTTAGCGCCCATATGACACTACGTGCATATGAAAGCTAAAGTACTTCAAATAGTAACTTTATAAAAGGATAATCATATGGATTCATTGGGGAGAATGAAGCCCCCACTATAGTTACCTACAAAACCACAATGTTAGGAACCACATTTCACATCATAAATTCGTTAGTAGCTCAAAATTATTCCGTTTATCTAATATTCCTAGTAAATTACATTCAAGGGTATATGTATGCTACCCCTTGATTCCACTTGCTTTATGAAGGTGGAATCAAGGTAGAAATCCAACCACATCAAACTGGAAAAGTCCATCATAGGGTATTTCCAAGTACCATGCCACATGATGATATACATTTGATGAGAACGAGAGTGGAACCACAATTCTAGTGCAACAAACATTGAAAATGGAGCTCACTAGCTCAAAATATGTTAGTTTAAATAAAAAGAACTTCTTTTCTTTCCAAGAAAAAGTGACCTAAAAATGCATGTATAAAAGTATAAAAGAGAAGGTAACTTACATTAATTTTATCTTCTTACCTTTTGCAAAGTGAGCCACCATGCCGAGTAGACGTCCATCCACTCATCCACATATCAAGCGTCTATGGGAGGCGGTTGCACAAGGCAAGCTACAGTCTATTGTGAGTTGATTTTACCTTCTCTATACTTCAATTCAATCAATATTTTTATGTTTCATGAAATTTTTAGATGAATTTATAGGCTAGAGAGGGTTTTTCTTTCATTTTTTTAGATTGTCAAAAAGTGTCCTAGTTAAGGAATAAAAAGTCTAGAACCCTTAATTAAGATATCTTGGAGCAACTTTAGCACACTTTTTGACCATTAAAGCATAGATTTAAGATTTTAAGATGTTTTAAATGACATTTTGCTTCTTTTCTTATGGGAGACTGCACCCCGATCGTGCCAACACCTGGGTGACCATATATTTATCCAACTTCAAGAGCTTGTTGATCAGCTACATGAGAAGGATGTGCAGATTGTCCAAGAGACGTATCTCTACTGGGCCTATCTCTCGCCATCCATGTGGTATCAAGACGCAATGTTGATGGTGCTAGCAGAGAGATGGGATGTGGACACCTGCACCTTCCATCTATGGATAGGAGAGATGACAATCACCCTGGAGGATGTGCACCATATACTGTGAGTTCCTATCTAAGACTAAGCGAGGAGGACATTGTATGGATACCATATTTGATGGAGTTATTCTGGCTAGACACTACAAGATAACTAAAATATATGTAGAGGGGCAAGCTTCTACTAGGACAACATGATCACATAGTGAAATCCTTCTACTACGATCTCATCATGAGACATTTCAGGTAGGTACAACGGCTACCATGGCTACAAGATTCATACAAATGGTTAGTACACGACACTCGTACACTAAGGGACCTCAAAGAAATAACAAAAGATGGTATCATCCCAAGTGACATAGAGGAGGAGGATGCAAATGTACCCCCAGTTTCTAAGTGGTGGGAGGTGGCTCAGCCAGGAGTTATCTTTCCTATGGACTATCCTATGCACTTTGTGGGACCTTTACAAGATCCATGGGAGGAGGACATAGATTCAGGCAGGAGGGTAGGTCCAACTGATCTATTCTGAGAGGGGGATGAGGAGTAATAGGAGGATAGCGACCATGCCGATGAGGAGGAGGACAAGGAAACGAAAGACGGCAGAGCTAGCCAATGAGCGAGGATAGTGAGAGAGGTGAATTTAGTCCTCCTAGGCCCGAGTGGAGATATATAGTTCCCACATAGGTTACGAAGTGATAGTCTACACGTGCCAGTGTATGAGAGCACGTGAAGAGTAGTAGTTCATTCGATATTCCTAAAAATCATGCTACAAACCTAGGTGATGATATTTATTGTTATTATACTTTATGTTTTCATGTATATCATGCTCATGCTCATGCATATGTATATATATTATGATAATGTATACTAATTATTCTTATGATGTTTATCTTGCAGGGCCCATGATAGATCTTAAGGATCTCTTCCGACGTGCAACTATAGAGAGAGTTGCACCCCTTCCTGTAGATGAGGTTGTAGCCACAGAGTACATTCCTCCACCTTTCATTGCAAAGTGCATGGACCTTTTTGAGCCTTATGTGAGGCTCAGGGGAGCATATGTTGGCTTATCTAGGTGCACTCATTTGGCTAAGGGTCAAGTATGAGCACTAGCAATCGAACTAGAGGAGGCTCGAGTAGCTCGGAAATATGAGAGAGAGGTTATCTTATTGTCAGAGGTCGAGCGACTATAGAGATAGAATGCTATAATATAGGCTAATAGAGACCACATAGAGGGAGAGTGTGTGGAGGCACTGATATGCGAGGGTGAGCTACATGGGTCACTATGAACTATGTTGCAGATGACTAGTATGAGAAGATCTCAATCACATGCCAAAATCTCTTGATGGGCACAAACACAAAATCTTTAGGGATCTAGCAATAATAGGGCACATTGACATTGTACTATTTGATGAGATGTGGGTATGTGCAGGATCATCATGGAAAAAATAGGCCCTTAAGTAGCGATGAAAATTCTAAAAAATCAGAGTTAGGCAACTTGACATAAAAATTTGGATAAGTTATCTCTATTATTTCAAAAATATGTAAAAATAGAATCTATAGGAAATTGAATGTAGTTTCTAAACTACTAGGTTTATTTAAAAAAATAAAATCTATTTGGTGAAAAATTTAAATTTCAATGCAGTAGTACTTAAATTTTTGGGAAAAAATAAGGAGGTGTATGTCTAACCACCCTAACAAAAAAAAAATGATAATACTTTTTTATAATATTTTAGATATAAGTAGAGGACTCATGTCCCGATGTGATGAATTTTTGTTTTTAATTTTTTTCCAAGTAAATAATTAATTATGATTTTTTTATTACAACTTTGAAAAAAATTAAAAAACTCGTATGTCTAACCACCTTAACTTGGTCAAAACTTCATGAAATTCATTTTTTTTTAATCCTATAGTATGTGAAGCATAGAATGTGACACATGTTTCAGATTCAAAAAATGTGATACCATTTGAAAGCTATAGATTTTTTTCAATCTGCCTATCAATCAGGACTTTATTCATAATTCAAATAGAAAGTGGATAATAATTATTTATTAAATTCAAAGTAAAGCATAATTTATATTGGTGGAAAGCTAAGAATATCCTTTAAAAACTCTTTTCATTTCATCAATTTTGAGTTTAAAATAAGTCGTCAGCCACATACCCTACACATACCCATCATATCGCCACTTTTTGGCCCATCATGATCTTGCACATACCCATGTATTAAATTTTTTGATATATATATATTCGAGCATGCTTAGATTTTATATTTATGTGTTAGATGGAAATTTGATTTATTAAATAATCTAGCATAGAGTATTCAATAAATATCTCCATGATCTAACATGTCATTTCTTAAATTTTCTTAAATTTATGATGTAGTATGTTATGCTAAACTAAATGCACTTATGATTTAATTGTAAAACATTAAATACCAATAAGGATTTAATGTAACATAACATACACCATAAGATCTAAATAGCATGAAACCTAAAGTAGGAATCTAAAACTACATTGGACCCAGTACCCCACAATTCAAGACACAAAGGACTATGTGTCAGGAACGAAGTAGGCATGAGAGGAAATGACATACTATCCATTAACTCTGACAATGTTGCTTAAAAACTCACACTATTCAGAAGGCTAGGTGTAGTACCAATGCAAATGTATAGGATTAATAGGTTCCTGAAGAGGTGTACCATCCATTTTGGATATCAAGTATGCTCCAAACCCATAGCTCTCTTGAACTACATAAGGTCCTAACCAATTAGGGATACACTTTCCTTTCTCTGTTAGGTTAGCACTGACATTTCATTGATTTTTGTATATCACCAAATCACCCTTGTTAAATGAACGAGGTATGGCATGATCATTATAACTTCATTGCATTTTATTATGATAAGTTGCAAGACATTTGAGGTTGATGCACCTTTCATCAAGCATTTCAAGTTGGTCAAATTCTTGTTCCCTATAAGTAAGATCATCAATTAGCCCTTGAAGAGAGATTCTTAAGGAGGGAATCTCTAACTCTAGGGGCATAATTTCCTTGGAACCATAAACAAGGTTGTAAGGTGTGTTTCCCATTGGAGTTCTGATACTAGTGTGATAAGCCCATAATGCGTATGTTAATTGTGTATGCCAATCTTTATTATGTTTGTTCACTATTTTTCATAGAATTTTCTCAAGAGTTTTATTGGTTGATTCGACTTGTCTATTAGATTGCGGGTAGTAAGGAGTTGAGAATTGATGTTTTATATTAAATGTTTCTAGGAACTTCTTCACATAATTATTGTTAAATGGTGTTCCACTGTTTGGAACTAAGGAGGAAGGAAGTCCAAAGTGAGCAATAATGTGTTCCAATGTGAAACAACATATTACATCAGTTGTTAAATGCAAGGGAATAGCTTCTACCCATTTCGTGAAATAATCTGTTGTGATTATAAAAGCATGTCTTGCAAATGAAGGTGGCGATATTTTTTCAATAATCCAAACCCCATACCAAGAATGGCCAAATAGAAACTTGTGCACAAATCTCAGAGGTAGGAGTGTGAATTAAGTTTTGATGCTCTTGACACTTGTGAAATTTCTTAAAGTATTCAAATCAATCTCGTTAAATGTTCTTCCAATAATATCCTATGTGGATTAGCTTTTGAACCAATGATCTTCCTCCAAAATTACCCCCGCAATCACTTGCATGTGCTTTTTCAATTGCTATAGGGATTTCAAATTGTTTAATACACCTAAGCAAAAGGCCATAAAAAGACTGCTTATATAAGATGTCTGCCAAGATGATATACCTAGATGCAAATTTTTGAAGATGAGAGTGAGCATTTTTATTTGTTGGCTCAGGAATGGTACCATTTTCAAATAATTGAATATCATATCATACAGATCACTTAAGCTTTTTATTGTTGTTGCTAACACTTCTTCTACTTTATCATCGATTGGTGGTTTCATAATCGTATGCACAATAAAAGTGAAGCCTTTTGAAGGATCTTGAGGGGAGATAAGAGAAGTTGCACTTGCCATTGCATCTACTTGACAATTATATTTTGAGGGATGTTATCAATGGTGAATAATTCAAAATTCTCTAACATTTTCATTGTGATATCTTTATATTTCGATAATTTGTCATGTTTTGTTTGATATGTTCCGTTAATTTGTTTGATGACTAATTGTGAATCACCAAATATTTTATTGTCTCTAGCACCCATAACTAGAGTGGAATGAAATCTAGTGAGTAATGCCTCATATTTAGCAGTATTGTTTGTACATGGGAAATTTAAGCAATATGATAAGCAATATTGATTCACCCCTCATCTATTGTCTTTTGTGCATTCAAGGTAGCCTACACATTCAATGAGGGAGAAAATGTTGTGCCTTAGAGGGGATTGCCTCAGTCAAACCCCATGTAAGTGTTTCCACTTCCAAAATGGTAATGTCAATGATAGTAATGGTAATTGAAAGGAAGGAATGATGAATGAAGAAAACACTACAACTCACCACCCTTCAATGGCTTCCTTGAAGTATTGAAGTCATACACATAAGTTCAAGGGATTATATCTTACTTTGATTGAATTATTGAATGCTTGTATATTTTGGATACCTATAAAAAGAGTTAGCCATCACAAAACATGAACATGAACATGTGCATGAACTCACATCGAATTTGACATGATGTTGGATCTTAAATTGTTGTAATAAAATCTGGTAATGTTACTCTTGAATTTTTCTTTTCAATAGCATTTGACCTTGAATGTTATATCATGTTTCTTGTCTTTTCAAATGGTAAAATACTAAGTATTTATAGGTGTTTATCCAATTTCCAAAAAAATAGATTCCAAAACCTGACACTTCATATTTGAATTTTGGATGTCAAAATGTAGCCAAAAACATATTTAAATTTGGGTTTTGGGTAAGAAGAGGGACCCATTTACCCATGGGTGAATGGGTCCTGGCCCAAATTTCTTGGATGCTCAAAGTTGGGAGTAAATTAATGATTGGATTCATTTGTTCAATGCTTGTCTCCCTTCAACGAATGGTAAAATATAGGGTTTGGAATGTATAATTTGGAAAATTAGAAGCTTAATTAAGTCCAATAAATTAGTGGAACAAAACATAATGTGAAATTGTTAAGGTATACAATTTTCTACACTATAATAAATATTTATTGATAACAATATGTTTAATAAGCTTGAATTATTTTGAACAAATACCCAATGTTGTATATCAAAAGAACATATTCTAGAAACATGTACTTAAAGAGTATTAACATGTGTGGCATAAAAATAATAGTAGATTTTACAAAATAACATCAATAACATTTTAATTTATTACATCCAGGATAGAAAAAAAATGGCAAGGTTTACATATTATATGTCCTTTGATGATTACAGTACTTGTTATACCTTTTAGAATAGTGTTAAAAATTATTAAGATTGTTCATGACATAATGATGCAAGTTCCCCTTGCTAGGGTCCTCTAATACCATTTGACGAAAGTTACGTGCCCTCTTTACAAGTATTCCACACCCAACAAAAGTAAAATTCACTCAATAAATTTACATGTAGCTAGACACAAGGGAAAAAATGTTCTCTTTGGTTCTAGATCAACCTACGACAATTGGAAGTTCATGATAATGTATAATTAAGAATACCATCCTACCTATTAAAAATTCATGCAATATTTCACACACAATAATGGAGACCTATCTTACATTCATGTAAATGTAGTCAATTGAAGACAACTT
This sequence comes from Sequoia sempervirens, assembly GCA_007258455.2. Taxonomy (NCBI): domain Eukaryota; kingdom Viridiplantae; phylum Streptophyta; class Pinopsida; order Cupressales; family Cupressaceae; genus Sequoia; species Sequoia sempervirens. The sequence goes on along the minus strand of VDFB02271358.1, from coordinate 1,083,227,823 downwards.
GAACAACACACATAAAAAATATTTGTTTATAAATATTTCATTTATTTTTATGTTGTGAATTATAATTCACCTATTCATACTGACTTACATTCACATTCAACATTTTTTATCTCTTCTTACTCACTTGACCTTATTTCTCACACAAAAATCTATTCGTTCACATGCTACACATTTGTAGCTCTAATTTTCCTACTACTCACATATGAAGCCACCTGCTCTTTGGATCCCTCAGTTTTTAGCTATTTGAAAAAATATACTTTTGTCCTCCTCCATAAAGTAATAAATATTGATTGAATGCCAATATTTCCTTCAAATACAATGTAATAATTACTCTATGAACACTATACCATTGATCATTTTGATTACATAGCATGAGAGGATCAAGAATTTTATCTAGTTACACCAATAGTTTGAGAGGATCAATTCAAGACAAGTTTTCTATCTTAATTGTTTAAATAGTCAATGAAGCATATCATTTTTTCCTAAAAGCTAAAGATGTGTTAAGCCATAGATTTGAAATAGGTAGGACAAGATAGGAGTACAAAATAGATTTGAAAGAGGAAAAAATCAAGAAAGTGGTAGAGGAACATACATGATGATCAAAAAGTAAAACATGGCAATAAATTTACCATAAAGATGAATCAAATAATTAAATAGGTAGAGAAAGGTATGGTAATCATAAATGAATATACATTTTGAGGAACTTTTTTTAAATGCAAAAGTAAATGACAAAAAATATTTTAATGTAAGTTTGATCACAAGGGGGATATGATAGGAGATTTGAAAGGATCACAAGAGAAACACATGTTGAAAAATAAAATTATTCCAATTAGGAGAAGTTATATATCATGAAAAAGTGTGTCATCATTTTTTGAAATAAGTTTTTTAATGCCTACATGATATACAAATGAACTAGAAAAAAATGAAAATTTTGTTTAGGATTGCATACAAGCATGAGGGTAGATTTTCCTATGTAAATATTGATAGTTGTATTTTCAACAATGTATTTTCTAGTGAAATGGTAGAATAAATGAATATAAAAAAAGTTGATTCTACTAATATTTATAAAGTATCTTTGTTGAAAAATGATAATAAAATTTTTATTTGTGAACAATACCTTGTGAAATTAAATTTTTGATTGTATCAAGATGAAGTTTTTTTTAATATTGTAGCTATGGATTTTATCATATTTTGTCTTTAAACCATTTTAGCTTGATAGAAAAACTATATATTATGGTAAATAAAATACTTATAGGATGAAGAAAAATGGAATGAAATGTGTAGCTTTTCTCTTGAATGAAGAAAATGAAAGAATGAATGTTTGTAATTTTAGAAAATGACAAGAAATATTTGAAGGATGTTAAGTAAAATAAATTTGGTTTTACAATTTTTATGTCTATGTAGGTAAAAATCACCAAACATGCCAAAAAGGTATCATAGAAAGAGATTTATAAGTTTTGATATTGGTTAACGATATTATTCTAAATAAACTATATGAATGATTACTATTGGTGAGAATTATAAATAATATATGATGGATTTAGTTCCAAGAGAAAATTTACCTAATAAGAAAATCTCTAGACTAACATCAATTAAAAATAAGTGTTGAAATGAACAAGACAACTGAGAGGGGGGTGAATTAGTTGTAGCAAATTAAACCATCAACAATAATCAAATCCACAAGAATTCATTAAGCCCTTATTTTGTTAGATTAATTAAACATGAAATACAGATAACATAAATTGAAATCCCATCACCATAAACATTAGAACAACATATTTACATTGGAAACCATGTTGGAACCTTCAAATTTTTAGATTGGAAGTGCCCATATTGAAAAAAATTCCTTTGCACACTCAGAAGTGCACTTGCAAAATCTGCCCAAGTGACCTACTTTGGAGGGCCACAATTTGAAGCCTATTGATTTTCATGCCAAATGGATTGTTGCTCTCCATTATCCTTACATTAATGTACTCTTTGGTCTGATTCAAAGCCTCATGATCAGATTTGATATTTTTACTAGGCCAAAAGCAAATGTATTTGTTCACTTTTACACTTGTATTTTTAGAATGTTTCAAAGTGGTCAAGTTTGACCCTTAATATCTAGTGATAAATATGGATTGAAGGGAATCCCTCATGCACACATACTCAGTGTACCCATATCATTTTATGTTTCCAGTGGAAGTTCCCCAGAAGTTGTTCTGATATTTTTTCAGAGTGGTGACTTTGAGAGCCCTGATTGGTGTTAAACATGTGCAATTGTAGAAATGCCTGAGTGAGAAATTTTTTCAATTAATATCTTTCACCTCAAGAAGAATTTTTCCATGTCTTATGTTGAAATGAATTCTTGGGTCAAATGGTAACATAACTACTCAGTTTCAGGCTCCCAGGAAAAGTTCTGATTGGTTAACTAATCCTTTTTTTACTGCAACATGGCCAAAAATGGTGTCCCAAAAAGTTTCAAATTTTCAAATTCTAAGGACAACATATTTCTTGTCTTGATCTAAAACCTCTATAGCTCCATTTTCATAAAAAAATGGTCATATGATGCATTATTTTAATGCATTTCAGGTGTAGCGAACACGTCTCACGGGCCAGTTTACAAAGGAGGTACTTGTAGCTTAATGTTTTCAAATAATTTTAGGAAATGGGTTTTCTCTAAATAATTTATTATTGTCACACACAAAAAATATTATCTCCAGGGGTCACCGTTTGTCTGTAGTGAAATTTCTCCATTTGGGCCACAAGCGTAATTAAAATTTGCATTTTTCTAAAGTTACAATTAGTTATGTTTAAAATATTTTTGCATATTTTAAACATTATGTAGATATCAAAAAGGAATTTAGGGAAATTATAAAATACATTTCAAATGTTCTAGAAGACAAGCAAGTTTAATTCTTGCTTTTGATTGGTCCAAAGGCGGCTTTCACGGCTTTCACAACTGCACGACAATTTCATCGCCAATTCTGAATGAAATTGGAGGAAGCAATCAAAGATGCAATGGTTTCCAGCGACGAATCTTCATTTGTGTGGATTAAATTAAATATTTGAGGAAGAATATGGGATTTAATAATTTTTCAAAAGCAGCGAGTTCTCCATTCACTACAGTTTATCACTCATCTCCATTATGAATGGGCGAATCAAAATCAAAGTAGCGATGCTTGATTTTGAGCAATGTTCCTTCATTGGAAATTTTCAAATGTTCATTGTACAAAAGGAGGGTTTAATTCTTGGTTGCCATTAGCTTAAGACCATATTCACAACTACATGAGAAAATCCATCACTCATCACTGTTTTAATCATTTTTCTTCTCTGTGTATTAGTGATGAACAAAGCTATTTTATTTCCATTGATTATTGCCATTTAATGTCTACTCTTCCACTTTGGATCAGCGATGGGCGAAACTTCTTTTTCTCCATCATTCATCGCTAATGGAAGTCACATCTTCCTGAGTGCATTAGCGATTAGCGATGATGTGCTTTGTGCTTTCTCATCGGGCATCGCTATTTATTTTTTCATTTTCTAAATAATGTGTGATGGTTGAAAATTTTGTAAAGCTTGGTGGGCCCAAAATTTTCATAATTTTTTAACTATGCAAATTTGAAATGCACGGTAAGTATAAGATGCACGGGTAAATTGCTTTTCCCGATCAAAATATTAAAAGCCTTTGTATATTAAAATTAAAATCATAAACTTTCTTTGTTGGGGATGAAATAAATAAAGGCCTGAGTAAAAAAATTTATTTTCCTTAGATTAAATATCTCCCATCGCTAATAAAGTTATCACTTCTTACACCAAAGTGGAGATATGCAATGTTGGGTAGAGATTTGTGCAACATGAGGGTGGGACCCTCATGACTTATGTTAAATATTATCATTTGATAAATTTTTAAGAGTGAGCAAGGAGATAATGTAGTTGAAGAGTAAATTGAAGGTGAATACACAACAAATAGTTTTTATTTGCAGACTGGAATAAAATAATGCTTAAAGCCCTCACAATTAAAATAATATTTTAATTGTTGGGAAGTGAAAGGCTTCGGTAAATATTTTTATTGCCCAATAGAGTGATTTTAAAAGCCCTCATTGATATAAAGGTAAAATTTTGAAATAAATGGGCAGTAAAGCACAAATGTAAAAATCTTTCTATTTGTTGGGTGTGAAGAAGGTAAATGAATAGGTAAAATGGAGATTTTTGTAGTGAAATTTTTTCACAGCGAACCAAATATTCTCTACAACAAGGTATTTTTCAATGTGGGTAAAGAGCAAATGAAGACAAATGATGAGTCTTCCAAAAATGGATTTTTTTTTTGTTGCAGGGTAGTGGAATGAGGAGCAAGAAAATAAAGAGCAGGTTGAATATTGTTCTGCAAGAAAAGGCAGTTATTTATCTATGGACCTGAATGTGCCAGGTGTCATCGAAAGATCTCCATTTAGGGTTTTGCACTTTCTTTAAGTGCATATTTTATGTTTCTGAAAGGAGGTTGTTGTTTTAGTTTTTCACAGGAACATTTTTGTAATAGGGGTTTAATGTATATTGCTATTTTTCAGGTCTCTAGAGTATTCTAAGTTTTGTAATGAAGAATGTAATTACAACATAGTCATAGTTGAATGCAAATGACATATTATTCTGGACTAGTTGTCTCCACTGTTCACTTTGCATAAATTTTGAATATGAGTGATCGAAGATTGTTATTATTCAGCTTATTGTCTTTCCCTGTATGTTTGTTTGATGTTTTTACTCTCATACAAAGTATGAGTTAATTTTTAATAACATGAATGAAGGTTTATGTAGCAATGTGCTAAGATTTCTAAGTATAATTAGTTTAGTTGCTAAATATCAATGGTGTAATGCATCATTTGATAGATACAATTATGATAGATTGAATGTTGTGTTAGGTTTTAAATTACATGGTTTAGATGACTCCACCCTGGGATATAGGATTGGTCTCTTAATGTTGCAGTTTCTTGAAACTCATTGTGAGCAACTACAAATTTTAAATCAAAATTACTTATCAGTCCCAGTTAGTTTGTGTGTAGAATTTAATTCTCTACATCTCTCGGTTTTGAATTAAACACTACTATGAAGGTTAGCCAAACCTTTAGGGTGTTGTGTCATTCAAACAATTAAAAGAGAAACATCTATTCATGGTATATTTGGTACTTTAGCACACAAGTACCTATAAATATACTGATTGGTATTACCCTCCCATGTTTAACAGAGCCTGAAGTGTAGGGGAGAAAGGGGTATTTTATTCACTCTTTTGTTCATTGGCCATATCAACCCATTGTGTTTATATATGAGAGAGTGGCTACTCTTTAGGAATCATTGCATATGTTGATTTGGGAACCAACAAACCTAATGAGGGAAAAAAAAGGTGAGTATTAGCTCACAATGTAAGTAATAGAAAAACTTGTATAAAGGGGCTCACTACCAAAATAGGACACACTATCCAAAAAGGCTCATAGCCAGGGCTCACTTCCACAAAAAGAAAACAAGAAGATTGAATAAGAAATTTACATAGAGAAAACACTTTTCAATGCAATGAGCCAGCCACAATTGTTCACACACTTTCATAGTCTCATATGAAAGATATTGGATGCCTTCAACTCACTACCTTCAAGAACCCTAACATGAAGTTCACACTGCTCTGCTCAAATTCACATCACACACATCACTTGCAACAATATTGCATCTATCTTACTTCTTACTCTTTCCACACACCATCTTGCATCAACACCATACATATTTATATCAAGTTCAACCTCAAAAACATTCTCCAATATCGACCACTAGCTATTATACATTCAAATTCAAAATAGGTCAACAACTAAACATTCTCGTGGTGGATAGGAACAAAAGGCGACCTACACAAATCCTTAATTAGGACCCAAATATATCCCAACACACTTCAAAACACTTCCACAAGCCTCACATGTGTTAAACACAAGGTTGGCCAATACCCATGTAAAACACCATAGACATTAAGTACACGCTTCCTTAGATCAAGCCAAAAGTTTAGGACAACATAATTTACTTGAACTCAATCTAGAACAATCCATGAACTTCACAAGATTCATCAAACACATCATTCAAGATCGCATAAAAAAAAAAATCAACTCAAGACAATTGATAACCCTTAATTGCATACTAATAAATGAAACTATCACTATACTGCACCAATTCAAGTAAAAAATTAAATACACAAATATAGAAAAAAATATAAGAAAATTCTCAAATCTGCACAACCTAAAACCAAAAAATAAAGAAATGTAGAGCAAATTCATTTCTCCCAAACCACAGAAAACATAACTAAACAACTAGTTCACACACTGGTAAAAATATTTCGCACTATACAAAATGATCCATAAACCCAAATTTTGAATATAGCAACCTCTATCAATCTTAAATAATGTGTAAGAACCTCATAGGCATAGAATCAACAATAAAAGAATGTAGAGCATAATATCATATCACATTATAAAAAATTGCACAACATAATTTACTTTGTTTATTAAATTGTCTCAAAAGCACTTGGAAACCAAGTACAAGAGACATCATCTCAACTCACTACTTCATTCCAACTCATCTTTAGACTTCTGCAATGAAAGAATAGCTACATTTATTCACAAAACTTCCTCAAGGTCTGAACTACACATGCACAATTTGTTTTCCTCTTTTCCACAATTTTCTCAATATCCTCAATATCTTCATCCCATAGTTGACATAAATGAAAACACTAGTCTGTAGAATTCCTTTTGAAATCAATAAAAAAACCACTATTCTTGCAACAATCTCCCCCTTTGTCATTGATGGCAGTTCACAAGATGTGAAATTCCATCAAATACAACACAATAGCTCTGAAAACTTTCTCCCTTCTTTTTAGATTAGATAGCCTACATAACATTCTTGATTTTCTCTCCCTAAGTAGATAATTTATTTTTCACATGATTCTTTCTCCACCTTTGAAATCAATGCAAAAGGATAAATTTTTGCATTGTTCTCCTTCTTTGACACTAAACCAAAATTACTTGCTTTGAATACTCCCCCTTAGGAGTACACCCAACCAAATCAGAAATACAATGACAACACATGACACTACCTACTCCCCCTAAGAGGTAGCCTCCGAAATCAATTAAAAAAAGAGATAGATCCATAGATCCACTTGAATGATGCACCTTTATATGATCCTAGTTCAAGAATGAGAGACAATAACCACCAACTTCTCTCGAAGATACTTAAAAGTATCCTTAGGAAGAGACTTAGTAAATATATCAACAATTTGATCCTTCGTAGGTACATACTCAAGCTTCAATTCATTATATCATGGGGTATGTGCAAGATCATCATGGAAAAAATAGGTCCTTAAGTGGCAAAAAATTTAGAAAAATTAGAGTTAGGTAACGTGATGTAAAATTTTGAATAAGTTATCTATATTAATTCAAAAATATGTAATAATAGAATCTATAGCAAATTGAATGTAGTTTCTAAACTACTAGGTTTATTTAAAAAAATAAAAATCTATTTGGTGAAAATTTAAAATTTCAATGCATAGTACTTAAATTTCAGGGAAAAAATAAGAAGTAGGTGTCTATCTAGCCACCCTAATCACAATAAAATGATAATATTTTTTTAAAAGATTTTAGATATAAGTAGAGGAATTATGTCTTGATGTGATGCTTTTTTTTTGTAATTTTTTTCCAAGTAAAAAATTAATTATGAATTTTTTATTACAACTTTTAAAAAAATATAAAAACTCGTATGACTAACCACCTTAACTTGGTCAAAACTTCATGAAATTCATTTTTTTTAATCCTATAGTATGTAAAGCATAGAATATGACACATTTTTTAGATTCAAAAAATGTGATACCATTTGAAAGCTATAGATGCTTTTCAATCACACTGATACATTTGACTCCAAATTCTGACAAAAGTTTTTTTGGAATTTCGACAAAATTTTGTCAGAATTATTTCATAGATTTTTCAATGAACTTTTAAATGTCCAAATTCTAACTGAGTATTTTCGGCTGCATCATAATTTTGACGTTTCAAAGTTCGTCAGAAAATCAACGAAATAATTTTGATGAAAGTTTGTCAAAATTCTAACGAACTTTTGTCAGAATTTGGAGTCAAATGTATCAGTGTCAAGCTATCAATCAGGATTTTAGTCATAATTCAAATATAAAATGAATAATAATTATTTATTAAATTCAAAGTAAAGTATAATTTATATTGGTGGAAATCTGAAAATCTCCTTCAAAAACCCTTTTCGTTTCATCAATTTTGGGTTAAAAAAAGTCATTAGCCACATTCGCATCATATAGCCACTTTTTGGCCCATCATGATCCTGCACATACCTTCCATAACCTTCTCTCTAAAAAGGTGATGAAATTGAATCCTATTTCTTACTCAACCATGCAACTAATCTACATCCAAGAAACAATGCACCACCACTTGTACTTTTTTTATCATCAACACAACTAACTCATTTTGCATCTGTACATGCATTTAATGTGAAATCATTATCCTTAGGATACCACAAACCATAATGGGTATGTGTAGGATCTTGATGGGCCAAAAAGTGGCGATATGTAAGTGATATGATGGCCCATGTGGCTGACGACTTTTTTTTTACCCAAAATTGATGAAACGAAAAGGGTTTTTAAAAGAGATTCTAAGCTTTCCACCAATATAAATTATTCTTTACTTTGAATTTAATAAATAATTATTAGTCATTTTCTATTTGAATTACACGAAAGTGGATTGATAGGTTGGTTGAAAAACATCTATAGCTTTCAAATGGTATCACATTTTTGAATTTGAAACATGTGTCATTCTATGCTTCGCATACTATAAGATTAAAAATGAATTTCATGAAGTTTTGACCAAGTTAATGGTTCTGTGTTTCTATTTTTTAAAAGTTGTAATAAAAGGTTCATAATTGATTATTTACTTGGAAAAATTTACAAAAATATGCATCACATCGGGACATGAGTCATCTACTTATATCTAAAATATTATAAAAAATTATTAATTTATTTTCTTTAGGGTGGTCGGACAAACACCTACTTATTTTTCCCCTGAAATTTAAGTACTACTGCATTGAAATTTCAAATTTTTACCAAATAGATTTTACTTTTTTAAAAATAAACCAAGTAGTTTAGAAACTACAATCAATTTGCTACAGATTCTATTATTACATATTTTTGAAATAATATAGAGAACTTATTCAAATTTTTACATCAAGTTTCCTAACTCTAATTTTTTGAATTTTTTGCCACTTAAGGGTCTTTTTTTTCCATAATTATCCTACACATACCCTAATCTAGTGTGCCTCTTAAATATCTAAATATTCTCTTCAATATTGCAACGTGTGTTTCTGTAGGATCTTCTTGAAATCTAGTAACAAGACTAACTACATGCATGATATCCGATCTAGTAGAAGTCAAATACAATAGTCCACCAATCATAGATCTATAACTGATTAGAGCAACCTTAGGTGAATCATCATATTTTCTCAGTTTACAACTAGTCACCATAGGAGTACATATCGGTTTGGAGTCATCCATTTGAAACTTCTTCAACATCTCTTTGACATACATAGACTATGAAATGAAAATACCTTTATCAATTTGATTGATTTGTAGACCAAGAAAGAAATTCATCTCCCCAAACATTGACATCTCAAATTCTTTCTACATTTCTTCAAAAAAAATCATACACAACCTCATTTGTATGAAAGATAATATCATCAACGTATACAACAAATATGAAGATTTTTTCTTCCTCAATTTTAAAGTAAATATTACTATTTGTGGAGACCTTACTGAGTCCTTGTTGTATCAAGTACTTAACCAATCTTGTATACCAAGCTTTGGCAGCTTTCTTCAAGCCCTAGAGTGCCTTCTTCAACTTACATACCATACTCGATTGATCTAAAAACTGAAAACCTTTTGGTTGTTCCATGTAAACCTCTTCTTCCAATTCTTCATTAAAAAAAGTAGACTTTACATCCATTTGATAGACCTTAAAATATTTAAGTGTTGAAAATGCAAAAAAAAAATTGATAGCCTCCATTCTAGCCACATGAGCAAAATTCTCCTCAAAATCTATACCTTCTACTTGTGAGTAACCCTTGCACACAAGTCTTGCCTTGTTTCTTACTACTCCATTCTCATCCAACTTGTTCTTGAATACCCATTTAGTTCCAATTATGTTTATGTTTTTCAATCTAGTGACCAATTCCCAAGTCTGATTTTTCTCTATCTGCATAAGTTCTTCCATTTCTTTCATCCAATGGCCATCCTTACATGCTTCACTCAATGATTTAGGTTTAAATTTTGAAAGTAAACACAAATTTACTTTAGCTTCAAGAGCTTTGCTTCTTGTCAATACACCTTTCTTCTTATCTCCAATGATCCGATCTTTTAAATGATTCTTTTGGACATAGGTGTTTTAGGGGTCTTCTCTAGAGCTTCTTCCTCTTCATTCTGCACTTCTTTTTTATAAACTACTTCTTTTATTTCTCTATGATCAAGTTCATCTAACATATATCCATTTTCCGCAATAGAACTCTACAAGTTTTCATCAAATTTAACATTTGCACTTTCAATTATCATTCTCAACCTTTTGTTGTAAAATTTGTAAGCTTTGCTTCTAGTAGAATATCCAAGGAAGATACCTTCATCAGACCTTGCATCAAAATTTCCCAAGTTTTCTATTTCTCTTTTGATGTAACATTTTCTTCCAAACACTCTAAAGTACTTCAAAGTGGGAATCCTTACATATTATAGCTCATAAGGAGTCTTTGTGCTCTTAACTTTAGCTTTAATTCTGTTAATTATGTAAACAATAGTATGAATATCTTCTCTCTAGTAGACTTGTGATATATTTTCGTCTTTCATCATAGTCCTTGCAGCTTCTTTGATAGTTTTGTTTTTCCTTTCAACAACTCCATTCTACTGAGGAGTTCTAGGGGTAGAAAAATGCCTCTTTATTCCATAAAATTCACAAAATATGTTAAACTCATTCGAGATGAATTCACCACCTTTGTCAAACCTCTAGCATTTTATTTTCAAATCCATTTCATTTTCAACTATAGCTTTAAATTCCATGAATTTATCTCTAAGAAAACTATCCCATGTCATTCTAGAGTAACCATTAATCAAAATCATAAAGTATATGTCACCTTGTAGAATTCTCACCCTTGTAGGACCACAAAGATCTATATACACTAATTCCAATAGTCTAGTAGAAGATTGTTCCTTTCCCTTAAAGCTACTCATTTTTTTTCCAAATTGACAACTCTCACAAATAACATTGATAGGTTTTGTGATTCTAGGTATATCTCTCTAAACATGAACCAAACTAATTCTTTCCAAATTATAAAAATTCATGTGACACACCCTTTAGTTCCATAACCAACTATCATTAATTGTGACATAAACCAATGACCATAAATACCCTTAAGCTGATAGATGTTTCCATATGTTCTCTTACTAGCAGCAATCACAGTTCCTGACCCTTTCTGAATCTCACAAGCTTCATCCTTGAACACACAAGATTATACCCCTTGCTACACATTTTTCAAACACTCAAGAGAGTATTTCTTAAGCCCTTAACATAGCAAACATTTTCAATATTGTTCTTTCCATCAAAACTGATTGAACCTGAAAGGTGGAAATTTTTTACTTTCTAGGGTTTAGGACCTAGAATAACAATCTTCACTCTCTCTCATTCAAGAAAAAATCCTAGATATCTCAATGTAAAGGAGAAATAGATCTTGGAAAAGGGATTTCCAAGGGGTTGATTATAAACTAATGAGGGGCTCACCACTAACTTAGAACTTGGATAGAAAAATTCAATGCAAGAGATAATGCCTAGCCTTAATTTGATGCAATGCTTCACTAAATGACCTAGAAAAGTATGTGAAACAAAATATAAAGCTATAGGATGGAATATGTGCACATGAAAACCTGAAGAAGACTAGATGAGGCCCTTAAATGCTATAAATTCTAACCATAATGTTGATTGGGACTCATATGCCAGGCTGGGAAAGTCAGTCCTAGATCTAGGTTTCTATGCATGAACATGAATCTAGAAAATGGGTATTCAAATCTATAAAATTCTAAATTTTGACCTAAACTATGAATCACACACTACAACTGGTGATTTAGTTCAGTTAGGGTTTTCTGAAACTTCAAGGTCTTAATTTGGTCTTCAAGGCCTACTCTACACTTCCTGATTGATTTCCAAATTTGAAACCCCAATTTCAATCCTATAGAAGTCCTCCAAGTTTCTCTAATGCAAGGTGATAAATTTGACAACTTTTAACACTTTGAAAACTTTCTCCAACCTTTCTCTTCAATGTTCCTTCAACCTAAACCTACAAATCACACACTAAAGAGAGGGGAAAATGTTGTATTGGTAAAGGATAGGGGTTTTCCTTGGTCAAGCCCTATTGTGGTAATGAAACCTTGAAATGAAATGAAATAGGAATGGAGAATGATGAATGAGAAAAACAAGATGTTGCAATTCACCAAACCCTAGAAATGACGCATTACAAACATGAATGAAATGGCTTCAGTTGAAGTAGATTTTGACTCTTGCTTCAATGTGATAGATCTTGAATGAAATGCTATATTGAATCATAAAACCCTACATCACAATTGTTAGCTCCAAAACAAACATGATGCATGAATGCTTTACCATGATGCTTGAATCTTGAATAATGCTCTAGAATGCTTGATAATATTCTCTTGAATTCTTTTGAATTCTCTTGTAAACACTTGAATGCTCTTGTGAACTCAACTTTAATATAAGGATGCTCATTCAACTTGCTATGTGTAAAATGAGTGAAATAAACTTGTATTTATACTAAATTATGCAAGAATTCTTGAAATTACAATACTACAAGCTGGCATCAGATCATGGAGGATAAGATCCTCCCAAAAATTTAAATGCTTAGAAAGGTATAAAACTAGGATCAGGACCCAAAACCCTAGGTAGGACCCATACGCCCAAGATGATGAATGAGTCCCATACCACAAAATCTAGGACAAAAGCTAAAAATACTTGAATTATGATTGGATGTTGATTTGTGTCAGGATTATCCTTGAAAAGATGCATTAAATGAGGCTTGTGGATGCAAAATAAGGCGAATTAAAGCATAAAGAATCCCAATTATTAATGAAAACCATAGAAAAGTGTGAAAGTTTGTTATAACACTTTACAACACTCCAAATAGGGTAGGATTAGATTTATTTAGTTCACAAGGGCCCAATACCTAATGTGAGTGTATTAAACACATTACAACATTAAGTCAAGGCAACATTAAGCTCAATTTAACAAGGAGGGCTCATACAAGTGTGAAAATATCACCGATGACATTTTTCAACACTATATGTATCCCTTACTTTAGTGAAAGGATGAACTTGATTCAAACTCACATTAAAGTAGACAAATCTACTTCAAGAGGGCTCCAAGTGCACTAATGCCAATACAATGGGATGAAAATGATCAAGAGTGGTGATCAAACCCCTAGGATCAAGATCCCATGAAAAACCAATATATTCACAAAATAACACACATAAAAATGATAAAGAGAATCATACAAGCACAAGAATACACTACCAAAGATGGAAAGAAAAGTAAAATAAAATAAAAGGGGCAGATCAAGCTTTGACTATTTGTCCATCGTGATGTGGATCAAATCTAGGCTATTTGTCTGAAAAATGCAAGCTCACTCTAAGGTAATGGAACTTTAGGCTATCCACTGGGCGAGGATCTGAAAGAGGTGAGACACATACAAACATGGCCAATATGCACTCATAGTTACATGTGAGAGGCTATGGGAAATTCTTTCCTTAGTTGAGCTTTTCATCAAAAACCATACCAAAGTTATACCCCCTTATAACTTTAATAAGGCGCCACACAAAGAATGATTTTTGAGCTTCATGAGACAAGCGAAAATTCATATGATTGGAGCTCATGAACAATGAAATTTGAGCTTCATGATGAAATCAAAGCTTCGTATTCTTGGAACTCATGAACAAACAAGATGGATCTATAGGCATGCAAGATGATTATGCAAGCTTCCCATATAACTAAAAATGCAAATGCAACAATAAGGAATTTTCAAGGGGGTCTTGCTTAGTTTACATAAAGTCTTAACCTAGGGAACATTATGCCTAATGTCTCGAAGAGAGGACCAATAAAATAATAGAAGATTCACAACTTAGGGGATACAATGTTTCACATCAAGCCACTAAGAGGAATGCAATATGCTAAGAGAGATCATGTTCTTGAAGGACATCACACCTAATGTCATCCACAAAGCAAAAAATGCATCACATAAAATAAGAAAACTAAACCATGAACCATGAAAAATAAAAATACAAAAGAATCATGCCAATGTATGCCCCCACTTTAAAGAAATTTCTAAACAACATACTATGAGTAATTACTTTAAAGAAGCAAATGATAAATGCAAACAATAAAGAAGACATGAGAGCTAACTTGGAAAGCCCTATGCCAAGTCATATGTTTCCAAATGATGCTACGCCATGCAAAAAAAAAGAGAGGGGTTTCCCCCAAAATAAAACCCCAAACACACATAAGTGATGTATGGATTTTGGGTCAATGTGTTCTTGCTACAATGTTTTTAGAGAGCTCAGAACTGTCATCATTTCACAAACACACAAAGAACTAGAAGAATGAAAAAAAGAGAATGAAAAAAAATAAAAACCTTTTGAGGTAACATGGACGAGACATGAATTTCTCGATGCCTTCCATCATCCCTAAAAGGAAAACAAAAGAAAAAAAAATAAAGAATAAAGTAAAAGCTTTTGGGTGGTATGTGCAGGATCATTATGGAAAAAATAGGCCGTTAAGTGGCAAAAAAATTAGAAATATCAGAGTTAGGAAACTTGACGTAAAAATTTGAATAAGTTATCTATATTATTTTAAAAATATGTAAGAATTGAATACATAGAAAATTGAATGTATTTTCTAAACTACTAAGTTTTAAAAAAAAAAAAAATCTATTTTGTGAAAATTTGAAATTTTAATGGAGTAGTACTTAAATTTCAGGGAAAAAATAAGACTAACCACAATAAAATGATAATCATTTTTTATAATATTTTAGATATAAGTAGAGGACTCATGTACCAATGTGATGCATATTTTTTTGTAATTTTTTTCAAAGTAAATAACTAATTATGATTTTTTTATTACAACTTTTAAAAAATATAAAAAACTCATATGTCTGACAACCCTAACTTGGTCAAAACTTCATGAAATTCAATTTTTCTTTTTTCAATCCTATAGTATGTGAAGCATAGAATGTGATGCATGTTTTGGATTCAAAAAATGTGATACTGTTTGAAATCTATAGATGTTTTTCAATCAGTCTATCAATCGGGAATTTAGTCATAATTTGAATAGAAAATGAATAATTATTACTTATTAAATTCAAAGTAAAGCATAATTTATATTGATGGAAAGATGGGAATCTCTTTTAAAAACTCATTTCATTTCATCAATTTTGGGTAAAAAAAAGGTCGTCAGCCACATACACATCATATTGCCACTTTTTGGCCCATCATGATCCTGCACATACCCTAGGTCAACATGGAAGAGACATGAATGTCTTGATGCCTTGCATCATCCCCAAAAGGAAAACACAAGACAGAGAAATAAATAATAAAGAAAATTTTTTTTGGGTCAACATGGAAGAGACATGAATGTATTTATGCCTTGTCTCATCCCCGAAAGGAAAAAAACAAGACCAATGAAAAAGATAAAAGGAAAAGTGAAAATGTGTATGACATAGAGAAGAATGAAGATACAAATAGAGGAATACAACAAAGAGAGAGATACATCAAACAAAACATAACAAGGGATCACATTAAACACATGCAATCATACAAAAGAAAAAGAAAAAGAACTAATTCGAAAGACCAATAAGGAACATGTGAGTCAACCTATGAGATGGTCGTTTGCATCCCAGTCATGTTCATCATATACAAAAGGGAGACAACTAGCTAGAGGGACAATAGCAAGTGTTGAACTAGGGTCATCACCAAGTTCAATACTCTTCTTAGGAGAATTGTCATTTAAGCTCATAGAAGAGGAAAACAATGTATTCAATTCATTATGCACCTCTTCATCAATTTTAGCAACTTCCTCATCATCATCTAAATTAATCACAATAGGAAGTTGAATGATAATGTCCAAGGGAGGGTTCAAATATTTTTGTGGTTGCATTATAGGGTCTTTTTTATTCAAGGAAGGGGTAGACTAATCATGCATTGCTTCAGTCATGTTTGGTTCTTGATTTTTATTTTTGTTTTTTTCATTTAACTTTTGAGCAAGGGCATGATGTCTACACCTATTCTCTCTAGTACCTTTGTTTCTTTTAGCTTTGTTTCCAAGTTGTGTTTGTGTAGGAGTGGGTTGATAAACCATAGGTTTATTTTCTTCCCCAAGGGGAGGAATGGAAGGAACCACAGGAGGTTGTTTGACCACTTTGTCTTTAACTTTGTAAACTTATTTTATTCTAGGAGGTGTGACAGGGTTGTTTTCATTATTGCTTGGTCTTTTTTAGGAAGGAGGTGAAGGATTTTTCATAGGTTGGTCTTGGTTGTCTGAAATTTTTTTAGGTTCAATCATGGTTTCATCTAGGATGGTAGGTTCGGTGGTGGGTTGAGGCATGTTTTGAAGGGATAATTTTGCAATTTTCTTTTCCTTGAAATTTTCATAGGATTTGAAAAAGAAATCTTCTCATGGTTTTATAGTTTCTATAGGCTTGGTCCAGAAGAAATATAATGAAAAATTTCCATGGGAGGACAACAGGTTGAGGCCACTATGATGGACAATGAATATTTTATTGTCAAAATGGAAAAATTAAGCATTTATGTACAACTGAAGGGACTACATTCATGGAGTGAAACCATGGATAGCTTAGCTTCACACAAAATTGGTCTGACTATGGGATAATGGAGAATGAGATATCTAACGTTTTTTAGTCCTATTTGTGAAGGAAAGGTGATTGATCCCATCGTAGGGCAAGCAAAACCATTATGCATCTTGATCCATTCTTGTAGTTCATCATATATATCTTGATAGAGTTCATGTAGTAGTAAGAATTCCTCAGTAATCATGTTATCTCTACATATGATCTATTAATATCCCACTAGTGGGCTTATAATAGATTCGGTCGGCTATGTAAAGAGGACCATCAGGTGCATGTTTAAGCATATCTTGTGAGGAGAAAGTGTAAGGAAGCTAAGGAAATGGAAAACTTCCTACACTATTCTTGATAGGAGAATAATGCAAATTTTTTATAGATCTTTAATAGTTATAGAAACTTTTATAGAAACAAACATACATATCATGCATACCACAACAATGATTTACGTGCGGAAAACCCTTTCATGAGAAAATGCCCACACTCCAAAACCTACCGAATATATTATTCAGTAAATAAAAAAGATTACAATATACTTGTAGAGCAAGATTCTCATAGGAGTATCACCACATAGAGATCAAGAGAAAACACGACTGCTATCAAACTCATAATACATCACCATCTCTCTCTACCACAATCATAATGCAATGCCCTCATAAAATAGGATTACATTTTATGGCAATGTAGATCAACAAGATATGAACCATTAGATATAAAACCTAATAATTAACTGTCCATATTTAGAGTGTATCATTTATCTAATCTATGACAAATATTTTAGAAGTTTCCTAAAAAGGTTAACAAAAAACTATTTACATGCATCCCACTCTCCCCCCTTATGCCATTATATACACCTATTGATGTAACTAGGAAATATATATAAAAATATATGTACATCCTATCAACAATAAATCATTATATAATTACAAGGCTAAGACACATTTTCCCAACAAATCTCCCACTTGTCAAACACCTTGCATGAGAAATGAGAGGGAGTAAACATTGTCTCTTAATTGCTATGGGATGAAAGGCCTATATTCTCTGAACACCATATGAAATTCTCTGTGCTCATAGGCTTAGTTAAAGAATCAACAACATTCATCAAAGTATCTACCTTAACCAACTTCACCCTGCCATCTTCAACCATATCACTAACAAAATGATATTGTACATCAATGTGCATGTTCCTAGCATGAAAATTTGGATTACTGGCTAGACATATTTCCTTTTACTATCACAATAAATTGTCGTTGCACCTTGTTTTACTCAAATATCTAAACACAATCTCTTAATCCAAATGGATGCTTTATAGGAATGAGTAGCTTCCATATAATTTGCTTTAGTAGTGGAAAAATAATCCATAGCCTATCACTTACTCATCCAGCTGATTGCACCACCAAATAAAGTAAGCACATAAGCACCGGTGGATCATCTGCTATCAATATCACTTGCCCAGTCTGAATCCACATAACCATGAATATCAAGGGAAATCTCATTTTCAATCACATTACTGCGATAAAATATGGAATAATTTAAGGTACCGTGAAAATATCTAAAGACTCTTTTAATTTCATTCCAATGAACTCTACCAGGATTAGAAATATATTTGGAAAGAACTCCCAGTGCTTAGGAAATGTCTGGTCTAGTACAAACCATAGCATACATCAAACTGCCAACTACACTCTAGTAAGACACTCTTCTCATGTCTTCCATCTTTGATGGAGATGTTGGACAATATGAAATAGATAACTTTGTTGTAATAGAAAGGGGAACAAACAATGGTCTACAATCCTACATGTTAAATCTCTGTAAAAATTAAATTGGCATACTTACTTTGGCCAAGCTATAGCTTTTTATTCGCCCTATCTCTTTTAATTTCCACCCCAAGAATGTGTCTAGCTGCACTAAGTTCTTTCAATTCAAATTTAGTAGAAAGTTGAGATTTTAGTTTTGAAATCATACATTTCCATTTTTCCAATAAATAACATATCATCAACATATAATGCAATAAACAGGAAATGATCACCACCAGTTTTATAATCAACATAATGATCTAATTTGGAATTCTCAAATCCCAAACTCAACACATATGTGTCAAATTTATGGTACCACATCCTAGGACTCTTTTTTAAGCCATACAAATATTTCTTCAATTTGCAAACCAATTTATTTTTACCTTTCACCATGTATTGCTTTGGTTTTGTTGTAAAAATATCCTCATCCAAGTCACCACAAAGGAAAGAAGTGATCACATCCATTTTCTCAAGGTCTCTAAATCATAAGCAGTAGTAATAGCAAGCAAAAATATAATGGATGCCATTTTTGCAACAAGAGAGAATATATCACAATAATCAACACCCTCAACTTGAGAGTAAGGTCTTTTTCAACCATCCTTTCTTAATAGTTATCAATACCTCCATCTGAACCAATATTTTTCTTGAACACCCATTTGAAACTAATAGGTTTTCATCCTTCAGGAAATGGTACAAGATCACATGTATCATTCTTTTTCAAAGATATGATTTCTTCATCCATAAAAATCTTCCAAGATTCTACATCATTCATACCTAATGCCTCTTCTACAAATTCCAGTTCATCCATGTTAGTATTAAAAAAAAAAAACATCTCCAATCATTAGGTGTATACCTTTTAGGTGGTTTTCTATGTATTGTAGATCTATAAACATGCTGAGTTGGAGGTTATTTCTCATCTTCTAAAGGTCAAGAGCTAGATGAGCTCTTCTCAAATTCTTGTCTATACTTGGGCCTCAATTCAATTTTCTCAGCTTTAGAAGGAAATTGAATCACATCTTCCTATTTACTTTGTTCTGGCTGCAATGTAAAAGAAGAAAGGTTAGTTTCTATAAAAATAACACTTCTACTATATATTACCTTTTGTGCAATAGGTTCCCAAAGCTTGTATCCTTTCACACCATAGTTGCATCTAATCAAGATACATTTCATAGCCTTGTTCTCTAACTTTGTTCACTTCTCCTTTGGAACATGTGCATATGCCTCACAACCAAAAACTCTAAGATGTCTTAATGAAGGCTTGCGACCCAACCATGCCTCTATAGGCGTCTTATCAATAAGAGCTAATTTAGGAGACCTGTTAATCAGGTAAAAGGAAGTAGAAAAAACTTCAGCCCAAAACCTTTGTTCTAGGCCAACACCACTCAACATACTCCTAGCCTTCTCCATCAGTGTCCTATTCATTCTGTCTACAACTCTATTGTGTCGTGGAAAATTTACGGAGTTGTCTTCTTTCTATGAATACCACAATCTTTATAGAATCTATCAAAATCATTATAGAAAAATTCACTTCCATTATCAATCCTCAAACATTTTATTTTCCTTCTAGTTTGCAATTCAACCATTTCTTTAAATTCTTTAAATTGATTGAAAACATAAGATTTACTCTTTAGAAAATATACCCATGTCCTACTATAATCATCAATAAATGAAACATAATATGTGAATTTACCAATCGAAGGAACATATACATGACCAAAAACATCAGAAAGAATAAGATCCAGTACACCACAAGATTCATGAGAACTCGAGTAAAACTAAATGTGATTTTGTTTTCCATAAATGCAATTCTCATAGAAATTGAATTCAAGATTACAATTAGAAAAACCTTCAACAAGATTTTTATTTTCAAGGTCCTTAGACTCTTTTCTCCATTGTGTCCAAGTCTCTAGTGCCGTCACATAGTTTTCTCTATAGGTAAATTTGTCTCAGAAGAAAGAGCACCCTTGGGTACCCAAAATATATGACCATTTGCTAAATGTGAAACCCTCACTTCTTCCATAGACTTTCTTTTCATAGAAGTACTATTACACTCAATAGTGGATGCATCAAGCTTATACAATTTGACATATCTAACACCTCTATAAATCACCATAACACCTTTGATCATCTTGCACGCTACATTAGAAAATACTACCAGCACACTTGCATCTATTATTTTGCTTATAGATAATAGATTTCATGCTAAACTAGGCATATGCAACACAACATTAATCCTTTTTATTCTACCATTAGGAAACCTGATTTTAACTTTACCACGACCAACAATGTCTAAATGAGAATCATCACCCAAGTAAACCTTACTTCCATCAAATTAAATTCATATTCAAAAACCCAATCTCTATTAAAGGTTATATGGAAAGATGCACTTGAGTTAATTAATCATGCATCATTACTTGTACGAGTTTCCAAAGATGCAATCAATGTGTTGCCATCTTCCTTCTCAGACTTAGAATCAGAATTAGATTTCTTCTTTTTCTTCTTCTTTTCTTCGTTGCATTTCTTACAAACATGTCTAGACTTACTGCAGTTCCAACAAATAACTCTGGAATTTCCAAGAGATTTAGATCTCCCCCAAGACTTGGATATGTCATCCTTCTCATTCTTCTTGCCTTTTTCCTTAGGTCTTCCATGAATATTTAGGGTCTCCTTGGCAGTGATGGATACCTTCCTCCTCATCTCTTCAAAAATAAAATAACCCACCACATCTTCAGTCTTCAAAATAATAGAAGTACTCCCAATAACCATAACAAGAGAATCCCACAAATCAAGAAAAGAACAAAGCAAGATCTGGCATTTCTCTTCCTCATCCATTTTGACACCAACTAATGCCAACTGAGCCACCAACATATTGAATACTTCCAAGTGGTCTGTGATTCATCAACCCTCTTCCATTCTCAAGGAATACAACTTATTCCTTAAGAAAATATTGTTCACTAAAGATTTGGCCTGATACATCTCACCAAGCTTCTTCCATAGTTTTTGTGTAGAGGTTTTCTCTTGGACAATAATTAAAATAGAGTCTTCCAAGTGCAATCTGATTAGAACCTTGGCTTTACAATCCATAGAATCATATTGAGAAACCTAATTAAGATCTCGAGGCTTTGAAACATTTTGATCAACAATATCCCATAGATATTGATCTATTAGCAAATCCTCCATCTTCAGCTTCCACATTTCAAAATTATTTCCAAAAAATTTATTCACCTCTATTCTCCTTGATAAACTTGTCATTTGTAAATTCCTACAACAAGATCACAAAGTATCTTTTGGATAAGCTCCCACTCAAATTTGAATTATTTCAAAAAACCCAACAACCAACAACTGAAAAAAAGGTTATTAAGGTTTGATACCACTTGTAAGGATGCTAAGTTAGTAGAACAACTTCCTACACTAATCTTGAGAGGAGAATAATGCATAACTTTTACATATCTTTAATAGTTACAAAATCTTAAATAGAAATAAACATAAATATCATGCATACCATGACATAGTGATTTACATGGGGAAAATCCTTTCGGGAGAAAAAACCCACACTCCAAAATCGGTGCAATATTTTATTTAGTAAATCACAAATATTACAAGAGTAACACCACTTATAGATCAAGAGACAAAATAACTACTATCAAAATCTCAGAATACATCATTGTCTCTCTCTCTATTGTAGTAGTAATGTAGTGCCCTCATAAAATAGGATTACATTTTAGGGAAATACATGCCAACAAGATATCCACCATTAGATATAAAACCTTATAATTAACTTTTTAGATTTACAATGTATCATTTATCTAATCTATGTTGGCCATTTTAGAAATTTCCTAAAAATTTAACAAAAAATTGTTTACATGGATCCCACTCTCCCCCCCTTATGACATTGTATATACCTATCAGTGTAACTAGGAAATATATATAAATATATATACATCCTATCAACAATAAATCATTATATAATTGCAAGGTTGAGAAACATTTTCCCAATAGAAAGCAATCTTAGGAGGCTTTTTAGTTCAACCCTTAGAATTTTGAGTTTTGACCAATGCAACCAAACCATCAATAGGATTTTTTTATTGTTGATCAGTATTCATAGGAATTTATTGAATTGTATCTATGTTCTAATCATCTGTGTCAACATTCATCACACTAGTCTTTGTAGTTTCACTAGCTTTGATGAATGAAATATTATGATTAGGCATAGGGTTGGTAAAAATTTGTAAATTTTGGTTGGGAGGGGCAACAAAATTATTTCCTTGATCACTAACACCTCCAGTGGAAAGATGACCAGAATAAATGAGGTCTTGCATAAGATGTTTAATATGCTTACAATGCTTCGTATCGTGTCCATTTTGTCAGTGATAATGGAAATAAGTATTTGATATAAATTTCATAGATCATGACTTATTAGGATTAGTTGTTTTAATGGGAGGAAAGGTAATCATTTTTTGTTCTAAAAATTAGGACATTGTGTTGTAAAGGGTATCAAGTAAGGGAGTGAATTGTCTCTTTGGGTCCCCATAGCTAAATTGTATTGTGACTTTAACAATAGCTACTTGGTTATTGGTATTTTCATTTGTTTGTTGAGGGGGATTGAGCTGAAGGAGACCTTTATTCTACATTCGAAAAGGTTGGTAATTTTTTTTGGTTTGTGGAATCAAAATTCTAAGGTCGGCTAGAAGTGGGCTTTGTATCATGATTACTAACTGAATTTTGATAATCATGGAGGGAAGTACACAAGTGCATGAAGGATAGTAATCTCATCATGGTAAGTTTATCTTGTATCTTGCTTTGCAATTTTTTATGAACATCTTTTGAAGGTGAGGATCAGGGACCTTGACATCAATTTGCAAATAAAGCAATTGGTAGCGTGAGATAAAGTCAGTTATCTTTTAGTCTGCTTTCTTCTTACATCTCATCAAATAGGCCAAGGTCATCTTAGGAGTCATATGCACTTGGAATTGGTTGATGAATTCCTCAACAAGTTAATTGAATGAATGAATTGAGTTGTTCAACAATGAAGAAAACCATTCTAAGGCAATATCCTTTAAAAATCTAGGGAAAATCTTAGCCAAGAGGTTATCATCAAGGAAAAATTCACTACAGAAGGTTCTATAAGCATTAACATGGTTAGAAGGATCTTCCTTTCCCCCATATTTCTCAAATCTAGGGACCTCTACACCTTGTGGAATTTGTGTTTACAATATATCCAAGGATAATGGGATGCTTTTGACATAATATGTAGATGGGCCATTTTAATTTTGGTTGTGGTGAAAATTTGTTTTTGAAGGGATGAAGCGGTTTGGAAGTGTTGATTTATCAGGATCATTGTTTGTGTTATGAGATGAAGGTGAAAAAGGTGGAGGGGTCTATGTGTTTGAGGGAATTTTAATGGAATGCTTATAGGTGGTAAGGTAGTAGGATAAATGACATGTGATGCCACAAAGGTACTAGGGATGCTAGCAGAAATAACCAAGGAAGGAATCACATTCCTAGTTGGTTGCATTGTTGTTGTGACTTGAGGTTTGGTATAGGTAGGAATTGAGGAAATTTTTGTGCGAGGAGGAATTTGAATTCCTCCTTGGCTTCTGACATTTCTTGTAGGTAATGGAAAACTAGTGGTTGAGGTGAGGTGTTTCCCAAAGATTTGAACTATGTTTTTCACAAGGTCAAGTCCATCTTCACTTTCAAGCATGTGATGAATGTTATATATAGTAGGGATGGTTGTAGTTGAAATGATTTCATTTTTCACTTGATGTTGTAAGTTGGCTAGGTCTTCATGGATTTCTATTATGTTATCTTGTGGAACACTAGCAACCATTATTTCAACTAGCATCACACTACTTGAAGGAAAGGATTTGTTAAGGGTATGGTCCATACCTAGTGTACTAGTGTCAATACTAGGAGTGAAAGGGCTAGACAACCCAAGATCCAAAATGATTGTGCTATCGTAGAATGACATAAGTCTCAAACTTCATCTCATTACAATATTAGCAATAGGACCCAAATACTCATGGAAGGGCTTCTAAATGTAAAATGAATGAAAATGAAATATAAGCTAAGAAAAATGATTATAACATAAAATTTATAAACTAAAACAAAAATATATAAACAACAAAGAGAAGCTCAAAATTTTTAGTGTTTTAAATGCCAGAAAATGCAATGCAAAATTTGCATTAAGACTGATTCACCTAGACGGGCGTATGAGTTCCAGTGAGGGTTTTTTTAAAGAAATTGAAAATTTTCAATTGATTTTTATGATTTTTATGTTGTATGGTCTGCAACCTAAGTGCAAATGCATATTTTATATGAATTTCAATGATTTGAGATGAAAAAATGCAATCTATATGCACTTTCACTAATGAAAAATTAGAAACCATAGAATGCCAATTAACTAATGCAAATCCTAATGCAATATTAATGCAAACAAGATATAGGATGATAATGCACTCCAAATTAGAGTTATTATGTTCTATATTCTAGTTCACCAAAATGAAAGGTGGAAAATTGTTGCTTTCTAGGGTTTAGGACCTAGAAAACCAATCTTCACACTCTCTCATTCAAGAACAAACCCTAGATATCTCAATGAAAAGGAGAAAAATATCTTGCAATAGGGATTTCCTAGGGGCTGATTATAAAATAATGAGAGGTTCACTAGTAAGTTAGAACTTGGAAAGAAAAATGCAATGGAAGAGATAATGCCTAACCCTAATTTGATGCAATGCTTCACTAAATGACCTAGGAAAGTATGTAAAACAATTTAGAAAGCTACAAGATTCAATGTGTGCACCTGAAAACCTAAAGGAGATTAGATGAGGGCCAGAAATACTAGAAATTTTGACTTTAATGTTGAGTGGGACTCATATGCTAGGCTAGGTGAATCAGTTCCAGATTTGGGTTTCTGTGTAGGAATATGAATCTGGCAAATGGGTATCCAAATCTGTAAAAATCTAAATATTAACCTAAACTGGGACTCATATTCTAGAATTGGTGAATCAATCGAATTAGGGTTTTTTAAAACTTCAAGGTTTAAATGTGGTCTTGAAGGTCTACTTTGTACTTCCTGATTGATTTCCAAATCTGAAACCTTGATTTGCAACCTATAGAAGTCCTCCAAGTTTCTCCAATGCAAGGTGACAACTTTGAAAACTTTGAACACTTTAACATTTTTCTCCAAACTCTCTTCAATGTGCCTTCAACCTAAACCTACAAATCAAACATTAAAGAGAGGAAAAAATGTTTTTTTTTTAGTGGATAGGAGTTTTCCTTGGTCAAACCCCATTTTGTTAATCAACCCTTGAAATGAAACGAAATGGGAATGGAGAATGGTGAATGAACAAAAAAAGATGTTGCAACTCACCAAACCCTAGCAATGAAGTGTTTCAAACATGTATGAAATGGCTCCAATGGATGTAGTTCTTGACTCTTGCTTGAATGTGATAGATCTTGAATGAAATGCTAGCTTGAATCATAAAACCCTACATCAAAATTCTTAGCTCAAAAACAAATATGATGCATGAAGACTTTACCATGATGCTTGATGCTTGAATAATGCTCTAGAATTCTTGATAATCTACTCTTGAAGGCTCTTGAATGCTCTTCTAAATACTTGAATGCTCTTGTGAACTCAACTTTTCTTTAAGGATGGTCATTCAACTTGCTATGGGTAAAATGAGTGAAAGAAACTTGTAATTATACTTAATTATGCAAGAATTCTCGAAATTGCAACACTACAAGCCGACATTAGATCTAGGAGGATAAAATACCACCAAAATTTTGAATTAATTTTAATTTTGGGCCACACAAAACTCATTTATCACGGGTGACGAATGAGTCCCATTAGGCATTATTTATGGGACCAAATTTAAAAATTCATAGAAAGGTGTAAAACTATGATCGGGACCCAAAACCCTAGGTTGGACCCATACCCCCAAAGTGGCGAATGAGTCCCAGACCACCAAATCTAGGCCACACAACCTAAAAATAGCTGAATTATGATTGGATGTTGATTTGTGTCAGAATTATCCTCAAAAAGATGCATTAAATGAGGCTCCTAGATGTAAAATAAGGCCAACTAAAGCATAAAGAAGCCCAATTATTAATGATATCCCTAGAAAAGTGTGAATGTTTGTTACAGCACTTTAAAACACTCCAAATAAGGTAGGATTATATTTATTTAGTTTATAAGGGCCAAAGACCTAATGTGAGTATGTTTAACACATTACAACACAAAGTCAAGGAAACATTAAGCTCAATTTAGCAAGAAGGGCCCAAAAAAGTGTGAAAATGTCACCGACGACATTTTTCAACACTACAAAACCTATTCCACAAATCTTAGCTCTTGAATCATATCCAAATTTAACCAATCCTCCATCATAATTTTAACCTTTAAAAATGTTTTTTTCTCCAGTCATATGGTTAGAGTAGCCACTATTAACAACCCAATAATTATTATCTTCTTTGGCATGAGAAGTAGATAACAAAGTACATTCAACCTTATCCTTATCTTCAAAATAATTTCCTTCACACAAATTTCAATGTTAGTAGAACCAAATTCTTCTTTTCTAGCCAAAAAAGGGCATTCATTATAATCAAAATCTCCATAATCAAATTCATCATCAGAAATACCAGCATCTTCTTTCACATAGTAATATTTCTTAATCAGCTTTCCTTTATTTTCCTTGTTCTTATTGTTTAGAGATCTTTTTGGAAATTTAAAAGCATAATGACCTATACCATCATAGCTAAAACATTTGAAAGGTAATTTACCTTGATACCTACTGCTGCTCTTTTTTATCCTTCTCAAAAAGTTAGCTTCCAAATCATCAAAATCTTCATCCCCTGAATCTTCAACCTTCTCTAATTTACTAGTATTGAAAGAAGTCTCTACTTTTGTACTTTTCTTCAGTTTTCTCATCTCAAATACAGTAAGAATACCAATGAATAGATCTCTTGAATAATTATTAAAAACATTTTTTCCTCAATAGTAGATACCTTTTCACTATAGCAATCCAAAAGAGATATGATAGCCTTCTTCACCACTTTAGATTCTTTAACTATTGCACCAAGGCCTCTTATATTACTCACCAATTCATCAACTATTTGAATGTAGCCTTTAATTGTTTCATCTTCAGTCATATGCATCATTTCAAACTATTCCTTCAAGTTCTACAACTTTTCTTGCTTGACCTTCGGATCTCCTTCATAAATGCTTTGTAACTTATCCCAAACTTCTTTAGCAGTCTCCAAACTCATAATGTTAACTAATTAAGTATTTGAAATACTATTCACAATAATGTACTTTTTCCTAGCATTGATCTCTTGCACCTTCATTTCTGCACTTCTACTCAGACCATTCAGAGGTAGAATGTATGTATTCTGATAAGCCTTCTCAATCTCATATCCATGAGAAAAAAAATTCGTCCATCATCTTTTCCATAATGCATAATTTGAGCTATCAAATCTAAGATATTCCAAAGGATTCTTGTTCACCATCTCAGATCTACCTCAAGTGGTGAAGCTCTTGTTCTTGGAACTTCACTTTGATACCAATTTTTGAAATGAACAAGACAACTGAGAGGTGGGGGGTGAATTAGTTGTAGAAAATTAAACCTTCAAAACCCTCAATAGTAATCAGATCCATAAGGATTCATTAAGTCCTTATTCTATTAGATTAATTAGACATGAAATGCAAATAAAAGAAACTAAAATAACAACACCATACACATAAGAACACTAGATTTATGTGGAAAACCCAATGAATGAAAAATAGCATTGAGGATTAGCTCACAATATAAGTAATAGAAAAACTTGTACAAAGGGGCTCACAACCAAAATAGGAAACACTGTCCAAAAAGACCCACATCCATGGATCACTATGATAGAAAGAATAAAAGATAGAAGAAGAAAGTTACACAGAGAAAACACTTCTCAATGCAACAAGAAGTCTACTACAATTGCTCACACACTTTCATAGTCTCGTATGAAAGATATCAGATTCCTTCAACTCAGTACCCTTAGGAACCCTAACATTAAGTTCACACTACTTTTCTCAAATTCACATCATACCCATCACTTGCAACAATCTCACATCTATCTTGCTTCTTACTCTTTCCACACACCCTCTTGCATCAACACCATACATATTTATATCAAGTTTAACCTCAAAAAAATTCTCCAATATCGACCACTAGCCATTATACATTCAAATTCAAAATAGATCGACACCTACACATTCTCGTGGTGGATAGGAATGAAAGGTGACCTACAAACATCCTCAATTAGGACCCAAATAGATTATAACACACTTCAACATGCTTCCACAATTCTCACCTATAATGTTAAAGACAAGGTCAAACAACACCCATGCAAAACACCATAGACATTAAGTACACACTTCCTTAGATCAAACTGAATGTTCCAAATACCATAATTTACTTGAACTCAATCTATAAAAACCCATGAGCTACATAAGATTCATCAAACACTTTATTCAAGCTCACTTCAAAAAATACTTCAACTCAGGACAACTGATAACTCTCACCGTACTGCACCAAATTAAGTAAAAACTTGAATACAAAAAGATAAAAAAATTATAAGAAACTTCCTATATTTGCAAAAGCTAAAACCAAACAACAGAGAAATGTGAAACAAATACATTTCTCCTAGACTATAGAAAACATCACTAAATAACTAGTTCACACACTAGTGAAAACATCTCGCACTGTACAATGATCTAGAAACCCAAATTCTAAATATAGCAACCTATGTCAATCTTAAATAACCTAAAAGAACTACACTTGCATAAAATTAACACTAAAAGAATGCAAAGCACAGTATCAAAGCACATTATCAACATTTTCACAACCTAATTTACTTTGTTTATTAAATTTTCTTGAAAGAACTTGGAAACCTAGTACGAGAGACATCATCTCATCTCATTACTTCATTCCAACTCATCTTCATAATTTTTCAATAAAATAATAGCTCAATGTACTCATGAAACTTCCTCAAGGTCTCAACTACACATGCACAACCTATTTTCCTATTTTCCTCAATTTTCTCAATATCATCAACATCTTCATCCCATAGTTTACATCAATGAAAACACCAGTCAATAGACTTCCTATTGACATCAATGACAACACCATCATCATTGCAACATGTTGGTTCCCAAATCAACAGAGGCAATGAGTCCTAAAGAGTATCCACTCTCTCATATTCAAACTCAATGGGTTGATATGGCCAACGAACAAGATTCATTCAAAGAGACTGAAATCTTCTACACTTTTGGCTCTGTTAAACTAGGAAGGGTAATCCCAATAGTATATTTATCGATACTTGTGTGCTAAAGTACCAAATACACTATAAATAGATATTGCTCCTTTAGATGCTTAATAGGAACAATACTATAAAGGCTTGGATGAACTATACATTAATGCATAATTTAAACACGAGATATGTAACTCATTAAACTCCTAACAAAAATGAACTAAGATTCATATTTGATTTAAAATATGATCAGTTGTTGTATAAACTAACACATGTAACATGAATAACTCACTTAGATCAATACCTCATCCTTGGAATGGAGTCAACTCAAACACATACATAATCTGATAAAAAAAATTCACCTAGCAATATATGAAGCATTGAAATGTTGCATTACAACATTTCAACATTGTGTCTTAACATTTACTTCTTATGAGCATCATGGCACTTAATTCAATACAAACCTACAGCAATATTCAGGCACCTACATTAATTCTGTGAATTAATAAACAATAATAGAGCCACACATCTATCTGAAATTGATAGAGGCAAATAAGACAACCTTGATTGTTTCATT
The DNA here is from genome assembly GCA_007258455.2 of Sequoia sempervirens. NCBI lineage: Eukaryota > Viridiplantae > Streptophyta > Pinopsida > Cupressales > Cupressaceae > Sequoia > Sequoia sempervirens. The sequence continues at coordinate 1,083,197,205 of VDFB02271358.1, read as the reverse complement.
CATAATCTGTAGAACCAATACATAGTCCAGAGTAAAATAGTCTCAAACTTGAAACATTCAAGAGTATTTTTCTAGTATTGTAATCAAAATTACACAAATATTTATATACTCAGATCTTAAAACTTAACTCTAAAATGCTATGTATTCTCATTACAGTGTTCTCTATGTTACATTACAAAATATTCTCTCCTCGAATGAGGCAGATAGACAACACTTAAGGAAAAACAAAAACCCTAAATGCTCATCTGAAAGAGACACTTGGAACATTTAGGTTCACTGATCTTCAACTGCCTTTGCTTGCTGAAGAATCTTCAACCTACTCTCTATTTTCTTGCTCCTCACTCCATTGCCTTGCAATAGAAAAATATTTCTCTTATGTGAAAGAATAACATTCTCTCTTCCTTGTCTAGCTATAAAAAACCACCTATCCTATGCATTTACCATCTTCCTTTAGCTGCAGCTCAAAACTTTCACTTCCATGGTGAAAAAGCCCTCATTTATGAAAATCCACATTTATCCTATGTTCACCTTCACTATTTAGCAACGTGAAATATTTTGCTTCAATGCCCAGTGAATAAAGTTTTTAACTTTATTGGGAAGATTTTAATTTCAATTTATTTGATAATAAACCAATTACTCATGCCTTCTTTATTAAAATCACGTTCAATTAATTTTCCACCTTTTGAAAGAAAACTCAATTACCTGCTAATGGGCCCAGCACTTGCACATTGCTAATTTAGTATGAAAAACAAAAACTCATTAACGATGGGCAATATTTTGTTCCATGAGTAATTAAATAATTTACTCGGGCGCAATTCTTTTATCTGCATCTTTTATTAATTTACCTTCACATTTAAAGATTTATATTTAAATGGTGAAGATAATAATTAAAATTTATCGGGCTGCAAAGAAAACATGTTTCCTGTGTATGTCACATTTTTCCTTTTTACTTACCGTTATAACATTATCAAATGATAATATTAAAATAAATCATGCGAATACCATCATTTACTCCCTATTTCCTAACATATCACATATTTCTCATATATTTGGGAAAACTAAAATAAATTAGTGATGCCCAATAATAAATTTGCAACTTTTCTCATCGTTGATCATAGATGTATTTGAGAATGCTAATTTTCATTAGCAATGAAAAAAAATACCTCGCCCGTCGAAGAGAGGATTTGGAAAGGAAGCAACATAACCATGATAAGTGATAGGGAATCAAGGAATTCCATGGCCTGGCTACATTACGTTCAACTACTGCACCATAGATCTTCAATACATTGACCAAAAGTTTTTAGTGGTAAATAAGTAGCTCAATCTTAATTCTCCCAACCATCTTTGATATGTGGGCTTTCATTGTTGGTTGGCAAAATACAGAGAGAACTCATCTACAACACATCAGTTTGTTGCACTTCGATGAACCGTGGTAGCCATACATTTACATTTTAAGTTTTAATTCCTCTTTTTTTATTTTTCAGCTGCAGAAGGGTCGTTACCTATGCATTTCACCTTTGATCCATTTTTACCATCATCAATTAATAATATTTTACATTTTATAGCCCCATCTTTACTTTTTACAAAGACCTCTTAGGAGACCATCATACATTGCTCTTTCAACAAAAAATGGAGAAATTTATTGGCGATGAGCGCTCATCGCCAATATGATGAGGAAGGTGAGCACTCAATCCACGATGGGTGATGGAGAGGAATAACAAATGCTCATCACAAATGCAAATAGGATATGCAAATCAAATCAGCGACTGACACTGGAAGTTTTGCCATTAATTTGTGTTGTTTGTACTGTCGTGACTTCAGCCAATAGAAAGCAAGAATTAAACTTGCTTTTCCTAACAAAAAATTTGAAATTTCCTTTATATTTTCCCTAAATGCATCTTTTACAAATACACAATATTTAAAATATGCACAATATTTTAAATAATTACATTTGAGAACATTAGAAAATATACAAATTTTAATTACGCTTGCCATAATCAATTATTTACAAGAAACCCATTTCCTCAATTTTTTCCCAGCCATAAGAAATCATGTACCTCCTTTGTAAATTAGCCCCTGGGACATGTTTATCACAATCAAAATGCAATAAAATAATGCATCATATGACCTCCATTTTTGATGAAAATGGACCTATAGAGGTTTCTAACCAAAACAAGAAATGGGTTGTCCTTATATTTTGAAAATTTGAAACTTTTCGAGACACGATTTTTGGCCTTGTCGTGAACAAAAAATGATTAAATAACACATCAGAACTTATCCTGGAGGTGCAAAATTGAACATGTAGAAATTTAACCCAATAATACAATGCAAAATATGGTTTTGAAAAAGAGATCCTGAGGTGAGAGTTATTCAATGTCAAAATTGCTCAATTGATCATTTCTGCAACTGCACCTGCTCAGAACCAATGAGGGCTCTCAAAGTCACCACTTTGAAAATTATCAAAACAACTTCTAGGGGGCTTCCACTAGAAACATAATCTCATCTAGTTACATTGAGTATGTGTGCAAAAAGGTTTTGACCTCATTTGATCACATGTACGATATATAAACGCTCAAAGTTTCCTTTTTTGAAAATCTAGAAATGCTGATTGAGAAACCCTGAAAAAGTTCATTTAGAATGGGCTTTGAAAAATTACCAAATGAGGTGTTTGGGTGCTGAAAAATGGAAAAGTGGTAGATAAACATATAGAGAATCATGAAGAACATTTACCTTAGCATGTAGGTTGATAGGTCATGAATAAAATTCAATATGCAGGGCTACTTTAGCAAACTTTACACTATCCAATCTACAAATCTGAATTAATTGCAAATGGATTCAAGATGGAATTAGAAAATGGATTCATGGGGCTATGCCAACTGACATGGTACTTCACAAAGATGCATAGAATCATGGAAAAATATTGGTAGGGCTTGACATTCAGGAAGCACAAAGATACAACATTACAAAGATGGCCTACTTAGAAAGGTGCAACATGTGTAAACAATAAACCAACTTCTGGACCTTGAAACCAAGACTTAAAAAACTTACCAAAACTCATCCAAGGAGGCTGAAAATGGTCAGACACCATCTTTGATAGGTGCTCAACACTTCCTTGAAGTGATTTTTCATGACAATTCATGGTTGTCAAATTATAAGCTTCCAGAGTGAGCTACTTAGGCTTATTCTAGAGGGTACTTCTGAGTGTATTAGGCAAAATTTTACATGTGACCTCAAACTTTAGCCAAATTTTGGATGTACCAATAGTGGCTCCAATTGGAAACACATGCCCCTTGTAGGCATGGCGAGATTCAAGATCTATGGTAGAGCATACCAAGTGCCTTGTCCATTGGGCAACTTAAACTACTCAATGTTGTATTGGAATTCATTTTCTGAACTTTATTTGGAGGCCCTAGGGCCCCAAAAATGAAGTACCAATATTTACCTTTGTCAAACACTCTGTTCTCTGCTATTTACAGTAGGCCAAGTTTGAAAACATTATCATGAACTACCCACTATATCATTGTGCTTTCCAATGTCACCAACAATTCTGTCAATTTGCAACATGCAATCAAACACTAATTGAAATTCGTAATCACTGTGTCATTTTACCTTGGCTAGATTTTCATGTTCTGTTAAATTCTCACTCACTTGAATTGAGAAATAGAAGTATTCATAATCCATTTGATCATTGGCATCACAAACATTGACATCAAAATCAGTTTGTACATCAAACTGAAAGCTTTCATAAACAACTTGTTTTGTTTCATGCAAATCATTTTGGCATATGTCAAATATAAAAGATGCATATTCTGGAGCATCCTTATATGGATCATTTCAACATGGGCACATTTTTTGACATTTTAGTTTAGGTACATCAGAACACACCTTGGTATCATAGAAATAGGGATCATATGCATCATTAATATCCAAGAGAAGAGTAAATGCATTCATCTCAGGTTCAAAAAAATATTTCGATGCATTATTCTCACCATCATTCAACTCAATGCAAAGTTCCTCAAGAGTAGGCTCAATCAATTCAACATCAATAGGGACAACAAAAAGACACCCATGTGCATTGGTATCTTCATGTGCAATATCAATTGATATGTGTGTTGACCCAAAAGTGAAAAACTCATTGCTAGTTAAAAACTCCTCATTAGCAATAGACCCATAATCTTCATTTTATTTCACATAAATGCTTTCCTCAAAGGATGAGAAGATGTCCATGTGCACACTCTAAAGATCAGGAGCATCAAACAAGAAACAATTGTACTCAACTTCACACTCATTAACATGAGATCCACCATTATTTTCACTTCTTGGCTGCTCTATACATGGATCAAGAATTTCTACAATATCAACACAATCTGCAACTTTAGTATCATATGAATCAAAAATCTCTTGAATATCATTCATGGGCAATAGTATTGACTAAAAATCCATATATTCCTCACAATGTGCTACTTGATCAGCTCCAATTTAATCCCCTATTTCACCATCATGTACATCACCTTCCTCTTCATGTATCATAAACATTTCTACTTCTACTTCATATAAACAATCATGAGCACCAAGGGCACAAGCACATTCATCAACATGTTTTTCATATTTAGCATTATGTTTTGAATCAACATATTGATCATACACATATTTATCTTCAATTTATGCATCACTCACACAATGAGTATTCTCCTTTGATAGCGAACCTGAATTACATTCTTTGTATTCACTACATACACTTTGTTCCTTAACTTGTGGACAAGTGACATCATGAGCATCTATATCATTGCATTCTTCAAGTGAGGAATATTCTTCTATATCATCCTTAGAAAAAAAATTACATTCTTCAGAGAAGCAATCAGAACTATCAACCTCATCATGATTCTTGTCACAAGAAAAAACATCACTACACAAAATCATGTTCAAAATATTCAGAATGAATGCTTGAGGCAGCACTTTCAGGATCATAATCACTAGTTTGTAATGGAATATCAACAACACATACATTGTAATAACTAACCACAACATGACATGGAATAGCACTTTGTATCTCATTTACTTCTCCATTATCTGAGATATCACAAGAGAAGCATTCTTGCATATTTACTTTGTTATCATACCATGTATCATTTTCTTCATCACTATTGTGTTGATCGGTATATGTGTTATTTGTGAGTTGGTCACAATGTTCATCTTCTGACATATGACAATATGGATATTCTTCTTTTGACATACTCTTTTCACTTATTTGCATTGTCATTTGATTTTTCTCAAGAGGACAACTGTTGTCTCCATTTTGAGAATCCACATTTTGTGTAGAACCACACTTGGCTGATTCTACAATCTTTATACAATTAGGAATTTGATCAAAGCTACGGGGATTCAACTCCTCTGGAAAAGTACTCAACCTAGATTCATAAATCTCACAAAACAAATAAATACACACATAATCCTCAGGTCTGAAATCTTTGGGGACTTCTATCAAAGCATCATAAAATCTCAAAAATAGTTTATATGGTGATTCCCCCTTGTTTCTCTTCATTTCATACAACTCTTGCATGAAATATTTTTTATCAATAGTGCTTAAACTTTGTTGACATTCAAATTGGATCTCACTACGATCTTCATACTTTAATGATGGAGAAATCATAATAGCATAATCATTGTCATCTTGACAATCATTTCCATTATTATATTCTTGAATTCTATTTTCATGAGGTGTGTTGGGATAACCAACACTTGCACCCATATACCCTTTCATCATTGAGTATTTCAAGTTATTCTCAATATCCATGGCATTTTGATATGCCTGTTGTAATGTTGTAGGCTCTTTATCCCTTAATAGATAGCTCATCTTACTATAAAATGCACAAAGATACACAACCAAATATTCTCCATCGTTTGGCCTTAATTGTTCAGGGATATTTCTTATTTCCTTTACAAATCGAAGATTGAAAATAGGAACCAACTCATCTTTTTTTTTTATGGATTTCCATAAAGTTTTTCCTCACTACACTTGGATTTACCCTTTCACCAAATTGTTCAACAAAGATTGTCATAAATTGATTCCATGAAGCTATACAACATGTTGGTAAATATGAGAACCAATCTCTAGCATCATCCTTCAAAGATTGAACAAAAAGCTTCATAACAACATCCTCATACCTCATAATCCCCCATCACATCTATGAAGGTTTGCAGATGTTTAGAGACTGATTCTAAATTTTTCCAACTGAATTTGGGCAGATATTTCCTAACCTTATTAGGAACCAATTTTGGTAAACCTTTAATACCACTAAAAACCAATGGCATATACCTCTCAATAGAGAAATTCATTTGAGGGAATTGTTTTCCCTGCATTCTTTTACTTTCTATTTGATAGAGAAACCCTTTAAAAGATAGAATTAAAAAATATGACATACTTCTCAAATAATTACAGATATTACATATTAGAAGTATGAAAATAACTCCTACTACCATTCCATTTCCTAGTGCTTAATTCACTTAATAGGGAATCATCATTTTTTCAAGACTTGAATACTTCTCATAAACTATTTTCAAACATAATAATACTTTGTTTAAATTTATGAGAATACTTGGAAACTTTGAGTAGCTGCTAACCTTTCTTCTGAACTGAATTTTTTTTGTAGATCTGAGATTTTCTTCAAATCTTTAGCAAGTTCTTGGACAGAGTCGCCACCTCTCTTCATAGAGGACTGGACTTCAAGCAGTATGAAGCACCTTCAAAAATTATTTTTCTTTTAGTTCTTCTTCCACAACAGAGTCACACAAATTCTTTGAAATTTTGCAATAGCAAACTCACTTCCAAGTATAAAAACTTCTCTATATCTGAACCAAATATCTAGATTTACCAAACTCTTGACTTTGTGATGTAACAGTCTACAACTAGAGATTCAAAGTTCTCCCCAATAGAATTCCCAATCTATTGGTTCCCAAATCAATAGATGCAATGAGTCCTAAAGAGTAGCCACTCTCTCATATTTAGACTCAACGGATTGATATACCCAATGAACAAGATTCAGTCAAACAGACTAAAATCTTCTACACTTCTGGCTCTATTAAACTAGGGAGGGTAATCCAAATGGTATATTTATAGATACTTGTGTGCTAAAGTACCAAATACACTATAAATAGATATTTCTCATTTAGATGCTTAATAGACACAATACTATAAAGGCTTGGCTAACCTCTACAGTAATGCCTAATTTAAACACAAGAGATGTAACTCATTAAAGGGTGATGTCATAATAGTGGTTTACAATTCCTGAGAGGAACGAATTTTAGCTGAAATCACATATTTTTAGAAAATATAATGATTTAAGCCTTAAAAAGTTCCATTTTAAGGATTCCAATTGAAGAGGGTTTGATCAAATCACCTTAGATCAAACCCCCTTGGATAGAACCTCGCTAGTTTTAAACCATACCTATAAATATGTCTCCTTTACACCTATCAAAATGCTGATAAAAAATCACTTTTGATTTAGCTTTTGGGGGATCAAATGAATTCATTTAAAATTTATTTCAAATGATTATGGTATTCCTCAGAACAAGCTATCCAATGAATATAATTTTAATATGTTTTGGTTTTGTTATGTATTTGTTTTTTAAGTTTTATTAAACATAGGTTTTTCATCGAAAATGAATTTCTTTGTTCTTCACATGTGGAAAAATAGAATATTATCAAAAAAAAAATTGAAAAATATGATTGCACCAGATATTGAAGTCTTTATTCCAACAAAAATATAAAATAAAATTTTTGACATATACAAAAAAGTTCACGCGTTATCTGATCGCGTTGTGTCCAATTGTAATTTTTTGACTTTGAAACTTGATTAAGGAAAAAATATTCAATAAAACTATCTAACCAAGTGGAAGCACTAGATATTAGAGTTACAAATCTAAATTTGAAAGAATTAAATTTTATCCTTCATGGAAAAAAAGTTATGTGTTATATGATGTCGTCACTTTTAAAAATGTTGTTTTCTGAAAAAATCAATTTTAGGTGGGAGATGGAAAAGAGTGCAATTTGATTCCAAAATTTTTTGAAAAAATATTTTAGAATCTATATAGACAAAATTTGATGAGACTCTAGTCTACACCATCTTCAAATTCGTCACATTTTAGCTGCTATAGGTGCGAGATGTGAAGACTTCGGTTAAAAATAATAATTTTAGGTGTCGGTTATGGCCAAAATTGTAAACCACTATTATGGGATCACAACTACTCCACACAAACGAACTGAGATTCATATTTGATTTAAAAGATGATCAATTTTGTATTAACTAACACATTTAACATGAATAACACACTTAGATCAATGCCTCATCCTTGGAATGGAGTCAACTCAAACACATACATAATTTGATAACAATTTTCACCTGACAGTATATGAAGCCCTGAAATGTTGTATTACAACATTTCAGCATTGTGTTTTAACATTTAATTCTTACTAGCATCCTAGCACTCAATTCAATACAAACCTACAACCATATTCAAGAACCTACATTAATTATTTGAATTAATAAACAAGAATAGAGCCACACATCTATATGAAATTGATAGAGACAAATAAGACAACCTTGATTGTTTCATTCATAATCTATATATCCAGTACATAGGAGAGTAAAATAGTCTCAAACTTGAAACATTCAACTTTATTTTTCTAGTATTGTAATCAAAATTACACAAGTATTGAGACTCAAATCCTAAAACTTAACTCTAAAATACTCATTATTCTCATTGTAGTTTTCGTTGTGTTACATTACGAAACAACCTCTCCTTGAATGAGACAGAAAGACAAAACTTAAGGAAAAAAAAAAACCCTAAAGGCTCATCTGAAAGAGACACTTGGCACATTTAGGTTTTTTTATCTTCAACTACCTTTTCTTGGTGAAGAATCTTCCACCTACTCTCTATTTTATTGCTCCTCACTCCACTACCCTAAAACAAAAAAATATTCCTCTTATGTGAAAGAATAACATTCTATCTTCCTTGTCTGGCTGTAAAAACCACCTGTCCTATGCATTTACCATTTTCTTTTAAGTACAACTCAAAACTTCTAGTTTCATGGTGAAAAATCCCTCATTTCTGAAAATCCACATTTATCTTGTGTTCACCTTTACTACCTAGCAACATGAAATATTTTGCTTCAATGCCTAGTGAATAAATTTTTTAACTTTATTGGGATGATTTCAATTTCACTTTATTGGATAATAGACCAATTACCTATGCCTTCTTTATTAAAATCACCTTGAATTAATTTTTTACCTTTTGAAAGAAAACTCAATTACCTGCTAACAGGCCCACCACGTGCACATCGCTAATTGAGTATGAAAAAAAAAAACTCTTTAAGGATGGGTGATATTTTGTTCCATGAGTAATAAAATAATTTACTCGGGCTTGATTCTTTTATCTACATCTTTTATTTAAATGGTAAAGATAATAATTAAAATTTACCAGGCTGTAAAGAAAACACATTTCTTATGTATTTCACATTTTTCCTTTTTAATCAATGTTATAACATTATCAAATGATAGTATTAAAATAAATCATGGGCCCACGATCATTTACTCCACATTTCCCAACATATTTCATATCGCTCATATATTTGGGAAAGCTAAAATCAATTAGTGATGCCCAATAATAGCTTTGCAACTTTTCTCATCATTGATCATAGATGTATTTGAGAATGCTAATTTCCATTAGCGATAAAAACTAAATACCTCACCTATCATTGATGGAATTTGGAAAGGAAGCAACATAACCATGATAAGCGATAGGGTATCAAGGAATTCCATGGCCTGGCTGCATTACGTTCAACTGTTGCACCATAGATCTTTGACACATTGAACAAAAGTTTTCAGTGGTAAATAAGCAGCTCAATATTCATTCTCACTACCATCTTGGATATGTGGGATTTCATTGTTGGTTGGCTGAATACAAAGATAAATCATTTGCAACACATCACTCTGTTGCACTTCCATGAACCCTGGCAACCGTGCATTTATATTTTAAGTTTTAATTCCTCTTTTTTTTAATTTTTTAGCTGCAGAAGGCTCTTTACCTGTGCATTTCACCTTTGATCCCTTTTTAGAATCATCAATCAATAATATTTGACATTTTACAGCCCCATCTTTACTTTGCACAAACACCTCCTGCGAGACCATCACACATCTCTCTTTCACAAAAAAATGGAGAAAGTTATTGGTGATGGGTGCTCATCGCCAATATGATGAGGAAGTTGAGCACAATATGCAATGGGCAATGGGAAATGGAGAGGAACCACCATCGTTTAGTGTGAATTCAAATAGGATATGCAAATCAAATCAGCGACTGGTGCTAAAAGTTTTGTTGTGAAGTTGTGTTGTCATGCAGTCATGACTTTGGCCAATAGAAATCAAGAATTAAACTTTCTCTTCCTCCCAAACATTTGAAATTGTGTTTATGTTTTCCCTAAATATGTCTTTAACAAATACACAATATTTAAAATATTCGCAATATTTTAAATACTGACATTTGAGAACATTAGAAAATAGGCAAATTTTAATTACACCTCTGACCCAAACAAAGAAATTTCACTTTGGACAAATGTTGACTACTGGAGCTGATATTTTTTGCATGCGGCCATAACAAATTATTTAGAGAAAACCCATTTCCTCAAAGTTTTCCCAGCCATAAAAAATCAGGTACCTCCTTTATAAACTAGCCCCTGGGAGTTGTTTACCACACCATAAATGCATTAAAATAACACAACATATGATCTCTATTTTTTATGAAAATGGATCTATAGATTTTTTAGACCAAAAAAATAAATGGGTTGTCCTTAGAATTTGAAAATTTGAAATTTTTTGGGACAACATTTTGGGCCTTGTCACAATCAGAAAATGATTAAATAACTCATCAAAACTTATTCTGGAGGTGCAAAATTGAAAAGGCATGTAGAAATTTGACCCAATAATGCAATTTGAAAGATAGTTTGGAAAAAGAGATCCCGAGGTGAAAATTATTCAATGTCAAAGTTGCTTAGTTGGCCATTTCTGCAACTGAACTTATTCAAAACCAATCAGGGCTCTCAAAGTCACCACTTTGAAAAACATCAAAACAACTTCTGGGGGGATTCCACTAGAAGCATAAGCTCATCTAGGTACACTTAGTTTGTTTTCAAAAAGGATTTGAATTGATCTGATCACATGCGTGAGATATTAACACTCAAAGTTTTCTTTTTCTAAAAATCAGGAAATGTTGATTTAGAAACCTTGAAAAAGTTTATTTGGAATGGGCTTTGAAAAAATACCAAATGATGTGCTTAGATGCTACAAACTGGAAAATTCATAGATAAACATATAGAGAATCATTTAGAACATTTATCTTGGCATGCAGGTCAATAGGTCATGAAATAAAATTGAATATGTAGGGCTACTTTAACAAATTTTACACTATCCAATCTACAAATTTGAACTTGCAAATGGATTCAAGCTAGAAAACTTAGAAAATGGATTCATGGGGCTATGCCAACTGACATGGGACTTCATAAAAATGCATAGAATCATGGAAAAGTATTGGTGGGGCTTGACATTCAACAGGCACAAAGATACAATATCACAGAGATGGCCTACTCAGAAAGGTGCAACATGTGTAAACGACAAACCAAATTCTAGACCTTGAAACCAAGACTTCAAAAACTTACCAAAATTGATCCAAGGAGGCTGCAAATGGTCACACACCATCTCTAATAGGTTTTCAACACTTCTCGAAAGTGAATTTTCATGACAATTCATGGGTGTCAAATTATAAGCTCCCAAAGTGAGCTACTTAGGCTTATTGTATAGGGTACTTCTGAGTGCATTAGGAAAAATTTTATGTGGGCCCTCAAAATTTAGCCAAATTTTGGAGGTCCCAACACAACACTAAGTAGTTTAATAGGTAAGTTAGAATTGTTGTGTAAAAGATTTATAATAGTGAGATTGGGCACATGTTCCTTAACAATAGTGTTAGAATGAAATAAATAAGCTCAAAATAGTGAAAGGAATAGATTATAGAACCATACAAAAATTATTATCAAATATGGGTTTCCCTTACCAAGGATAGATGGTCTTATTGATTGTTTGAGTGGTGAAAAATTATTTAGTAAGATAGATTTGAAATTTTGATATCATCATATTATAATTATATAATGTGATGAATATAAGACTACATTTAGTACAAAATAATTATTTAGAGTGGTTGATTATGCTATTTAAACTGAATAATACTCACACTTTTATGAGGGTAGTGAATGGGGTATTAACAACCCATCTTCAAAAAACTATTGTTGTATACTTGGATGGAATTATAATTTTTAGTAATAATAGAAAGGAATATTTAGATGATATTAGGTTAGTTTTTTAAAGGTTAAGAGAAGATAAAATACTAATAAATGTGAAGAAATGTAGTTTCATGAAGAGTTAATGGTATTTATTTATTATACAATAAATATTAAATTGCTAATTACATGGTTTTTTGGAAAAGTATAAATCTCATATTCTTTCCAATGGATATGAACAAGAGGAAGGGATACACTATGAAGATATTTTTTTATAGTAAGGTAACCTTCTATATGGCCATATCCATTAGTACTCAATTTTGATAGAAGTTATATCATGTGGATGTTAAAGTTGTAATCCACGAAGTTGACATGCCTAAAAAAATTGAAGAAACAACTATTTTTGAAACAAATACCATAATACTAATAGTACAGCAATGAAATTTCACACTTGCACAACAATGTTCACACAATTGTCCCAATGATATAGTGACGAGGAAACCAAGACAGCTTAACCATTTCATAATAAAAGTGTTGATTAAATAAGACTAACCACTCATGGGATAAATCTGCCATGATAAAAATAAAAGAGAGAGAGAGAGAGTACAACACCTACATGATGATCAATTACCAATCCATGATCACATTATCTCACAATAACACACTAGGATAATATTATGGAATAATCAACCTGCAATCAAAACCTAGACACACTAAACAACTTTAAGTGAAGGAAAAAAATTAAGAAGTGGTTTCCTAACAAAGAAGCACAAAATCACCATAAACTGGAATGCCAATGGGTCACTTCTAGACGACTACATGATTCCCAAGAAATATCATTACAACACAACAACACACAAGGGAAGAATACTTCTCCATAACACTCCATGACCTATGAGGACAAGTCCAACCATGAAGTATTACAACCTTCCCAAGAATTCACAAGATTAGGTGCACAATCTCCCTAACCCTAGGTTAGACGACCAAGCAATTTAAAAAGAAGGCACAAAAATTGAGGAAATACAAACCATAAGTTCTCAATAAAAATATTACGAACATACATAAAACACCAATAGACCCTTGGGACAATGATGAATAACTTTTTTTCACATGGTTTTCCCATGTGAGGCCTCAAAATAATGAATACATATCAAGTCCTAAAACAAAGAAACTTGACTATTTTTTTTAGATTTCTAGCAACTAAAATGGTGAAAATAGGACAAAATGTACAAAGCATAAATATTATTTTTTAGTGGAATTATGCTTAGAAAAAAATTAGCTACCTAAGGTTAAGAGGATTCATATTCTATTTTTGTATGGGAACGAGGCTGCCCAAATAGAAGATGAGTCCACCCAAATAGAGTTACACAAAATTTTGAATTCTTAATGCTACCAAACCAAGCTACCCAAACATGCAACATAGATGCCAAAGCATGCAACTAGGTTTCTAAAATTTAGCAAGTTGTCAAACTATACATAAACTTTTAGGCTGATTTTTGAGGCTCCCAAGAAAACCGGGCCACCCAAACTCATTGACTGACACTAATATTCATCTTAAACACAAAAATAAATGTTCCAAAGATTATTTTATCCTTTGAAAATTATTTTTTTTACAAGAATAAATCAATCATGCTTAGTTCTAACACCAAGAGATGTAATTAACTTATTACCATTTTTCCATCATCAAATGCTACAATTTATAATAATGGGACAAAAATATCCTTTACATATATATTTTACATTTGAATAAAGTATTAAATAATACTTAAGGTAAACTTATTACAATATGGTAGCAACTCAAGCTCGATCCTCAAACCTCTAGTCCCCAATGGTAGTAACCATACCACCTAACCTCATTGAGTCGAAAGGATCCACTCCTACCATGCAAGGAGATAGTCACATTGGCCACAAGCACAACACTCAAACCAAACACATGGGGAGAGGTATACCACTCACACCGTACATGAAGAAAACAATCCACATACACATCATATACCAAATAATCATCCAAATCACATAAAGGATCCAATATATGTCATGACTTGGTATAATCACCATCCACATTGGGAAAACTCACCAATGTCACATTATAAATCCAAATTGGTCCTATTCACCCATGGAACATCACATAAAAATCACTAACCATGTCTCTCTATGAACATATGATTATTTATCACAACCAAAGAGTCAATGATATTTCAATGATGGGTTTTTGTTGAGCCAAACCTCCACATCTGTCTTATTGAGAAGAGATAATTTAGGATAACTTTTAAGTAGCTAACAATTTGTGGAAATAATTCCTTCCAAAATAATTTATTATATATTAACCCCAACAATAATACTATTAGCCATGTCTATCAAGTCATGTATATTATTTATACAACTCTATTAAATTGAAGTGTGTGTAGAGTTATATTATATATTTCTATTGCATGATCTTTATAGAATCTATCAAAACCTACTAAAATAGCTTGATATCACTATTATTCCTCAAAACCTTAATCTTAGTACTAGTTTGATTACATACAAGAGCCTTATACTTTTTATAAATGTAGAAAATTGAATGAACATTAACAAGATACAATAAATTAAAATGGATTGAATAAAAAATCCTTGAATATTTAAGAGGACTAGCCCAAAATCAAGCATGGTTTTATTTTCCATATAAATTATGTTCATATAAATAAAGTTCAATATTACAATTATTCAACTCCTCAACAAGGTTTTCTTTAAGGTTTTTTAAATCCTTCTCACGTATGTGGCCTATCCTTTAGTCTCAAAAGTAGGAGCACCCTTAGGTACCAAAAAATAATGAGTATTAAAAGTAAATAGAAAATTCCTCTTAATTTCTATTTCTGGTGGTGAAGGAAAATATTTATTAGATCTCTCCACTATATGAATTGAAGAATTGTAACATTAAACTATGCATGTATATAGCTAAGATAAGTTCCAATTTGAACATCCTTAGCAAGAACCATAGATCCTCTAACCACTTTAAAATTTGCACTTGTAGAGGATGGGATTTTCTACCCTCAAGACAGTGGGGTCTCAAGCAGAAAATAGCTCTTAGCTACCTCAGTTGACCTAGCTTGAAGCTGAATTGGAAATAAAGATTTTATAAAATTGAAATATTTAAGCTATGTTTAACAATGAATATAACTAAAAATGTCAGTTAACATGCAAATAGAGAGTGATAAAAATATTTATTTTATAGAAACAAAAAATACTAAATAAATAGAATGTGATACTAGTTAGGTAAAGTCTTAGCCTTGGATGCTAGCATGCCAAGAGGACATCACTGCACTCACATTTTCATTGGTACAAATAAATCCCATAGACTTACAAAATGAAGTCCCTCTGTTTTTTCAACTTGTTCGACACCTATTCACATGGAGATGAGGAAAAGTGTTAGGGTTGTATAGGGGTTTTCCTTAGTCAAATCTCTACTTTTATGTTTCCACCTTTACAGATGGCTAGATAGGATTGAAATACATAAAAATTAAAATATACATGTGATAGAAATAAACCCTCATATGGAGGAGAAGCCCTATCATGATTAAGAGACACTAGATGAGATCAAATAAATGTGACAAAAGACAATATTGATTAAATGAAAATAAATAGAGCACTACCAATAGCTATTGGCCCTCTCCTTAGACAATAGATGTGGCGAGATTGTGAAAAACACGAGTCTTTGCTGTAGAAACTTGTGAGAGTATTTTGATAGATTTTTATTAAGAGTGACAAGTAGAAAGCTCCAAGTAAAAAAAAAACCTTCCAATTGGTGAGAATGATATAGAAAAGCAAGTTATGTTCTTAGACTAGTTGGGAATATATCCATCACAGTTGTATTTGGGCATCGGGACACATCTTGCAAATGATCTATATGGTAAATTCCTATTTCAATCATTGATTTTAGTGAGATGTTTGTGCACCATGTAGATGTCTACACACCATGCTTTTCTCTTACCTATTTCAACTAAAATTTAAACCATACGCTGGTAATACTTCATCATTGTCATCAATGAGATAAAAATCATGAAATATCAAAAAAAAAAAAATTCATAAATGCACCAAGCATCCTGCATAAGTGTGATATTGACATAGGGTACAATTATTTACTATACAATTTACCCCGTCTAGTGAGTTGATCATTCAGGATAATTAGCTACACTATAGTAGATAAAAATTTGAAACATTAAATACATCAAGTGCATTTATTTCCATAAAAGAGGATGGATTTTTGAGGCCACAAAGGTCAACACAAATGATGCCCCCAATGGTCAACAAAAATCTAGAATGTTGGACCTAAAAATCTAGGTGGTGTAAATTAAAAAAATTGTTAATTTAAAAAATGAAAGAAGCTTCTTCGATGAGAATAATTCTTAAGAAGATGCTAGTAAGTATATAAAAAGATCTGATAAAGGTGAGAATATATTCCCCCTCATGTATTTACCCTAGCTAAGAGGGTAAAAATAGGAAGGTAGTCAAATTAGAATTACTAAAAAAAAATCAAAAATAGGAAAAAAATTGACTATATACTCACAAGGTGGGCCCTACAAGGGCCATTTTTATTATTCACAATGAGGATAAATTTTCAAAGCTCTATAGAGAGTTAGCAAAAATTTCTCACTAATGAGAGTTTAGGTGATTGAACATAGAGTAGTTTCATACTATCATGGAGAGCGATGAGCCCCTAGACAAGCTGGGACAAAAATTATTAATTCCACTTTGATATTATGCATTTAATTTTAGCATGAAAATTTATAGCAGTGCTTCCATATTGGGTATGCACAAGCATCCAAGACCTATATTGGTGTCGAAGACCTTGCACATTCATCCAAGGAGCAGTTTCCCACTGGCGTCCTAGCACATTTATGTTATGAATTCAAAGCTTGACATGCTTAGAGCATGAAAAAATAAAAATTATGTAGGATTTTTTATGAAAGAGTTGTGTTTTTGTAGGCTTTACTAAAGGTTTGAGAGAATACAAGAGGCCTCATCCTATCACTACTACACACCTACATAAGATATGTTACAACACATGATCGGATCCTACTGCATTGAGTCAAATTTTAGTCGATTCATGAGATACTATAGATGAGATTTCATCCGATGATGTTGATGGTATTGATGAAGAGGTGTGAAACTGACACCATGTAATTTAATCTCCCTATATGGGAGATGATGATTAATCTAATGGATGTATATCAGATCTTGCACCTATCTATCCAAGGGGAGATGATATCATTGAATGAGCCACAAACAACACAAGATATCCAAGAAAAATAGCTGCATTGTATCAGCTTTGTGGTTCCCACAAACACTATCTGCCACATCTACTCTAGATAGATTAAGTAGGGGTGACTGGAAGTACCCCTAGAGCATCACATTATGATTGCAACAATGGAACTTAGAGGTAGCATAAACACATGAGGATCCTACTTACATGCATGCCTCATTTGGTGTGTTTGGGAGATGGAGGAGAGGAGCAACGTTTTCACCTAGGCTTTGAAAATGTTGGCCCATATACCATGACCTCAAATTATATGTGCATGATGAGTACCATAGCTAGATTTCTTGAATGCTCCTTTAGGTGTGAGATTTAGAACATATCACCTACACTTGGCTAGCTAATTTTCCCTAGCGTATGATAGGTGATCTACCTAGAGTTCATACATACCCACTAGTGTGAAAGTGGAGATATAGGTATTTGTTGTTTTGGAGGTAGACCATCAACTAGCTAGGAGTTAGCAAAGTTGTATGGTAACACTATAGTGGGATGGACCAATTTCGCACCAATAGGACACAACTGCCATGTACATGTATCATGATTGATTCCTAAATGTTTTTCATGACCATAGTATTATACCCTACTACTAGAGACTTGTGATGCAATAGTTTGGACAAGTACAAATGGTTCCTCATGCTATCCCTAGCTATATTAGATCATTCAAGAGTCTCATCAATCCTAGGTACCTTCACTATCTTACCATTGAGGATGTCACACCAAGTGAGGCCCGTAGCAATAATGATAATGATCTACTTACGGAAGAAATCAATGATTTTGTGGTCATAAACGAGTTTGGTTGATAGTGGGAAATAGTGGGTCTCACCTCCATCTTCCCTAAGGATTTTCTTGCAGGAGACCCAAGCACATGTATATATATTTGAAGGAGATTTGGGTGATAAGAAGGAGGTGTAGGAGGAAATGTGTTGTTCCTATAGCACACATGCCCCATTTGGACTAGGGATCCCCTCTTTCTGTTCTCATTTTCATCAGGTCATTCTTGATCTTTCCTTGATTTGAGTGCCCCTCTTCTTGAGCTTAAATTAGTCACATGTAGTAAATTCTTCAAATTCCCTTTGACTAGGATCACCTATCCAAAATTTACTAACTCCTTTGCCTTTGTAGATTTGACTCTGCAAGTTTCCTTCTGCCTTTCTCTGCTACATCCACCAGGCATCCTGAACCCACATCTATGGGTCTCCTAGTGCAGAATGTCATTATCTTTCTGCCACTAATTGGTGGCTAAACCCCAACATTTTCTTGCATGGTAGTCTCCACACCTCACTTCATCATCCCTATCTCCACTCAACGTCCAACCTAGTGTGGGATTCTACAACACCACCAACCCATCTGCCGCCATATTGAGAGTTTAATTTGCACATTAATAACTAGTTTCCTATAAATAGAAGTGAACCACCTATCATTTTCACCCTAAGGTTTTAACTTTGAAGAGAAAAAAAGGATCTTTGGCCCTACAAAGCCCCCAATCAAATTCAATCCAAGTTTTCTTTAGATTTCCACCTGATTTCAAGGTAAGTTCATGATATTTTTGTTAGGTGTTTAAATATTTGAAATATTTCTTTTATGGTTAAGGTTGTTTAGTTGTTCAAAATCTTTAAAAGATTAAACCCTAGTCCACCCCAAGGATCTCATCAAACCATTATAACTTCAGCCCCGTTCATGCAATTTTCCCCCAGTATTGAAAAACCCTTAGTGTTAGTTGAAATCACATGATTGCACTTGTGTAGAATATCATTCCACCATAGCCATTCATCACATGATGAAGGTGCTCATGCAGCCCGCCCTATGTGCCCTACCATCTTCTGTGCTCAAAAATGATTGAACAAAATGATTAAGTTTGTGGACACCTATAGGAGTCCCTATGCGGGACTTTTCCTGTGGGCGGCCTCCATCCTATTGTTGTTTGAATAGTGGTGTGACCTTGGTGTCGTCTCACATTACGGGTTTTGTCTACATTATCGCCATGAATGAACCAATCCCAAAACTCCCTAAAATCCACAAAGTCTAAGCATCTTTTGGGTCATCGCATGCAACCTTCTTCCATCCTACCAACATTGTTTAATGTTGTAGTTCCCATGACATTCCGCATTGTGGACTCTATGCCCACTACTTCCTATCACGACTTAAAAAGTATTCGACAAAGAATTAAGTATAAGAATGGCTCAGTGCCCATGTCTTCCCACATTGTTGATTTCTTGGGATGTCCTTCCCTCTCCTAAATTCTAAAGATTTCCAGCAGAAACCTTAGTTTGTGTGGTCACTATGGGACCACTTGTGCAGACCACTGTCTATAGCCCACCCTCTCCTCATGGTCATTCCCTAATGACAAGAATCTTGCAGCGGCCTAGAAATTGACTTCCACACTCCCAAGGTTGAGTTCATAGATTAATCCCTAACATCCAAAGCATCTACAGGTTCCGCCATGTGTAACTCTACATGCGGGTCACTATTTATTAAACACTGCTACTTAATGACTAAGCTTTAAAATCTTTCCACCCCACAATGTCGTAATCCTTCAAACCCAAAAGAGCATGCAAGTCTAAATGAACGAGTTCGAGCTCCTCATAGCTGATTTTTGCATGTGTGTAATCATTCCATGAAGTGATTTGCTCAACAAACCAGCCATGCGAGAATTCTAGTGTGGACAACTGCCTACGAGATTATGTGGCCCCAGTGTTGTCGTAATCCTAATTACTTCTACCTAGGGGAAACCCACACCCATGAGCCCGTATTTGTACAAATGATCCAATATTCCCTGAAAAGTGAATGATGATGAACTTTATGATATTTTAGATATGTATGAGTTGATCTAACCTTGGATTTCAAGGATTTAACTAATGTTTGCCTCTTTTATATGTAAAAACACTTACTACACTTTGTGTGTGTAGAATTTATGAAACCTACTAAGGGATCATCAGGCAAGCTTGTTGAAAAGGTTGAAAAGGGAAAGAATCTTGCAAGAAGGCTGAGGGGAAAGGAAGAAAAAGAACAAATGAAGTACCATTTCCACGGGGTGGAATGCACCTCCAAGCTCACTTCCACTTGGGACACAGTATCAGATACAAACCTTAGACATGTAGACATAAATGAGTTCAAGAAGAGGGTAATGATCAACCCCACCATGGAAGATGCATAGATGATCAAGGAAAGTGGTCTTGCAAAAGTAGTCAACTTCCCTCCTGCATTAGTTTCTTCAGAATTGGTCATGCGCTACCAAGAGTGTTACCACTCAAATACGAAAGCCATTGATAAATATGGGAGAGTACTAGAAGACTTGCTGGCCAATTCTATTAGTAGAATATTCAACATTCCAATATTTGACAGGATGGAGGAAATAGAGAAGGAATTTTCTCAGAACATGTGGAAATAGGACCCTCTTGCATGCAAAAGAACAATTAATCAACATTTATTAAAGAACAAGATGGGTAGTGCCAAAAAAGTACCTTAGGAACTATTTAGAAGTGATTTCTTTGAGGAGTACCATGATCTACTCACTCTCCTGAGCAGAGTGATGGACCTACCAACTTCTACATTCTTCAAAGAATTAATGTTCTAATTTATAGAGGAAATCATCCATGGTGAGGCTAAATTCCACTAGGAAAATATGATAAGCAACAAATTGCACAACTAACTCATGGCAGTGAGGAAGACCTCCCAATTTTATATGACTTCATATCTAGTTTATCTCCTTGCCGAGAAATTCTTGTACAAATGACTCTTTTGTGCAAGAACATTGAGGACGAAGAAGGGGGAGCTCAAAGTCTATTACTATTATCCCTAGTTGTAGTACATGAACTTCAAAGGAGAGTACAAAAGAATGAATGATTCCTTTGTCAAGCACATAATCAGACTCTTAGGGGGAGATTTTGAGAGAAGATTATTGAAAAATGTGAAGGCCTTTATAAAATGATTTGGGTGTTTGTTCATCTAGTTCCCAAAGTTCACCTATATCAAAGTAAAAGGGCTCTCAGGAAAAACCTACCCATTACCATGCTTCCCAAATGGCTGCATCATCTTGTTGAAGGTTACTCGGTAGTTGAAAATTACCCATATATTGTTAAGTGATAATCATTAGGCTAGGATTCTATATCCCCTAACCTTCAAACAAGTAATGTACTATTGCCTGACTGCCCAGTTTGTTGAAAACTCAGAAAATGAATTGGTAGAGTATCACTTAGATCTTGACACAAACAGAGAAAGAGTAGAGCCTCATGGAAAATTGGAGAAGTGGGTTGGGAGGTAATATGCCCACCAACCTCATATTGAGGACTTCTAGGCCAATTGCAATGATGACAAAGAGGTGTGGATGTGGCACTATATGAGGATGACTACCCAATTTGTGAAGTCCATAAATCTATTCCATGTACCTGATCAGATAGTTGAGGAGGACAAAATTATGGGGGTATGTGTAGGATCATGATGGGCCAAAATGTGGCAATTTGATGGGTATGTGGCTGAGAATTTTTTTTTACCCAAAATTGATGAAATGAAAAGGGTTTTTAAAGAAGATTCTCAACTTTCCACTAATATAGATTATGCTTTACTTTGAATTTAATAAGTAATTATTATTCATTTTCTATTTTAATTACAACTAAAGTCCTAAATGATAGGCTGATTGAAAAACATATATAGCTTTCAAATGGTATCACATATTTTGAATCCAAAACATGTGTCACATTCTATGATTTGCATACTATAGGATTAAAAAAAAAATAAAAAAATTCATGAAGTTTTAACCAAGTTAAGGTGGTCAGACATACAATTTGTTTATATTTTTAAAAATTTTTAATAAAAAATTCATAATTAATTATTTACTTGGAAACAAATTACAAAAAAATATGCATCACATCAGGACATGAGTCCTCTACTTATATCTAAAATCTTATAAAAAATAATTATCATTTTATTGTGGTTAGGGTGGTCAAACAGACACCTACTTCTTATTTTTTCCTTGAAATTTAAGTACTACTACATTGAAATTTCAAATTGTCACCAAAAATATTTTATTTTTTAAACAAACCTAGTAGTTTAAAAACTACATTCAATTTGCTACAAATTCTATTCTTACATATTTTTGAAATAATATAGATAACTTATTCAAATTTTTATCTCAAGTTGCCTAACTCTGATTTTTCTAAATTTTTTGCCACTTAAGGGCCTATTTTTTCCATGATGATCCTACACATACCCATGGATGATAGATACCATTATGTGGTCGGGATGCCTCTACCTATTATTGATTGGAACGAGGAAGAGGTCACCAAACTTGATATTCTTACTAGGCCCATTGAGCACAAAACAAGACAATGGCTTGATGCACAAATAGCTCAACTCAAGGGGTAGGGTGCAAAGCTTACATATGGGGAGTTGAAAGATGAAATAGAATGTGAAAATAATAGTGGTGCAGCTATTGGTTCATTAGGTGAAACTCCCAATTCCCCGTCGAGCATGAGGTCGAAGAAGAGGAAGGATGTACCGGAGCGTAAGCCCAAACAAAAGGTGTATTCCACGAAGGTAACTGAGGGGAAACCATCTAAAAGGACAAAGAGAACGGGGAGATTTGTGCATGAAATTCCTACCATCTAGGAAGAGGAACATCCACAAGAGGAAGAAGAAACTGAGTAGCCTCGCTCGCCGCCTACCACCTCTTCTCCCGCTACCGCCACCACTCCACCAGCTTCTACTTCTAAGGCTTTGCCTGTCTCATCTCTGGCTACCATGGACATCTCAGTCCAAATAACCTCTACCTCACCAAGTGATCTAGTTATGGTACTTGACTCCTGCTCTTCAACCACGTCCCCACTATCTTCTTCCTCGCTTCCTCCCCCATTGCCCACATTTTCTACTTTTCTGCCATCTATGCCATCAATTTATGTGCCACCACCTATTTTTCCACCTACTTTCGTAGCATATATGTAGAATGTTCTCATTGAGCTCTCTAGTGTAATCCTTGAACCAAAGGTATAGGATCTAATGGCTCAAATTGTTGCTGCCTTAGCTCTTCCCCCATCATCTACTGAGCCACAAAAGATGCAGGAAATAATTAAGATCTCAGAAGAGATGGAAAGACCCCATGTAGAGAAATACAAGGATTCCATGTAGGAGATTAAGTATAAAACAGGACAAGGCTACCTCTAATGAATAAAGGTCACAAAATTTAGAAGAAGATACTATGGATCTTGGTGAGTATTATATGATAGAGACATCATATCAGGAGCTAGAAGGGGAGATCCTCACAGAGGAGCATTGCTTCAAGGAAGGGAAAATGGATACGATTTTGGATGTTGAGATACTAGAACAATGTACATGAACTGGCCAAGATGAAGGCCTGACATAAGAAGGAGAATTAATTCCAGAAAGGGAAGAGGAAAAAGATAAAAAAGAAGATAAAGATGCACAAGAAAGGAGTGTTGATCCAAATCATAATGTTCGGATTGAAAGTGAGGAAGAGAGGGAACCTCATGGAGAGAATATCATTGAAGAAAATGGGGCTTATTCTGAGCTTGATACTAGAAGAACTACACCTGAAAAGGAGCCAAGTGAGGATGAAAAGAATGACAGGGAAGCTCCTGGCAATGAAGAGGATCAGCCTCAAAAGGAACAAGAATAGGAAGGTGATCATGCATCACCAAACGGGAAAATAGAGGTTCTCGCTTGGCTGGAATAGCAATTGAAGAAGAAAGCTCCTATGGTCACAGACCCAAAATTGAGGCTAGAAGCAATACTAGCGAAAGCATAGAAAAGGAATGAAAAGGAAAAGAGGCCTAAGATCCCCTTTCATATCATGGTTGATACCTCTAGATCTAGGATACTATAAATTTCTACCCTGGTAGTAGGAAAAGATGGGAGCACTATACAAGGGAAAGAATACTGAATATCTACGATTAATATGGGCCTGGAGACCTAAGAGAAAAATATGGATGACCTTCAGGGGTCACTGTCCACCATCATACTACAAATGAATAAAGATCAATCTACTAAGGAAGAGTTACTGAGGCAGGTGGTAGAACTCACTTCCTAAATTCAACAGTAGACATTGAGATAGGAAGAAACTCCAACAAAATCATCAACACCAGCCTCCTTACTCTCAAAGGAAGATATAAGAAAAATGGAGAATCGAAAGAGCTAGAGCAAGTCCATGATTGATTGGATCAACAACGTGATATCCAATGGTGACATGGGCATCAGCCATGTAGTCACAATGTATAATAGATATTGAAGGCTGAAAAAGGACATAGATACCATGAAGAATACCTATAAGGAGCTCCAAAATTTTAACATAGTCACCTATCCTAACTTGGAGAGCATCCTCAAGCTTCCTCGAGAAACCTAGGAAAAGGAGCTAGAGCTACCAAAGGAAGATCATTGGTTGGTTGAGACTTGGCTGATGAATTTTGATTATAGAAAGGAAGTTTTGGAAAAGGTCTTGCATGATTTAGAACTTGATCATGAATGGGTTGCCAAGCACTGAGTGAATACTATAAAATATTTGAAGTTGATGACTGATTTTGAGGTGCCTGCCCTATAATTAGATCCAAGGAATGTCAAACCTTTGTTCCATAAGAAAATGGAGGAAGGAGCTAGTGACACACTGTTACTTGATTTTCTGGATTTTTCTACAAGGGATTTCATTTGAATGAGGTAGATTATTGAGGTTGGATTAAGTTTTCTTGAGAATTAAGAGCAAATCATTGAAATAGTCAAGATGATTTCCTTTCAAATCCTCAAATCTAAGCTCTTTGAGGAAAATAATTTTCTCTCCATGATCAGTAGATTTGTGGAGTATGCAACAAAGCAGAAGGAAGCCAAAATTCTAGTTATTGTAGTGTATTTTATATTGTCATATATTTGGTGGTAGGTGAAACCCTAATGTAAAATGAATTTAAGCCACACAATGTAAATGAATCTTTTCCATTATTTTTTCTTTTGAAAATCTATAAATAGGGGCATCCTCTCATTTTTAGAGAGGGAGATGAGTTGTTGTGTAAAGGCATGTTGTAGAAAATTAATGAGAAAAGAAATTTTTGGATGGTTTCTTGTGTTTTCTTCTTTGTATGATTCTATCTCCAAATATTAGATTCTAGCTTTGTTATTTTAGTTTTAGGTTACTTTCAGTTATTAGTTCATAATGTGCTTTAATGGTGAAGTATGCTATAGTGTTTGATGTCTTCTTAGCTCATACTTCTTCTTTTTTATTGTTGATAAGTTATTGTTTAAAGTTAGTTTGAGCATCATTTACATTGTTGCACTTAAGTTCAACTATTATTCATGCTTTAATGGTGAATGAATGGTTTGAAAATCTGTAGACTTTAGAAGATTGCACTAGTTTCATGAGATTGTGGGTTGTCTTTGGTTAAGTGGAACTTAGTTTTAGGAAGTCTATCCACTATAGCATCCTCCATTTTTACTATTCATCATTAGTTGCAAGTCTAGGAAATTCTAACCCTTTTATCCTTTTGACCTTTCTTTAAAATCTGAAGTTAAGACAAAGTTCCAACATGATTGTAAAGCCAAATTTGATGGAAAAGATGGAGTTTTAGCTTGTTGTTTTGAACTTGCAGCAACTGCTCACTCATTTCAAAAATTTATAATACTCTTTTTTGCATACTAAATTCCTTCCATGATTAATGACCATAAATTCCCTTTGTGATTACTATCAAATTACATCAAAAAGTGAGTTATTTTTGAAAATCATGACATGACACTCAAAAGACCTTGGGGTGATTTCTAAAACTTGGTTACATAAATTACCTTTCAAGAGAGGAAGTGCACTTGTGTGGTGTCTGTGTGGAGAAAGTGAAAAAACACCCATCAACAAAACTGGTGCTAGAAGGAGGGCCAAGCTAAGATAGATTGAATTGTGTCCTTCTCCCCTCAAATATTTCATAGAGTACTTAGATCTACACCAGATAAGGGAGAATTGCAAGAGCTAAAGACCCCTACGAAGGCTAAGAGATCCAAGAAATGGGAAGCATCAGCTTCAGCCCCACCTACTCAATCTCCATCCCCTCCATATCCTTCCATCCATCCATCCCCATCCTATTCTTCACTCCAAAAAGAATTTTCACCCTTCACTTCCCACATCCAAGGTGTTATCCTCACCCCTAAACCTCACTTCCAAGGTGCTGCCCAAGCTGCTACCTCATTTCAACCTCAAGTTACTATAGCATAGCGATGACAACCTTCACTTCCCATAATAGCTAGGATGGGAAACAACCCATCTCCATTGTATTTTAATGATTATCATGACATGCCAAAGAATGTGGAGGGATTTTGTACCAAGTTTTATCCACATGACCTACAGAGGACAACATAAGAAGACATCAATATTTTCCAAACACCGTTGAAAGATATGTCAGTCGAACATAAGGACATGGCTTGTAGGCTCTTCCCTTACTCATTGGGGGATGAAGCTTTCTATTGGAACATCCATCTACCAATTGGATCCATTACTTCTTGGGATCAAATGAAGAATACATTTTTGTAGAAAATTAAAGTTCTAGTTAGCCCAATTGAGCTATATCAATAGTTCATGTCCGTCAAGAGGGAAGTCGATAAACTGATCAACTCATTCAACAATCAATTTCATAGGGCTTACATGAAGTTACAGGGTATGTGTAGGATCATCATGGAAAAATAGGCCCTTAAGTGGCAATGAAAATTCAAAAAAATTAGAGTTAGGAAACTTGATGTAAAAATTTGAATAAGTTATCTATATTATTTAAAAAATATGTAAGAATAGAATCTATAGAAAATTGAATGTAGTTTCTAAACTACTAGGTTAATTTATTTATTTTTAAATCTATTTGGTGAAAATTTGAAATTTCAATGCAGTACCACTTAAATTTCAAGGAAAAAAAAGTAGGTGTCTATCTGACCACCCTAACCACAATAAAATAAAAAAAAATTATAATATTTTAGATATAAGAGGGACCCATGTCCCGATGTGATGCATATTTTTGTAATTTTTTGAAGTAAATAATTAATTATGATTTTTTATTACAACTTTAAAAAAAATTAAAACTTGAATGTCGACCACCTTAACTTGGTCAAAACTTCATGATTTTTTTTTAATCCTATAGTATGTGAAGCATAGAATGTGACACATGTTTCAAATTCAAAAAATGTGATACGTTTGAAAGATATAGATGTATCCCAAACATCCTATCAATCAAGACTTTAGTCAGAATTAAAATAGAAAATGAATAATAATAATTTATTAAATTCAAAGTAAAGAATAATTTATATTGGGGAAAGCTGAGAATATCCTTTAAAACCCTTTTGTTTCATCAATTTTGGGTAAAAAAAGTCGTCAGCCACATACCCTACACATACAAATCATATCGCCACATTTTGGCCCATCATGATCCTACACATACCCTACAACCTCCTTACATAGTTGATGATGCATCATCTAGGCTTGTATACTATGCTACTTTGGATAATCTCGCATATACCTTGGTCAAAAGGATGCATCAACTGCCTGCAAGATTGGTGGATGTGTACGTAGAAATAGTTAAGGAAAGCGCAAACTTGGGGTAGCATATTGCAGGTCGGCTGCCCTCATTGGGTCTAGCTGCTAACCCAACTCAAATCTAAGGGCTTACCCATGCCTTGGCTCATAAAACACCTATGTTGAATCAAGTCCCTCAATTGCTAGTAGTGCCACATCCTAGATAGCCATTGTATTAGGTGTCGTCAATGCCTCATTACTTGTAGCCTCCACAACAATAGGCTTACTCCCAACATCCTCAAGTTTCTACATACTTGCAGAGCTCTAAATTCCCACCTACCCAACAAAACCAACCTACGATGCAGCTCGTATTCCTTCAGAATTTAGTGCCATAGTAGAATAACACAGAGAAGGATCAGATGGATGAATTAACTGAACTAGTAAAGAACCAAAACAACCAATTACAAGCCTCTCAAATGAGCATCCAAGCTAACCTTAATCAAGACAACTGTGATTGTAGTGAGTCTTTTGGATAGAATTATGAGAGACGACAAAATTTACGGTAGAGATTTGAAAGAAGACCATCTAGAAGGAAAATAATAACTTGGAATACTGGGCCAATCAATGGGTGTTTCCCTACACCTCTTGACCAACCGAGCGGTACCAACAAGTCTACAAGAAAAGAAAATTTTATTTGGTTGAGGCTGCCTTATTTGGATGGTGTCGAATCCACAAGACAAATAGGCACTCTAAGTTGGATTGCCTGGAATTCCAAACGGTTGTAGAAATCTTCCAAGTGGAGGTCTAGAATGTTGTTGATGGCTCAAACTACAAAGATCTCATTCCATCAGAACCACATGATTCCTCAGTACTGGTGATGAATCAGGATCCTTTCTTAC
Organism: Sequoia sempervirens; assembly: GCA_007258455.2. Taxonomy (NCBI): domain Eukaryota; kingdom Viridiplantae; phylum Streptophyta; class Pinopsida; order Cupressales; family Cupressaceae; genus Sequoia; species Sequoia sempervirens. The sequence continues at coordinate 1,083,168,220 of VDFB02271358.1, read as the reverse complement.
AAAGTGAAAGCAACTTACTTAAGAAGGAGCTTGCGCTCAAAGGAAAAGAAGAAAAAGAGGTAAGTAACAATAGGTCCCTATCTTAGCTCTTTGATTCAGTAGACAATGGTCTAGTAGATGTGGAAGGGTCATGTCAGTACAAAGTCTAGATGTTCCACCAAAGAGAAAGCCCTTATAATTTGAGGAATACGAAAGTTGGTGGTCCTTTTACTACCTCTACCCCTCCTAATAATTTCAACACTCCGCTTGATCCTAATGCTAGCAATAATCCAACCTATCCCCACGTGCCTACCCAGTACTTCAATAGAAATAAGTAGCCTAACCAGACCCAAGATCAACTCACTAGTTCTTCCCAAAGCAAGTTTTTTGAAGCATAAGTTAAATAAATGGGAGAATATTTAGCAAATGAATTGAAGATGGTCAAAGTGTGTTTGTTAGCCTTTGAATTACTGAGGGTACCGACCATTAGAAATTCCTTCTTTAGGTCATTAAATGGACCCGCTCCATCAAAACCAGCCCAAGAGGTACCTTCCAATAAGGTTTTATTTGACACCCCCAATAGTGAGCCTATGATTAGCGAAATCTTGGGAAAGAAACTTGATCAACCCCCAAACCAGCAAGCTAGTAAAAATCAACCATTAGATAAATCTCTCACCAAGGAATCACATCAAATCCAAGTGAAGGAAAAATACAATGACATGGACAAGGCTCAGGTAGCTCATGATGACATATTAGTAAGGTTATTTCAAGGGAAATTGGAGACCCCTCATTTCTTGACAACAATAAGAGTTTGCACAACTATTTGCTTGATTTGGGAGTCTCAACCAATATCATGACATTGGTAGTATGCAAAGCATTAGGAATAAGCCTAACCTCATCTAGATGAAAGGTCGCCCTATTGGATGTTGCTAATATGTGGTTGTCATTGATGTCAACATTATTGGCCTTAAAGACATTAGAGGTTGTAAATGTCAAGGATATTGAGAAAATTGTAATAAAGTTAGTTGTAGGTTGTCGGTGATGTAGGGAAGTTCTGCATTGTGGCTAGCTCAGTAAATTGATGATAAGAGGTTGTGGATCAAAGGGTTTGTTGTTAAGAATATATAGTTTATCCACATGAATTTTTAGAGGTTTGTATGAAGATTTGATCGAGTTATGAGTATCTATGCTCTAACAGTTATTTTGTTGCTTTAGTTGGTGTTCCTGAAAGAAGATGATGTTATTCTAGTAATTTGATTTGTTACAGATCCTTCTGTAGTGATTCATGATGCTTGTAGATGTTTCTAGATTATTCCCTATCTGTGTTGTACATCCACATTGATTGTTGTGCTCGCGATTGAATATTTTCTTTTGTGAGTTCATGTTTTTCATGTTCATGGCTGACTGGGTGATTGTAGCATGTTGTGGATCTTTGAGGCATAATTATTTAAGGTTTTTCATGTTCAAGAATATTTTTTGGGTCCTCACTATGTTGTGGTTAACTTTGGTTGATTCACATTGATAAATTGTTTATTGACTTGGGTCGATAGTTTGTACACATTTTATATTTTGTTGAAGTTGACATGTAGATGATATTATTCTTGGTTGTGGATATATATGATCGATTGTTTATTCCATTTGAAGTAAGAGTGCAAGTGGTGTGAGAAGCGTGTGAGTGCTATGTGTGAATAATTTTCTAATCATTTGAGAGAAGAAGAAGAGTGATAATATTTTTTGTGCTTAACCAAAACTGTAATTAGGCATTAGTAGATGTTATTTTCTCAGTTCAATCTTCTGGATGTAATCCAAATGTTTCTGTAAGATAGTGTGTCTTCCTTTGGGAATTATGCCTTTTTTTATTTGAGCAATGAGCTTTAGGTATTGTGCCTGAATGCATGTGCCTTCCCCATTTATCATACTTTTAACAAAGTATAATCTTTTGGACTAACCTCCACTGTGGTTTTTCCCCTAATAGGGTTTCCACGTCAAAATCTTTGTGTTATGTGTGTTTCTGATGTGGTGATGGTTTATTCTTTCATGTTTATTTATCGGATCTGAGAATAAGTTTAATTAAGTAAAAATTTTGTGATAAATGATTCACCCCCCCTCTAAGTTTTTTACACTTGTGTTGCCAACACACCTAGCTGGATAAGATGGAGGTAAACATAGTGAGGGAATTGAATAAAATCCCCATGCAGATTGCGATGGATCCAAGATTCCAACAAGTTATAGATATTTAGGTTACCGACATCCTAAACACCAATGGAATCATATGGGGAAGGGATTTCAACTAAGCCTTAAATGGCTACATTGCATTAGACTATTCCCACCTATGGTTGTGCTAGAAGGTAATACCTAATAAAATCTATATTGATAGGGAGCCTAGAATAAGGTTCATGATTACTCAGTATAACAATAAAATGAGGTGTTTTTTGCAGAAATGAAATTGGGAAATTATTGTCTCGTTGCTTACTAGGATGATGAAGAAGGCACAAAGGAGGTCCTCATGTTATGTGATGTTCCTTTTAGTCTAACTTCCCTCCCAAATATCATGAAATTCTTGATTGAGTCTGAAAATGAAGAACTCTAGGATGAGAGACACCTGAACTTGTTGGACTGCTTCCATGATTTTATATAGAAATATGTGCAAGAACAACTCATCCTAGGAACCAGGATGGACTTCAAAGAATTACTGCTTCCCAATTGGTCCAGGGTGCATGACGTAGCTCATTCTGAGTTTGAATTTTTTTTGTGCCAAAGTGCAGTGGATCATATCAAGTGACTGATTACTCTGAAAGGGAATCCTCAAGAAGGGCAGCAAAATCAAGACCAACCCAAATCTACGCAGCCACCCAAGGATACAATGGTAGATGCACAACCAAGAAAGGAAGAATGCTCAATCAGCTCCAAGGAAAAGAGCCCCTCTAAGTTTTGGATGTTGCACTTTGATGGATCCAAATCCAAGCAAGGAGAAGGATTTAGCTTCAAATTTATTAGCCCTATGAGTAAGACTTACTTTCCTTCCCATTGACTTCAATTCTATTCAACCAATAATGTAGTGGAGTATGAAGCATAAGTTCATGGATTACTTTTGGCATTAATAAAGAAAGTCAAAATGTTGCAAGTCTTTGGGGACTCTGAATTAGTACTAAAACAAGTAAGGAAATTATATTCATGCCATGATCAGAGTCTAGAAAACTATAGAAATAGAGTGTTGGATCTCATAGAAGGGTTAGATGCATTCAATATTCAACTAATCCCATGTAAAAATTAGGCCGCTAATTCCTTAGCCAAGGAAGCTAGTTCTCTCCAACCCCTGTCATTCATCGGCTTAAAGAAATTTATCATAGAGCTTACTTCTACCCCCTCAATCCTTGACATTGTAACCAACTTTCAAGTGTTTAATGACAATAAACACATCCTTGAATTTTCCACCATTTCAGATGTATTTGCATCTCAAATCATTAATAAATCAGAGTTGGAGGGGGTTGAACTTAATATTGAGGGAGTGATCAATCTAAAGACTAACAAAATACCAAGAGGTATGGTCCAACTAGAAAGTATATTTGATTTGGATCACATCAGGGACCATGATCATCGGACTAAAAATGAGTTAATAGATAATCAATGTGATGCTCACAACATGGGTACCACAGAAGAGGTTAAAAATGTTTTCATTGGAAAAGTTTGTACCCTAGAGGAAAGAAAAGGAATTGTTGATGCCCTATACACTTATCATGATGTGATTTCTTGGGGGTATGAGGACCTTAATACCTATGATACATCAATTATTGTTCATACCATTCCTCGAAGGCCAGATGTACAACCCTTCTGGCAATGGCATTGCCCGATTAATGCATTGTTGGAACACATCATCTTCAAGGAAGTACAAAAGCTACTTTCATCCAAAATTATCTTTCCAGTCTGACACTTCACATGGATGACCAATTTGGTCCCATTCAGAAAGAAGAATGTGGAAATCAGATTGTGCATGGATTTTTGGAACCTAAATAGAGCTTCTAAAAATGACAATTATTTGCTACCCTCATTGGATGAGGTATTAAAAATTGTAAATGGGTCCTAGATGATGTCATTTTTGGATGGCTACTAAGGATATAATCAAGTGATGGTGCAGTATGAACATAAACATGTAAAATAACACTCACCACAAAATAGGCGATGTTTGCATGTATAAGGATGCATTTTAGATTAATCAATGCAAGTGCAAAATTTTAGTGTGCCATGGACATAGCCTTCAAGGAACTCATCAACAAGTGCATCATCACATACATGGATGATCTCACTATGTTCTCAAAGAAAAGAGGAGACCATGTCTCTAACTTAAGCAAGGTTTTTCAAAAATGTAGAGAGTTTGGTATGTCATGAAACCCAAAGAAGTGCATCTTTGGGGTGACTAAGGGAAAGCTACTAGGACACATTATTTTAGAAAAGGGAATCTCAATAGACGTAGAGTGCATACATGCCATATTAAAAATTCAGCCTCTAGGGAACAAAATAGAAATCAGGTCCTCTTTTAGGAAAATTAACTTCGTCAGGAAGTTTATCATGGGCTTCATGGAGATAGTCAAGCCATTGAATGCCATGCTAAAGTAGGACACCAAAGTGGAATGGACACAAGAAGCCAAATAGGCTTTTGAGGAAATTTAGAGGGATATTGCAAACACCCCAGTGCTAGTCAACCTTGATTATTTGAAGCCATTTTATATCTATTATTTTTCTTCAGATCACTCATGCGCCAACATGTTAACAAAAAAGGATCATGATGGGAATGAACACCCTATTGATTTTATGAGTGCCTCATTGAAGGACACAGAATTGCATTATCACAACATTGAAAAGAAAGCATATGCCTGGGTTCATGGAATTATGAAATTTAGACACAACATCTTGAGGAATAAAGTCTTCACCATTGTTCTAGACCCAGCTATCAAGACCCTATTAATGAAAAATGAGTTAGGGGAAAGAAGAAAAAAATGGGTCGCGCTGCTATAAGAATATGACATGGAGATTCACTCTATGAGGTTGGTTTGAGGACAATCCCTCACTTGCACAATAGAAAAAATTGAACTGAAGCTTATAGTACAACAATATCACTTGGAGGATGTTTCGCCAAATGAATGGTATAACAAAATTGTATATTATTTGTTGAACAACAAGTGTCCATCATAGTTGTAGGGAGTCTAGAAATGGGAATTGAGACTGAAGAGTAGTAGCTACATGTTGAAAGGATCCATATTATACAAGAAAACCCATGAAGGAATATATCTCGGGTTCTTGGGAAAAGAAGAAGCAGTTGAAGTGTTGAAACAATTTCATGACAACTTCGGCAATGGCCATGGGTCCGGCCCCTCAATAACTCATCATATTCTATAAGCTAGGTAATACTGGCTAGTGCTATTCAAAGATGCACATAACCACATGAAATCCTATCAAATTCAACCACCAAGGAAAGGAATGTTGTTGTCCCACTCCAACTAGTTGTGGAGGTAAGGCCTTTTCCTCAATGGGGACTCAATTTCATTGATTTGATAAGCCTACCATCCTCTATAGGCCACAGGTATATTCTGACCACTACCAATTATTGTACTAGATGGACTAAAGCAATTGCATGTAGGCAATGTAAAACTAAAGTAGTTACTAATTTTCTAGAAAGTTTTATTTTAAATCGCTTTGGTTGCCTATTTCTCTCATTTATGATAATGTCCCTACATTTTCTTCCCTTAAATTTTCTAGTTGGGCCTTTGATTAAGGGATTTTTCTCAAGTTTTCATCAAACTATTATTTCCAAGGAAACAAATTAGATGAATCTATGAACAAAAACCTATTGAATTTCATACATAAACTAGTTGATAAGAACAAAAAAGACTCGCACACCTAGTTGCATTTTTCTTTGTGGGTAGATCACACTCATCATAAGTCTGCTTTGGGAAATTTCACATTCCTCCTTGTGTATGGCCTAGAGCCTATTTTCTTGGTCCACCTTAAGATCCCTACGCTCCAATTTTGCCAAACACTAGGGAATAGTCAAGAGATGGTTCTATCATCAAGCCAAATTTAAGGCCTTTAGGATTACAGATTTGGTCCTATGTTGGGACAAGGCCCATGAGAAGAAAGTGGGACATGAAAATTTTGAAATGCTCTAGCTTGGCCCCTTTCAAATTTCTGAAATCTTAGGGGATAATTCCTTTCATCTCAAAATGTTAAACGAAGAGGATTTCCCATTGCTTGTCAACGGACAATACCTCAAGCGTTATTTCCTTATCTGAGTTGTCCAAGATCAACCTTTATATAAAGTTTTATATAGTTAGAGTAGGTTCTTTGGTTTGTTTTTTTTTCTTTTGATTTTCTTTTTCATGCTTTCCTGGCTTTATTTTTTTTGTTGGGGGTGTCTTCTGATCTTGATGTAGTGGCTATGCTTGTCTCACCAGAGGACCCACTTCACTGCACACTCCTTTCATTCCTTGGATAAGTCTTCATCAGCTACCATGAGTTTCTATCTACTACCATGAGGTGGGTTTCTTTACTTCAACTCTAACTTGACCTAGGGAAAAACTTTTATTCGAATCCCTTCACATCTATCTCAAATTACATGTGATATAGACTTTAAATATTTTTTATGAGTTGTATGAAAACTATCATGACACTTAGGCAAGCGAAAAATCCTAAGTTTTCTCTAGTGAAAGTTGTGGTCTCCAAGCCCACTATAAGCTTCAGTGCTTATGTAGTTGAACAAAAGAGTATCAAAAGAAAATATGAAAAGAAAAGGAGAAAATAAAATATTGAAAAGCAGGCAACTGTGTGGGTGTGCAAACAACTCTATTGGGGCTATGGATTCTTGGCTAGCAATAGAACAATGTTCGTGGGGTCACAACGAGAACTCCATCAGGGCTATGGACACTTGACTGTAAGTGGAGCAATGATCAGGTTACTTTTGGGGTTGGATGACCTACATATCTTGCCTTTGTTGATTGATCTTCATCCTCTATGGTTTCTGATGGAGGGGAATAAAATCACTACACACACTTTTGAGATATTCTATGATTTGATTCAACCATGGATTTTTTCCTCCTTTAATTCTTTAGTTTGTTTGAGGAAACTAGCTTTTGGTCTATGAAACCAGAGATTCTAGGTTCTGAATGAGTCCTTACCCTTGAAACGCTCGAGAGCATTCTCCTAGTGGATTCACCATTTATTGTACCTATAACACACCTGCCCCATTTAGAACAGGGACCCCCTCTTTCTATTCTCATTTTTAATGAGTTGTTCTTAATTACATTGTTTTGCATGCCCCTTTTCCTAAGCTTAAATTGGTCACATGTAGTAAAGTCTTCAAATTCCCTTTTACCAAGATCAACTATCCAAAAATTATTATGTCCTTTTCCTTTGCAGTTTTGATTCTATAGGTTTCCTTGTTCCTTTTTCCATTGTGTCCACCAAGCCTCACAAACTTGAATATGTGGGTCTCTTGGTGTGGAATTCCACTATCTTTCTACCATTAACTGGTGCCCAAACCCCAATGTCCACCCACATGGTGGTCTTTGCACCTTGCTTCGCCATCACCATCTCTACTCAATGTCCAACCTAGTACGGATTTCTGAAACTACACCAACCTAGTTGTTCTCATACTGAGAGTCTAATGAACACATTAATTAATAGTTTTCCTATAAACATAAGTGCCCCACTTGTCATTTTCACCCTATGATTTGAATTTTGAAGAGTAAACAAGGAACTCCCACTTACGCAAAGCCCCCAGAAAGATTCAAGCAAGGTTCTCTTCATATTTCTATGTGATTTCATGGTAAGTTCTTGATATTTTTCTCGGTGTTTAAATATTTGAAATATTTATTTTATGGTTAAGCTTCTTTAGTTCAAAATATTTAAAATATTAAACCCTACTCCACCCTAGTGATCCCATCGAACCTCTAAAACTTTAGTCCTGTGCCTACAATTTTCCCACAACATTCAAAAAATAAAAAAACCTTAGTGTCGACTGAAATCACATGATTGCGCTGGTGCAAAATGTCATTCCACCATGGTTATTCTTCATACGGTGAAGGTGCTTGTGAGGCCCACCCCATGTACCCTACCATATTCATTGCTCAAAACTCATTCAACAAAATGATTAAGTTTGTGTATACCTACAACAATCCCTATGCGGGACTTTTCTTGCAAGCGGCCCCCATCTTATTTTCGTTTGATTAATGGTGGGACCCTAGTGTTGTCCCACATTTTGGGTTCTGTCTACATTATCACTATGAATGAACTAAGTCCAAGCATCTTGTGGGTCATCGCATGTGGCTCACCGCCATCCTGCCATCATTGTTTAACATTGTAGTTCCCATGATGTTCTGCATCATGGAGTCTACACCCATTCTTTCCTATCATGACTTTAAAGTCTTTGGAAAGAGCAATAAGTCTAAGAATGGCCAAGCACCTACATCTTCCTACATTGCATATTCCACTAGATGGCCTTCCCTTTCCTAAATTCTGAAGATTGCTAATGCAAACCTTAGTCTACCTGGTCACTACAGAACTGCTTATACGGACTGCCATCTATGGCCTACCCTCTCCTCATGGTCATTCCTAATGACAAGATTCTTCGGGTCACCGAAGTTTCCACACTCCCAAGATCAATTTCATGGATTAATCTCTAACTTCCAAAGTGTTTGCGGGTTCCACCATGTGAAACTCTGCATGCGGGTCATCGTTTATCAAATGCTACTATTGAATGGTTGAGCTTTAAGGGCTTTCCACCCCATGATGACTACATCCTTCAAACCCATAGGAGCATCAAATCCTGATCGAACAACTCCAAGTTCCTCATGGCTCATTTTCCCATGTGCCTAATCATTCCATGAAGATATTTTCTCATTAAACTATCCATGTGAGAATTCTAGTGTGGACAACTACTATGTGACAATATGTGGCCCTAACATCGTCTTGGTCTCAAATGCTCCTAATGGCTTCTACCTAGGGGAAAACCCGCACCCCTAAGCCTGTATTTGCACAAATGATCCAAACAAGCCCTGAAAAGTGAACGATGATGGATTTTATGATCTTTTAGAGATGTATGAGTGGATCTAACCTTGGAATTATAGGATTTAACTAATGTTAACCTCTTTTATATGCAAAAACACTTACTGCACTCTATGTGTGCAGTATTTATGGAACCTACTGATGGATCATCAGGGAAGCACATTGAAAAGGTTGACAAGGGAAAGAAGCCTGCAATAATACCAAGAGGAAAGGAAGAAAAGGAACAAATGAAATATCAGTTCCATGGGGTGGAATGCACCTCCAAGCTCGCTTCCAGTAGGACATAGTCTTAGATATAGACCTCGAACACGTAGACAAAGATGAGTTCAAGAAAATGGTAATGATCAACCCCATAACAAAAAATGCACGAAAGATTAAGCCAAGTGGTCTTGAAAAACTAGTCGACTTTCCTCCTACATAGGTTGCTCCAGAATTGTTCATGGCCTCCTAGGAGTGTTACCACTCCAATAGAAAAGTCATTGATAAAGATGGGAGAGTACTAGAAATTTTTTTGGCTAAGTCTATTGGTAGAATGTTTAACATCACAACATTTGACAAGATGGAGGAAACAGAGAAGGAATTTTCTCAAAACATGTGGAAACATGACCCTCTTATATGCAAAAGGACGATTAATAAACATTGGTTAAAGACCAAGAGGGGCAGTGCCAACAAGGTACCTCAACAACTATTTAGAAGTGATTTCTTCAAGGAGTACCACAATCTAGTCACTCTCTTGAGTAGAGTGATGGGCCTTCCAACAACTACATTCTTTGAAGAATGGATGTTCTACTTCATCAAGGAAATCATCTGTGGTGAGGCTAAATTCCACTAGGAAAAGATGATAAGAGACAACCTACACAACCATCTCATGACAGCAAAGAACACCTCATAATTATATATGAATTCATACCTAGTCTATATCCTTATAGAGAAATTCCCATACAAAAGGAATCTTCTATGTAGGAACATTGGGGATGAAGGAGAGCTCAAAGTCTATGACTGATATCCCCAGTTGTAGTAAAGGAACTTTAAAAGAGAGTACAAAAGAGTGAATGATTCCTTCGTCAAGCACATAATCAAACTCTTGGGAGGAGATTTTGAAAGAAGGGTATCACATAACGCAAACTCCTTTATAAAATTATTTGGGTATCTTTTCATTGAGTTCCCAAAGTTCACCTATATCAGAGTAGAAGGGTTCTCTAGAAAAACCTACATGATAGCGTGCTACCCAAATGAATGCATCATCTTGTTAGAGATTTCTTTCTAGTTGCAAACTACCTATACATTGTTAAGTGATAAGCATCAAGCTTGGATTCCATGTCCCCTAACCTTCAAACAAGGAATGTACTCTTGGCCCGCTGCCCAGTGTGCTGAATACTCAGAAAAGGAATTGCTAGAGTATCACTTGGATCTTCACATAGACAAAGGAAAAGTAGATCCTCATGGAAAATTGAAGAAGTGGGCTGGGAGGAAATATGCCCATTGACCTCATATTGAGAACTTCTGGGCCAACTACAATGATGACAAAGAGTTGTAGATGTGAAACTATATGAGGATGACTACCCAGTTTGTGAATTCCATCAATCTATTCCCTGTACCTGATTAGATAGTTGAGGAGGACAGCATTATGGATGACAGATACCATGTCATGGTTGGGATTCCCCTAACTATTATTGATTAGAATGAGGAAGAGGTCACTGACCTCAACATTCTTAGTTGGCACATTGAGAAAAAAACAAGACAATGGCTAGATGGAAAGATAGCTTAACTCAAAGGGCAAGGTGCAGAGCTTACATATGGGGAGCTCGAAGATGAAATAGAAAGTGAAACAGATATTGGTGTAGCCATTGGTTCATCAGGAAAATATCCCAAGTCCGCACCGGTCATGAGGTCAAAGAAAAAGAAGGATGCACTCGAGCATAAGCCCAAACAGCTAGTGTATTCCAAGAAGGAGACTGAGGGATAACCATCTAAAAGGACAAAGAGAATGGGTACATTTGTGCTCAAAATTCCTACCATCTAGGAAGAGGAACATCCACAACAAGAAGAAGAAACTAAGCAGCCTCACTTTCTACATACCACTTCTACTCTCGCTACCATCACCACTCTACCACCTTCCACTTCCAAGGCTTTTCCCATCTCATCTTTGCTTGCTATGGACATCTTAGTCTACCTCACCTTATCCTTTCCAGCTACTCTATTTATGGTACTTGACTCCTCCTGTTTCACCACGTCCCCATTGTCATCTTCTTCGCTCCCTCCCCCATTGCCCACATTTTCGACTTTGCCACCATATATTCCATCAATTTCTATGCCACCACCTATTTTTCCACATGTGTTCACAACATATATGTAGAATGTGCCAGTTGAGCTCTCTTGGGTAATCCTTGACCCTAAGGTCTAATCTCTAATGGCTCAGTTTTTTTTTCCTTACCTCTTCCGGGCCCATCACCTACTAAGCCACTAAAGATGGGGGAAACAATGAAAATATTAGAAGAGATGGAAGGAATCCATGCAGAGCAATACAAGGAGGCCATGGAAGACATAGTTAAGGAGCCTAAGGATTCTGATAAATATGATTACTTTGAACATCTAGAGGGCAGATAAAGTATAAAATTTGACATGGTTTCCTTTGATGAGGAAAGGTAACAAACTTAAGAAGAAGATGATGAGGCTTTTGGTGAGCATTATGTGATAGAGTCATTGGATTAAGAGCTAGAAGAGGAGACCCTCCCAGAGAAGCATCACTCTGAGGAAGGGAAGATGGATACGGATCTAGATGTTGTGATACTCGAATAACCTCAATGAACTAGCCAAGATGAGGGAATGATGCAAGAAGAAGACGTACTTCCAAAAAGGGAAGAGGAAAAAGATAAAAAAGAAGAGGAAGATGCACAATAAAGGAGTGTTGAGCCCAAAAATAATTTTGGAATTGAAAGTGAAGAAGAGAGGACACCTCATGGAGAGAGCATCACTGAAAAAAATGTGGCTTCCACTGATCCTTATACTAGAAGAACTACGCAGGAAAAGGAGCCAAATGAGGAGGAAAAGAATGATGGGGAAGCTCTTGGTGATGAAGAGGATCAGCCTCAAAAGGAACAAGAAGAGGAAGGTGATCAAGAATCACTAAAGGGGAAAATAGAGGTTCCCACTTGGCTAGAACAATAATTGAAGAAGAAAGCTCTCATGGTTGTAGACCCAAAAGTGAGGCTAGAAGAAATACTAGCTAGAGCACAAACAAGGATGAGAAAGGAGAAGTGGCCTAATATCTGCTCTCATATCATGGTTGATGCCTCTAGATCTAGGATGCTACAAATTGTTACCCCGATAGTAGGAGAATATGTAAGTGCTATACAAGTTCAATATTATTGAATATCTACAATTAATCTTGGCCTGACGACTCGAGAGAAAAATATGGATGACCTTCATGGGTCGGTATCCACCATCATACAAAAAATAAATAAAGATCAATCTAATAAGGAAGAGTTAAAGGCACAAGTGGTAGACCTAACTGCCTACATTCAACAATGGACATCAACAAATGAAGAAACTCCAACAAAATCATCGACACCACCCTCCTTACTCTCAATAAAAATTGAGCAATGAAAGAGTTGGACCAAGTCCATGACTGATTGGTTCAACAAGGTGATATCCAACAGTGGCATGGGCATCATCCATGCAATCATAATGTATAATAGGTATCAAAGCTTGTAGAAGGACATAGAGAGCATGATGAATACCTATAAGGAGTTCCTAGAGCTATAGATGGCCATGCCTATCCTAAGCTAGAGAGCATCCTCAAGCTTCACCAAGAATCCTAGGAAAAGGAGCTAGAGATACTAAAGGAAGATCATTGGCTGGTTGAGACTTCGCTGATGAATTTTGATTACAAAAAGAATTTTTTTGGAAAAGGTCTTGCATGATTTAGAACTTGATCATGAATGGGATGCTGAGCACCGGGTAGATAGTGTGGAATATTTGAAGCTGATAACTAACTTTTAGGTGCCTGCCTTGGAATTGGATCCAAGGAAAGTCAAACCTTTGTTTGACAAGAAAATGGAGCAAGGAGCTGGTGACATGGTATCACCAGATTTTATGGATTTTGTTGTAGGGATTTCATTCGAATGGAGCAGATTATTGAGGTTGCATCAAGTTTTGCTAAGAATTAGGAGCAAATAAAGTTTTTATAAGAATCAAGATCAAATCATTGAAATAGTCAAGAGGATTTCCTTTCAGATCGTCAAATATGAGCTCTCTGAGGAAAATAAGTTTCTCTTCATAATCAATAGGTTTGTGGAGTATGCAAAAAAGAAGAAGGAAGCCATAAATCCAATTATTTGTGAGGAATACTTGATGAAATAAGTATAAAAGGTTGGAAGTCACTATAGGACAAAATAGGAAAAAGACAAAATTCTATTTTATATTATCATATATTTGGGGCTAGGTGAAACCCTAATGTAAATTGAATCTGAGCCACACAATGTAAATGAATCTTTTCCATTCATTTTTCTTTTGAAAAACTATAAATAGGGGCATCCTCTATTTTTTCAGAGAGGGAGATGAGTTGTTGTGTGAAGGAATGTTATAGAAAATTAATGAGAAAAGAATTGTTTTGATGGATTCTTATGTTTTCTTCTCCATCTATGCATGATTCTATCTCAAAATATTAGATTCTAGCTTTGTTGTTTCAATTTTAAGTTACTTTTAGTTATTAGTTCATGTTGTGCTTTAATGGTGAAGTATGGTATGGTGTTTGATGTCTTCTTAGCTCATACTTCTAACTATTTATTGCTGATAAACTGTTGTGTAAAGCTAGTTTGAGCATCATTTACATTGTTGCACTTATTTTCAGCTATTATTCATGCTTTAATAGTGAATGAATGGTTTGAAAATCTATAGAACTTAGAAGATTGCACTAGTTTTATGATATTGTGGGTTGTCCTTGGTTAAGTTGAACTTAGTTTTAGGAAGTTTTTCCACTCTAGCATCCTCCATTATTACTATTCATCATTAGTTGCAAGTCTACGATTCTCCTAACCCTTTTATCCTTTTGACATTTCTTTAAAATTTGAAGGCAATACAAAGTTCCAACATCATTGTAAAGCCAAATGTAATGGAAAAGATTGGGTTTTAGATTGTTGTTTTAAACTTGCAACAATTGCTCAGTCATTTCAAAAACTTATAAAATCCCTTTTTGCAGACCCAATTCCCTCCATGCTTAATGACCATAAATTCCCTTTGTGATTACCAGCAAATCGCATCAACAATTGAGTCATTTTTTGCAAGTCATGACCTGACACCCAAGAGACCTTGGGGTGATTTCTAAAACTTAGTTGTATAAATTACCTTTCAAGAGAGGTGTTGCACTTGTGTAGTTTCTATGTTGAGAAAGTGAAAAAATTCCCATCAACAAAATGGAGGAGAGTTCGAGGAGATGATGGATGGTGTCCTCCCTAACAATAATCCCTATTAGCATATTGCTCCCACAAGTACATTCCCATCATGTGAGTCCTACACCATAGGATGCGTGAATGGGGGTATCACCAATTGTACTAACAGTGACACCAAGGGCCTTGAGAAGAGAGGCCACACTTGTTGATCCTGATTGGCATGATAGTGACTAGGTATGAGTATATTTATCATTTAGATATGGTATCAATTTTCTTTTACATAATGATTGTCATGATGTAGTAATAATAGATATCACCTTCTTTATATTGGTAATTTTCACTTGAGAGTTGCTTGGTTGCTTTAGTCCAACATTGATAGGGAGGGTACAAGTGAAATAAACTTAGGGTCTCATTGTGGATTCCTATCAGTCACAATAGATGGCCAAGAGGAACATCTAACTATCTGAGCTTGTAGCCTTACTCAAGACAACATGTGAGGAGACTCGATTGGACCTCATGCATAGAGTGTTTGAGATTGGCATGATGAAAAGTCAAAGGGACTAGAGGGTGACAAAGCATCACACCATCATTATTGAGTTATACCTAGCTGTGATGAGGGAAAAGAGTGTTGATCAGGCTTGTTGAACCATTGAAACCAATATTGAGGTGCTCTGGACTGAGGTCAAGGCTACACAGACCATTTCCAATATAAATCTTGATCATTCTTGAGTGTGATAGCTCATGGATTATGTAATGACAACTAGGTAGAGAGAGGACACCTTATGAGAGTAGATCACTACCCAAAGAGAGAATATTACAAGATTATGATGGAGATGAAGGGACTACATACATAAGTATTGAGATTAGTTTCCTAATCTTAGTTCCATATATCAATTTGCTAGCCACTATGCATAGATCCAAATCCATCAGCACTAGAGGGCTCCAAGACCCACACTCTAGGGGATAGAGTGGAAACATACATATTGTATGGAAATTTTGGACAGAGATATTCACGATGTATCAAAGGACATTTTTAATAAAGATATTAATGATGTACATAATTTGTGTATCTATATAGTCATATACATGTATATAAACATAAAATTTTATTTTAGTGATGGTGATACATGTATATTAAGAGATTTACATACACACACACACACACACACACATATATATGATTGTGATTCCACTATGACTTATGTTATGGTATATTCTTTTAATTTCATGTATGTTATGGATACACATTGATGTATGATTAAAATAGATGCTATCATGATTTAATTAAACACATGTGAAATATATGCTTAATCAAATCCTATGATCTGATCTAATATGATATGATGATATAGGTAGAAATAAAGTAGATATATTAAGATGATTGATAGATAATGCATAGAATTCAAAATATACATATTCCTAATTTCTATTTAAAGAAATTAACCATACATGTATTCATCAGGCAATAATGAATAAAGAATGTATTGATGAAGGAATATCATAACACAACATACTTCAATCCTAAAAGGAGTCAAGTGTCACACACATGACACATAGAGGAATTTTATGCATAGTATAAATGCAAGTGCATAGTATTGAATGGTTATTTTAGTGGTATGGCATTCATCTCAATAAGATCATATGAACCAATACCATAAAGAAAGGTGGGTATGTGCAGGATCATCATAGAAAAAATAGACCCTTAAGTGGTGAAAAATTTAGAAAAACTAGAGTTAGGCAAGTTGACTTAAAAATTTAAATAAGTTATCTATATTATTTAAAAAATATGTAAGAATAGAATCATTGGAAAATTGAATTTAGTTTCTAAGCTACTAGGTTTATTTTAAAAAAAATCTATTTAGTGAAAATTTGAAATTTCAATACAGTAGTACTTAAATTTAGGGGATAAAATAAGAAGCAGGTGTCTATTTGACCACCCTAACCACAATAAAATGATAACATTTTTTACAAGATTTTAGATATAAGTAGAGGACTCATGTCCCAATGTGATGCATATTTTTTTGTAATTTTTTTCCAAATAAATAATTAATTATGAATTTTTTATTATAACTTTTAAAAAATATAAAAACATGTATGTTTGACCACCTTAACTTGGTCAAAACTTCATGAAATTCATTTTTTTTTTTTTAATCCTATAGTATGTGAAGCATAGAATGTGATGCATATTTCAGATTCAAAAAATGTGATACCGTTTGAAAGCTATAGATGTTTTTCAATCAGCCTCTCAATTAGGACTTTAGTCATAATTCAAATAGAAAATGAATAATAATTATTTATCAAATTCAAAGTAAATCATAATTTATATTGGTGGAAAGTTGAGAATATCCTTTAAAAAACCTTCTCATTTCATCAATTTTGGGTAAAAAAAAGTCATCAGCGACATACCCTACACATACCCATCATATCGTCATTTTTTGTCCCATCATGATCCTGCACATACCCAGGCGATTTTGTAGGGACCTAACCATTTACAACTAAATTTCACCTTTTATTTAGGTGGCACATTTATGTTTCTTTGTTTATCATAAAGAACTAGATCACCAATGTTGAAAGTACAAGAAAGAACATTTTGATTGTAGGGTTTTGATAAATATCTTTAATAGACCTGAAGGTGATCAAGGGTCTTTAATCAGTGCTCATCAAGCAACTCTAGTTGGTTTAGATGTTTGACATGATAAATGTCGTCATCAATCAACCCTCTAAGGGAATATTGTAAAGATGAAATTTCAAACTCCAAAGGAATAATAGAATTGGCACCATACATAAGGTTGTATAGAGTAGTACCAATGGTCGTACACACACTCATGCATCAGGTACACAATGCATAATTAAATTGAGTATGCCAATCTTTACCATGCTTATTAATTATCTTACAAAAATTTTTCTCACTAATTTTAGTCGATGCTTTAGCTGGGAAATTGGAATAAGCATAATAAGGTGTAGAGAATCAATGATGGATGTGAAATTTATCACATAATTGTTTAACCTCCTTGTTCTTAAATGGCATGCCTTTATCAGAAACAATGGTAGAAGGTAATCAAAAGTGAGAAATTATGTTATTTAGAAGAAAGTTGTAGATTGCTTCCACATTAGTAGATTGAAGCAGAGTAGCTTCAAACCACTTCATGAGGTAATTTGATATTTCTATGATGGAGTGTCCCTTAGGAGAAGAGGAGATATCTTCCCAATGTTATCCAAGCCCCACATTTGAAAATTCCAAGGAAAAGTTTGAGTACATAGCTCTTGTACAAGAGCTCATATAATATTTCTATGTTGTTGACATTAAGGAAACTTCTTGATAAATGAAAATGAGACTTGCTCCATTATTTTCAAATAGTATCCCATGTGTATCAACTTATGCACTAAGGATTTACCACCAAAATTTTCCACCTGTAGAGTTGGAATATGCTTCTTGAAGGGCAAGGGATATCTTAGCCTTAATAAGACATTAAAGAGGAAGACCATTGTAAGATATGCAATAAAGATAATCATATAAGATGATATAATGAGATGAAATATTTTGTATCTAGGCATGAGTATTCTTACTTGCATCATCAAGAAAGTTTCCAATTTTTAGATAGTTATAGATATAAGAGTACCATTCCCTTTAGTCTATATTTCCCTTTAGTCTATGTTTCTACATGTAAGACTATCAAGTTTAGGTTTATTTGTGATAGCAGGAGAAAAGATCATTTGGACCATAAGTAGGTACTCATTTGCACTATAGTTAGGGCATACAAGGGAAGCAATACTTTCCATTGCATCTGTATGTCAATTTTCTCTCCTAGGGACATTGTCAATTATATAGAAATTAAAATTAATACATAAAGATAAATCCAAATATCAATACTAAGATAGCTTATATTGCTTGTGTCGATACATTCCAGTGATCAAATTTAAAATTAATTCATATTCACCATAAATATGGATATGCTAATTTTAGAGGCTATTGCAGCATGCAAGCTAGCAATAGGGGTTTCATACTCAGTGATGTTCATATATTTGGAACTCCAATTGAAGGGAAATAGGAATTAGCTTTTCCTCAGGTGAAATTAGAACTACACCTAGTCTAGAGCTAATTTGACACCTCAGTCTAGCAAAATACAATTCCCACAAGGGATCATGATTGAAATTATATAAATTTTCATCCATGAATATGTCTAGATTTGGGAAGGCATTAGGTGAGGGAGCTTCTACTAATTTATCAACAACAACTTGACCTTTAGTTTCTTTTTGAGTAATGAACACAAGATTGAATTAAGACAACATCACACACTTTTCTATGCTTTAAAATAGACCAGTTCTAGAGAATAAGTGCTTAAAAAGATAACTTTTAACAACTACATGAGTCTTTATGTAGAGAAGATAGAGTCTTAGCTTCTACATCACAAAGATGAGAGAAAGACATTTTTTTCCAGCATAGAGTAACAATATATATAATCAACTAGAACATGACTAATATAATAGAATTCTCTTCCTTTACCATCCTCATCATGCTAAGCTAGTAAAGCTACTAAAGCATGAGGTGATGATGAAATATACAATAGAGAGGGTCTATATTGCATCTAGATGAAATTAATATGGTAGAATTATCCAAATAACTTTTGATGAATTAAGAGCCTCTTAACACTTATCATCCCATTGAAAGTACACATCTTTCTTCAACTAATGCGTTAATGAAAGGGTAAGGTCAACAAATTGAGATATGAATATACAAATTTTCATAATATTTCCTCACAAACTATGAAGTTGAGAGATTTTCTTAGGTGGAATCATATTAATTATTGCATCAATCTTATTTGTATTTACTTTCATTCCACGATGAAAAATGAGAAACTTGAATAGTTTTCCTACATCTATGCCAAAGAAAAACTAAAGAAGATTTATCATCTTATAGAGTCAAATCCTTTCAAATCTAAGATGAGTATTCTCAATGTGACCTTGATGAGTTATGGATTTATGCAAGATTCCACCAATGTAATCATC
Organism: Sequoia sempervirens; assembly: GCA_007258455.2. Taxonomy (NCBI): domain Eukaryota; kingdom Viridiplantae; phylum Streptophyta; class Pinopsida; order Cupressales; family Cupressaceae; genus Sequoia; species Sequoia sempervirens. Next base: position 1,083,148,787 of record VDFB02271358.1, on the reverse strand, counting down.
TAAGATCTTATGAATGAGATCATGGAAGATTAGAGTCATTTCATGTTGATACATTGCTTTGAAAAATTTCAGCCCAAAAGACATGAATACATAGTAGAAGGTGCCGCAACTGGTTGTGAGGGATGTCTTATATGGATCTCCCAAATTAATAAGAATCTTAATGTATCTAAAGAAGCCATACATAAAGGAAAGTAAGGGATAGAATCAGGGTCAACCTGTTGGCAAGAGACACTACAATTATGTTTTGGTGTTGTCAATGATGGAAACCCTAGTTGACAATTGGATCCACATGACATCATTTTCTTTTACCAATAGTCATATTGTGGACAGTCAGGTAGAACAGAGCATCCGATAGTTTGGTGTTCAACAATTCATGTGTGAATTTACAATTGTTAGTTTGAGTTGTGGATATCATCAAAGGTTCATTAGTATATTTATTATGTTATCCATAAATATTAGTACCTAGTACCAAGTTATGTGCGAGTTCGGAAATCTGGTTGATACTTCTTTGTTTATCACTATTTTGGGGCCGACTTAGTTGATATAATATGTTGCAGATATTCAAGGAATGATTATTTAGATATTTTTTCTATTTTCTCATCTTGATTTGGTTTTGAACTAAGTTGTGGCCAACCGTTATGGATGCGCATTGGATAATTCTTAAGATTTGAGTCAACAGTTGCTAATATTTTCAATTTTTGTTGAAGCCAACTTGTTGTGACTAAATTTCTAGTTGTAGATATATATGTATGATATTTTATATCATTTTATGATGTTTGTGTGGTGTGTCAATGTGTATTACGAATATCAGAAGGGTGTTAGAGTCATTTTATGCATAGTTTCGCTTGCGCATAAAGATTTTGTTGTTCAAGTTAGAGCAAAGTAGACCAGAATTTCAGTATTAGTCAGAGGGATAGAATATCAACATTAAGCTTAATTGGAATTGTAATAAAGCATTTGTAGATGTTATTATTTCAGTTCATTTTCTTGGATCTAATCCAAATCTCTTTAAGGCAGTGTGCCTTGCTATTTTGAGTAGTGAGCTCTAGGAAGTGAGCCTGAATGCAATCATATTCCCATATTGTAAACTTCTTTTTGAGTATACTCAGATTATATTGTGGATTGTCCATCCACCATGGTTTTTCCCCTAATAGGGTTTCCATGTAAAACCTTATGTTATGGTGTTGTGGTTATTTTCTTTCTGTTTCTCCATATATCTTTTGTTTGAATGCTTTAAGTGGGTTAATGATCAGAATAATAAAGGTATTTTTTGCAGAACACTAATGCACACCTCCCATCTCAGTGTTGCTTGTTTCCAACAATTGGTATCAGAGCTAGTTCCTCAAAAGAAGTCTAACATCTTAGGGAGATCTTGGAAATTATTTTCAATGGATACAAGCAGTCTTCAAAAACTTATGGTGGCCTTTGATGATCTTGACCAGTCAAAATCTTGAGAATGCAAAAAAAATTATCCAGTCATTGAAAGACAAAATCAATGAATCGAGGAAAAAAAGAAAGGAATTATGTGATCAACTTAAGTAGAAGAATAGAAGCATGGAAGATGAACAACTCAATCATGCCTTAAAGGAGAAAATAGAAGAGTGTGAAAAGTTTTCCAGAGAAAATGTTGCCTTGAAGCATGAGATGGAATCCATCATGATGAAAATGACCAAGGAGGTTGAAGATAGAAAGAAGAATGAAGAAAAACTTGCTCAATCCTCAAAATAAAAATTTGAACAATGCAACTGATTGGATAATGATATGGAACAATCTAAGAATAATGAGGAATTTCTTGAAAAATAGCTTGATGATCTCAGAAATGAGCTTACTGCAGCAAATGAGTACAAGGATAAATTCAAATAAAGCTCATCCAAACTTGATGAACTAATTAAAATTTAGAGGACTGATGGTGACAGGCGAGGTCTTGGATATGAAGAAGGAGAAAGTTCCAGATTTGGACAAAAGAAATCTGGACAAGGGATATTCAAGCAAGGAAATTAGATGAATGGAGCTAGAAGGAATCCAGTAAGACAATGAAATGCTCAAAGATTCAATCGCTACTATTTTTTTGCAACAAATTTAGTCATATGGCTTCTCAGTGTAGGAGTAGTATGAACACAAGTGGACCATCATTCTTAGCTGAGTGCTTTAATTACTATAATTATGGTCATAAGTCAAGTGAATACAGAGTTGCAATGAATAAATTTCATAGAGATATCAGATGCTATGCATGCAATAGACTTGGGCATATTGCTAACCAATGCAGATCAAGATAAAATCAATGGAATAGTTAGTCTGAATAGAGAAATGTTGTGTGTTACAACTACAAAAAAATTTGCCATATTGCCAGATTTTGTTGGAACATAAGAGATTCAGTAAGAAAAAATATACAATAAGATGTCAAAGGAAAATGGAACGTTACTATAGATGTGATCAAGAGGCAAATGCAAAAGAAATGGGTGAAAAAGAATCACTCTGTTGAAGGAAATATGCCAACACCAAAATATACTTCTGGTAATTCTGTCAGAAATTAGTTTTAGGCCTTTGGCCTAGGGGGAGGTGTCAAAAAAATCATTTAACCCCTACAGGAAATTGGAATTGGAATGTGGACTAGTCTAGTAGGTGGATCAATGCTTTTCAGATGTTGCTCAGCTGATTTGAGAAGGTATTATGTAGTATAGAAAATATGCAGAAGAATTATTTCTCAGTGCATAAAAACATAGTAACTGGATGAATTAGGGTAAAGGAATTTATTGTGACAAAAGGGTTAGTTGTGTGAATGATAAAAAGCCACTTTTATCCTTCATTTGTCACTTTTCATTTTGGAGGAAAGCAGTTTGAAGAGCCCTATAGTGAACCTTGTTGAATTATGGAGAGATTCAAAGTGTGGAGAAGAATCTGTGATCGAAATTCAATCCAATGGAAAGGTATTTATCGAAAATCCTATGAATTTGTGAATTTGTAATGATGTCCACTCCTCTAGTAGTCGAAGTCAAGGACAAACCCCATCCTAAATTCAAATGGCATCCTTATAAGTTTGTTGAGAATGAGTCCTTAGAAGAATTTTCATCTGTACCATATGAAGATATTAGGGCTTATATACATTCCAATATTGAAGAATTACGAAGCTCTCAATTAATGAATCTATATTCCCATCATATAATTGGAAAGGATTTTATTATAAAGCCAAAATTTCAAACCCTACAAGAGAAGAAGTTTGTGTAGTTTGTAAGATTTACCATATTTGAGGAAAATGAATGGGTCAGATACATTTTGAGCCATGTTCATGATGAGTTCATGTTGCTGAATATACCCTTCAAGATCACAAAAGAGGCTATGTGTAGTGATGGGTCTGAATTCCACTGGTAGACTTCCAGTCTTGAAATCCATGAAGAATGAGAAGGTTACAGAGGCAATAGGTGAAAAATGGGATAGAAGGGAAATGAAAATAGAAGATATTGCTGAAGTGGATGTAAAATTTGCATCAATAGTCATTGGCTACAAGATATACCATTCTAGCCGGGATAATTTTGTATTTGATACAACCATTTATGCAACTTATGAAATGGTAAAGCAAAATTTAGAATATGACTTGTGCAAGCTACTCATAAATCAATTGATGGAGAATCCGAGAAAAATCAAGAAAGACAAGAAGAATACTTTCAAATATGGTAATCTTCTATTGTTTCTATTTTTCTATTTCATGGATGAGGTTTCGGGTGTTGGAAAAGTACATTAGAAAAATGATGTACCTATAGTTGTTCAAATAAGGAACATTTTGTTTGGAATTGGTGATCATCGGGTTAGGAATACTACCCTTTGGGGGTACTTCAAAAAATTTCAAAATATGATGCATGCTAGGGAAATAATTGCCACGTCAATTGTGGAAAAGTACAAAGATACTATCTACTTCATGGTGGATATTGATCAATGTCATATGGGAGCTGTTGATCCCATAACAAAATGGATCATGCCTATGGGATACAAAGTAGAGGAGAACATCTTGAAGATGTATGCAGAACACTTGTTGAGTTCACCTATTGATCAAGGAGAAGAGAGGTTTAGAAATTATGCAGAGAAAAGTATGGGGTTTCATGAGGAATTGAGAAAAATGATGATAGTCAGGAAAGTAAGAAAAGAGACAAAAGTTTTTGTAGAAAGGATGGGCTTACCTATAGAAAATTTGAGAGAAGTAAGGACGAGAGATGAGGAAGAAGTAGCAGATGTGAAAGAAGAAACAAAGTATGCTATTCCTAGTGCATCCTCTACCCACACTAGATCTGCAAGGAGTTCCCCTCCAACCAAGCCAACTCAAGACAAGCCTTCTCGCAAAAGGAAGAAGAATAAAAGTACAAGAACATATGAACCTATTTGAAAAGATGAGGAAAGAAAATCAAAAGAAGTTTTGAGAGAATTAAAAGCTACTAGAACTTAGGTTGTCGAGTTAAACAAGAGAAAATCTTCCTACAAAGAAGAAAAAGAAAAGAAGGAAAAAGTTGATAAACTTAGTATGTCAGTTGAGGAAGTTGAGAATGTAGTTGTCAAGTACGTTAATCTCAAGCCCCTCTATGAATTGTATGAAACTTTTGATGAATCAGGTCAAAGAGTTCTTGAATAAGACACAATAAAACATATGAACATTTTCAAGAAATTTCTTGTTGAGATTATGTCTGGCTTACCCAAGAATATGTATGATATTTTGGAGTTGAGAAGATTAAATGCTAGAACAAAAGAAGAGAATCTGAGGAAGAGAGTTCTTGCAGATTTGTGTCTAGAAATGTCAATTAAAGAGATGGATTCACTCCTTGAAAAGGCTAAAAAGGAATTTAAGAGAAAGACAAGGGTGATTAAACTCATGATTGGTGAAACTAATGTTGTTTTTGGTGAAACCAAGGAGATTCTAGAAGAGTTTATGTCAAAGAATAAGACTAATGTTGAGGAAATGTTTACGGAAAATGTTCCAAAAGCAAATGCAAATGCTGAGGATTTTTAGATTCCTCCTAATGTGGAAAATACAGAGACACCTATTGAAACTGAAGTTCCTCAGGTGGTATTAGCTAAGGAGAAGGAGGTATAAAATGAAGAGGTTGAAGTTCCTAAAAGCAATCCGAAAACAGTCTCTGAAGAACCTAAGGATGAAGAAGAAAAAACTCAAGTTAAGGAGATCAAAGTGGAGGCAAGAGACACTACCAAGACAGTGAAGAGATCTTTGATGGAGCACTAGGAAGGTCTTGAACTTGAATTGGATGAAAGATTAATCAATCTATCCACTTTTTCCCCAATTCAAATGATGAAGGTCACATCAATTGCTCAAGCTCAGGCCAGTGAGAAGATTTTGAAGTCTCACATAGAGGATAGTGAATTGCTAAGTCTTGCATCTAGAGTTCTACATAAATTAATGCCTACTCATGTCATGGATCCGTCTAGTTCCTCTTCTAGTGAGCTAAAGAAGCTCATAAATGCTATAAGTACTCAATTCGAGTCTCTTGAGAAATCTGTTGAGGATAAAGTGCAAAAAGAGTTTAATGGTCAAACACTTAGTTGGCTGAAGGAAGTGATTGCAAAGGATAAGAATCCATTAGCCACCTACATGAAGAACATTCAAAGCTCCATATTTGAAGCTGGAAAGGCCTATAAGGCATGTTTGGTTTTCTCCAAGTTTATTGAAGGTAATGAGAAAAAGGTGAAGGTTCTTGAAAATCAATTGGCTATCATTTTTTATACTTTTGATCCATTAGCTTGTAGTGTTGCTCAACAAGAAAGTCGAGTAACATCTCTAATTGACAAAATAAAATGCTTGAAGAGTGAAAATCACAAGATTGTTGGGAGAGTAAGTGAGCTCAGAGGACTAATTAGTTCAAATATTGAAATAATGGTGAGGGCTTTGAAGGAAGCGAAATTTGTTGTGGTAGTTAGTGACCCACAAAATCTTGATTTTTCAAAAGCTCAATCTTACTTAATGTGTGGTCACATAATAGTTTTGGAGAGTCTCAAAAAGGTATGTGATGATAATTTAAGAGTGTTGAAGCAAGATTTTGTAGATATTTTCAAACTTTTGTAAGTTACAAGTTCATGCCTGTATAGTATTGGAATTTTGTTTCATTTCCCCAATTTTTTTCCATTTATGTCAAAGGGGGAGAAGTGTATAGTGAAAAATGTATAATCATGGGGGGAATTTTTTTTTTTAGCCGACTGAAGTTTCTTTTTTAAGTTTTGAAGTGGAAGTGTATTTTATGTTGGTTTTCATCTGACACTTAATCATTTTTCACTAAGTGTTGCCATTAATGCCAAAGGGATATATTTTTGGAAAGAGACACTGCAATTATGTTCTAGTGTTGTCATTGATGGTAACCCTAGTCGGTAATTGGATCTACGTGACATCATTTTCTTATATCGTTAGTCAAATTGTTGATAGTCAGGTAGAACAGAGCATCTGATAGTTTGGTGTTCAACGATTCATGTGCAAATTTCTAGTTTTTATTTTGAGTTGTGGATCTCACGAAAGGTTCATCAATAAATTTCTTGTGTTATCTAGAAATCTTAGTACCTAGTACCAAGTCATGTGCAAGTTTGGAGATTTGGTTGATACTTCTTTGTTTATCAATATTTTGGGACTGACTCAGTTGATATAATGTGTTGCAGATAGTCAAGGAATGTTTATTCAGATATTTTTGTGTTTTCTCATCTTGATTTGGGTCTAAGGTAAGTTGTAGCCAACTGTTGTGGATGCACATTGGATAATTCTTAATATTTGAGCTGACAGTTGATAATATTTTCAAGTTTTGTTGAAGCCAACTTGTTGCGATTAAATTGCTAGTTGCGGATATATATGTATGATCTTTTATATCATTTTATGATGTATGCATGGTGTGTCGATGTGTATTGCAAATATCAGAAGGGTGTTAGAGCGATTTTATGCACAGTTTCACTTGTGAATAAATATTTTGTTGTGCTAGTCAGAGCAAAGCATAGCAGAAGTTCAATACTAGTTTGAAGGACAAAAGATCAACATATGAGCCTAATTGGAACTATAATCAAGCTTTTGTAGATGCTATTCTTTTAGTTCATTTTCTTGGATCTAAGCCAAATCTTTGTAAGGTAGTGTGCCTTCCTATTTCGAGCAGTGAGCTCTAGGAAGTGAGTCTAAACGCAAGTGAATTCCCATATTATAAACTTCATTTTGAGTATATTCATATTATATTGTGGATTGGCCATCTACCGTGGTTTTTCCCCTAACAGGGTTTCCATGTAAAATCCTTCTGTTATGGTGTTGTGGTTATTTGCTTTCTGTTTCAGCATATATATTTTGGTTGAATGCTTTAAGTTGGTTAATGATCAAAATAATAAAGTTAATTTATGTAGAACGCTAATTCACCCCCCTCTCAGTGTTACTTTTTTCCAACACAACCTTGATTGTAAGTAACTAATTATTTATAATGAATTTAACATAACCATGAATGGTAGAAGTGACCACTACAAAAGCATGAATCTAGGGTCTACCCAAGAGGGAATTATATGGTAAATGTATTCTAATAACATACAATAGGGTAAATTACCAAGTAGGGCAAGGAAACCCTTCCTTGGAGACCTGAGCAGAATGCAAGGGTGATGATGGCGACATTCTTCTCCTGGGTGGCAACATGACAAAGCTGCCTAAGAATGTTGTTACCAATGGTGATAGGTGTGTGTACAAAATCCCTACCACTATGGCGGCGATGAAAACATCAATATCTCGACATGGGAGACTGTCGAATGGTGGGTTTATCCTAGTTGAAAGTGCAATTTCTATTGATCTAAAAGCAACAACGATAGAGGAAATTGATCATAATGCTTCTACTTTCTCCTCTCATAGGGTGATTTTTTAGTTTAGGGGTTTTTTGCCTAGCCTACCTCAGCTGCATTCGTAGATCTAAAAAGAATGGGAGCCTTTAATTACTGGTAAATTTCATATTTTCCCCATGGCTAAGGGGTTTTTGTTGTGAAATTTGGCATTGCTAAGGATAAAAACAAAATTTTATGTGATCATTTTTTTAGCTAGGAGGATAGATTTTTATTCATGATTAAGCCTTGGCATTCTGATTTCAACCCTTCTTCTGAAATGTTCAATGAGATCTTGATTTGGGTTTGGCTTCCTAATCTCCCCCTCCATTTATGGACTGGTCCTCTTTTAGAAGAATTGGGTGAAGCCCTTAGAGATTTTTTGTTGGTGGATGATGAATCCTCAAATATTTTCCACTCCACTTTTTCCCATATATTGGTTGAAATGGGTGTTTCAAAAGGGTTTCCTACTGAGATCTCACTCAAATATTCTAAGGGTTCTTGGGTCCAATCTTTGAACTATGAAGGGATTCCCTTCTGATGTAGAAGCTGTTTTAAAATAGGTCATGTTGTTGCAAAATGTGGATTTGAGAAAAAAGAAAATACAACTACATGGTGGAAAGGCACCTCTCTACAACATTATATGGTTGAGAAAAAATATGAACAACTTAGGAGTTTTCTAAGGTGCTTCCTTGGGAATCACACGGTCTTTGGGCATCATCTCTAGATGTCTCAAATGATGGGGTTGCTAATGTTGAGAAAGATTATTCTATTGAAACCCCTATAGAGCGTTAGAATGGGTCTTAGGATACCTTTTCTAGTGATAACACCCCAGCTATCATTTTTGGTAGCTTTTATGATAAGTCAATTCCTGTAGAAGGGAATACTGATGAAATCTCTATGATAGTTGCTACAGGCACTCTTCCTTAGGATATTAGTGTGTTGACTTGGCATGCTAAGGTAGTTCATGTGGAAGAAGGTTGGATTACTGTAAAGGGAAATAAAGAAAAAATTCGAAAGCCTTCTTTTGACATGACTCTCTATTCCCATAAGAGTAGTTCTAAATTTAAATCTTGAAGGGTCTTGTTTGGGGGCTGGTTTTTGGATGGCTGTAGGCTGTTCTTTTTGAAGCTTTGTTTTTTGTTATAAAGGGTTTTGGGTCCCTTCAAAACTTGTTTTACCTTAATAAAAAATGTACAATAGGGTAGGAACAATAAATTTTCCTATCTTTAAGGGAAAAATAATAGTGCCCATAGCTTTTCGACCAGTATTATCAAAGCCGTGAATAAATAAAGAAAATGCAACAAGAGAACTCAAATCAACTTTAACTCTAGGAAATAGATTAAGAGTACAATCATTATGTTTTGAACTAGTATCAACAATATTTTATCTAATGTTTTTTATTAAGGATAAACAGGTTTTTCAAGGGAACCTGAAACCCTTAACAAAAAAAAAAAAGTGGCAACAAAGATAGAACAAGAGGCTACCCACCCAAGCAACAACAAAAAACAACTAGCTAATTAACCAACCATCAGCAAACCATCAGAAAAACATAACCAAAAAAAAAAATTAGCAAGGCCAAAAGGCCACTATAGTAATTCCTTGAGCACTTTAGCAGCCACAATATCCTTGGCTACTAGCTTGTCATGCATGTCCATGCTTTCTTCAACATCCTGAGTAAGATCCTTCTTACATTTCTGGTGTAGGAGCACCCAAGCTCTTCAAGGAACTCTTCAAGAGACAAGAGAATGTAGGGGTCTTGAAGACCTATCAATCACCTCAAAGCATCAATTATGATATCTTGGAGCTTATAATGGCCTTTGGAATGGGTGAACACATTAAAGAGGTCAAAAGTCCTAAGGGTCCTAATAAGGATCCTAGGACCAAATTTTAATGTAAATGGAACAATCATGTTCTAGAAGGTTAGATAGGAATATAGTGCTTTAATTATGTCAAATAAGATTGGATGTTAGTGATTCAATAGTTTTTAGGTTGTAGGAATCAATAAAATAAAAGTTGGAAAATTCAGATTTTTGAAAATCCACTTTAGGCGGGAAAATGAGTTTTAGGTGTTTTAGAGGTAATTATGCATTGTAATCAATCAAGAATGGTTGGATCAATTGGGGAAATGTTCTATAACCCCAAAATGATCATTTGTACGAAGTTTGGTCGATTGGAGAGGTGACTATATGGACTGTTTTATGGAAATAGTGAAAAATACAGTTTTCTTGCATTTTTATGGTGTTCTTTTGTTGAATACTTGATCTCTATTGAATATATGTCTAGTAGGATGCTTTAGGAATTTGTGTTTACCTTTTTTAACACCATTGAAGGCTCTGAAAGCAGTAATAGATAATTCCTTTGCATTTTACATCTGACTGTCCTCTAGAAAATTCAGATTTTGCACTCATTTTGTGAGTTTTTCATGGGTAAATGATCCATTTCATGGAAAGTGGTGACTGTAATCTATGAAATGGATCATTTCTAACATGTATAATACAAATCTAACAACAAAATGTGCAGGAGAGACGAATAATATGGTGTACACCAAGATTTCACAATGCAAAGTGCTTGAAGTTGGAGGCTAGGGTATACCAACAAAAGATCCGCCTTAATGAGGGGAATGTTTTTGAGTTGGGATAGACTAAATATGTTTTCCTAATGGTGTAGAGTCAATGAGAAAGTTATGGAAGTGATTGGAAGGTTAGTTTTCAAGAAGCCCTACTTTTTGAGGCAAGTTAAGGAGGGTTTTTTTTATAGAGCATGTTAGACGTGTCATAGAGGCCTAAAAACTTGGAATCCTTGGTTTTGAGTCATTTTAGGAGACTTCTGAAAATTTCATGGTCAGGGGTTGAATTTAAAGAGGGGTTGCTTTGAAAAAGTGGGCTAATTAGGCCTAGTTTTTTAGGAGACAACATATTTTGGAAGGGTTTGTTTGAAGCAAGTGATATCAAGGTTTGGATATGTTGTTTTTCATCACAAACCACACTTAAAACAGTCATTAGGTTGGAGGTTCCTTTGGAAAGTTTGAGTTCAAAGTCAAAAATCCTTCGCTAGGGGCCTAGTTGGGTTAGTAGCCTAGTTAAGGTGAAAAATTGGTTTTGTGTCTAAGTCAAAGGGTTGGGCTTTGAGATCATTCAAAACAAGTTTGTTTGGGTCTCTTAAGAGTATTCCTAGGGTTTGGGTCCATAAGGAAGGAAAATAAGTCATTTGGTGCATTATTGAGGTTTGTCTCCATCAGAGTGCCTGGAAGAGTGGTTGAGATTGTGTCTTGCAAACCTTGAGAACTTTGTGTTTCTTTCAAATTCCCTGACCCTCTACATCAAAGTGGTATCAAAGTAGTGAGTAGGTCCTTTAGGGATTGGAGAAACAGCAATGGCACCAAAAAATCAATTGGCAAGAGAGTTGGAAGAGTTGAAGGAGATCTTGGAAAGGGAGGGAAGAGAAAGAAGGGAACAAGAAGCTGCAAGAGAGCAGGCTAGAGCAAGAGAAGAAAGGAAATGGAGAAGGGAGAGAGATACCATGCAAGCAAGGATAAATAACCTTGAGAGGAGTAGGAGGAGAGAAGAGCAAGAAGGCCAAGAAGACAATGATGAAGATGAAGAGCATGTGAGGGTAAATCATGAACAACAAGAAAATGAGATAGAGGACCCTGAGGAAAGGAGGTTACTTAGATTGTTGAAGGTAGTACAAGGTCATGGAGGAAAGAGCCACATATATTTTCCTATCTATCAAGGGAAGATGGATAGTGAGGAGGTGTTAGGATGGCTTGATGCCTTAGAGAACTATTTTTAGTTTGAGGAGATGGATGAAGAGAGGAAGGTTAAGTTTTCCAAACCCAAGTTGAGAGGTACAACATTGACATGGTTGACTAGTTTTTAGAATGATAGGATGGCTAGAGGACTGGAAAAAGTTTCTACATGGGCTAGGATGAAGAGTTTGGTCAAGGAGCAATTCCTACCATCTGATTACACAATTCATGTGAAGAGGATGAGGCTGAATTTAAGGAAAAAGGACATGGATGTGATGTCCTATACTGAGCAATTTCACAAGATTAGTATTAGAGGAGTTTATGAGGAAGAGGATGAGAAAATAGCCAGGTATATCAATGGCTTGAGGTACAATGTACAAGATGAGATTGGTTTGCAATTGCCAAGGACATTAGGATAATTTTTTCAATTGGCCATTAGAGCTGAGGAAAAGGTGAAGAGGAAGCAAGAAAGATCAAGCAATGGTGGAAGAGGAGGTAGTTCAAATAGGGGCAGAGGTAATAGAGAGCAAGGACAAGGCAGCAATGATAAGAGAAGCAATGACAAAGGCAAAGAGATATTTTTTGATCAAAGAGGAGGATACACTCCTAGAGGAGGAGGCAGATTTGGATAAGGTAGAGGACCATTCACAGGTAGGTGTTTTAATTGCAATGAACTAGGGCATCCTTCCTTCAAGTGTCCTAAATGGGAACAAGCTGATAAAGGCAGAGATAGGAGAGATAATTTGGTACAAGAAGAAGAAGACAAGAAGGAAGAATAAAAAAAATCATGGCAAACCCTGTGACTGATGGTGAGTTTCTTATGGTCAAGCAAGGAGAAAGACTTCATCAAGAGCCAAAGGTAACTATTTTCAAAACAAATTGTTTAAGTCATGGTAAGATCTATAGATTGCTCATAGATTCAGGGTCACATAGCAATTTAGTTTCACTTGATATGATAACCAAGTTGGGGATTGAAACATTTAATCATCCTACTCCCTACAAGGCCACTTGGGTAACTCAAGGACAACATGTAGAGATTTGTAAGAGGGATTATGTAGATTTCTCAATTGGATAATATCATGATAGGGTGCTTTGTGATGTCATTCCAATGACTTGTGGTCATATCATCTTGGGAAGACCATGGCAGTATGCTAGAAGGACATTGCATGATGGATTTCTTAACACATATTTGGTTCACAAAGGAGATGTTAGATACAAATTAGTGCCTTTTCCTTTCGAGCAGTCTAATTATAGTTTTGTGATTTTTTTTTAGAAGAGTTTGCAAGTGAAAAAGCAGGGTGAAATAGGGGAAGACATTGGTAGATTGAGAAAAGACAAGTTGCAGCAGATATATGAAGAGTACAGTCCTAAAAATCAGAATATTTGGGACTTAGACAGTATTAAGATTGGGAGTATTGAATTCCCTATTGTTGAGGGTAATAGGAGTGTTGTTCTTTCACAAGGAAATGAGTGGAATAAAGGCAAAATCAAGGTACAAGGAAAGGTTGTTATCAAGCAGCAAAAAGGACAAACAAAACAGATTTTTGACACTAACATGATGAATGAAATGAGTGCAGATTGGAAGAAGAGGAAGATAGTGATTTTGGGAGATTACATGCCCTATCATGTGAAGATGAAAACATACAGGAACAAGGGGTATTATGGCAGCAACAAGTTGGATGCTTCTTGGGTGAAAACTCTTTCTTTCTTGGGGAGAATGGTGCAGGAGCACCCAAGCTCTTCAAAGAACTATTCAGGAGACAAGAGAATGTAGGGGTCTTGAAGACCTATCAATCACCTCAAAGCATCAATTATGATATCTTAGAGCCTATAATGGCCTTTGGAATTGGTGAACACATTAAAGAGGTCAAAAGTCCTAAGGGTCCTAATAAGGATCCTAGGACCAAATTTCAATGTAAATGGAACAATCATGTTCTAGGAGGTTAGATAGGAATATAGTGCTTTAATTATGTCAAATAATGTTGGATGTTAGTGATTCAATAGTTTTTAGGTTGTAGGAATCAATAAAATAAGAGTTGGAAAATTCAGATTTTTGAAAATCCACTTTAGGCGGGAAATGAGTTTTAGGTGTTTTAGAGGTAATTATGCATTGTAATCAATCAAGAACAGTTGGATCAGTTGGGGAATGGTTCTATAACCCCAAAATGATCATTTTTACGGAGGTTGGTCGATTGGAGAGGTGACTGTAAGGACTATTTTCTGGAAATAGTGAAAAATACAATTTTCTTTCATTTTTATGGTGTTCTTTTGTTGAATACTTGATCTCTATTGAATCTATGTCCAGTAGGATGCTTTAGGAATTTGTGTTTTCCTTTTTTAACACCATTGAAGGCTCTAAAAGTAGTAATAGATAATTCCTTTGCATTTTACATATGACTGTCCTCTAGAAAATTTAGATTTTGCACTCATTTTGTGAGTTTTTCATGGGTAAATGATCCATTTCATGGAAATTGGTGACTGTAATCTATGAAATGGATAATTTATAACATGTATAATACAAATCTAAAAATATAATGTGCAGGAGAGATGAATACTATGGTGTACACCAATATTTCACAATGCAAAGTGCTTGAAGTTGGAGGCTAGGGTATAGCACAAAAGATCTGCCTTAATGAGGGGCACATTTTTGAGTTGGGATAGACTAAATATGTTTTCATAATGGTGTAGAGTCAATGAGCAAGTTCTGGAAGTGATTGGAAGGTTAGTTTTCAAGAAGCCCTACTTTTTGAGGCAAGTTAAGGAGGGTTTTGTGCTGGAGGATGTTAGAGGTGTCATAGAGGCCTAAAAACTTGTAATCCTTGGTTTTAAGTCATTTTAGGATACTGCTGATAGTTTCATGGTCATGGGTTGAATTTAAAGAGGGGTTGCTTTGAAAAAGTGGGCTAATTAGGCCTAGTTTTTAAGAAGACTTTAGATTTTGGAAGGGTTTGTTTGAAGCAAGTGATATCAAGGTTTGGATATGTTTTTTTTCATCACAAACCACATTTGAAACAGTCATTAGTTTGGAGGTTCCTTTAGAAAGTTTGAGTGCAAAGTCAAAAATCCTTCGCTAGGGGGCCTAGTTGGGCTAGTAGCCTAGTTAAGGTGAAAAATTGGTTTTGTGTTTAAGTCAAAGGGTTGGGCTTTGAAATCATTCAAAACAAGTTTGTTTGGGTCTCTTAAGAGTGTTCCTAGGGTTTGGGTCCATAATGAAGGCAAATAAGTCATTTGGTGCATTATTGAGGTTTGTCTCCATTAGAGTGCCTGGAAGAGTGGTTGAGATTGTGTCTTGCAAACCTTGAGAACTTTGTGTTTATTTCAAAGTCCCTAACCCTCTACATCAGTTGCTTAGTTTTTCTTTGAGTATGAACAATTGGGCTAGTAGCCATATCAGTCGAATTCGCCTCCAAGCCAGCACCCTCCTCATGAACCAAGTTAGTATGAGCATCAAACAGTCTCTTCCTAGCTAACTCCATGGCCTTCTAGTCAAAGAAAACCATACCCTCAGTAGGAGCCTCCAACTTCTCCTTGCTTATATTAATGAGCATGTCCAAGTCCCTTCTAAGTTTCCTATTTTGATGTTCCAACATTTCTACTCTTGGGTTTAGGTCATTCTTCAGTGAAGCAAGCTCATCCACTAGACCACCCACATTGATATTCAGGGATCTAGAAAGCCCAAAAATAGCTTCCTGCTCCTTAAGGCTACAGAGAGTATAGATGTTGCACCTGGCTATAGTATCATGCTTATTATGAATATCTTGAATTTCTTGAACCAACCACATAAGAAAATTGAAGGAGATATCAACCCCTTCTTTGACAAGGCCTAACGCCTGAGAGAAATCCATTGCACCCAAAAAAAACCCTTCCCTGATGCAACCATACCGAGGGCTCCTCACACGATACATCCTCAGAAACCATTTTATCCTTCCCTTTAGAAATAGGTTCCCCAACAAAAACATCCAAATTAACTACTGAATTCTCCTTTCCGTCCATAGGGGACCCACCAATACCCGAGTTATCCCCTTGAATATTTCCAACCACCTTTTGATTAACATCATCCACCTTGGCACAGGCCTTTGGCTTCTTCCCAATAGAACCACCCTCAAAACCCTTCAACTTACGCTTAGCATGTGGAGCTCTAGAGGAAGATGGCTTCACATCACCTATCGAAGGGGTATAGTCCAGGTTAGTATCATAGCCATCTGACCATCCTTCAAAATCAACATCAAAATCCAAAGCTTTAGAATCCTACAATTCCCACTACCTTTCCTCTTCTTTTTGCAAATAAGGGTTCTAACAATGCAATTAGCTTTCAAAAAATCCACAATGAGAATCATTAAACCTTCATGTAGGTAAGGATTCATGGGGTTTCTTCTAAAATGTGAAATACCCTCTTCCAAGGAACTTAACAAATAGAAGGGAAACTAAACCAACTTACCATGGTGAAAGTAGTTCAAAAGGACAAAGTGATGTCCATAGAGCATCATGAATCTGTCATGAAGTGTAAAGTACAGTTTATCTAATGTTGGGGTTATTAATGTAAGAAATTATCATAAAAAATTTACTTTATTCTACAATTTTGAAGGTGGTAGTTTATGTGGATAGAATGTAATATTTTGAAAATACACTCAAATATGATCTATCAACACATTGAAATATGTTAGCTTAGTAGAATAAGGTAAAATAATATTTTGAAGAGCTTCTTAAAGCATATCTTGATAGCTGGGGTAGTTTGGAAAAAGTCTCAAAATGAGATTTTAGTGGGAGTAACACAAAATTGTTCAATAAGTTCATATTTTCTTTATTACTTGACTAAATTTTTAGGTTCTTGAGGAAGAATTTGTTGAGAACGTGGTAAGTAAATAAGTTTATTGACATATTTTTGTTCTAGTATTATTAGTGTGAACTATTACATTATAAGAAGAAGCTTTAAATTATGTGTACACTGTATAAAGATTCAAAGAATCATTATTAAATGAAACACCATAAATAGAATGGACTCTCTTTGAAGAAGGATTGGTTGGAGTCACATAAATTATTTGTCTCTTTGGCCTTTCAAGGGAAATGAAGCTATAATCACATTTACGAACTTCTCATCCTACAAGAAAAGATATTATAATGTGAACTGGGTGTAATAGCTTTTTAAATAGGAGGATATGCCTCTACAAAATCCTCCTCTAAGAGAACATTATCAAATTCACTTAAATGTTGAGCAAAAATATTTGAATTAAGAGTGTTCATGTTTGGTGCACTAAAATATAGAGGGTATTTTCTATCCTTAAGAAAACAAGGTCTCAAGGAGAAAATAACACTCAACAACCTCAATTTACCTAGCTCAAGTGAATTGGAAATAAAGATATTTTAAAACTGAAATCTAAGCTATGTTTAACAATCAATATTACTGAAATATGTCAAATAACTTATAGATATAGAATGATAAAATTATTTTATTTTACCAAAATAAAAAGTACTCAATATATAGAATGTGATACTAGTTAGGAAAATCCTCAAACTTAGATGTTAGTGTGCTACGAGGACATCTATGCACCCATATTATCATTTGTATGGATTAATCCTAGAGACTACCTGAATGAATTCCCTTTATTTGTTGAACCTATTCAAAACCAAAACAAATGTAGATGAGGGAACATGTTCGAGATTTATAGGGGTTTTCCTCGATCAAATTCATGCTTTGGTGTTTCCACCTCCATTCAAGACAAGCATAGAAGATTGAAATAGATAAAATTTAAAATAGATGTGTGATATAAATAAACCGCTTATGGAGGAGAACCCCTATCATGAATAAGAGACACTAGAAAAGATCAAATAAATTAGAAAAAAGATGAGATTGATTAAATGACAAGAAAGAGATAATTACCAATAGTTTTGGCCCTTCTCTTGAGACAATAGACATGGCAAGATAGTGAACAAGAGGAGTCTTTTTTGCTATAACTTGTGAGAGTATTTTTGAAAATTTTTGTTAAGAGTGAGAAATAGAGAGCTCCAAAAAAAAAAAATCCTTCCAACTTATGAGAATGATAGAGAAGAATATTTTTTCTCAAAATAGGCATTAATAGTCATTATAGTGATATTTATGTGTTGGGACATGCATTGCAAATGAACTGTATGGAATATTCCCATTTGAATCTTTTATTTTAGTGAGACATTTGCACACCATGTAGATTCTACATCCCATGCTTTTGTTTGACCAATTTCCTCTAAAATTCAAACCACATGTAACTAATGGTTCATCATTATCATCCATGAGATCAAAATTCTGAAATCTTGATTATGGACTTTGTCATAAATGCATCAAGCACCAGGCATAAGTATGAAACTAATATTGGGTACAAATTTCAACACTACAAAACTCGAGAAAAAAAACCTACATAACTATATCATTCAATTTAATTATAGAAAATAAGTTTCATACAAAACGAAAGATATGCATTGATGAGGTTGTTGTAGTAGATATAAAGACTAGACATTTAATTCTTATTATTCTAGCTAGTATCCAAGTTGATCTATTATATTGTCTTTAATCACTATTATAAATTTTGGTAAGCATGAAATAAACCATATTTCAAAAAATTGAATATATTAAAATCAAATACAATATTGAAAATAAAGATATACCATGATTCATGAAATAAAAATTACAATTTGCATGAAAATTTTCAATATTGAATATAAAATACTTTTATCTTTTTCTAGTTAAATTCTTGTAAGTCTTTAAATATAAATGTGATAATAAAAAATGACCTATGATTATGCAAGTAAGGAAAACTATGTAAAAATTTAATGTTCAAATGCAATGGTATTAAAAATACCATAGGACTTTCTCTTTTAGGTGATTTGAACATATTTCCTTCTAAATAAATTATTTACTCCTTGGGTAATGTTGATTTTTTTCTTTTTCATTCTTGTAAATATTAAAAATAGATCCTTACAAAGTAATGTGACTATAGAAAATGTACTATTTCATATTACATTCCTAATAGACTTATGGTGTCAAAAAAATAATTTCTTAGATATCCCTTTTCTTATTGCTCATGAGCTTAAATAATATATTATTAGTATGCTAATAATATTAGTTCTTGACCCATATAACAATTCTCTTATTCTCTTACTCAAACACGTGAATTAAAACTTCCATCTTACATTGAAGATGTATGTCAATCTTAAACCATGGTTGTTCTTAGTACAATCAAAATACAAATTGCTAGTCTTAAGGACATAATAAACATTAAATACTTTAGTCAATTTTTATTGAAGTCAATGACTCCTTAAAAAAGGTATTTTCAAGTTTGACAACTGAGAGTCTTATAATAGTTGTTTGTTAAATTCACCAAAGATCAAACAATAATATTTCAACAATTTCCCATAAATTTAAGGAAAAGTCTTATAATAGTTGTGTGTTAAATTCACCAAAGATCAAACAATAATATTTCAATAATGTCCCATAAATTTAAGGAAATTTTTTATGGGTTGTCATTTACTACTTTAACATATTAGGATCTTGATGCTTTATATTCTAGAACCATCTAGTCTAGTCTAGAGTTGACTAGGATTACTTTTGGAGTCTATTTTGTTTATTTTAGATCCAACTATAAAATCCACAATAGATTTAGAAATATTAGAAAATATCATTCTCTTGATAAAAAAATATGTTTTTGTGCTTGATCATTGTATTTGTCACAAGAAGGTAGAAGGACATATAAAAATATTTATAAAACTATTTAGGTAAGTATATGTGTAGAAGAAATATGCAATAAAATACAACATTTATTATATTTATAATACCTTCATATATTTATAAGTTTGTTTTAAGTTAATCAAAATAGTTTTTTCTAATAAATATGTAGTATGTTTTAATAGTAAAGGGCGCATTATTTTTTCATCATGTAGAAAACCATAAATCCGTTTAACTCATCCATTAGGGAATCAAATAAAATTTATAACATTTATGATAACTTTTATATGAGAATCATTTTCAAGGTACACTTTAGCACCATCATTATCTTCATATTCTATAAACCAACCTTGATTTTAGGTGACATGGAAAGGGTCACCAAATTTTATCAATGATGAACTCTTTTGTGCATGAGTAGCCAATGCAGCATTTACAATATCATGTTCATCCTAGGAGGATATATTAGATCAATCATTAGAATATAAATTTTCTTATCCTTCTTCTCCACCTTATAGTCTCTTTTTAGGTGTCCATGTTTTCTATAGTTCTAATAATTGGCCTTGAAATTACTTAAATATTTACATCTAGAATTACCTTGCTTCTCGTGCTTCTTTTAATAGTTTAATTATATATTCCATAAATTTTTGGAGCCTTCTTATTCAATTCTTGATGCAGAGTGAGCAGGGGAAGCTTCTTCAAATGATCAACTAAATGATCAAAACACAAACTTAGCACAACTTCTCTCAAATACCCATTTAATTGGACTTTGTCAATCCACTACTCCTTCAAGGAAATGGCCCAACTCACCTAGGGTTCTTGTAGTCAACACAACCAAGGGTTTGGAATTACTTCTAACAAGTTCCAAATGACCAAACTAGACCACAACGTTCTAATTAGCACTTAGGAAATTCCATTTGTTCATTACTCATACCACTAGGTCTCTTTAGCCTTGAATGCTTGTAACACTCCCTGATAGGATAGTCTAAATAAAATACACCCACAAGCCTATACCAGGCTCAAACTACTGAATTTAGGCAACTATGATATGCCTCTACAAAACCCCAGAGTCTCCCCTTTTGACAGTGGATGGAAGAACAACCATGGACCAATGTATCACTGTCCCCAAGAGGCTTAATTTGCTGATCACAACAAGATTTTGATTACCTAGGCTCTCCCCTTCACCCCAAAGCCTTGATTCAGACTCCTACATGATAATTACAACCATCTTCAACATTCCTAAGTGCCTCTTTAAGAAAAATCCACACAAAACAAGCAAAACTCACTTTTTGCTTCACCAATTAGGCCTGTCACATGAAGATGCTAGACCTAGTTCAATGCATAAACTCCTCCACACACCTTTCCATTCTCCAGAACAAAGGAAATATTAAAATTTACACAATTACCTTCCATTCCACCAAGAATCAGCATTTTTACAATGTGGAGATGGAAGGAAGAGCCATTTTTCAACCAAAACCCTTGTTTTGAGGGTTTCAGACCTGCTTCTGCTAAAATGGCTATAACTTTTGATACACTCAATGAAATCTTGTCAAATGAATGCCAAATGAAAGATAGTTCTTCCCTCTTTCCAACCATATTAGTATTGTACCCGTACAGTCCGTACAACGTCCGTACCACGTGTTTTAACAACAATTTTTACACAGATTTTTCCAAAAAACAACAATTTTTCATTAGAACTTCAAAAAAAGTGTTTCATTAGTCATGCCTCGACCATGAGAGGCTTATTTCAACTTCTAACAAACTTTCCCAATGTTCTCCAACTGAAAATTTGATTAGTTACATGTTAGAACTAATCAAACTTCACTTTAGTCTCTTGATTGCCTAGTTAAGGCAATGCACACTACTTCCTATAAGCCCAATTTAAATGAGGCTTCAAAAGGTGTAAAAAGACACCAAAACCACTTGAAATCATCAAGGAAACTCCCCTCAAGTACCTAGTTGCATCATGGAATTTTTATTCTTTAATTTTCCAAGGTGCACCAAGCTTACAAAATGAGGATGGAGACCTTGTTATTACATAGAAACTTAACACCAAGACCAAAACTCAACAAAAAACCTAGAAAACATATTGAAAGGAATTTAAGATGGTCCTTAGGACCTTATTACATCAAATTCAACTTGACATCAAACAAAAAAAACAAAGAAGGCCTCAAAGAGGCATGGAAACCCAAGGTGCCCCTGCACCAATTCTGAAGTATTCCTTATCATTTCTCTAAAAATTGATGACATGAACAATTAACCCATATTGAGCTTGGTGGTCATACTCTTAATGGCCATAACTAAGTGGCCCCACAAATTTAGAAAGGAAAATAGAAAATTCATACACTATTTCTACTCCTCTATTTTTACTCTCACATAGTTTAGCTAAGTAACTACCATATTGAAGGCATTTATATGTTCAACTAAAACACTACATCCTCCATCTTAACATTTTATAATTTATTTTTCAAGAAAACTTTATTCACTAGTTATTTTTCCAAATACATATCTTGAATATTATTCCAAAGGTTCACTATGGTAGTATCCTCGTGCACATTTAGTAACACTAAATCATCCAAAGTAAATCTAATGAGACCCATTTTATACTATTAATCTTCTATATTTTTTGTGATGTATATTTATTCTTAGATCTAAAAAATATATCCTATAGATATAAACATACAAGAACACTCTACATCTTTGGCTTCTACAACTCAATGTTTAAATAATTAAAATCTTCTCCAGATCTACCATTGATGTTATTTCCATTTCTTCTCATACTACAATGAAAACCCTCTCCTCGAAAGCTCCCATGGAAAATAAATATTCACATAAAAGACTTCCTACTAAGAAAATATAAGTTAAGGTGATTAGGATAGAATAATAAATGAGAGGAAGAAAGGTATGTGGAAACACTCACTGCCCTAAAATTATAAGGAAATTTTAATCTTTTAACAAGTAGATAATAAAGGAACACATATAAATATAGAATAATCAATATAACATAACTTAGGTATACATGGGGAAAACCATTTTGGAATAAAAAACTCACTTCAAAGTATCCTAATTTATTATTTAGTAAACAACATAGGTATAATACACATTAAAAGTAGTCCTTTAAACGATTATCACTGGCTAGAGATCTAGAGGAATTATGGTAGGTTAGCAATAACTATAAAAATATATACAAATCATTAAAAATAAGTACCTAATATATAGGAGATACAATACATAAAAACCATAATATGGTAATTTAAAAACCCTAAGTTAAAATAATCCAAAAGATTGCACCCAAATTCTTATCATATTATGTCAAACCACAACATTTTTTTATGACACATCATAACATGCATCATAATTTTGTCAACAAGTGTAACTCTCCTTTATAACTCTTGCATGTACCCACATAGTTTTTCTTATATTTCCTATATAGAAGGCCCAACTTTTGGAGACCATAATTTTTAATCTAGGAGGAAAAGAAGGTCCATTCTTTTTTAAATTATAGATAACATAGAGGCTTACACAATAGACACCTTTGGAAATAGATCCAATCAACTTAGAATAATTATTCTAGCTATAAATCAACTATATATAAACAAAAAATTGAGTTTTTTTACTTTACAACTTGAAAATATCACCATTTATAGTTTTTCATTAGAAATAAGGTTGAGAAACCTCTTTTAATAATAGTACATTCTTTATCATGGATTATTTTCCTTTCATAATTTAAATTAAATCATACATTTCTTGATAATATTATTTTATTAAATAATACATTTCTTGATAATGTTATTTTTAAATAGCCCCTGAGGTTTAGATAAAGTGGTGCAACTTCCTAGTATAAGTGTGTGGCAGCCTACTCACTCAAGTTTAAACTCCATTAACCTCGCAACAATAGGGCAGGGTCCCCATGGAGTTCTGAAGGTTATATGAGCTCACATTGTTGATTGACATGTTCATGTGAATGGTGTTTAGGACAAGATGATCCTGGTTAGTGGGCTATAGATTCCTCTATGTTAAACACCCAAAATATTGAGAGGGGGGATGAATCAGTGTTCTAGTAAACAAATTAATCCTAAACCATCCAATTAACAACATATGTATAACTACAACAATGAATGAAAACATGAAGTAACCACAAGATCACATGACACATGAACATCAATATTTTTACGTGGATTCCAAAAAGGGAAAAACCATGATGAGAATTAGCTCACAATATACTATAACCAGTTATAAGATAGTATAGAGGCTCACTACCAAGACACAATGTCTAATAAAGCTCACAATGAGAGAAAGATACAAAATAGAAATGGTTACACAACCAAGATATGAACTGATATGAAATTCACCTTCAGGTTGTGTTCAATTCATTTCCTTTGAAGCTTTGAATACAAAATAATGCTATGCTTTAAAATCCTTCAACATTCACAAAAAAATTTCTCTTATTTGGATCAGACACATATATATTTGAATGTTCACATCATATCACATATAATATCACATTAAAGATCATATCATGTCTTGACATATCCTCATCAAACTCAAGAATGTCTCAAATATATATCCAATTACATTTGCATACATCAATTAGGTTGGGATAATTAGATGTTGCCCTATATTAAACAAAAATTACCTTGTCAACTCCACACTAGAATCAAAAACATCTTTGCAATAAAACCAAATGTGCAACACTTAATTTAGGTCGGCATGAACCTAAAATAGATATTATTAGAATCCTTAATCCATATTTAATCTTCACAACTTATATCAAGAATTAGGTTGGCCAAGAATTATACCTAATCACAAAATAAGCTAACTGATCACACACCAACAATCCATTTGATCATATAACCACTCACCATATGAAATATATAGTTTACTAACATCTGTTAACAATCTCACAAAATTGTAAATATTGAATTGGACCACTGAAGGCACATGGACTAGATTGCACATACACATTTACACTATATAAAGCCAAAACTTATGTCAAACTACTGTCACTTGTAACCTTCATCTAGTTCATCCAAAATCATTGAAATATTGAACATAGATGCAAATAGTACTGAAGAATAACATATTATAACCTCATAATCTAATATTGTTACATGATAAAATTTGTACCAAAATACTAGATTAAGATATATCCATCTATTCACTGGATTAGAGAAAACTATAAACAATTAATGTTGACATCAATGACAACACATTAAAGGGTCCCTTCTTCATTACTTCAACAATATCCCCCTTTTTCATTGATGGAAACATGTGGAAAAAATGAATCTTGAAAACTCAACGCATACACTAAGAAACTTCAAACATTAACTATCTCCCTCTTTATCTAACTTCTCCAATCAAACTTCTCAAATTGTCAGACATCAAACTTCTCCAAAACCAAAAATTTCCTCCCTTTGACATCAAGCACAAAGAGTGTTCTAGTAACACACATGTAAGCTCCAAAATTAATGGATATGTATAGAAAAAACAAAATGTATTGACTCCCCCTTAGGAAGTTATCCCAAAAATGTATGATTGTATGTATAATGAATAAATTGAAAAATAACTAAAAACATCAAAAGAATAAACATGTGAAATATGTTCAACTAGAGGAGGAGGCACCTTCTATCTCCTTAATAATTTCTTTGTAGGTAGAATTTTCTTCATTCCAAGTCTTTTTTCTTGCAACAAGCAATTTATACATCTATTCCTATTCAACTAAGCTCTCCTCTCCCTCTTTTGGATTACATTGGTTAGGATTTATCTTTGTAGTCCTTTCTAAATTAACAAGGGAATAAGATAGTGGTATATGCTTGGTATTCACCAAGTTCCCAAGTTGTCCAAATATCCTTATTATGTCTTCTTTCTAAAGTTTTAAATTGGAAAACTTATTTTGTAGGTCAGTAATGGAAATCTAAGAGGTATAATCTCTATCTTTAGTTGGGTCAATGGCTTTGGAGACATTAGTTATTTGTGATTCAGTAGATTTCATTAAGTCCTTAATTCCTTGAGTGGCATCCAACCACCTCACGCAATACAAAAATAAAGTCTTGGCCTCATCCTCGTATTCCTACACTTCTTTGAAATATTCTTCCACTTTATGATGTGTATATGCACATCTTTCTTACAATTCTAGAAGTATTCTCTTAGAAAACCTTGACTCAACCTCTTTTATAGTCTACTCCTTAAGAGAATCAATTAGAAACATTAAAATTTCAAGAGGATTCAAAGAATTATCAATTGTGGCACTGAGAGTAGTATCCTACAAAGACTTAATAGCATCATTAATCAATTCTACCCCCTTTCGATGTGTATTTATAATTTATTTTCTATTAGAGGCATGAAAGAAATCTCTAAGCTCCAACTTCTGAATTGGTGAGATCGTTTCTAGATCTACTCTGCCTTGGTACATCAGGAGCTATATCAACTATGGTGGAATCACCAGTTGGAACCTCATCTATTTTGTCAAAAGTCCCTTTTAAGTGATTTACCCGAAGGTTCTCTAGATTAATTTGGTATATCCATGATATTTTGAGACTCTTCATTCTTTCTAGCCTCATTCTCTTCTTTATTCTCCTCTTTATCTTCATCATCTTCTTTACTAGAGGATTTTTCCTTTTGTTTATCTTTGTCTTCATCCTCCTTATTCTCATCATCTTTCTTATTCTCATCCATTTCTCCTTGTCCCTCTTCTCCATCCTCATTTTAATGTTGATTACCTTCATGTTCATTTCCAACATCTTCATTATGTTTTTCAAGGTGGTCTTCAACACCATTATTAGCATCATTCCTATCATGTTCTTATCCTTTTCCTATGTTCTAGTTTTCATTATTAGCATCAGTGGTCTCTTCAGTATCTTCTAGATGATTAAATGTATCCAGTGAAGTATTTTTTCATCTATGAGTGGTGGTGAGGACAACACATTCTCTATATAATCAAATGATGGAGTTTCTTCTACAATATGAACATTTACTTCTTTGAAAACTTCTTTAAAAATAGGTAAATTTGTAGCTAAAGGAATATTTTGCTCTGCACTAGTGACCTTTTCTTTATCATGCTCCTTTCCTTCAGTAGTACCAAATGATGAAGCAGTATTTCATCACAATTTTTTTTCTGTCTCTGATAGTATTCATTGTTTCTTTCTTTAACTTATTTTCTCGATCCTTTTCTCTACCCATAAGTATGGTGACTCTTTGTTTTAATCTGAATTCTATTGTGTGCACCTCAATTAATTTAGCCTTATCATTCTTAGATAGAGAGGATCAAATTTCCTCTAAATCATAAAATCTCATCTTGTCATCAGCTTCAATTGCTTCATGCCTTCTTTCTACCAAGGCCTCCTACACAATTACTAGGAACCTTCTTCCTAATGTTATTCATGTTTACATCTAAAATGATAATCTATTGAATGATGGCTTTTATGATAATTTTCTTATCTTCTTCATTCACTTCATCATATATCTTAAAAGTGCCTTCTAACATATCATCATGCTCTAACATGTTGCCAACCAAAACATCTCATTTTATTGGAGTAGGGGCTCTTACAAGAGGAGTTTTTGTCTTTTTTTATTTTCAAGCTTTGAAGAACCTTCCTCTAATTTATTCTCCTTCTTCTCAGGATTTTTATGGAAGTGTATAGTGAAATCCTCCTTTTCAAATTCTATCTCCTCTTCTTCAGAAGTGTCCACAATTACAAATTTTGGCTTCTTTGTTTCAATGCTCATTTCTTGAGAAGCACCTCCACTGCTTGTGGTAGCACTTCTTCTTTTCCTAGTAAGTTATTCTTCATGCTCATGTCCAAGCTCAATTTCTTCTTCCACAATAGTACTCAGATTATTTTCTCTAAATTATTTTTGCTTCTTCCTTTTTTCAGAGATAGCAAGGGTTTCCACTAGAGGTACATTATTTTTCTTGTTCATTCTTGTGTTGGGTCTGGAGGGAGTAGAAACTTCTTCAACTATTGAAGCACTAGGCTCCACTTTCTTTCCTTTTGCAGTAGTTGTACTAGAGGGTTTGGAAAATTAAAAGGTAGGGGTGGAAATAGTTCTTCTTGATCTCCTCAGTCTAGAAGACTCACCAACTACTCTATTTTCTCTTTCTACAACTATTTCTGTTAACCTTTGTACTTATTATTTTGCAATTCTATGTTTTACAAAGTATTCATTTACTTTTTTTAATTAACAATTTCTTTCTTATAGGTGTTGATAGTTCCTCATGAACTTTTGATGATTTTTCCTCATATGTTCCATTTCTTCGAAGAGAGGGGTCCTTAGGACTCTTTAACAAAAAATTTACATATCCCTCACCTTCTTTTTTAGAAACTTCATATTTGAGAGGCTCAATCCGTATTATTCTAGGTTCAATAGCCTTTATTATGCATTCATCAGTATAAATAGGGAAAGAAATTTCCTTTGCATATTTTTCTACTATATTTTGAGGAATCCTTTCCCTATCATGTATATTAG
This sequence comes from Sequoia sempervirens, assembly GCA_007258455.2. Taxonomy (NCBI): domain Eukaryota; kingdom Viridiplantae; phylum Streptophyta; class Pinopsida; order Cupressales; family Cupressaceae; genus Sequoia; species Sequoia sempervirens. The sequence continues at coordinate 1,083,121,062 of VDFB02271358.1, read as the reverse complement.
ATTCTAAAATACTAAAAATAATGTATTCAATTTATCATCCTGAGCCTTATATTCACCTAATTTGTGTATATACTCAAAGATTTGATGTTCCACTAGTCTACTTCTATCCCATACATTTTCTTTTCTACTATGTAGCTCTCTCAAAAAGTAAAATAGCAAACACATAACCAAGGTTCCAAATTTAAATGCATACTTCTTCTCTCTAGTTTGCTTCAGGTTTTTAAGAATTTACTGCTGAAGCAAATCACATAGATCATAGTCTTTTCCATTCACAACAATTTCATGAGAAAAATAAATAGTAGTTGCAAAAATTTAATTATCCTTGTTTGTAAAGTAATTTTTGTGACCTATCATAATTGAAGCATATTTTATAATAGGGTTCATGATAGGATTTATCATCAAATCTCTCCTATAAAAGGTAGCACCAATTAGCTCCATAACCACATCATTCTTCATAGATTTCAGAACTTCAGTATAGGTCTGACTTCACACAACCCAGTCACTACCTTAATCACCTCATTAGAAATCAGTTTGGGAATGTTAGTCCACATGAATTTATCATTCATTCTACTCAATCCTTTCCTTGCATACTTAGAATCCATATTATTGCTAGAGTTAGGGACCAAATAACAAATATGAAGCTTCTTTCGCACTAGGTGAACGTACTCTAGTTTTACTATGATTTCATCTCTAGTTAGCTCATTTGACCATAGATCTTTAACCTTTTTGTGATTATATTCATCCAAATTTCCATGTATGTAATCAATGATAACTTTAAGAACCCCCCGCTCAAAAAAAGATATAAAATCTTGGTGAATCTTTCATTTTTGTAGGAAAAAATATTAATTTCTATTAGAAAATCTTTCCTCTTTTTTGAAAACAATATTAATTTTATTCGCGATTTTTTTTACATCACTAAAATTTTGTATAAAATTTTGGTGAATCTCAAAAAACAATAGGAAAATGCATTAATTATGATGGCGAATCCATCCAGTATAAAAATAATTCTCATGGAAAAATAGGGGCACAAGAGTGGAAATTATTGATGGGTTTAAGGGGCAGACTACAATATTTACTTGCAACAATTGTTTTAAATATAATATAATGGCCCTCATCATATTTGCAAGGTAAAATATACCCACGATTGTTAATTCTCATGGGGCTCAAAATTTCTTTTAGATCATTGATCTAATGACCCTTGCTGTACTCTATGAGGTAAAATGTATCCACAATCTATAATTGTCATGAGACTCAAAATTGTGGGCTCCATGAGAATTATAGATTATAGTTATATTTTACTTTGTGAAATACAAGAAGGGCCATTAGATTATATTATAAATCAATGTTGGAAACTAAAAACTAGAAATATGGTCCTAAAGAAACTAATAACTATGATATACTATTGGTGAAATAATATAGATTTCTACTATAATATATAAAATTTAGGAAAATCTAATCTAATCTAATCATGTATCAAATATTATGGTGAATTTTTGAGTTAATTTTTTTAATGAAATAAATTATTTGGCGATTTAAATAAGATGATAATAACATTTTCTAAAAATGTGGCAATTCAAGTCATGTTATAGTTCAAACTATTAGCCAATTTTGGATTCCCAAATTTCAAATATTAGCCAATTGGTGAAAATTAGCTACTAAAAAAATTCCTATATGTAATCCCTATTGTCCTCTATGGGAAAAACTTTTCAAAAAGCACCATTGGGGTCATTATCAAAGATTTTCCATGAATACCTCTTAACTTTTGGTCTACGTCTATTGGTGAAGTTGACAACAGTTGGTGTAGACATTATAACTTCAATTCAAACTCAAATGCTTATGAAATCACTTCTATTTCAAACCCACAAAGCATAGACAGTTGTAAGTACAGTTTATGTGCATAACAAGATCTAGGGTTTGAGTTTTCGATGCCAAATTTTCCTTCTAGTCTCCTTCAATTCATTCTACTCTCTTCAAATGCATAAACGTGATTAAAATCAACTTAGGAATTCACTTTATATCTTACCAATTTTCCCTAATTTCACATTGAATGCTTCAAGTTCCAATAATCTAATGAAACCCTTCACTGATACACTATAAACCCTAAAATGCTTCGTAATTTTTCAAATTTGCATATTCTCTTTCAATTTCTTTTCCAAAATCTTAAGCATGTCATTTTACATCATATATCTTCATTTCACTCCTTGACACATCATATTTTCATGGTTTTTTTTATTTTCTTTTTATTGCTCCCCCTAAGCCCATGCCTAGGTTTAATTTTCAAGAGAATTTTCTACACCAGAGGGAGGTACAAATACATTTTATTCATCTTTGTTCTTAGGTTCCTCTTTCTTTCTCCAAATCTTCTCCATTTCCTTCTTCACTTTAGTAGGATCAATTTTCTTCACACGCTCATTCCTCTTTCCTGGATTAGTCTTCCTTCCATTCCTACTACAAAAAATTGAAATGTGTACAAGTTTGTCACAACTGTAGCATACAACACCTTTCCTACCAAACTGACTTCCATTCAGTCTTGATTTTCAATAGTTAGCGTTATGTCCAAATACATCTCATTTATAATAATAACCATTGAAAGATTAAACCATTCTAATAGCATTATATTTATTCATCATCTCACTTCTACACTAATAGCTCTATATCCAATTTTTTTCAATACAAAACATTTTCTAGAGTGGGATACAACATTTTTATTCATTCTAATTCTACATTCTATTGCCTTATGTCCAAATTTATTGCATGAAAATAAATTCCATTAAAATATGGGTACCTTTGAGCATTTCGTTGTCTGATAGGGAGTGTTCCAACATCGCTTCTTTGATTTCTGAAATGTTTGCAATTTCCTTGAGTCTTCTTTTGATTTTCAACCTTGTTAGGAGTTTGAATTTCCTTTGATCTTTCTCCTTCCTCAAGTACAAAACCACCATTATCCTTATATGGTTTTTTTCCAACAATTAGTTCATCAAGCATTGTAGTACTTGCTTTGAATTTTTCCTCATGAGCTCTTGCTTTTTCTAGATATGATCTCAAAGTTACCATTTCTTGTCAAAGTCTTGTGCATTCATTATTCTTTATTTGTACCAATGCATTCAAGAAATCCTCAATTCTTTTCATTTCTTCCACTTGTACTTTCAGTTTAGTGATGTCTTTATTTTATTTCTTCAATTGTTCATTGAATTCTCTGTCTTTCATTGAATTTCTTTATTTTTTCTCTCAACTTTTGGATACATTCATTTGCATCCAAAAAGTTTTCCTTAATAATTTTGTTTTCAGTTTCAACTCTATTAAGATCCTCAAGAGAAGCCTCAAGTTCTTCTTTTTCAATTATGCAATCATCTTCTATGTATTCAATTGCATAAATTTCTTTCAGTGGAATAAGACACTTTTTATCAGCCATGTATTCAATCTTAAAGATCTTTCTCAAGTTGTTAGGCTTCTTAGAAGGAACCAATCTCTAATACAAATTATTGAACACATAGAATACTAAGAGGTGGGATGAATCAATATTCTATTAAATCAATTAATCATAAACCATCCAATTAACATAATATATCTAACTACATCAGAGAATGAAAACATGAAGTAACCACAAGATCACATGATAGATGAACACTAGGATTCTTATGTGGAATAAAAAACAAAAAACAAAAAACCATGGTGAGGATTATATCACAATATATTATAACTGGTTATAAGATATTACAAAGGCTCACTACTAGGACACACTATCCTATAAGGCTCACAACCAAAGATAGATACAAAATAGACATGGTTACAAAAAAAACCATATGAGGTGATACAAAATTCACCTTGCTTGTGTTAAATTCAATTCCTTTGAAGCTTTGAATACAAAATACTACTCTACTTTACAATCACTCAAAATTCACAACAATTATTCTCTTATTTAGATCAAACACATAGAAATTTGTATGTTTGCATTGTATCACATATCATCTCATATTATATCTTGTATCATGTCATTTCATATCCTCATCCAACTCAAAAATGTCTCACATATATATCCAAATTTTATATACGCATACATCAATTAGGTTAGCCTAATTAGATGTATCCCTATATTAAACCAACATTGCCTTGTCATCTCCATAGTTGAATCAAAAACATCTTTGTGCTCAACCCAAATGTGCAACACTTAATTTAGCTCAACATGGACCTATAATAGATCTCATTAACATTTTCAATTCATATTTAATCTCCACAACTTGCATCAAGCATTAGGTCTGCTAGGAATTAGACCTAATCACAAATTAAGCCAAATGATCACATACCAATGATCCACATAATCGTATAAAAAATTTCCATCTAGAATAAATAATGTACTAACATCTTGATGCAGAGCTAGAGGAAGAAAACACACTTTTTCAATCTCATTAGACAAAACTCAAAACATCCTTGTTTGATTACTCATCACAAGTGTATTTCCCTTCACAAAACTATTGATTACAAGTCACCAATCTAGGAACTAAGCACAAAATATTTTGTTGAACCTTTAAAAATCTTTAAACAACTTCAAACTGACTATATCAAACCCAAACCTTAGGATAAACAACTCAAACATATGGACTTTCGATGTAGTTTGTTTAAAACAACAATTAGGCCTATTAGGCTTCTTGAGAACATTCAATTTGTCAAGCAACCATAATGGATTCTCCTAGTATCTCAACATTGTTCCAAGGAAAGTAAACACCTTATTTGAATAACTCACAAAAGTCTTTACATACCTTCAAGAAAGTAAACTCCAAACTTCACTTTTCCTGTCCAACATAAGGCAGTCAACAAACAAAGGCACTAAACATGTCTAGACACCAAATCCTATTAGAAAAATGTTATAAATTCACCCATACACCTTTCCATAACAATATAACACAATAAGAACCCTTACTTCACATTCAAAACTCTTAAACTCTCACTACACACTGATGTTTACCAAACTAAGACAACTTTGAATTCATAGGCCAAAAAACATAAAGGGACTCTAAACTTGTAAATTCATCAAATCCTAATAGGGAAGGGTTATAAAAACTCTTAATAAATCTTTTACAATGCTTCCACCCAAAAATAACACCATTTAAATCTTGAAACTCAAAAATCTTCAATGTACAGGGTCAGTTTTCTAGATTTTTGATGAATTGCAGACCTAGAGCAATGTAAAAACATACCAAAACCTTATTCTCACCTTCAAAAACTTTGGAATCTTTAAGAATAAACTAAAAACTCCCTATTCACCAATTATAAAAGAGTTTCATTTGTTAAACTATGAGAAATGCAATTAAATGTGCTCACTGCTACCCTAGAAGAGGGTTTTGACCCGCCTGGACAAATTTTCACATAACTTTCTAAAACCAATGTGGATCGTTTATGAAATAAATTGAAAAAAAAACTAGATCTAGAGAGATATCAAGTACCATGGAGGAGGATTGTATTTAACACAGAAATAAGGTTGTACAATGGCCTATAACCATGAAAATGTAGGAAAAATATAGAAAACTAGTGCTTTTTATAGAAATTCTTCTTCATACAATCTTTCCCAACCTTCCTCAAATTGTATGAGGCTTCAAAGTTCCTTTATAAATAAATTAAAATGTCCTAAACTAACTCTTTAACTACCTTGATAGTTCACATTCCCCCCTTTTAAAATTTGGTGCATTTTACAAACTTTGCATTGAGAACATTTTGTTAAATTGTGCAACTTAAATTACATTTTAAAACAAATGACCTTAAAATAACTACCTATGGAATTAAACACACTCAAGATGGTCGTATTGATCTTATTGCAACATTAGGACCTCCTACTTGAATCAAACTTGAAGTTTCCTCCTTGAGGCATGCTCATGCTTGGGTGCTCCTACACCATTCTCTCGGCAAAAAAGAACTCTAAGTCCACTTGGATTAGTAAATGCTCCTCCTTGTAATCTCTTTTATGCCTTAAAAAATTCATTTTCACCTTTGTTTTGAGCTGGTCAATGCCAACATGCTTCTATCTTTTCCTATCTCTATGAATCTTCTCATTCATGCCCTAATATGCTTCAATCTCCCTTTGTCCTTCTCCTATCTACTACAACTTGATACTACAAATTATTCCTTGTCCAAAACATTAGAAAAACAAAGAAATGATATGTGAAATTTATCACAATACCTCCATATTTCTTCAACTATTTGCAAGTTTCCAAAAACAATTCATCTTTGATCATTTCTTCATCCAATCCTGACACAAACTCAATATCTCCTTTCTATAAAATTAGGTTTGTTGGTTCCCAAATCAATAGATGCAATGAGTCCTAAAGAGTAGCCAATCTCTCATATTCAAACTCAATGGGTTGATATGGCCAACGAACAAGATTCGGTTAAAGAGACTAAAATCTTATCCACTTTAGGCTCTGTTAAACCTATGAGGGTGATCTGGACCTTGTGCTTTCAGATACTTGTGTGCCACAGTATCAAACACATAGTGAGCAAATAAATCTCCTTTATATGTTTAGCAGACACAGTACCCTTAAGGTTTGGCTGACCTTTCAGGTAGTGTCCAACTTAAACATGAGATATGTTATACATTAAATTCCACACACACATGTACAAAGATAAACAAGTAAATTTGATTTAAAAGTTGTAGTTGCTCACAATCAGTTTCAAGAAACTGCAACATTAAGAAACCAATGCTATATCCCAGGGTGGAGTCATCTAAACCATGTAATTTAAAATGTAACACAAAATTCAATCTATCATAATCATATCTATAATATGATGCATTACACCATTGATATTGATCAGCTAAACTAGTTATACTTAGCAATCGTAGTACACTACTACATTAACCTTCATTCCTATTATTACAACTTAACTCATACTTTGTATGAGAGTAACAACATCAAACAGACATAGAGGAAAATACAAGAAGTCGAATAATAACAATCTTTGAGCACTCATATTCAGAATTTATGCAAAGTGAACAATGAAGACAACTAGTCCAAAATAATATGTCATTTACATTCAACTATGACTATGTTGTAATTAGATTCTTCATTACAAAACTTAGACTACTCCAGAGACCTAAAAACTAGAAATGTACATTAAATGCTTGTTACAAAAATGTTCCCATGAAAAGCTAAACAATGTGCAACCTCCTCTTCTGAAACAAAAAAAAATTCACTTAAAGAAAGTGAAAAACCGTAAAATGGAGATCAAAAGAAGGCACATGGCATATTCAGGTTCGTTGATCTGCAACTGCCTTTACTTGCTAAAGACTCTTTAATCTACTTTCTATTTTCTTACTCCTCACTCGACTCCCTTGCAATAGAGAAGTATTCCTCTTTGTTTAAACTCATCATTCTTTCCATTGAGTCATTTTCCCACATTGAAAATTCCTTTACTTGCAAAATACTTCATCTCCATTGTTCATTTTTTCACTCAACTGTGTGAAAATGGTCCTCTCTACAAAAACTCATCTCCAACCAAAATACTTTGCATGGTGAATAAGACATTCACCTTAAAAGATATTACTTGTGCCTTCTTTTTCCTACGAAAAATATTTTATCTTGTGCATTTGATTTCATCTTTACAAGTTCCCAGCAATATTATTTTCCACTTTGTATTTTAAAATTCTTTCCTTAATATTTCAAGGCACATTTAAAATATTTACCATACTTTTTATCTATAACCTCTGTGAAATATTTTACTTCTAGCAAATAAAAGTTTTGATTTAATTGTGAAGGCATCAAAATCATTTTATTTGGTTGTAAATAAAACCTATTTGCTCATGCCTTTACACATTAATTTACCTTGAATTAATTCTCCACTTTTGAAAGAAAATTCAATTACTTATGGATAAAACCCATGGGCCCACTAGTCTTCTTGATCGCACATATAAAATACATTTTGAATAGCTAAAATTAATTAGCGATGCCCGACAAGCAAACAATTGATCGCCAATTGCTAATATACTTAGGAAGATGCAACATCTATTAGTGATGAATGACAGAGAAAGGAAATCTCACCCATCGTTGAAAGGATTTGGAAATGAAGGAATAAAATTGCTATCAGTGATAGGGCATTGGAGAACTCCATGGCCTGGTTACATTACATTCAACTATTGTACCATAAATCTTGGTAGCCATAAATGTGCAGGTCATTTTTTTGGATGAAGGGGCATTTTTGCAGCTACAGGCACCCAAAATTCACCTCAAACATTATTAAAATCCCTACCCAAGCACTGGGATGGTCAGGGGATGAATTAAAAACACATAACAACAATTTTGAGCTCAAATGGACCCCCAAAAGATGTCTGGAAGCTCAAAAATGTGATTACATTCTACAAGAGAAAATCAGTTTGAATCCAGCCTAGAAGACCCCCAAAATGCATCAATGTAGAGGAAAACACCTCAATCCATATTGTGTACCTTGAAATTTTACCCTGTTGTAATGTGCAAAATAACTAAAAATGCAAATGATAAAACACTAAGAACACTTCAATGATTAGCCTAAAGAGTGATAAAACAAGAAAAATAGATGAAATAAAATGCAAATCGATTATACCTCCCTTGTTGTTGAAGACTCCTTGGTTGGCCCTTGATTTGGATGACTTTGTGTGCTCCTTAGATGGCTTCTTGAGTGACTAAATGCAAGATAAACTTATGCAAAATGATTAAAGTGGATGAGTAAATGATAGTAAATGCTTGAGAATGCAAATTGGCAGCATAAGGTTGCTCAAAATGAAAGTGTTGAAAATGCCCTTGAGGAGGGGGGATTTATAGAAGAATTTGAATTCTCTAGAGAATTCAACGGTTGAGATTCATCCAACAAGGTCAAGATGGAGGGCTATAGTGAGTTGAGAACTCACAAGCCCTCACATCTTGACATGTGGATGGTGAAGTGGCTAGGAGGAGATGAGGTGTAAGTTAGATGGCAAAAAGGTACATGAGGTGGAGGAAGGACAAGTACCTTCCAAGTACCTTGAGGAGTGAGAAGATTTCCTCAAAAAGGAATTTCTTGTCCCCAAGTGAGAGTGAAGGGGACATTTGAAGAATTTTGGAATTCCTCAAAAATCTCCATGGGAAAAGGAGAGGTGGTTGGAGAAATAAATGTGAATTAAAAATTCACATTCTTAGGAGAGTCTAAAGGATAAAAGGTGGGCTTCAAAAAGGTGCGACTTGGTCACATGTGGATGATGTGACAAGTCCAAGGTTCTAGAAGCCTTGGAAAGATAGAATGTGAATTAAAAATTCACATATGAGAGAGGGAAATCTAGGATAAATAAATGTGAATTAAAAATTCACATGTGAAAGAGGGTCAATGCTAAAAAGAGATAAATGTAAAGGTTGACTAAAAGGGTGGTGCTAAATATGGCTAATGACCTTGGTTAAGGTTGTGCAAATATTTGATTAGAATAATTAATGGAGGATTAGAGGCAAGTGGAAAATGTAGGAGGATGTGACATTAATCTTTGATGAAGAGGATGCACATCATAATCATGAATTAATTAAATTAATTCATATTAGAGCAAGATCATAGAGGATGTGACAAGGAGAGAGAGAATGAAGAATTTTAAATTGATTTTAAATCAAAAGGGTCAAAAATGACTAAATTAAATAAATTGGTGTATTTATTTAATTTAGAGAGGAAGAAGGTGAAAGATAAATCATTTAGTTATTAAATTAAATACTTTACAGATATGAGACAAAAGGTGTAATATTAATATTTAATATGATAGATGAAAAGGGAGTAAATTTAATCATATGGGAGTGATTAAATTTAAATGTCTACATTTTTCCCCTCTTCGAAATATTGTTAGAATTTAACAGTGTTTCGAAGAAAAATAAAATGCAAATGAGGGAGGAAATGATAGATGGTGATGCCCCTAATATGGAAAAGGTTGATGACGCCCCAATGACTAAGCCAAAGGAATGGAGGAATGGTAGGAGGGTATGCCCCCTCGAGAGGGCGGTTGGGGGAGGAAAAAGGGGTCCCCCGACGTCGTCTCGATAGGAAGAAAAGAAAGACACCATTGGATAGAGCTCAAAAAACCAAGAAATTTTGGTTTTTGAACGGATGGGATCTGATGCACGGTTTGCAATGGTAGCTTCGGCAAGTTAGAGATTAGTTGGAGGAAGAAAAAGATAAATAAAAGGTCAAAAATACCTTTTGAGGAGAAGAGGGTTAAAAAGGTAATTTCAAAAATTACCTTAGTCATTTTTACTGTAGTAGTTGAGAGGAGGAGAGTAGAGAAGATAAAGTGATCGAGGAGGGACGATGCCAACAGACAACGATACAAAGATTGTGCACCGGGCAGATGAGGTGCAAGTATTAAACAACGAGGGCATCAGTGCACATCATGTGAGTGGTAACAAAACCCATATATTGAATTTATGCATTTTTAACAGATTTTTTGATAGGTTTTGAAAATTTGAAAACATGGGTTTTGTTTGTTAGCAGAATTAAGAAAATGGGTCGGGATTAAATTTTAGAAAGAAAGGCCAAAATGCTAAGAAAAGTAGTGGGCAAGGAAAAAAACTCGGGTGAGGCAGAGCCACCCCGCTCCAGGGTGCCGCCACCTTGGCCTCGAGCGCTGCCGCCATGGCCTAGGGCGGATCCGCCCCGGCTGTGGGGGGACCCACCTGCGCCTGGGGCGGAGCCACCCCTGTAGGGGGGTAGAGCTGCCTAGGGTTGGGCCGCCCCAACTACAGGCGGACCCGCCCGAGGCAGACCCACCCGGGGCGAAACCACCCCAACTACGGGTGAACCTGCCCGGGGCGGAACCGCCCCTGTAGGTGGGCAGAGCCACCAAGGGCAGTGCTGCCCATGGGTGGAGCCGCCCCCACGCTGGGTAGAACCACCCAAGATGAAGCTGCCCCTGCAGGCAAGCAGAGCCAGCCCCCGCAAGAAGACGAAGCGGCCCGAGGTTGAGACGCCCCTGCAGGCAGGCAGAGCCGACCGGGGCGGAACCACCCAGGACGGAGCCGCCCCCATAGGCGAGCAGAGCTGCCCGGGGCAGAACCGCCCAGGGCGGAGCCACCCCCGCAAGCGGGTGGAGCCGCCCCGACAGCGAGCAGACCCGCCCCCGTAGGTGGGCGGAGCTGCCCGTGGCGGAACTGCCTGGGGCGGAATGACCCCAACAATGGGTGCACTTGCACCCATGGTGGGGCAAAGCCACCCAGGGCGGAGCCACCCCAATAGTGGGCAGACCCGCCCAGGTCGGAGCCGCCTGCTTGAGGCGGACCTGCCCAGGGCAGAGCCGCCCGGAGGGCAGATCCGCCTCGCCAGTCGGCGTAGCCGCCCCGCCCGGGGGCGGAGCTACCCGGATGGAGGGTGGAGCCACCCCAGCGGGGGGAGGAAAGAAGAAGAGGGGAAAATAAAGGGAAAAGATAGGGAAAAAAAGGCGAAAGAAAGAAAAGAAAGATGAGAAGCAAAGAATAAATGAAATAATTAGAAAATTTTCGTGTGTGCAGAGTTTTGAGCGGATACAGACACATGTGCAATGATCAGAGGTGATGGCAGTGATGATAGAAGTGATCAACGGGGAAGATCATGCAGCCTTGGATCATGCGGGTTTAGGACACTGTATTCAGTTTCTAGTAGTCAGAGCGCATTAGGCGATGCTGACAGCATTGATAGAGAGATGAAGCTCAGAGACATCTACGTTTCATCTCTACATAGGAGAGATGACCGTGACTTTGGAGGATGTGTGGCGCATCCTGAGGCTACCGATAGCTGGACGGTTAGTGAGCGAGGCTGTGTCTATAGGGGTGGAGTTATAGGAGACCATTAGTGTACTGTTTGGATGCGAGGAGCTGCCCTAAGTGAAGGGTCAGTTGGATTTGTACCAATGTTTGTCAATGGGGGTACCAGCCTTACCGTTGTTCCTATGCGGTCTGATTAGTGGGATACTGTTGCCAGATCAGAGCAGACATATATGTAGCTTTCAGTATATAGAGGTGATCTAACACATTGTCGAGTGGTGAGGGGGGCCATTTTCATGGTGGTCATGTGTATTAACTCATCTATACACAGATATGCATGGGATCTGTTACCGAAGGATATTGAGCTTAACACATATGACGATGCTGCAGATTTGGGATTGGGAGCATATTGCAGTGACGAGGCTAGTAGTGGTGAGGGCGGGGATAATGGATGATCGTGAGCCCGTGGCATGGAGGTATGGGGAGGGGAGAGGTTTGGTTCTGCGTTATGATATGCAGGGAGATATGGAGGGGTGGAGGAGAGCGTTTGATGATCTATATCTGAGGGATATAGAGTGGCGGCCATATAGGTAGCACCAGTTCTGGGGATGGACTGATACGAGGAGACAGGAGGGTTACTTTCTGAGAAGGTGTTTTATTATTGGGACTGTGTCGTGCATAGTAAAGTCACATCGACCAGACAGAGTGTTGAGGTAGTTTGGAGTAATACAGGATATTCCGACAGCGCCTATCATGTTCCAGTGGTACAGTAGAGAGATACCATGGGGAGGTCACGTGGCACCAAGTACAGCCAAAGCATCATGGAGGGCAGCAGGACATGCGCCCTATCCAGGGAGAGTTGGATGAGAGCAGGTGCCCGTTGTGACCGACCAATACCGGAGGTGGTTCCAGAATAGGTTATGGGATAGGATTACTCCTGTTAAGCCTATTGTTAGGGCAGTGGGTTTCAGACCAGGGGATGAGCAGATACTATGGAGAGAGAGGAGAGGGGGGTGCAACAGCAACAAAAGCCTGTGGCAGTGGGAGATCAGGGGGGAAAGAGGATCCCGATGAGATGAGACAGAGCAGGCGGGCAGACTATGGAGGAGGAGGAGGAGACATCAGAGGCAAGGTCGGAGAGATGGTCAGCAACAGGGGAGAGCACAGGGGAGTGGACAACCACAGAGAGCCCAGGGGGGGCAGAGGGTGGAGGAGGTGAGGGATGTGGATGATAGGGAGGATGAGGAGGATGTGGAGAATGTGGAGGTGGTAGGTGCGAGGGAGGCATAAGAGGAGGGGAGGAGATAGTTTGTAGTAGGACGATATGGTTAGCCATGACAGTTGCGGGTTCGGCCTACTATGGAGAGTCACGAGTCTCAACAGGAGCATGAGGACAAAGAGGATGAGGATGTTATAGCAATGCCAGAGGAGGAGAGGAGGTCGACACGACATCGGTTCATGGTGGAGAGACAGGGATAGGCGGGATGATTCTGTGTTCGCCGTATTGTGGAGGACTGTGATGGGTGACAGGAGCAGGAGGGCGGGGAGGATGAGACGGAGCAGACAGGTGGGGAGGATGATGCTAGGGACGTAGATAGGGATGTGGTAGAGGGGGATTTTATGGAGGCAGAGTCATTAGCATTGGTTCCTTATGTGGTACTAGAGGATCCCACTATACAAGTGAGAGGAGCAGAGGTGAGATTACAGATGGTAGAGCAGAGAGTGAGGTCTCTTCAGGCTGAGCTTGCCAGAGTATAGCGAGAGGCATTGAGAGATTATGATGCCATTGTTTTCGAGGTAGCTGGACAGGTGAGGGAGGCAGTGAGGGAGAGAGACAGGGCACATATAGAGCTACAGAGGATACAGGGTGAGTTGACCAGTGTGACGTGGGATCGTGACAGATTGCAGGCAGAGGTCATGATTTTACAGGCTAGGGGGGAGCCATAGGTGGGGACGGAACAGGGGGCAGATCAAGGGATAGGATGTACTGGTCAGCAGTCGGGAGATCTCCAGCGAGATTAGGATGAGCTTCATGATAGAGTACAGTGCCTTGAGCAGAAAATTGGAGAGATGGCTCTGATGCAGGAGAGGGAGGGTGAGGCCAGGGAGCAGGTACAGATTATGCAGGCTGAGAAGGATGTAGCACAGGTGTAGGCGTAGGCGATGGAGGCGGAGAGGGATGCGGCGGAGGTGCGCGTTCAGAGTGAGAGAGCATTAGTAGAGGCGGAGATATAGTCACTACAGAGGAGGAGAGAGGAGGCAATAGCAGAGATATCAACTCTCCGGAGAGAGCAGGATTTAGCAAAGTTGAGAGCACAGACTCTTCAGAGGGATAGGGATGCAGCAGTGACTCGGGCACAAGCAGCTCAGAGGGAGAGAGATGCAGTAGAGATACGGATGTAGACTCTATAGGTGGAGAGGGATGTCACAATGGCTCATGCACCGGCAGATCAGGGTGAGGGTGGGATGCGAGGAGCAGATATACAAGTTGTGGAGAGAGATAGAGATGCAACAGTGGCATAGGCAGTAGCTATAGAGGAGATGAGGGATCGATTATAGGTAGAGCTGGCACAGAGCTGGTTGGCTCAGGAGGCATGGGAGTAGGAGACAAGAGCCATTACCAGGGACCGAGACAGGTATCGTCAGGAGTGGAATTCTGCTCAGGTTTAGGTTACAGAGTGAGAGGAGAGCATGAGAGACGCAGGATTTTGGATGACTGCATATTATCATGCAGTTCCTGAACTGACATAGTGGACATTCTGTTACACTTGGCAGACACCTCAGATGCCAGCGCCGTCTCAATCATTGGGGACACGGACCCAAGGTTACAGTGATTCACCAGGGGTTTCACTAGGTAGGGGAGCAGTACCTGATTCTCCACAGAGATCAGATGTGGGGAGTTCATTTGGTAGATGACAAGATACCATGTTTTTGACAGGTGCAGGGTAGATGGATAGTGCAGAGGTGCAGTAGATATTTGCAGGACCTTGTACTGGTGTTTTGATTGGATGATTTTTGTATACGATGGTCATAGATTGTGATGTCATCGACGGCATTATTATATGTTAGTCTTCACTATGAGATGTACTGTGGACTTGTGGTATAATTATATATGTGATGGCTCTTATGGACCTCATGTTTTATGTGTGTGATGGATTTGAGATCTATAGATGATTGTGTTGATGCATATGTGGATGGTCATATGATGGCAGTTATCTATGATGACTTTTGTGGATGTTACATGTATGGATGTTGTTTTATTGATATATATATATTTTATGTATGATGGTTTTTGAGGGGTTTTATGCATGCCAACTAATGTGTGTGATGCAGGATGTAATGCATGGTGATTTTTGTTCTCATGTATGATGAATGCCTATGATGTATATGTTTAAGGTAGGTGTGGATATGCTTATGATGACGTGACAAATGTTTATGTTTTATATGCTTATGGTGGTTATGTGCATGTATGACTAATATGTGTGATGCAGGATGTAATGGATGTATTATGACGGTATTGATGGTGGACCTAACACTTGATATTGCAAGTGGCGATATTATGGATGAACCTAAGATAGCATACAAATGTATGGATGTAAAATGTAATTATTTCATGATAAGTGTCAATAAGGTCCTAGGTGATAGTGGAAGATGAATGCGGACATGGTGTGAGTGTGCACCTGTCAAAAACCTTTTAGTATCCTGAGAAGAATAGGGGATGGAGGAGAAATATTTGCACAACCAAAATCATAGGATGAATGTAATGCAATGGTCATGATTATGAAATGCAATCCTAATACAATTTGCCATCTTTGGAGCACTGGTTTTTGCTATAGCATAAGACACGATAGACCAAGGTATGGAGGACCGAGGTAGATTAGTGTCTAATGCATGAAACAAACAAACCAGACAAGAAGGCTATCCCAACACCCCAAAGTCACGAAGACCTTGGTCGGGCCAGGTATTGAGATAACCACAAGCACAACAGGATGCCTCAGCGTAACACAAGACCACAAGGATCTTGGTGGGTACTACATGGGACAACCAAGAAGACATAATCAAACAATAAATCAAGATATGCCCCTATGTGGACCAATCAAAACACACCATAATATGATGGATCATGGCGGCCTTGACAAGTGATGATAGAGAGCTCAAATGATAGACAAAAGCCAAAATTATCAAAAGATCACAATTAATTTCAAATGTCCTTTGCCATAGGATCAAGGGGATGGATGGGGTTGATGAGGTCGATTAGGAAGGATGCATTCTGTTAAGACCACAGATGATGGATAAACTAAACTAAACGATAGTTATGACACGAGATGTTTCAAAATTAATTAACTCTCATTATACAAGTGGAGTTTGTTTGCTAAGTTTTAGCTAGGTAAGGGCATGGCTTGATGACATAAAGGAGGCAAGACACAAGGTGGAGAAACAACATAACCTACAGACCTAAGGGCTTGGGGGCCGATCAGAGATTAGCCTTGCCTACGTGAAAGCGCAGAGCCCTCATAGTTCATGAAAAAGACCATGGATAAAGCAGAAAGAAGAAAATGTTGACCAATGATGAAGGACACAAGACAAGACAGACAAATGCCCTAAGGGAGGATCGAATGACCAACCTTGCCTACGTGAAAGCGCAGGGGCAATGTAGTTCAGAGATGAACGACCATGGGTAAAAAGCGAAAAGGGACTAGTGAAGACAAAGTGATGGAGGACCAAAACAAGTTGATCCAAAATGCCGCAGGGGCATATCGAATGATCAGCCTTGCCTACATGAAAGCGCAGGGGCAACGTAGTTCAACTAATGATATGGAAGGGTGAGATCTAGATGGAGATTGACACACTGGATGATCCTATACGATGACACAGGTTGACTGACAAAGGGAATGAACGACATAAGCCCAGAGTGGGATATTGAAAAGCTCAGGATGAGGGATAGGTTAGATGGGTTGTCCAATGCTCAATCAATATATACCAAGCAGCCTAGGATGAGATGGGTGAGGACGATAGTGCGGATGAAAGCATAAAATAACTAGGATATCGGGTAGATAATGATTAAGCCCTCTATGGATGATGCCAGTTACCAGGTTTTCACCATCCATACTTATCCAAGGCACCACCAAGAGGTGGTTTTCACCATAGGACAGATTTATTTATCTATACTATTTTTTGGATTTTATACTTTTTTTAATTTTTTTAATTTTTTTTGATTTTTTGATTTTTTGATTTTTTGATTTTTTTGATTTTTTTATTTTTTGATTAGGTGGGGTTACCGAGCGGATATAGGTGTAGAACTTCTTCAAATGCATGATATTGATGGGTTCATCAAGGGGATCTCCTTCAAGAGTAGTTAATCTGTAGGCCCCAGATCCATATTTGGCGGCTATGATATAAGGTCCTAACCAGTTTGCCTCAAATTTTCCCTTTTTATCAATATCCTGTTGAGTATGTTGGTTTTCCTTAAGAACAAGCTCACCAACTTAGAATTGTCAAGGATGGACCTTTTTATTGTAATTACATTTGAGGCAGTTTTGGTATGCTTGCAAATGATCATAGGCTTTTATTCTTCGTTCATCCAGTAATTTCAGCCGTGCAACACGAGCATCTTCTTCGCTGATAAGATTCTTCAGAGAAATCCTCAATGATAGAAGTTCAACTTCGATTGGCAAGACGGCTTCAGCACCATATACTAAAGAGTAGGGGGTGGCACCTATTGGGGTGCGGATGGATGTACGATATGCCCAGAAGGCAGGATGAATATGGAGGTGCCAATCTCATCTAATATTATTGACAACCTTTTTGAGGATACGGATAAGGGTTTTGTTGGTTGCTTCTTCCTGACCATTGCCTTGGGGGTAATAAGGTGTTGACAAACAGTGTTGGATATGAAATGTGTCACAGAGGTGTTTCATGGCTTGGTTTTTGAAGGGTTTTATGTTATCAGAGAGGATGGTGGATGGGATACCATATCTACAGAGAATATGGTAAAGGATAAATTTTGAGATTTGGATACCGGTGATTTGTGAGAGTGGTATTGCTTCCACCCACTTAGTGAAGTATTCAGTGGTGGTAATTATGAATGTATGGTCATCAGATGACGGTGGGTAAATCTTTCCAATCAAGTTGAAACTCCATTGAGAAAAGGGCCACGGTGCTAGGAGGGGCTAAAGATCTTGTGTTGGGGTGTGAATCAAATATGCATGTTGTTGGCATGGAAGACACTTCTTTACAAATTCACAAGCATCATGTTCCAATGTAGGCCAATAATATTCAGCTCATAGGATCCTTTTTGCCAGAGCCATTCTATTTGAGTGAGCTCCACAAACACCACCATGTACTTTTGTTAGTGTTGTGCGGGCTTCGGTCTCATTCAGACATCTAAGGAGGATTCCATCATACCCACAATGATAAAGCGTATCACCAACAATGATGTATCGGGAAGAGCGATGAACAAAGGATTTGCATTAGTTGTGTGTCAGTTCTGGGGGTATGATATTATCACGGAGATAGGTGTATATGTCCTGGTACCACGAGTAGGCGGGACCTACGACATCACACACCATGTTGGTCTCAAGGATGTTATATGCAGGGATTAAAAGTTGTTCAACGAGAACCTCACATTCTGTTCAGTCTTTAGGCATGTCAATCAGGGAACCGATAGTGGCCATTGCATCAGCTACTTTATTTTGTACCCTAGGAATTTGTTCAAACTGTATGAAAGTGAAATATTTCTTAAAATCATCCACCATGTGCTTATAGGGTAACAGTTTATCATCTTTTGTGAGGAATTCATCATTAACCTGCCTAATGACTAGCAAAGAATCACCAAAGACTTTCAAATTATTTATGTGCCACTGCTTTGCAATTCTGAGGCTAGTAAGGAGAGCTTCGCATTCTACCATATTGTTGGTACATGGGAATGCTATCCTAAATGATTTTGGAATGTAGTCACCTTGAGGGTAACTAATAAAATTCCTGCGCCTGATCCATTATGCGTGTATGATCCATCAAAGTATAGTGTCCAAGCTGGTGCTTCCGTGACTATGTAGACTTCTTCATCTGGAAATTTGGTGTCCAGAGGGTAAGCATCTACTAATGGTGCCTCAGCCAATTAATCAACTATAACCTGTCCCTTTATGGCTTTTCGCTTTACATACTCTATGTCAAATTTGCTTAGGAGCATGACCCATTTGGCCATGCGGCTAGTTAGAGTGGTTCTAGATAACAAATACTTCAAGGGATCAATTTTAGCAATTAATTTGACTGGATGGCTGAGCATGTAATGACAGAGTTTATGTGTGCTGAAGACTAGCGCAAGGTAGGCCTTTTCCATGGGGGAGTAATTTAACTCATAGCTGACCAATGTTCGACTGATGTAGTAGACTTCCCTCTCTTTGAATGACTCATCATGTTGTGCCAATAATGCCCCCAGTGCAACTGAAGTAGTAGAGATGTAAAGCAGGAGGGGTTTTCCTAAAATAGGTGGCATCAAGATCGGTGGATGAGCTAAATATTCCTTAATTTTATCAAAACCCATCTGACACTGCTGGTTCCATCGGAAGGTGGAATCTTTCTTCAAAAGTTAAGTGAATGGCTAACACTTATCTGCTAGATGGGCTATGAAGCGACGGATGGACTACATCTTCCCTTGGAGGCTTCTTAACTGCTTCAGATTGTGTGGAGGTGGCATGTCTAGAATAGCTTTTACCTTGGCGGGATCAACCTCAATGCCCCTGCGAGAGACTATGAAACCCAACAAATTTCCTGACGTGACTCCAAAGACACACTTTTTGGGATTTAGCTGCAATTTATAATGCTCTAACCACTCAAATATCTTTTTTAGGATGGTAGGATGTTCTGCTCATGTTCTGGATTTCCCTAATAGGTCATCAACATAATCCTCCATGATGATATGTATGAGGTCATGGAAGATGACCGTCATTGCCCTCTGATATGTTGCCCCCACATTTTTGAGACCAAAGGGCATAACATTGTAACAGAAAGTGCCCCAAGGTGTTGTGAAGGCGGTCTTGTGTTGGTCCTCAGGTGCAATTCAAATCTGATTATAACCAGAGAAGCCATCCATGAGGGATAACATCTCATGTCCTACTATCAGGTCAACCAACATGTCAATATTAGGCAGAGGGAAGTCATCTTTTGGGTAGGCTTTGTTAAGATCCCTGAAGTCTATGCAGACCCGAATGTCTCCATTTGGTTTGGAAACTGGTACTATATTAGAGATCCACTCAAAGTAGACAATCGGTCTGATAAAACCCGCCTCTAGTAACTTCTCCAATTCCTTCTTGACTAATAATGCGACCTGCGGGTGCATCTTGCGGAGATTCTGTTTGACAGGCTTGGCATCTGGGTGAATGTCTAAATGATGAACCACTAAGGTGAGTTCTAGGCCTGGCATGTCTGAGTATGACCAAGCAAAGTTAATGATTCCCTCTTGGAGTAGCTGCATGATGACTGGATACTCTTGCTCTGAGAGTGACTTAGCTACATAGGTGATTTTAGGACTTTCCACAGTACCTAGATTAACTTCTTGAGTCTCTTCAATTAGAATAGATGATCAGGTAGATAACTGAGTTACCATAAGGGGAAGATGAACATCTCCATCTTCCAGCGCCTCTTCGAGGTTTTCGCCATCATATACGTCCTTTATTTTTACTTTTTCAAGGTCAGGAAGTGCCTCAGGGAGGTTTTCACTATATGACCACTTTTTACCTTTCTTATTCTTATTTTTGCGACTTGAGTGTTCATCCTCCCCCAATCCCATAAGGTTGACATATGTATCCACAGACATACTGATAGGTGTGCTATTACATAGGCCCCAATCAATAAGCTCAGGGGGACAAAGGGATAGGCTAATAGTGCAGATGGATAGGAATTTGAACATGGATGATAGATCGGTGTAATCGACGTCATCATATGCTCGTATGATGGATTCCTCCTTGGGTATGTCTTCTAATGAGCCATTGTCTACAGCGACACTATTGGAAGTATTAGACGATGTTTCAGGGCCTTTCTACTTTTTGTCATACCTAATGCCTATGTTTTTTGGTAGCTTTGACATATCAGTGGGTTGCAACCGTCCTTGTTCTTCTTTAACTAAGCCCCTATCTTGATAGTTATGTTTTTCCATGAACTTTGTTGGCTAGGGGTACTTTTCCTGAAAATATTCCTTCAGAGGAGTTTCTGGTTCGGGCTCTTCTCGGTAAACCCATTGGCTTATGTCCTCTTCTGGTGCATCTATCTTGACACTTGGGGATCTGAAAGTGGTGGTAGGGATGTTTTTACCACTGAAGGTGACAGTCTTGTCTTCCTTTGGAGTAGCATGTGAAGGTTGACCATACTCATGTGGTGATGGTAGCATGGTTGCTACATTGAGAGCAGTATGCATTTCGTATTCACCGCACCCTTTATCAATGATCTGGACTTTGGTGACTGTAGGATCAATGGTGGAAGATGGAGTGGTTATCTCGATGGAGGGTGGATTAGCAGATGATGATTAGGATGCCCCCATTTCAACCTCGGGACAATAATGTAAATGGGGAAATGACGCTTCTAAAGCGCAATAGTATTCAAATGGTTGGGGGTCAGCATAGATGGTGACTTCTTGTCCATTGACTGGGAATTTTAGGCACTGATGGTATGTGGAGGGGACGGCTTGCATAGCATGGAGCCATGAGTGGCAAAGGAGGAGATTATATGGCAAGTCTAGATCAAGGACATGACAGGTAATGTACTGAACCATAGGTCCAACCTGGATAGGAAGATTGATTATCCCTTTTGAATTCCTTTCTGCATTATCATAGGCCTTGATCGTGATGATCTGATTACTTAAATCCGCTTGGGTATACCCCACCTGTTTTATGAATTTTAGAGTACACAAGTTGAGAGCAGAGCCATTATCTACCAAAACCCTTTTTATTTTATGACGAGCCACCACGACTTTGATATGTAAGGGGGGATTATGATTGACATCGATGTTTGGCATATCATTTTGGCTGAAGTGCAGTTGATGAGATAAAGCTAGGTGTCCTACCAAAGCTTGGAATTATGTAGGATCAATGTCATTAGGTACATGGGTTTCCTGTAGGGCTCTATTGAGGATTTCTTGATGCACAGGGGAAGACTTAAGTAAATTCAAAATGGAGATATGTGCAGGGGTATTTCCTAAGTGATCAAGGATGTTGTACCGAGAGCTTACAGAAGTTGATTGGGTGAGTGTGGGGGCTGCAAGAATAGTGATGCAGGCTCATCGTGTAGTAACAACACACTGAGGGTCTTTGGCCTTGACATGTATCATGGATACATGAGGTTCTACCTGCTCAATGTAATGAATAATACCCTCATAATTGAGGGGTACATTCTTATAGCTCACGCTATTTGTGCTGTTGTTTTGAGGATTACTGTTGGAGGTGCTCGGGCCTTGATTATGGTTTGGAAAGCCATTTTGATATATCTGTAATTGAGCATTGGATGACGAAGCTTGACTAGGGTCAACCTTGATATCACCTCGATCTATGAGATTTTGGACGTAGTTTTTCAGACCCTGACACTTATTCAAAGAGTTTCCTTCGATTTTATGAAACTCGCAATATTCATTTTCCCTAAACTATGCAGGCTTAGGTTTGGATTCATCGAGTGGCTTGGTGACAGGGTATGTGATCGGATAGTTGATCTATAATAGCCTATTGAAGATGATGCTCAGAGGTTCTCCTAATTGAGCATGTTGGCGTTTAGTGTTCCCTTGATTATTCTGATTAGACTGTTGGGGAGGATGAGTTGCCCCCTGCGGTACAGAGATGGTGTTAGGTACAGATGATTGTTGTTTTTGGGATGCATTAGCCACTTGGACGTGTTTAGTGTCTGTCACGTCATCATTCACTGCATTCTTGTTCTTGTTCCAGAATCGTGGTTTATCACCAAATGACCTCTCTTTATCATGACTATGTATTTTGATGTGTCCCTTGGCAATAAGGGCAAGTTCAAGGATGGGTCCCTTTTCCACTATTTCCACAAAAGTGGTGACACAATGTAACCTAAAATTATGGGCCATGTCGGGATGAGAGTTTTTCACAAAAAGAGTGACCATGTCTTTTTCTTTCAGAGGGGTCTTCATTCAGCTTGCTAATGCACGCCACATTTGTAGGTAGCTAGTAAAGGTTTCCCCCTCACGTTATTTCTCTTTGAGGAGATCTAAGGTGTCTGTGTCCTTCTCCAAATTGAAAGAGAAGTAAGATACACATTTTTTTGACAAGTCTACAAAAGTTTTTATGGACCCTTTTTCAAGGGTCATGAACCAATCCAAGGCGTGGCTTGTTAGGCTTCATGGGAATAGGCACAAGAGATAGTTGTCATTATACATGACCTCTTGACATTGGGAGTAAAATTCGTGCAAGTGAGCCTTAGGGTCCTTGTTTCCCTTGTATTTTTCAAACTTTGGTATTTCAAAATGTTTAGGAAATGGGATTAATGAGATGGAGGGATCAAATGGATATGGGCATATTTCTTCAAATTTGAACGATTGTTTTTCGGTCCCGGCTTGAAGGTCTTTCAAAGTGGCTTTGATTTCCATCAGATTAGAGTTGGCTGGTGGTGGGTTGGGGGAATATTGATGATAGGATGATAAAGGATCTTGCTGAGAGAGTGTTGGATTGTTGAAATACAGATTTGGATGGTTGGATGATGACATGCCTTGCTGGTAAGATGGGGGATTTTGTTGATATGGGGGTTGTTGTTGTGGGGTATAGTACAGATTTGTTTGATAAAAGTGTGGGGTGAGATATTGAGGAGCTTGGATGGGATGTTGTGCATTGGTTTGTTGGTGTTGAAGGTATTTTTGTGATTGTTGGGAGGTCGCATAAAGCGGTTGTTGGTGAAATTGCTACTGATTGTGATAGTAGTAGTGTTGAGGGGGTTGTTGTTGTGATATCGACTGTTGTATGGGTCGAGATGGGGTGTTGTGTTGGGGTTGAGTTTGCGGACACAAAATGGATGCAAGAAAAGGGGATATGGTTTGAGCAATAGGTCAAGATGGATTTCCTTGTGGTTGGTAGGGTGGTTATTGTGAAAATACCAAAGCATTATGTATGGGTTGTTGCTAATGAGATGGTTGAGGTAGCATAGAAGCATTTTGTAAAGGGGGTTGTTGGGTACCACTCAGAACGTTCAGCTGGGATGTGCCTTGCGGAGGTAATTCAGGTAGAATGTTGGATTGGTGAAGCTATTGAGATGGTAGATTTGTGGCCCCAGGAGGTGGAAGCAAAGTGGTAAAGGGTGTGCCCCTAGTGTTGACTGTAGGTTGATTCGAAAGAGGGGGTGCTATTAGCATTAATGGTGGCGGTTGTGGAACTTTTTGTGGCATACCATAGGAAAAAGGATTATTGGGATTAGGCATCTGAGGACCTCCCATAACTGAGGTTGGAGTGTCTGGGGGATGGTTAACCTAATAAAGAACAACATTACCAAATTCAGGTTGATGCCAACCCTCAACTGGAGGAACATTGGGGAAGTATGAACCTTCTGGTGCATTTTGTGAACCTTAGAGCACCTTAGATGGCGGACTCCTATATTTGGACAAGTCAACACCTAAGGGGGGTTTGACACCCTTCTCAATTAGGTGGGCCAAAATCTCTTCCCCATGTTTTTCAAGTAGACAATCAGTCATTTCCACATTGGCGGGGTTACTAAAATGTTCCTTAAGCGTGAGTTCAGGTTGATTAGCCATACTCTCTTCACCATGTGGTGAGTTGTTGTAATTCCCCGCCATGCGAACCCCAAAGGAACTAATAACAACGGAACAATTTTTTATAAGAACATAAGATTGTATTTAAGTATTCTAATATAACAATATACTAAGTTGCATGACTAATTCCATTGGGGTACACGGGGTAACATTACTATACTAACCCATAACAACAATAACAAAGTAACAATAATTAAACAATTACATAAATCTATTCATTCCCATTTCATCATTTAAAATATCTATTAACTAATAACCATATTCATAACATATGCACATATGACAATACATGCAATTATAAAGAAATAAAGTGTTACATATTTCGATAGATACAACTCAACATGACCAACTATAACAAATGATCCTAAACAAATACATGGCCTAAATAAACATTACATCCAAATGATAGTAGAATACAATTGACTGAAAATACAACTCAGTAACCACATCTACAATTTACAACAAGGTCATCCCAACACACGTGGGAGACAATACATCAATGAATATATTACATCAGGAGTATAACGTACATCTGGTACAAATAATTACTGGATCACCAACATCTTCCAAAATCTTTCAATAAAAGATACAGCTGCAATAGAAATGGAAACCCAACGGGGTGCGAAGCACGTTCCACCCAACCACCCCCGTGCTGAGAGTAGACAAGGAAGGGTGCTCGACAAAGCACACCTAACAATAACAAAGACTAACTCCAAATAGACAACTTCACATCAAATACCACTTAGAAACTCAACAACAACAAATCCAAAGGCACAACAACACCACTTCAGAACACAACAAGTCATAATCACAAGCATCAATGAAACTCAAGACATAATATCAAAGACTACTTCCAACAATAACCAAAGACAAATCAATAAATCACTTAATCACAATAGACACAATATCACTTAACATCTACAATCACAAAGTCAATTAACAACTACAAACACAATATCACTTAACACGAGGTTACAATGCTTCCAGGGAACACAGATCATGAACATCGCACAATAACTGATTAACTGTCGACATAGGAAGAGTGTCATGCATAAATTTCCATGAGTTACCCTGGCTCAACCTTCCTAGGCTACCGGACCCCCATCCTGGGTTACCCTGGCTTGCCTCTACTGGCTGTCGGACCCTCACACAAAACTATGCGTCCCATCTCATCTCGAGCCTTATCATTCACTTGCTTCATGAGAGACATTCTTTATCTTGATTAGTGTGAAAGATCCCTATCAATTCTTTTAAATTATCACTTAATTAAACTCCAGGTGAGTTACCCTGGCACCCCTTTGTGTGCCGGACCCCCACAAAGAGCCACTCTCCTATCGACAACATACAAGATACAATACCACAATAGGTAACTAGAAAACATAACCTCTCCAATCCAAGGAAGAAACAAAACAAGGAAACTCGAACACTAGAGGAAACCAAATACGAAAACACACTCCTTCCAAAGGAGATACAAATCTCATTACCCACTCCTATTTCTCAGGAGGCACAAATCCCGGTTTGTGGAAACCAGGTACATCATAGTACAACTCTACACCATTCCCAAGGCA
The DNA here is from genome assembly GCA_007258455.2 of Sequoia sempervirens. Classification (NCBI taxonomy): domain Eukaryota; kingdom Viridiplantae; phylum Streptophyta; class Pinopsida; order Cupressales; family Cupressaceae; genus Sequoia; species Sequoia sempervirens. Next base: position 1,083,095,026 of record VDFB02271358.1, on the reverse strand, counting down.
ATACACAAATTGAACCTCTATGCAAAACATCCCATTCTAGAGAACTTCTCTGGAAGACTTACGTAGACTCTTAACCCCATTTTCCCGCCATGGAGAATAAAAGAAACATGATAGAAAAACATTCCATCTCTAGAAGCCCTTAACAATAAATTAAACTCTTACGAAAGGTAAGGTAAACCTAGGGTTCTTCCCATAAGACAATAAAATAATGAAGAGAATACCACAATAGACTTAACGAATAATCTCAAGAAGAACAGTTACATTTAACCAAAGCCATAAAACAAATTACAATGAATACTAAATTCCACCTAATAAATAAATCAATTACACGCGAAAACTCGTTTCAAAACAACACAATTAATTTATTTCGATCTTCACAACTAAACTATAATCCTGTAAACTTTAAAATTAACCAACCAATTTAATTATAATTACAAAAATTTATTCCCAATTTCTAATTAAACTAAAATATAATAACTTGTAAGAATTATCGTATTTAAAACGTAATCAGAATATACAAAATCTCTTTTAATTTAAACTATTCGATTTAATTCAAAACACAAAATTGAATATAATTTGCACAAACTACATTAATCATTGCAATTTTTTCAAAATTATATTTTTACCTCACAAATACAACATATCACTTCATATAAAATAATCCTATGAATTAAATCATTTTATAAAAAATATATTATTAAAATTTATAAATTAACTTTCTAAAACATACAATAAATAAATAAATATATATATATATATATATATATATATATATATATATATATATATATATATATATATATATATATATATATATATATATATATATATATATATATATTATAAACTAAATTTGATTATAACTATATATTTATATATATGAATTACATTAAAAGCTAAATTTGAATGAGAACGAAATTCGAAATAAATAAATTAAAAAAAATAGTAAACAAATCTTAAATTTTAATTTTGTTTTTTTTAAAAAAACAAGGGAGTCCATATGGTACTGCACACCTCCCAAGGGGAGGTCACAGTCCCCACAGACTACTTACAGTCTATGGGTACTCCGCGTACCTCCCAATGGGAGGCTGCAGTATCCACAGACTGCGTACATCGATCACAGTATTTGCTATCTTGCTTGGTCGAGTGGTGGTGAGCTTTCGGTCACCAGAGTTATGTCTGACCGATAGATCCTATTAATTTTTGGGCTAATTTTGGTACTTCGACCTGTTTTATTTATTTTGCGTTTCGAAAATCGTTCCAAGAACAGTTTATCACGGTTGCTATTTGGCTGGCTACATATAAATTGCACAGAACATAAATGCTGCTGTACCTTCTCTATATATATATATATATAATTTAATGGACTAAACCGGGTAACTCTTCTATCAGGCATATATATTTAACTCGAGGTTCAAAGCAACACAAACAATGGATTTTCAATAACTCAATATAAATTTAAACATGCAAATTCGATCATCAATCAGAAATGATTTTTATATTTCAAACAAACTAATTTTCCCTACTAAACTATGTTGAAGAATTTTTTTAACAAGGGTTCTACTAAAATTTTCTACAGAAGATTCGAGAGTTTTAAACACAAACAAGTTTTCAAAACATAAGACTTCATTCAAACAATTTTCGAAAACATAGCAACTAGATTTGTTTACAGATCTACAAAGTATTAATAATTTAAAAGGAGAAAACCTGGAGTCCTTCGTCTGTAGGAGAAACCCTTCTGTAGCTTCCTCTCGATATCCTCATGCCGCTCTCTTTTCTCGATCTTCTGCCTTCAACGTTCTTCTTGACAATCTTCTCTTTCCAATACCACAATAAGTTTTTACTAGAAAACACCAAAACCCAAAAACTATCGTTTCTTTTCCAGATCAAAAACAACCGAGCAAAACTTCTGTGAGTGAATAATCCTCTCATAAAAATAATAAATCAAAAAAAATAATCCATAAAGCTCTTCCGCTTTCTTTTCTCAAAAAACCTCTTTTCCTATTGGTCCTTTTTCCAGCTTTTAAAAGCTCACACTTATCTAAAATTTTAATTAAAAATTAATTATTTACACAAGATATTTTCCACACAAGATTCTCTAATTTAATATTAAAATAAAATATAATATATAATTATCTTCACATGATTTTCTAATCTAATATTAATAAAAAGATAATATCTAATTATTCTCAACAATATTAATTTAATTATAATTATTTGCACTTTTAATTAATTAAATCACTTTTTAATTTATAATATATTTAAATTTAACCATTTACTAACTCTCAATTAAATCAATTAACAATGCAACATTAATTAATTATTTTATGAAATACGATTAATTAATTAAACAGTAACCAAGAATTAAATAAATACTCAACAGTGAAACTACATACAAGACAAAGACAAAACTTCAGTCATAACACAACGACTCACAACAAACGACGGACTTGGGACGGGGACACTTCCAAACCTACTCCCTTTTTCAACATTTTTACCCATTGGGTTAATTTATTGCTTGCCCTTTCCTACCGAAGTAGGTGGAATTGAGACTTATTCCTGCAATCCTGCATTCAACTAAGCGTCAAGTAGCACATGTATATAAATATAGTCAAACATCCTATCGTGAGAAGGAATTGTAGTGTAGTAGGGCACTCGTGAATGAGTGATGCTACACTGTCCTCTCACATAATCTATTCTAACAATTATAATATCAATGACGAGCTAACATTTCTAACCAAATTGATCATAAGATAACATGATATTTAACTACTGCATCATAACTAGGATTATTAAACCATTGCATTATAAACTAATACCGAATCCAAGTAACATGATCACCAAAGAATCATCACATCAACATATAAAACATTAATGAAAATCTATTTGAATAAACAATAATCCAAATCAACACACCGAGTATCATAAATCATACTAATAATGTCATATCAAATGATCATGTCCACTAAAGGAATAACAACATCATCAAACTTCGAACCAACCAAATCAAACCATAATAGTATCATCATAGTATCAACGTATCAAGTTAAAGCATAGAAATTAATAAATCCAAACAGTAAGAGGAGGGGTATTACATCCTCCCCCCTAGGACATGGCTTACTCCTGGAAGCCATTAAACAAAATAGGGATGGAACTCCCATGAAACCAATTAACACTAACTGACTCAGAACCTTGCTCCATGAGGATCAACTCCTGAAACTAAAGGACGAACTGCACCCAGATGCTCAACCTGATGGATCTCCACTGCAGTGAATGCCCTATGTGATTGATCCACATCTCCTACTATTGGCTCTAAAACTTTCAGACCCTGACTAAAACCAGAATTGTCTTGTTGAGGACACTCACGAGCAAAGTGGCCCTGCTGACCACAAGAGAAACATCTCATCCCTCTGCTAAGACCCTGCACAGCTGGAGCTCCACTAGATCGTGGAAAACCACCTCCATTGAATGCTGACTGAGAACTCTGAGCAGGCTGATCAACATGATCACGATGAGCCCGTATCCAACTCCTATCTCTCTTCTTCTGCCTCCAACTTCTATCGGGTTGGGACTGAGAATTCTGCTTCCTAGACTGTGAAGGCTATTGTTGTCCACCCTTAGTGGGTGACTGATGCCCTCTAGAAAACCCTGTAGCTTGAGATCGGCCACTCTGAGAACCAACACCATAAGAAGGTGCACAACAAAACTGAACTCCCACCTGCCCACCTAAAGCCAAAGCTAAATTCTCCTCAACAATGTGAGCTTTATCTACAGCTACCTCCATGGTCTTCGGCTCAAATACCCAAACACCACCATTGATCTGGGGGTTTAAACCCCTAATGAAATGTTGTACTAACATACCCTCATCATCACCTATGCTCGCAAAATATTTGAGCTCGAAGAAGCGACATTCATACTATTCCACTATCATATCCATCTGTCGTAGAGCATGAAACTCATCTCCAGGGTGCTGACGCCAACAATCAGAAAGGAATCGAGCTTTGAACCGCTCTAGGAACAACTCCCAAGATATAGTGCCAATACCAAATGGAGCTTCTGCTCCTCTAACCTCCACCAAGTAGATGCGAAATCCCTCAAGTGCATGATCGCACACCTAGCCTTGGTGTTGCTACCATACGGGTGCATGGCAAAGCACCTATTCAAATCAAACAACCAAGTCTCAACCTCTGAACCACTGCCCATACCATCAAAAGTGGGTGGACGAGCTCTAAGGAGATCTCTCATGTGAGTAGCTATGTCTACCTCAGATGGAGCTAGAACCTGATCTCTCTCTCCTACAACCTCCTGATCCCTATCCAGCCTAGGCCCCAAACGAGCAAGAGTCTTCTCAAGAAAGCAACGCAACTGAACATCACCAATCCCTAGTTGATCCTGATGCTGAACACTAACCCCTGGCATAAACTGAGAAGCTTGATGATCCACATGATCAGAAACATGGGAAACAATGTGAAGTGCATCATGTTGATTACCTCCTCGACCACCTACATGACCATGACCCCTACGACCCCGCTTAGGCGGCATGATCCTGAAAAGATACACACCACAACATAAGACAAGGTACACAAATAAAAACTCTAAACAACTAACAACCTAATGGGTCCCAAAGCACCCAATGTTTAAACCTGGCTCTGATACCAAGCTGTAACACCCCGCTGTGCGAACCCCAAAGGAACTAATAACAATAGAACAATTTTTTTTAAAGAACATAAGATTGTATTTAAGTATTCTAATATAACAATATACTAAGTTGCATGACTAATTCCATTGGGGTACATGGGGTAACATTACTATACTAACCCATAACAACAATAACAAGGTAACAATAATTAAACAATTACATAAATCTATTCATTCCCATTTCATCATTTAAAATATCTATTAACTAATAACCATATTCATAACATATGCACATATGACAATACATGGAATTATAAAGATATAAAGTGTTACATATTTCGATAGATACAACTCAACATGACCAACTATAACAAATGATCCTGAACAAATACATGGCCTCAATAAACATTACATCCAAATGATAGTAGAATACAATTGACTGAAAATACAACTCAATAACCACATCTACAATTTACAACAAGGTCATCCCAACACACGTGGGAGACAATACATCAATGAATATATTACATCAGGAGTATAATGTACATCTGGTACAAAGAATTATTGGATCACCAGCATCTTCCAAAATCTTGCAGTAAAAGATACAGTTGCAACAGAAAGGGAAACCCAACGGGGTGCGAAGCACGTTCCACCCAACCACCCCCGTGCTAAGAGTAGACAAGGAAGGGTCCCTGACCAAGCACACCTAAAAATAACAAAGACTAACTCCAAATAGACAACTTAACATCAAAGACCACTTAGAAACTCAACAACAACAAATCCAAAGGCACAACAACACCACTTCAGAACACAACAAGTCATAATCACAAGCATCAATGAAACTCAAGACATAATATCAAAGACTACTTCCAACAATAACCAAAGACAAATCAATAAATCACTTAATCACAATAGACACAATATCACTTAACATCTAAAATCACAAAGTCAATTAACAACTGCAAACACAATATCACTTAACACGAGGTTACAATGCTTCCAGGGAACAAAGATCATGAACATCGCACAATAATTGATTAACTGTCGACATAGGAAGAGTGTCATGTATAAATTGCCATGAGTTACCCTAGCTCAACCTTCTTAGGCTACCGGACCCCCATCTTGGGTTACCCTGGCTTGCCTCTACCGGCCGCCGGACCCTCACGCAAAACTATGCGTCCCATCTCATCTCGAGCCTTATCATTCACTTGCTTCACGAGAGAGACATTCTTTATCTTGGTTAGTGTGAAAGATCCCTATTAATTCTTTTAAATTATCACTTAATTAAACTCCAAGTGAGTTACCCTGGCGCCCCTTTGTGTGCTGGACCCCCACAAAGAGCCACTCTCCTATCGACAACATACAAGATACAATACCACAATAGGTAACTAGACAACATAACCTCTCCAATCCAAGGAACAAACAAAACAAGGAAACTCACTCTGAACACTGGAGGAAACCAAATACGAAAACACACTCCTTCCAAAGGAGATACAAATCTCATTACCCACTCCTATTTCTCAGGAGGCACAAATCCCCATTCATGGAAACCGGGTACAACATCATAGTACAACTCTACACCATTCCCAAGGCAATACACAAAATGAACCTCTACGCAAAACATCCCATTCTAGAGAACTTCTCTGGAAGACTTACGTAGACTCTTAACCCCATTTGCCCGACATGGAGAATAAAAGAAACATGTTAGAAAAACATTCCATCTCTGGAAGCCCTTAACAATAACTTAAACTCTTACGAAAGGTAAGGTAAACCTAGGGTTTTTCCCATAAGACAATAAAACAATCAAGAGAATACCACAATAGACTTAAAGAATAATCTCAAGAAGAACAGTTACATTTAACCAAAGCCATAAAACAAATTACAATGAATACTAAATTCCACCTAATAAATCAATCAATTACACACGAAAACTCGTTTCAAAACAACACAATTAATTTATTTCAATCTTCACAACTAAACTATAATCCTGTAAACTTTAAAATTAACCAACCAATTTAATTATAATTACAAAACTTTATTCCCAATTTCTAATTAAACTAAAATATAATAACTTGTAAGCATTATCATATTTAAAACGTAATCAGAATATAAAAAATCTCTTTTAATTTAAACTATTCGATTTAATTCAAAACACAAAATTGATTATAATTTGCACAAACTACATTAATCATTGCAATTTTCTCAAAATTATATTTTTACCTCACAAATACAGCATATCACTTCATATAAAATAATCCTATGAATTAAATCATTTTATAAAAAATATATTATTAAAATTTATAAATTAACTTTCTAAAACATACAATAAATAAATAAATATATATATATATATATTATAAACTAAATTTGATTATAACTATATATTTATATATATGAATTACATTAAAAGATAAATTGGAATGAGAACGAAATTCAAAATAAATAAATTAAAAAAAACAATAAACAAATCTTAAATTTTAATTTTGTTTTTTTAAAAAAAACAAGGCAGTCCATATGGTACTGCACACCTCCCAAGGGGAGGCCGCAGTCCCCAAAGACTACTTACAGTCTGTGGGTACTGTGTGTACCTCCCAATGGGAGGCCGCAGTCTCCACAAACTACGTACAACAGTCTGTGACTGATGTGCGTAGTCTGTGGTGATTGCACACAGTGCCACAACTGTGTACGGCTTCGACCATCCACAAACCAATTTTAATTTTAATTTTAATTTTTTTTAATTTTTTATTTTTTAATTATATTTTATTTATTTATATACACTTTTCAAAATACGAATTTCCAAAGCACAGTTTATAATTTTACTTATTTATTTATTATTTATATAAACGAAATTACACCAGAACATAAAATTTATATATACATATATATATATTTTTAATGATTCAACAAGAATAATAATATATGTATATATAATTTTTGTATATGTATATATATATTTAACCTGAGGTTCAAAGCAACACAAATAATGGATTTTCAATAACTCAATATAAATTTAAACATGCAAATTCGATCATCAATCAGAAATGATTTTTATATTTCAAACACACTAATTTTCCCTACTAAACTATGTTGAAGAATTTTTTTAACAAGGGTTCTACTAAAATTTTCTACAGAAGATTCGAGAGTTTTAAACACAAACAAGTTTTCAAAACATAAGACTTCATTCAAACAATGGTCGAAAACATAGCAACCGGATTTGTTTTTATAGATCTACAAAGTATTAATAATTTAAAAGGAGAAAACCTGGAGTCCTTCGTCTATAGGAGAAACCCTTCAGTGGCCTCCTCTCGATCTCCTCTTGCCGCTCTCTTTTCTCGATCTTCTGCCTTCAACGTTCTTCTTGACAATCTTCTCTTTCCAATACACAATAAGTTTTTACCAGAAAACACCAAAACCCAAAAACTATCTTTTCTTTTCCAGATCAAAAACAACCGAGCAAAACTTCTGTGAGTGAATAATCCTCTCATAAAAATAATAAATTAAAACAAATAATCCATAAATCTCTTCCGCTTTCTTTTCTCAAAAAACCTCTTTTCCTATTGGTCCTTTCTCCAGCTTTTAAAAGCTCACACTTATCTAAAATTTTTAATTAAAAATTAATTATTTACACAAGATATTTTCCACACAAGATTTTCTAATTTAATATTAAAATAAAATATAATATATAATTATCTTCACATGATTTTCTAATCTAATATTAATAAAAAGATAATATCTAATTATTCTCAACAATATTAATTTAATTATAATTATTTGCACTTTTAATTAATTAAATCACTTTTTAATTTATAATATATTTAAATTTAACCATTTACTAACTCTCAATTAAATCAATTAACAATGCAACATTAATTAATTATTTTATGAAATACGATTAATTAATTAAACACTAACCAAGAATTAAATAAATACTCAACAGTGAAACTACATACAAGACAAAGAAAAAACTTCAATCATAACACAACGACTCACAACAGACGACGAACTTGGGACGGGGACACTTCCAAACCTACTCCCTTTTTCAACATTTTTACCCATTGGGTTAATTTATTGCTCACCCTTTCCTGCCGAAGCAGGTGGAATCGAGACTTATTCCTACAATCCTGCATTCAACTAAACATCAAGTAGCACATGTATATATATATAGTCAAACATCCTATCGTGAGACGGAATTGCAGTGTAGCAGGGCACTCGTGAACGAGTGATGCTACACTGTCCTCTCACCTAATCTATTCTAACAATTATAATATCAATGACGAGCTAACATTTCTAACCAAATTGATCATAAGATAACATGATATTTAACTACTACATCATAACTAGAATTATTAAACCATTGCATTATAAACTAATACCGAATCCAAGTAACATGATCACCAAAGAATCATCACATTGACATATAAAACATTAATGAAAATCTATTTGAATAAACAATAATCCAAATCAACACACCGAGTATCATAAATCATACTAATAATGTCATATCAAATGATCATGTCCACTAAAGGAATAACACCATCATCAAACTTCGAACCAACCAAATCAAACCATAATAGTATCATCATAGTATCAACGTATCAAGTTAAAGCATAGAAATTAATAAATCCAAATAGTAAGAGGAGGGGTATTACAGTTGTTTTGATTTTCAGTGTTGGAGTGTGATGAAGTACCATTATGAGGATCTTGGGGGACATTGTTAGGACCTTGAGCAATATTTTCACCATCAGTGGGATTTGTATTGTTATTAAGGTCTTGAGACATGTTCGCTTGGGAATTTTGACCTTGTTGTTGTTCCATTTGTCTCTTAGCTTGTAACCTAGTTTGAACGGGCATGCAAATGTGCTATGAGTGGATTATAAAAATGTTTTTGATGAATGATTTGATTGTGATTGGATGAGATCTGATTTGGATGGGGTTTGGATTTGGATCAGAGTTTGTTTGGATATATTGGATTGGATTGGATTTTGATTGGATCGGATTTTGATTGGCTAGATTAGATTTTGATTGAATTGGGTTGGATTATTAAGAGTAATAGGATTGCACTAGTTGGAAGGATGTGATTTGATTGGTTGGACAATTTGATCAAATGATTGGTTTTGATAGATTTGGATGATTGGATGGGTATGATTGGATGATGAAAGATGTGAGAGAGTCCTTGAGTTTAACCAAAGGAAGTTACCCTCAGTGACCTAGAGCTTTGATTGATTAAGAGGATGATCATGGCACCAAATCCACCCTAAGATAGGAATACATTGATTGGGCCGAGGATGATAACTTACGACACTGAATTTACCTCAAGATGGAAGAAAATTGATTTGGGTCAAAGTTAAAGACTAATAATCAAATTCAAGTGCTATGGTCAATTTGGGTAACCTCTTTGTAATACAAGGTTATGGCAGTTTGGTTATGAGTGGTGTTTGGTGATGTAAATGGTAAAATTATGATGTTCGCTGAGTGAGGGTATGGACTTTTGAATGGAATATGGGGAAATTAAAATGAATGGGGATTTAGAATGGTTAAACAGAGGTTTGGAATGATAAGGTGGAGGTTTAAATTGATCAAATGGAGGTTTTGGGAGACTTAGAGTGATGAAACAGAGGCTTGGGATGATGAGATAATGGTTGGGAATGATTAAGCGATAGTTTAGAGGCTAAACGGATCCAAATGGGGCGATTTCGGGTGTTCAAGAGGGAAAATTCTCCCCTCTGCAGTAAAATAGAGGCGCTTCCACCTTTCTACAGTAAAATAGGGGTGCTTCTACCTTTCTACAGTAAATCAGGGGCGCTTCCACCTTTCTGTAGTAAAATAGGGGCCCTTTCGCCTTTCTGCGGTAAAACAGAGGGCACTTCCGCCTTTCTACGGCAAAACAGAGGGCACTTCCACCTTTCTGCGGTAAAACAGAGCTTGGTTTTGATGGCAATGGCTATGGCAAAGACTCAAAATGATAAAATAAAGCCAATGTACCAAAGATTTCATAGGTTTTTCACAAGAAAACACTTCAAGCAAGCACAATCCTATGATTCATGTTAAGGGTATGGCCAAGAAAGGTTTTAATCTAGGATGCACAAGGCTTCTAGGGAGTCCTCGATATACTCTCAGTACGTAAGGCACAACCGTGAACACTAGCCCATCACAAGCGTGAGTCGGGAACCCCAATGAGATACTGAAAGGCTCAGATCAACTCTTCACGTCTATCTAGGTATCACCCTAGCTTTGACGCTCCACCAATTATGACGTGACTGGATTGGGGTACAACTTTCGTTCTCCCCCTTTATATTACTCGCCAGTATGCGTGGTTTGAATCATCCCTTGGGGTGATGAAATCCCCAAGCAGGTCCCACTAAAAAGAAGACACTAACCGTTTCCAACTACTCCCCAGGCTCACACGAAGTGCAAGGGAAAAGTGAAAAAAAATTAATGCCCCCTTGGGTAACACAAGAATAAACAATCACAATAAGCAATGAAGTTTACTCCCCCTAATTAGACTATGTTCCAAAACAACAAGGATAATCTTCAAAAATCTAATCAAATAGATGGCCCTGCAAATAAATGTTAGCTATCTTATTCTTCATTCTTGGTCAATTATGCCATAATATGCTGCTAAACGTTAGCAAAAAATACCAATATTCCTCCCAAAACAATGTTAGAGTGTTACTACTTGAAAATAGCAAAAAAAATGAGAGCAAAAATGAAGCTAAAATGACTATTTTACTTTCCAAACTGTGTTGTTTTGGGGCATAGCTGCCTTTCTGTTGTAAAATAGAGGCGCTTCTACCTTTCTGCAGTAAAACAAGGGTGCTTCCGCCTTTCTGTAGCAAAATGTTAAAGGAAAAGAGTCTTTCAAAATGAAAGGGCGTATCTGCCACTCTGTAGGAAACTTTATCAGATTTTTGAAAAAGAAAGGTTGTATGCCCTACTGCAAGAAAGTGTTAGAAAAGATCTTCTAAGAAAAATGATGTATACACCTAATAGCAACAAACTATTAGAAAAAATAAAAATTTTAGATATAGAGCGCTTCCGCCTTTCTGTAGCAGACAAGAGGGCGCTTCCACCTTTCTGCAGTAAAACAGAGGGTGCTTCCGCCTTTCTGCGGTAAAACAGAGGGCACTTCCACCTTTTTGCGGTAAAACAGAGGGCGCTTCCGCCTTTCTGCGGTAAAACAGAGGGTGCTTCTACCTTTCTGCAACCTTTTTCTGTAAAATACTTAGCAAAAATGAAGGTTAAATGTAAGAACCCATTTGTGGGTCCCACCGGGCGTGCCAAAAATGTGTACCTCAGAATTTTACCCTATTCTAATGTGCAAAATAACTAAAAATGCAAATGATAAAACACTAAGAACACTTCAATGATTAGCCTAAAGAGTGATAAAACAAGGAAAATAGATGAAATAAAATGCAAACTGATTATACCTCCCTTGTTGTTGACGACTCCTTTGTTGGCCCTTGATTTGGATGACTTTGTGTCCTCCTTAGATGGCTTCTTGAGTGACTAAATGCAAGATAAACTTATGCAAAATGATTAAAGTGGATGACTAAATGATAGTAAATGCTTGAGAATGCAAATTGGCAGCATAAGGTTGCTCAAAATGAAAGTGTTGAAAATGCCCTTGAGGAGGGGGGATTTATAGAAGAATTTGAATTCTCTAGAGAATTCAACGGTTGAGATTCATCCAACAAGGTCAAGATGGAGGGCTATAGTGGGTTGAGAACTCACAATCCCTCACATCTTGACATGTGGATGGTGAAGTGGCTAGGAGGAGATGAGGTGTAAGTGAGGTGGCAAAAAGGTACATGAGGTGGAGGAAGGACAAGTACCTTCCAAGTACCTTGGGGAGTGAGAAGATTTCCTCAAAAAGGAATTTCTTGTCCCCAAGTGAGAGTGAAAGGGATATTTGAGGAATTTTGGAATTCCTCAAAAATATCCATGGGAAAAGGAGAGGTGGTTGGAGAAATAAATGTGAATTAAAAATTCACATTCTTAGGAGAGTCTAAAGGATAAAAGGTGGGCTCTAAAAAGGTGGGACTTAGTCACATGTGGATGATGTGACAAATCCAAGGTTCTAGAAGCCTTGGAAAGATAGAATGTGAATTAAAAATTCACATATAAGAGAGGGGAATCTAGGATAAATAAATGTGAATTAAAAATTCACATGGGAAAGAGGGTCAATGCTAAAAAGAGATAAATGCAAAGGTTGACTAAAAAGGTGGTGCTAAATATGGCTAATGACCTTGGTTAAGGTTGTGCAGATATTTGATTAGAATAATTAATGGAGGATTAGAGGCAAGTGGCAAATGTAGGAGGATGTGACATTAATCTTTGATTAAGAGGATGCACATCATAATCATGAATTAATTAAATTAATTCACATTAGAGCAAGATCGTGGAGGATGTGATAAGGAGAGAGAGAATGAAGAATTTTAAATTGATTTTAAATCAAAAGTGTCAAAAATAACTAAATTAAATAAATTGGTGTATTTATTTAATTTAGAGAGGAAGAAGGTAAAAGATAAAGCATTTAGTTATTAAATTAAATACTTGACAGATATGAGACAAAAGGTGTAATATTAATATTTAATATGATAGACGAAAAATGGAGTAAATTTAATCATATGAGAGTGATTAAATTTAGATGTCTACACATACAAGAAAAGAGATTTGTAGACAAAAATCTGTCTTTAACAAGTCCATTGCTGATTTGCATTTAATTTTCCAACTCTAAACAGAGATGAGCGATGAAGCTCTGTGATGCCATAAAAATGCCTGAAGTTCATTAGCTAATGAGTAGCCAAAATTATACTTGCATTTAATTCCCAATTTAAAACCATCAAATGAAGAAGGCCATCGTAAATTGTTCTAGGAAGAGGACATCGTAAATTGTTCTAGCAAGATAAGTTACCAATTGGAGGTGGGTGATGGACACTGGAACAACTCCACCGCTCATCGTTGATTTACGTTCAACACTTCTCATGAAAATAGAGATGTGCAATGATTGTCAATTTGATGAAGGAGAAAGCACTTCAATCCACGATGGGTGAGTTCATTTTAGCCATTCAGAAGCAAGAATTAAAATTGCTTGTCTTCGAGAACATTTCAAATACATTTCAAATTTTCCCTAAATGCATTCTTCATATTGGTATAATTTTTAAAATATTCAAAAAAAATTTAAACATCAGCATTTAAAACTTTAGAAAAAATGCAAATTCTAATTACGCCTGTAGGTCAAAGAGAGAAAATTTAGTGCAGACAAACATTGATGCCTGGAGCCAACCTTTTTTGTGTGTGGCCATAATCAATTATTTAGAGAAAACCCATTTTCTCAAACTTTTCCCAGCCATCAAGAATGAGGTACCTCCTTTGTAAACTAGCCCTTAAGACGTGTTCGCCACACCCTAAATGCATTAAAATAATTCATCATATAACCTCCATTTTTGATGGAAATGGAGTTATGGAGGTTTAAGACCAAAAAAATAAATGGGGTGTCCTTAGATTTTCAAACTTTAAAACTTTTTGGGACACCATTTTTGGCCATGTCGTGATCAGAAAGCAATTAAATAACCCATCAAAACTTATCTTGGGAGCTTGAAACTGAGTAGACATGTTACCATTTTACTAAAGAATTTATTGCATCAAATGACATGGAAAAATTCTTGGTAAGGTGAATGAAATTATATACCAAAGTTGCCTACTTGGACTTTTCAACAATTTCACCTGTCAGAAACCAATCAAGGCTCTCAAAGTCACCACTTTGAAAAAATATCAAAACAACTTTTGGAGGGCTGCCACTGGAAACATAAGCTTATCTAGGTACACTGAGTATGTGTGGAATATGGCTTTCCTTGAATCATCATTCATCACAAGATATTAAAGGTCAAACTTGACCTCCTTGAAACATTTTGAAAGTGTAGGTGTAAAACAGAGTAAAATGCATTTGCTTGTGGCCTGAAAAAATAGCAAATCTGACCATGGGGCTTTGAAATCGACAAGGGAGAAAATGAATGTAAGGATAATGGAGAGCAGCAATCCATTTGGCATGAAAATCAACAAGCTTCAAATTGTGACCCTCCAAAGTAGGTCACTTGGGCAGATTTTGCAGGTGCACTTATGAGTGTGCAAAGAAAAAAATTTCAACATGGGCCTTAAAAATTTAAAATTTTTGAAGGTACCATCAGTGGCTCTTTCTGGGGATGTATTTCCCCTGTAGGCATAGCAAGAATTCAAATCTCTGGGAGAGCAGACCAAGTGCCAGAAACATTAGGCAACAAAGTCCTTATTAAAACTTCTAAACCTCATTTGGTGGCCCCAAGCCACCAAATGGAAAAGGGAAGCCAGTTCTTACCTCTATCAAATGCCAATCTCTTAAAAAGGTTGATCCCCTTTAATCCATATCTGCCTCTATCACACTGCAACAACATGAATGACTTCATTTTTGTAAAGACAAGTGTTAGGTTGCCTTTGAATTTAGCTTTGTTGTCACATGGCAACCAAATGAGATAAGTTGCATCACTGCCACTCATTTCATTTTCTGATTTTGTGGCAAGTGACAAAATGTGAGGATAGTGATCAAGACCATTTAAAAACACAACCTCATCCCATTTACCAATTCCCCCACAATTGTTAAGATCAGAAAAGAAATAATCCTTAAAAAATAGTGTGCAATCCTGTTGTGTGTCAAGCAAAGAGTGCTCACACATTTGTAACTCATCCAATTGAATTACATTACATGTGATTTTGTTATCATCCCAACAACATAGCTTAATCACCTTATTACATGCCTTATTGTTTTGAAAACAAGATTCACTAAAACTCATAATACCTTCATCCACATTCAAATCACAGCATTCAAATAGTGCATCAACATCCCAAACAGTGTTTCCTACCTCAAGCTCATAGACAAGACTGACAGCACTAGTAATGTTATTACACAAAAAGTTTCAAGAGCAGGCTCAGATGACTCAAATTTTACTTCTTAACAAACTCCTCATAATGATTGTTTAAACACATTCACTGCTACAAGAAGTGTCATACTCAACATTATCTCCTGTTGCATGAACATGACAATCTAAAACATACTGCTCAAGTAGAAAACTACGAGTTGCAGATTCAGAAAAGAGAATCCTCACATGCATCAATGTGATTGAAACAATCACATTCTTCAAGTGTGAACTCATCATAAAGAGCATCATTTGTTTGTACTAAAATTTATCTCTACATCTTCAATTTCATGTACAACTACATCTATGCCATCATCATGCAAACATTGAGTGATAAATTCAAAGTCATCAAAAGTAGTAGAAGAAGGTAAAGAATCAAACAAAATAGGAGTTCCTTGTTTATCATTATCAACATATGCATGCTCCTTATAACCAGCCACTTGAACTGATCCATTTAATGAATCACTTACATGCATATCTCCTTCTTTGTTCATACTGCTACAACAACCAACAAGACTACGTTCTTTGTTGTTAAACTAAAAAACCATCAATGCTTTCTTCATTGCAACTACCTACACATGATTGCTCTGACTGAAAATCATTGCATACTTTGTCACTTTCATCTATTATGTTGTCATTCTAAAAAGTACTCTTCCAATCAGTAGGCTCCTCTGTCTCATCATCATGAAAGCTTACATCAATGCTACACTCACTTGTAGAATTGGAATGACCAATTGTACCATTGCATTGTTGATCACACATGTCTTCTTCAAACAAAATATTTAGTTCATATCCATCATCTTGTTCTTGTGAGCTTTCAAAAGTATTGTCATCATTTTCCTTGTTGGAACACTCTCCACTTGAAGAGATTAATTCTACCTCTTCCTCATGAGAGTAATCATGGTCATTGGGGCCGCAAATAGAATTGTAATGTCTCAGATCATCTGGACAAGAATCCATTTCAGCTAGTTGCAAACTTCCATTTACAAAACTATTGTTCCCATCATGAAGACATGAAACTTCATAATCAACATGATTTTCAACTGTATATTCAAAGTCCATAGAAGAGAAAATACTTTCAGTTTCATCTGCATCATTGCAGCCTTCATCTGAGTATATTTATTTTGTAGGTTGTTCAAAAAAAAACTTCATTATCACCTAATGATGCATCATCTTTGTCTTCTAGTATACCATTTGCATCCATTGGATTGAGTCTTGAAAAAGTACCATCACATAAGCTATTTATGAGATTAGTTCCATACTTCTCTATCATTTCTTCAATTATTGATAGACATTGGTATAAACATTTAAGACTAGTGGGCTTCAAGTGAGATGGCATAGTACTCAAACTTGGCTCACAATTCTCATAGAATAAATCAGGTATGTGCAGGATCATGATGGGCCAAAAAGTGGCAATATGATGGTATGTGGCTAATGACTACTTTTTTACCCAAAATTGATGAAACAAAAAGGGTTTTTAAAGGAGATTTTCAGCTTTCCACCAATATAAATTATGTTTTATTTTGAATTTAATAAGTAATTATTATTCATTTTCTATTCAAATTACACTAAAGTCCTGATTGATAGGCTTATTGAAAACATCTATAGCTTTCAAATGGTATCACATTTTTGAATCCAAAACATGTATCACATTCTATTTTGCATAATATAGGATTAAAACATAAAAAAATAATTTCATGAAGTTTTGACAAAGTTAAGGTGGTTAAACATAATGAGTTTTTATATTTTTTAAAAAGTTTTAATAAAAATTCATAATTAATTTTTACTTGGAAAAAAATTACAAAAAATATACATCACATCGGGGCATGAGTCCTCTACTTATATCTAAAATATTATAAGAAAATATTATCATTTTATTGTGGTTAGGGTGGTCAGATAGACACCTACTTCTTATTTTTTCCTTGAAATTTAAGTACCACTGCATTGAAATTTCAAATTTTCACCAAATAGATTTTTTTTTTAAAACAAACCTAGTAGTTTAGAAACTAGTTTCAATTTTCTATAGATTATATTCTTACATATTTCTAAAATAATATAGATAACTTATTCAAATTTTTATGTCAACTTTCCCAAGTCTAAATTTTCTGAATTTTTTGCCACTTAAGGGCTTGTTTTTTCCATGATGATCCTGCACATACCCAATCAATGCAAAATAACTCATCAAGTCTTTTTGATTCTAGTATAGAAAGCAGAAATTTCATGAATCTATCATGAAAATCATAGATGGATTCATCCTCCAATTTTTCTACATCACACAATGCATTAATCAGTAACATAGGATCAACCTCATTTTCAGTTTTCTCTTCATATTATTATTGGGTATACAAATTTCTTTCTTTAGTCAATAATTCATTGTCTATTGACTCTTCTTCAAAATAATCAGTGAAATGCATTTTGAGCTCATGCCATGAATCTATGGAATGTATTGATGAACTAGAAAACCAATATTCAATAGTATCTTCTAAAATTCTTACAAAAAACTTCATGAAAGAATCCTCCTCTATTATTTGACAGACTTCCATTACTTCAAGAAAACCATGTACATGTTGGGATGTTGATTCTTCAAAACCTCCTCTAAACATAGGAAAATATTCATTAATTCTTATTGGGACAGAATGTGGGTAACCCTGGATTTGACTAAAATCCATAGGGTCGTATCTTTCACTAGTGAACACTTTTATTTGAGGAAATGGCTATGTTCTAGGAATTATATTAAAACTTGTAGAGGGAGAACTAGGACAACAATACATTTTTGAAAATAAATTTATTCCCTTTACAACTAATTTCTTCTCAATATCCTTTTCAGAATATTCTACTTTCTCATTTCCCTTTCTACTTGTATCTTGAAATACTAAATAAGGGACAGTATTGACTAGATCTTTCTATTGAAAACCTTCATATAGAGATATTACAATAGAAAAATACCTGAGAAATACTACAACCAACTCTTCTGATGATGTAAAAACTTATGTAGAGTCACCACCTCTTTGAAATAGGAAAATATCTTCAAGCAACAGAAAGCTTCTTCCAAGATCTATGTATTTCTGAGTTCTCTCCACCAGCACAGCATGAAACTTCAAGAATACACCAAAAATGTTGCAAAAATTTCCTTCAAGTATGCAAGTCCTTGGATCATTTAGGCCCAAAACTATAGATCAACAAATTCAATGATTCTTTTCAACTAATTCCCCAGCGGAGTCCCCAACCTGTTTGCTCCCATATCAACAAATGCAATGAGTCATAAAGAGTAGCCACTCTCTCATATTCAGACTCAACGGATTTATATGGCCAACAAACAATATTTAGTCAAAGAGACTGAACTCTTATCGACTTCAGGTTCTGTTAAACCTTGGAGGGTGATCCTAACCTTGTGCTTTTAGATACTTGTGTGCCACAGTATCAAACAAATAGTGAATAGATAAATCTCCTTTATATGCTTAGTAGACACAGTATCCTTAAGGTTTGACTAACTTTTCAGGTAGTGTCCAACTTAAACATGAGACATGTTATATATTTAATTCCACACACACGTACAAAGATAAACAAGTAAATTTGATTTAAAAGTTATAGTTGCTCACAATCAATTTCAGGAAACTGCAACATTAAGAGACCAATGCTATATCCTAGGGTGGAGTTATCTAAACCATGTAATTTAAAATCTAACAAAACATTGAATTTGTCATAGTTATATCTATTAGATGATGCCTTACACCATTGATATTCAACAACTAAACTAGTTATACTTAGCAATCCTAGCACACTACTACATAAGCCTTCATTCATGTTATTACAAATTAACTCATACTTTGTATGAGAGTAACAACATCAAACAAACATATAGGGAAAGACAAGAAGATGAATAATAATAATCTTTCATCACTCATATTCAGAATTTATGCAAAGTGAACAATGGAAACAACTAGTCTAGAATAATGTCATTTACATTCAACTATGACTATGTTGTAAGTACATTCTTCATTACAAAACCCAGACTACTTCAGAGACCTAAAAACTAGCACTATACATTAAACCCATGTTACAAAAATGTTCCCGTGAAAAACTAAACAATGTGCAACCTCCTCTTTTGAAATAAAAAATTTGCACTTAAAGAAAGTGCAAAACCCTAAAATGGAGATCAAAAGAAGACACATGGCATATTCAGGTTCATTGATCTGGAATTGTCTTTACTTGTTGAAGACTCTTCAATCTTCTTTATGTTTTCTTGCTCCTCACTCCACTGCACTGCAACGGAAAAATATTCTTTTTTGTTTAAACTCATCATTCTTTCCATTCAGTCATTTTTCCACATTGAAAATTCCTTTACTTGGAAAAAACTTCACCTCCATTGTTCATTTTTACCCAAATGTGTGGAAATGGTTCTCTATGTAAAAAATCATCTCCAACCAAAATAATTTGCATGGTGAATAAAATATTCACTTTACAAAATATTACCTGTGCGTTCTTTTCCTTCAGAAAAATATTTTATCTTGTGCATCTAATTTCATCTTTACACTCCCAAGAATATTATTTTCCACTTTGTATTTTAAAATCCTTGCCTTAACATTTGAAGGCACATTTAAAATATTTACCATGCTTTTTTATCTATAGCCTCTGTGAAATATTTTACTTCTAGCAAATAAAAGTTTTGATTTAATTGTGAAGACCTCAAAATCATTTTATTTGGCTGAAAAAAAAACTATTTTCCCCCGTGCCTTTACACTTTAATTTACCTTGACTTAATTCTCCACTTTTAAAAGAAAATTAATTTACTTACAGACAAAACCCATGGGCCCACTAGTCTTCTTTATCACACATCTCAAATACATTTTGAATAGATAAAATTAATTAGCGATGCCCTACAAGCAAACAACTAATTTCCAATCACTAATAAAATTTTGAAGAGGCAACATCTATTAGTGATGAACGATGGAGAAAGGAAATCTCGCCCATCACTGAAAGTATTTGGAAACAAAGGAATAAAATCACGATCAACAATAGGGAATTGGGGAACTCCACAGCCTGGCTGCATTACATTCATCTGTTGTACCATAAATCTTGGAAGCCATAAATGTGCAGGTCATTTTTCTAAACGAAGGGGCATTTTTGTAGCTATGAGCAACCAAAATTCACCTCAAACATTCTTAAAATCCTTGCCTAAGCACTGGGAATGGTCAAGGGATGAATTTAAAGCACATAACAATAATTTTAAGCTCAAATGGACCCCCAAAAGATGCCTGGAAGCTCAAAAACGTAATTACATTCTACAGGACAAACTCAAGTTGAATCCATCCCAAAAGACCCCCAAAATTCATCAATGGAGAGGAAAATACATCATTCCATAGCACAAAAGAGATTTGTAGACAAAAATCTACCTTTAATAAATCCATCGCTGATTTGCTTTTAATTTTCCAACTCAAAATGGAGATGAGCGATGAAGCTCTGTGATGTTGTGAAAATGCCCGAAGTTCTTTAGCCAATGAGTAGCTGGAATTAAACTTACATTTAATTCTCAATTTAAAACCATTAGACAAAGAAGTCTATCATAAATTTTTCTGGCAAGATAAGTTACCAATTGGTGATGGGTGATGGACACTAGAACAACTCCATCGCTCATCGCTTATTTACTTTCAACACTTCTTGTGAAAATAGAGATGTGCGATGATCGCCAATTTGATGAAGGAGAAGGCACTTCAATTCACGATGGATGATGAGAAGCAACCATCATCATTGATCGCAGATTTGAAATGGAAGAGAGACTTGAAACCAATGATCGGCGATGAGTTATGCGTGAAGCCGTGTGAACTTGCCACTTTTCAGCCAATCAGAAGTAAGAATTAAACTTTCTTGTCTTCCAGAACATTTGAAATACATTTCAAATTTTCCCTAAATGCACTTTTCATATTGGTATAATGTTTAAAATATTCAAAACTATTTTAAACATAAGCATTTAAAACTTTAGAAAAAATGCAAATTCTAATTATGCCTACATGCCAAACGAAGAAAATTAACTGTGGACAAACGGTGGACCTTGGAGCTCATTTTTTTGCATGCAGCGATAATCAATTATTTAGAGAAAACCCATTTTCTCAAACTTTTCCCAACCATCAAGAATCGGGTACCTCCTTTGTAAACTGGCCCTCGGGACATTTTAGCCACACCCTAAATGCATTAAAATAATGCATCATATGACCTCCATTTTTTATGAAAATGGAGTTGTAGAGGTTCAAGACCAAAAAAAGAAATGGATTGTTCTTAGATTTTCAAATTTTGAAACCATTCGGGACACCATTTTTGGCCATGTCACAATCAGAAAGCAATTAAATAACCCATCAAAACATATCTTGGGAGCCTAAAATTGAGTAGAAATGTTACCATTTTACTCAAAAATTTATTGCAATAAATGACATGGAAAAATTCTTCCTAAGGTGAAAGATATTAAATACCAAAGTTGCCTACTTGGACTTTTATGCAATTTCACCTGTTAGAAACCAATCAAGGCTCTCAAAGTCGCCACATTAAAAAAATTATCAAAACAACTTTTGGGGGGATACCACTGGAAACATAAGCTCATCTAGGTATATTGAGTATTTGTGCAAGAGGGCTTTCCTTGAAACATCATTCATCACAAGATATTAAAGTTCAAACTTGACCTTGTTGAAACATTTTGAAAATGTAGGTGCAAAATAGAGAAAAATGCATTTGCTTTTGGCCTGGAAAAAATAGCAAATATGACCATGGGGCTTTGAAATTGGACTAGAAGCAAATGAATGTGGGGAGAATGGAGAGAAACAATTCATTTGACATGAAAATCAATAGGCTTCAAACTATGACCCTCCAAACTAGGTCACTTGGGCATATTTTGCAGTGCACTTTTGAGTGTGCAAAGGAAAAAATTTCAACATGGGCCTTCAAAATTTAATTTTTTTGAAGATGTCATTAGTAGCACTTTCTGGGGATGTATGCCCCCTATAGGCATATCAAGAATTCAAATCTCTGGTAGAGAAAACCAAGCACCAGAAACATTGGGAAATAGAGTCCTTATTAAAACATTTAAACCTCATTTGGTTGCCCCAGACCACCAAATGGAAAAGGGAAGCCAGTTCTTACCTCTATCAAATATCAATCTATTAAAAAGGTTGATCCCCTTTAATCCATATTTTCCTTTGTCACACAACAACAACATGAGTGACTTTATTTTTGCAAAGACAAGTGTTAGGCTTGCTTTGAATTTAGCTTTACTGTCACCTGGCAACCAAATGACACAAGTTGCATCACTACCACTCATTTCATTTTCTTATTTTGTGGCAAGTGACAAAATGTGTAGATAGTGATCAAGAAAATCTAAAAACACAACCTCATCCCATTTACCAGTTTCCTCACAATGATTAAGGTCGAAAAAGAAATAATCCTTCAAAAATAGTGTGCAATCCTTCTGTGTGTCAAGCAAAGAGTGCTCACACATTTGTAAATCATCCAATTGAATTGCATCACATGTGACTTTGTTATCATCCCAACAACACAACTTAATCACATTCTTACATGCCTCAATTTTTTGAAAACAAGATTCACCAAAACTCATAATACCTTCATCCACATTAAAATCATAGCATTCAAACAATGCATCAACATCCCATATAGTGTTTCCTACTTCAAGCTCATAGACAGGACTGTCAGCAATAGTAATATTATTACACAAAAAAAATCAAGAACAGGCTCATATGAATCAGAGTTTATTTCTGCAACAAACTCCTCATAATGATTGTTTAAAACATATTCACTATTGCAAGAAGTATCATACTCAACATTACCTCCTACTGCATCAACATGACAATCTAAAACATATTGTTCAAGAAAAACTATGAATTGCAGATCCAAAAAAGAGATCCTCATATGCATCCATGTGATTGACACAATCACATCCTTCAAGTGGAAACTCATCATAAAGAACATCATTAGTTGTACGAACATTTATCTCTAATTTTTCAATTTTATGTACAACTACATCTATGCCATCATCATACAAACACTTGGCGATAACTTCAAAGTCATCAAAAGGAGTAGAAGAAGGTAAAGAATCAAACAAAATAGGAGTTCCTTTTTTATCATTATCAACATATGCATGCTCCTTATAACCAACCACTTGACCTGATCCATTTAGTGAATCACTTGCATTAATTTCTCCTTCTTTGTTCATATTGTTGCAACAACTAATAGGGCTACATTCTTTACTATCAAACTAAAAACCATCAATGGTTTCTTCATTGCAACTACTTACACATGATTGCTCTTACTGAAAATCATTGCATACTCTGTCATTTTAATTTGATATGCTATCATTCTCAAAAGTACTCTTCAAATCAGTAGGCTCCTCTATCTCATCATCATGCAAGCTTGCATCAATGCTACACTCACTTGTAGAATTGGCATGACAAATTGTACCATTGCATTGCTAATCACACATGTCTTCTTCAAACCAAATATTTAGTTCATATACATCATCTTGTTCTTGTGAGCTTTCAAAAGTATTGTCATCATTTTCCTTGTTGGAACACTTTCCACTTGAAGAGATTAATTCCACCTCTTCCTCATGAGAGGAATCACAGTCACTGGGGCTGCAAATAGAATTGTAATGTCTCAGATCATCTACACAAGAATGCATTTCAACTGGTTGCAAACTTCCATTTACAACACAATTGTTCTTATCATGAAGACATGAAACTTGATAATCAACATGATTTTCAATTGTATATTCAAATTCCATAGAAGAGAAAATACTTTCAATTTCATCTGCATCATTACAACCTTCATCTGAGTATATTTGTTCTGTAGGTTCTTCAAGAACAACTTCCTCATCACCTAATGATGCATCATTCTTGTCTTCTACTATACCATTTGCATCCATTGGATTGAGCCTTGCAAAAGTACCATCACATAAGTTATTCAGGAGATTAGTTCCATACTTCTCTATCATTTCTTCAATTATTGATAGCCATTGATATAAACATTTCAGACTAGGGGGTTCAAGTGAGTTGGCATAGTACTCAAACCTAGCTCACAATTCTCACAGAACAAATCAATGCAAAATAACTCATCAGGTCTTTTTGATTCTAGTAGAGCAGGTAAAATTTTATGAATCTATCATCAAAATCATAGAAGGATTCATCCTCCAATCATTCTTTATCACACAATGCATCAATAGGTAACATAGGGTCAACCTCATTTTCAGTTTTATTTTCATATTCTTCTTGGGTATGCAGATTTCTTTCTTCAGATAAGAATTCATTGTCTATTGACTCTTCTTCAAAATAATCAATGAAATGCATTTTGAGCTCATGCCATGAATTTATGGAATGCACTGGTAAACTAGAAAAAAAAATATTCCACAATATCTTCTAAAGTTCTTACAAAAAAAATCATGACAACATCCTCCTCTACTATTTGACAGACTTCCATTACATCAAGAAAACCTTGTACATGTTGTGATGTTGATTCTTCAAAACCTCCTCTAAACATAGGAAAATATTCATTATTTCTTCTTGGGACAGAATGTGGGTAACCTTGGATTTGACTAAAATCCAAAGGGTTGTATATTTTACTAGTGAACACTTTTCTTGGAGGAAACGGTTGTGTTCTAGGCATTATATTACAGCTTGTAGAGGGAGAAATGGGACAACAATACATTTTTGAAAATAAATTTATACCCTCTACAACTAATTTTTTCTCAATATCCTTTTCAGAATATTCTACTTTCTCATTTCCCTTTCTACTAGTATCTTGAAATAGTGAATAAGGGACAACATTAACTAGAAATTTTTGTTGAAAACCTTCATACAAAGATATTACAATAGAAAAATACCTGAGAACTATTGCAACCATCACTTCTGATGACGTAAAAACTTATGTATAGTCACCACCTCTTGAAAAAGGAAAAAATATTCAAGGAGCAGAAAGATTCTTCTAAGATCTATGTATTTTTGAGTTCTCTCCACCAACACAACATCAAACTTCAAGAATACACCAGAAATGTTGCAGTAATTTCCTTAAGTATGCAGGCACTTAGATCATTCAGACCCAAAACTATAGATCAACAAACTGAATGACTCTTTTCAACTGATTCCCCAACAAAGTCACCAATCTGTTTGTTCCCAAATCAATAGATGCAATCAATCCTAAAGAGTAGCCACCCTCTCATATTAAGACTCAACGTATTGATATGGCCAACGAAAAAGATTCAGTCAAAGAGACTAAAATCTTCTACACTTCGGGCTCTATTAAACCTGGGAGGGTGATGTCGACCTTGTGCTTTCAGATACTTGTGTGCCATAGTATCAAACACATAGTGAATAGATAAATCTTTTTTATATGCTTAGTAGACACAATACCCTTAAGGTTTGCTTGACCTTTTAGGTAGTGTCCAACTTAAACATGAGACATGTTACACATTAAATTCCACACACACAAGTATAGAGATAAACAAGTAAATTTGATTTAAAATTTGTAGTTGCTCACAATCAATTTTAGGAAACTGCAACATTAAGAGACCAATGCTATATGCCAGCGTGGAGTCATATAAACCATGTAATTTAAAATCTAACACAACATTCGATCTGTAATAATCATACAAGGAAAGACAACATCAAACAAACATATAGGGAAACACAAGAAGTTGAATAATAACATTATTTGATCACTCATATTCAAAATTTATTCAAAGTGAACAAAGGAGACAACTAGTCCAGAATAATATGTCATTTACATTCAACTATGGCTATGTTGTAATTACATTCTTCATTACAAAACTCAGAATACTCCAAAGACCTTAAAACTAGCAATATACATTAAACCTTGTTACAAAAATGTTCTTGTGAAAAACTAAATAATGTGCAACCTCCTCTTCTGAAATAGAAAATTTGCACTTAAATAAAGTGCAAAACCCTAAAATGGAGATCAAAAGAAGGCACATGGCATATTCAGGTTCGTTGATCTGCAACTGTCTTTACTTGCTAAAAACTCTTCAATCTACTTTATGTTTTCTTGCTCCTCACTATACTGCCCTGCAACAGAAAAATATTCCTCTTTGTTTAAACTCATCATTCTTTCCATTCAATCATTTTCTCAAGTTGAAAATGCCTTTACTTGCAAAAGACTTCACTCCTTTGTTCATTTTCACCCAGCTGTTTGAAAATGGCCCTCTCTGTAAAAACTCATCTCTAGCCAAAATACTTTGCACGATGAATAAAATATTCACTTTACAAAATATTACATGTGCATTCTTTATCTTGGGAAAAATATTTTATCTTGTGTATTTGATTTCATCTGTACACTCCCAACAATATTATTTTCCAACTCTGTATGTTAAAATGCTTTCCTTAACATTTGAAGGCACATTTAAATATTTACCATGCTTTTTATCTGCAGCCTCCATGAAATATTTTACTTCCAACAAATAAAAGTTTTGATTTAATTATGAAGGCCTCATAATCATTTTATTTGGTTGGAAATAAAAATTGTTTGCCCATGCCTTTACACTTTAATTTACCTTGGATCAATTCTCCACTTTTGAAAGAAAATTCAATTACTTACGGAAAAAACCCATGGGCCCACCAGTCTTCTTTATTGCACATCTCAAATACGTTTTGAATAGCTAAAATTAATTAGTGATGCTCGGCAAGCAAATAGCTAATCGCCAATCGCTAATACACTTAGGAAGAGGCAACATATTTTGGCGATGAACAAGAGAGAAATGAAATCTTGGCCATCGCTCAAAGGATTTAGAAATGAAGCAATAAAATCATGATCAGTGATAGGGAATCAGGGAACTCCATGGCCTAGCTGCACTACATTCAAATGTTGTACCATAAATCTTGGCAGCCATAAATGTGCAGGTTGTTTTTTCTAGATGAAGGGGCGTTTTTGCAGCTACGGGCAACCAAAATTCACATAAAAAATTCTTAAAATCCCTACCCAAGCACTAGGAATGGTCAAGGGATGAATTTAAAGCACATAACAACAATTTTGAGCTCGAATGGACCCCCAAAAGATGCCTCGAAGCTCAAAAACGTGATTACATTCTACAAGAGAAACAAAATATGAATCCAGCCTAGAAGACCCCAAAAATGCATCAATGGAAAGGAAAACACCTCAATCCATACCACTAAAGAGATTTGTAGACAAAAATCTACCTTTAGCAACTCCATCACTAATTTGCATTTAATTTTCCTACTCAAAACAGAGATGAACGATGAAGCTCTATGATGTTGTGGAAATGTTTGAAGCTCTTCAGCCAATGAGCAACCAAAATTAAACTTGCATTTAATTCCCACTTTAAAACCATCACATGAAGAAGGCCATAGTAAATTGTTCTGGAAAGAGAAGTTACCAATTGGCAATAGGCGATGGACACTGGAACAACTCCATCTCTCATCATTGATTTACTTTCAAAACTTCTTGTGAAAAGAGAGATGTGCGATGATCACCAATTTGATGAACAAGAAGGCACTTCAATCCGTGATGGGCGATGACAAGCAACCATCATCGCTAATCGGTAAGTTGAAATGGAAGAGAGACTTGAAACCAGTGATGGGCAGTGAGTTCTGCGTGAACCCGTGTGAAGTTGTGCTACCACTTTTCAGCCAATCAGAAGCAGGAATTAAACTTACTTGTCTTAGAGAACATTTGAAATACATTTCAAATTTTCCCTAAATAATTTTTTCATATTGGTATAATATTTAAACTATTCAAAAATATTTTAAACATAAGCATTTAAAACTTTAGAAAAAATGTAAATTCTAATTACGCCTATAGGCCAAACGAATAAAATTCACTACGGACAAACTATGATGCCTAGAGCCAAGGATTTTTTCGTACAACCATAATAAATGATTTGGAGAAAACCCATTTTCTCAAACCTTTCCCAACCATTAAGAATCAGGTACCTCCTTTGTAAACTGGCCCCCAGGATGTGTTCGCCACACCCTAAATGCATGAAAATAACACATCATATGACCTCCATTTTTGATGAAAATGGATCTATAGAGTCTTAAGACCAAAAAACTAAATGGGTTGTCCTTAGATTTTAAAAATTTGAAACTTTTTAGGACATCATTTTTGACCATATCGGGATTAGAAAGCAATTAAATAACCCATCAAAACATATCCTGGTTATTTGAAACTGAATAGAAATGTTACCATTTTAATCAAGATTTTATTGCAACAAACATCATGGAAAAATTATTTCTGAGGTGAAAGAAATTAAATATGAAAGTTGCCTACTTAGACTTTTTTGCAATTTCACTTGTCAAAAACCAATCAAGGCTCTCATAATCACCACTTTGAAAAAATATCAAAACAACTTCTAGGGAGCTGCCACTGGAAACATAAGCTCATATAAGTACACTGAGTATGTTTGCAAGAGGTATTTCCTTGAATCATCATTCATCAAAAGATATTAAAGGTCAAATTTGACCTCGAAACATTCTAAAAATGTAGGTGCAAAATAGAGCAAAATGCATTTGCTTTTGGCATGGTAAAAATAGAAAATATGACCATGCGGATTTGAAATCAAACCAAGGAGAAAATTAATGTAGGGATAATGGAGAGAAACAATCCATTTGGCATGAAAATCAATAGGCTTCAAATTGTGACCCTCCAAAGTAGGTCACTTGGGTAGATTTTGCAGGTGCAGTTCTAAGTGTGCAAAGGAAAATTTTTCAACATGGGCCTTCAAAATTTAAAAATTTTGAAGGTGCCATCATGGTCCTTTATCTCTCCTCCTTTATCTTCAGGCTTGGGAATACCTTTGTCTTCTTCATCCTTGAATTCTGCTTCTAAATCTTCAAACACATCTTATTCTTTCTATTTTATCTCCATTTACCTTTTCCTTCTTTTAACAATCTTCTGAATGGGCCATGTAACTTTTCTTTGCTTGATCTTCAAGTGCCAACTTGTCATTTTCTTGATCATCTACTCCATCTTCATCATAGATTCTTGGAACTTTTCTTCCAATATTTTTATCTCTTGTTGTATTGCTGCTAATTCTTCGTCCATCTTCTCTTGTATTTTTTTCTTTTTCCTCTCTTCCTCTACCTACAAATGTCTCTTCAAAAAATCCATCTTGTCCTGTACTCAAGCAAGCTTCTCCTTTCTTCACAACTCACTTTACTCAACTTTCTCTCTACCTTCTCAATGGCAGCAATCAGGTTACCATCTAAACCTGCAACCAACCAAACCACAAACCACAAAACCAAGCACAAAACCAACACCTCACTCACCAACCCAAATCTTTCACGAGCTTTGATACCAATTTGATGTAGAGATAGAGGAAGAGAAGACACTTTCTCAATCTCATTAGACAAAACTCAAAACATCCTTGTTTGATTACTCATCACAAGTGCATTTCCCTTTAAAAAACTATTGATTTCAAGTCACCAATATGAGTACTAAGCACAAAATATTTTATTGAACCTTCAAAACTCTTTAAACAACTTCAAACTAACTATATCAAACCCAAAACTCGGCATAAACAACTCAAACATATGGGCATTCAATGTAGTTTGTTCAAAACAATAATTAGGCATATTTGGATTCTTGAGAACATTCAATTTTTCAAACAACCAAAATGGATTCTCTTGGTCTCTCAACATTGTTCCAAGGAAATTAAACACCTTATTTGAATAACTCACAAAATTCCTTACATCCCTTCAAGAAATTAAACTCCAAACTTGGTTTTTCCTATCCAACTAGGACTATGACAACACTGCCTACATAGGGCAGTCAACAAACAAAGGAACCAAACTTGTCTAAACACCAAACCCTGTAAAAAAAAATGCTATAAATTCACCCATACACCTTCCCATAACAATAACACACAAGGACCCTTACTTCACATTCAAAACTCTCAAATCTCACTACACACTGATGTTTACCAGATTGAGACAACTTTGTATTCATAGGTCAGACAACATAAAGGGACTCTAAACTTGTAAATTCGTCAAATCCTAGCAAGGAAGGGTTATAAAGACTCTTAATAAACCTTTTACAATACTTCCACCCCAAAATAACACCCTTTACATCTTGAAACTCAAAAATCTTCACTGTACAAGGTCAATTTTCCAAAATTTTCGTGAATTACAGACCTAGGGCAATGTAAAAACGTACCAAAACCTTATCCTCACCTTCTAAAACTTTGGAATATTCAAGAATACACTCAAAAATCCTTTTTCACCAATTTTGAAGGAGTTTCATTGGTTAAACTATGAGAAATGAAATTAAATGTGCTCACTGATATCTTAGAAGAGGGTTTTCACCCACCTGGACAAATTTTCACATAACTTTCTCAAACTGGCATGGATTTTTATGAAATAAATTGCAAAAAAAACTAGATCCATAGGGCTATCAAGTACCATGGAGGAGGATTTAATTAAACATAGAAATAAGGCCGTACAATTTCTTGTAACGACGGAAATGCAAGAAAAATACAGAAAACCAGTGCTTTTCATAGAAATTCTTCTTCATACAATCTTTCCCAACCTTCCTCAAATTGTACGAAGCTTCAAAGTGCCTTTATAAAGAAATTACAATTTCCTAAACTAACTCTTTAACTACCTTGACAGTTCACATTCCCCCATTTACAATTTGTTGCATTTTACAAACTTTGCATTGACAACATTTTGTCAAATTGTGCAACTTTTACATTTTAAACCCAATAACCTTGAAATGACTATCTATGGCCTAAAACACACTCAAAATGGTATTATTGATCTTATTACAACATTAGGACCTCCTACTTGAATCAAACTTGAAGTTTCCTCCTTGAGGCATGTTCATGCTTGGGTGCTCCTGGACCACATCTATAAACAATCTTCCAAAATAGTAAAGATTAAATCCCATTAGTAGAGGAATGTAGACCAAATTACACACACATTTACACTATATAAAGCCAAAACCTATATGTCAAACTACTACCACTTGTAAATTTTAGCAAATTCATCCAAAATTGTTGAAATATTTAACATAGATACACTTAATAGAA
The DNA here is from genome assembly GCA_007258455.2 of Sequoia sempervirens. Lineage (NCBI taxonomy): Eukaryota > Viridiplantae > Streptophyta > Pinopsida > Cupressales > Cupressaceae > Sequoia > Sequoia sempervirens. The sequence continues at coordinate 1,083,063,388 of VDFB02271358.1, read as the reverse complement.
AGGAATAACATATTGGGTATGTGCAAGATCGTCATGGAAAAAATAGGCCCTTAAGTGGCAAAAAATTCAAAAAAATCAGAGTTAGGCAACTTGATGTAAAAATTTGAATAAGTTATCTATATTATTTCAAAAATATGTAAGAATAGAATTTGTAGCAATTGAATGTAGTTTATAAACTACTAGGTTTATTTAGAAAATATATCAATCTATTTGGTGAAATTTTTGAAATTTCAATGCAGTAGTACTTAAATTTCAAGGGGAAAATAAGTAGGTGTCTATCTGACCACCCCAATAGCAATAAAATGATAATATTTTTTTATAATATTTTAGATATAAGTAGAGGACTCATGTCCCAATGTGATGCATATTTTTTTGTAATTTTTTTCCAAGTAAATAATTAATTATGATTTTTTTATTACAAATTTTAAAAATATAAAAACTCATATGTCTGACCACCTTAACTTGGTCAAAACTTCATGATTTTTTTAATTTATTTTTAATCCTATAGTACATGCAAAGCATAAAATGTGACGCATGTTTTGGATTCAAAAAATGTGATACCGTTTGAAAGCTATAGATGTTTTTCAATCAACCTATCAATTAGGACTTTCATCATAATTCAAATAGAAAATGAATAATAATTATTTATTAAATTCAAAGTAAAGAATAATTTATATTGGTGGAAAGGTGAGAATCTCCTTTAAAAACCCTTTTTGTTTCATCAATTTTGGGTTAAAAAAAAGTCATCAGCCACATGGGCCATCATATCAATTACATATTGCCACTTTTTGGCCCATCATGATCCTGCGCATACCCTATTATAACCTCATAAGTTGATCTTATTACACAATAAAATATAGAGTAAAATATTGGATTAATATATCTCCATTTTATTCACTAGATTAGAGAAAACTGTCAACAGTTAATGTTGGCATCAATGAAAAAGCATTAAAGCATTCCCTCTTCATTATTTCAACACTCTAGATATAAAAATATATATTATTTTAAAATAATTTAAACTTTAATATTTATCTTTCTATCCTTATTAAAATGATTTATTTTGTAGTTAAATTATACTAATGAATAATTTTAAAATAAAATTAGAGCATTAAAAATTGTCACCCTTGATAATTTAACACTATGTTTTTCTCATCCCCTATGTTCTTGGACATAACTATGTATTAATTACCTATTTTATAAATATCTTTTATAAATCAAACATAGGAAATAATAGATAGCTTGATTACACAATTTAGTGGGATCCTATGATAGTGATGGTATGGCAGTGTTGTATCCTTTTGGTTTTTATATCATGGTTTGTACTCTTCCCTATGGGAGCTCATTGTTGAGTTCTTTTATCATGTCAGGACCATGAATGATCTTCATTTAGAGGATGGTTTTCATGTTTCCATGTAGAGCTTAGTATCACTATTCAGTGGGAGCTTGTGGCGATGATGTGGATTTACCATTTGATTATGGATGATCTTCTTGATAGGATATGGTTATCTTCATGTGGAAATGGATATTTTGACATCTTGGTTAGCCATGAAGGACATTTTTAGTTTGTGGTTGACGGTTCATGATTTGTCATTTGACATGTGATCATTGTTTTGATAGGATGATTATGTAATATATGTCATGATGTACTCTTGATTGCATGTTTAGAGTGTTGGCATGATATTTGTACATGATATATGCATTAGATCAAATAATATTCCTTTGAGGAGATGTGAGATCATGATGTCATGATGAATTCTTTATTTTTTATACATGCATTTAGAGTGATGACATTGGTCTTTTTGGTTTTCTTGGTATTTAGTATATTGATCAGTTGCTTGGGAGCTTCATGATGGTGTTATATTATATTTGAATTAGGGCATGGTTTTATTGTTTATAGGTACTCAAGATACTTGGATACATAGGTGAGGGTAGGAGTTATCCTAGAATTATATACATGTATTGAGATGGTTACTCATTGATGAGGTTTTAGCTGGAAGTCTAAGGAGCCTACACATCTATTGAATATGAGTTCAATATGGACATATGAGGATATTATTTTTAGATGAATCATGGTGAATTTGATATCTTTGACAATAATTCTCATCCCCCACTCTTGGTCTACTTGGTAGTTTCTCATATGAGAGGTATTGGCCATGTTGACCACCCAAAATACTGAGAAGGGGGGTGAATTAGTATTCCACTAAACCATTTAACTACTAAGTGTATACACCTAAAAACGGTCAAGACATTTAATTAATTAAATAGTAGTTAATTAATTAATATTTCAACTACTTATAAATAAATTCCCAATTTATTTATATAGTACATATCTTCTAATTCTCAAAATTGAAAATCACATTCCTCTAATTTAATTAAATAAATGAATTTCTAAAGTTTGTTTTATTTAATTAATTCTCACTAATCCAAAATTTTGAATTCAAGCACATTCTACAACTTTTCATGCCACCTCACCAAGGTCAAATCAAATTAAATAATTAATTTTAATTAGAATTATCATCAACAAATTTTCAAACACATGGCTTATTCCTCACACACTTCTTCAACAAACTTTCAAACACATGGTCTTTTTCTCACACACTTGATTCCTCCATCCATTCGACATGTTTTATTTGGTTAAGGGATTTCTTCGTCCATTTGGCATGTTGTCTTTGGTCAAGGGATCATTCTTCTTGTTTCTCTACATCTCCACCATTCATCCCTATTGTTTGAATTTGGATCATTGATCACTACCACATCACAAGATGCTTGGAAAATCCTATAAATACAACCCTTTTCCATAGTATTTTTCTCCCCACATTTGAGTAGAGTTATCATGTAGGAATAGTTGTGGAACTTTGGAGCATTTTGTAACGCCCTGGCGTGCAAACCCCAAAGGAACTAATAACAACGGAACAATTTTTTTTTAAAAGAACATAAGATTGTATTTAAGTATTCCAATATAACAATGTATTAAGTTGCACAACTAATTCCATTGGGATACACGAGGTGACCTTACTATTCTAACCCATAACCACGATAACATATTAAACCATATTTAAACAGTTACATATATCCATTCATTCTCATAACACCATTCAAAATATCCATTAACATTAACCTTATTAATACCATATGCACATATGACAATACATGTAATTATAAAGATATAAAGTGTTACATATTTCGATAGATACAACTCAACATAACCAACTATAACAAGTGATCGTTCCTGAATGAAAACATACCTTGAATATAAATTACATCCAAATGATAGTAAAATACATCTCAATAACCACCTATACAAATTACATCAAGGTCATCCCAACACACATGGGAGACGATACATCAATAAATACATTACATCTGAAGTATAACATACATTGGATATAAAGAATTACTGGATCACCAACATCTGCCAAAACCCTTCAGTAAAAGATGCATCTCCAACCAAAAAGGGAACCCAACGGGGTGCGAAGCACATTCCACCCAACCACCTCTGTGCTGGGAGTAGACAAGGAAGGATCCCCGACCAAGCACATCTAACAATAACACAATACTAACTCTAGACAGTCAACTTAACATCAAAGACCACATAGAAAACTAAGCAACGCTAAATCCAAAAGGCACAACAACAAACCACTTCAGAACATAACAACAATTCATAATCACAACATCAATGAAACTCAAGACATAATATCAAAGACTACTTCCAAAACTAACAACGATAAACCACCAAGAAACATAACACCAAAAACTACTTCTAGAGGACTTCCACAAAACTACACAAATAGAATGTTAGAGGAGAGTGTCAATGCATGGCTTAACATGGATTATCCAGACATCCTATCACAAGGTGCCGCCTCCATCTCTACATGGATTCTCCAGACAACCAATTTAAGGTGCGGCCTCCATCTATGGTTCTCTTGACAGCCTATCTCAAGGCGCTGCTCCATAGGGTTACTCATGCGGAATCGTTAACCTTTCCTAGAGACAAGGCAATGATCTTGCCAACCACGGCCTTCTCGGTCCCCTTTAGACTATGATAGCACTAACAGGTGGACGAGGCATCACAATTATTTGTTAGTGTTTAATCCCCACCCATGGTTTATTACTTAGGTTATCACTGATTAATCTAACTCTACGTGGGTTACCCTGACAGCCCCTTTGTGTGCCGGCCCCCACTAGAGCCACTCTCTCTAGACACTCAAGCACATAAATACCCAACACAACAAAATCGTATTACAATAAGTACTGAACCAAATCAATGGATCATCCGCGAGGCACATAACCATCTCGCCAAGACATATGAAACACAACCACAATCAAAAAAATTCCACATATAACACCATTTACAACCATAGACCCAAGCAAACCAAAATCAAAGTAATATCAATAATCCCACTTCTGGAAGTCCTAAACACAACTTAGGTTGCTCTAACTGGATAAGTTAACTCTAAGGTTTTCTACATGACCTAAACCCAAATTAAAGAAAATCAAATTAAATAAAATGAATAACCTCAAAACTGCATAAAACAGATATCAATGCCAAACAAACTACAAAGCATAGGAGACTTCAACAACCTCATAATTTAATAACTCAAGAAAGTTTGATTAAATTCAAGGCATATAATTTATTTCTAAATTACACACTTACCCTACAACATTGCATCTTTTATTATTATTATTTTTATATACAAAATTCGTACCTCAACTAGAGCATTACGAGTACATATATAAATATACATTTTATTTTATTTTATTTTAGATTCAAACAAAGCACAACATGAATTTCGAAGCACTGATTATATTTTTAAACTAGAAACGTACATATGATTTCTAAATGAACACAAAATTTTCACAATTAATTAAATATATATTTTATATTCATTCAGATATATATAAATTTATATATCCTCTGTAAATATATATATACATAGTGTGTATATATATATATAACCAAAATAATAATTAATTAATTTAAACCAATCTGTTTTATATCAAATACAAGTCCAAATTTGGTCATGCAAATTGAACCAATGATAAAAATGGTTCTCTTTTCAAAACAATAAAATTATCTATCAAACTATATTGAAAGTTTTCAAAGGTTTTTTACTAAAGTTTTCTACAGAAGATTTGAGGGTTTTAAATATAGACAAGTTTTCAATTCACAGATTCATTTTCAAAGAAATAGAGGAATGGATTTTCAAACTCAATAAACCAAATTTTACTTATAGAACAATAAAATAATAATAAATTAACAGAATAAAACTTGGAGTCCTCCATTCGATGAAGAATCCCCTTCTGTGGCCTTCTCTCGATTTCCTCCTATAGCTTTCTTTTCCAATTCCTGTCTTTAGCTCACTTCTGAATCTATGTTCTTTTTTCAACCACAATAATTTCTACCCAGAAAACACAAGACCAAAAACTATCTTTCTTTTCTTTTCTTTTCCAGATCAAAGCAACAGAGAAAACTTCTATCCCTAAATAACTCTCTCATAAAAATAATAAATCAAAAAGAAGAATCAATAAAGCTCTTTCGCTTTCTTTTCTCAAAAAGCCTCTTCCCTTATTGGTCCTTTTTCCAGCTTTTAAAAGCACAACTTATCTACAATTTTAATTAAAATAATTTATTTACTCAAGATATTATCTGCACATGATTTTCTAATTTAATATTAATAAAAAGATAATATTTAATTATCCTCATCAATGTTAATTTAATTTAATTTCTTGCATTATAACTAATTAAATACTTTTTAATTTACAATATATTAAATTTAACATTTAACTAACTCAAAATTAAATCAAAACCACAAGACAACTTTAATTAATTATCTTATCAAATAAGATTAATTAATTAAACACTAACCATAAATTAAATAAAAACTCACCAATAAACTACACAATGACAAGGACAAAATTTCAGTCATGACACAACGACTCACAACAAATGACGGACTTGGGATGGGGACACTTTCAAACCTACTCCCTTTTTCAACATTTTTACCCATTGGGTTAGTTTAATGCTCGCCCTGTCTTGCCGAAGCAGGTGGAATCAAGACTTATTCCTGCAATCTTGCATCCAAATAACCGTCAAGTAGCACATTTATATATATATAATCAAAACATCCTATTGTGAGAAGGAATTGCAACGTAGCAAGGCACTCGTGAATGAGTGACACTACACTGTCCTCTCACCTAATCTATTCTAACAATTACAATATCAATGACGAACTAACATTTCTAACCAAATTGATCATAAAATAACATGATTACTTAACTACTGCATCATAACTAATTACTAAACCATTGCATTATAAAATAATATTGAATCCAAATAACATGATCACCATAGAATCATCACATCAACATATAAAACATTAATGAAAAAATATTTGAATAAACAATAATCCAATCAACACACAGAGTATCATAAATCATACTAATAATGTCACAAGAAGCAAACAACTAAACTACGCATCCACACACACTAGGTCAGTGAACTAATCACCATCACAATCAATATCATGCTAACACACAAGAGAACACAATAGTAGCAAATAGTATCAGAAACATGGGGGTATTACATCCTCCCCCCTAGAATATGGCTTACTCCTAGAAGCCAGTAACTAAATAAAGATAATCCTCTCTAATATGGAATGCATTCTCCTACATCACTGAAGTCTCATCATTTGGGTTCTACTGAACTCATAAACACCTGATAAGCTCTACCCACATCGCCTACCGTCGGCTCAGAAGTGGCGGGTGCCTGACTATTGCCTGTAGTGTTCCCTTGAGGGCACTTCCTCCCAATATGTCCCTACTGCCCACATGAGAAGCAACCTGTGCTCCTCCCAAAGCCTCTAACTCCAACTGGTGCACTTGATTGTTGAAAGTTGCCTCGTGTCAGTGCTGACTATATACTTTGTGCTGGCTGCACAAAACGATCAAGTCTATTATGCTGCCAACTATGAAACTTTATGTTCTAAGATCTATCTCCCTGCTGAGACTGAGAGCATTATTGTTGCTCACCCTTAGTGGGTTCTTGATGAACTTTAGAGGGCCCTGCAACTACGACTGGACCTCCATGAGAAACAACACCCAATGACGGTGCACTGCCGACCTGAACTCCTATATGTCCTCCCAGTGCTATAGTTAGATTTTCTTCTACCAATTGAGCCTTCTTGACCGCTACCTCCATTGTCTTCAGCTCGAAGACTCTCACGCCACCACTAATTCGAGGCATTTAAGCCTCGAAAAAAATGTTGTACTAACATCTCTTCATCGTGGCTGATACCTGCATACTGCTTCAACTCATAGAAGCATTGCTCATACTGCTCTACTGACATCAACAGTTGCCTAAAGTCATGAAACTCATCAGCCCTGCGCTGCCTCCAATCGTCTGAAAGGAAGCGAACCCTGAACCTATCTAGAAACAACTCCCATGTGACCATACTGATATCAAGATGTAACTTTTGTTCATCAAGACGCCACCAAGTAGATGCGAAACCTCGCAAGTGTATAACTACGCACAGAGCTTTGGTATTGCTACCATAGGGGTGCATCGCGAAGCATCGTTCTAAGTCAATTAACCATGTCTTAGCTTCCAAACCTCCTCTAGAACCATCGAAAGAGGGAGGGTGTGCTCTCATCAAGTCTCTCATATGGCCTGCTATCACTACATCCTGATCTACAATTACTTCCCTTCGCCTTGGCAAACTCTATCTTTCTCTCTCCACCTGTTGCACCTCCTCTGGCCTAGGTCCCAATCGACCAAGAATCTCTCCAAGAATATGCTGCAATTGTCCATCCAAACCAAGTTGTCCCTGATTCTGTCCACCATCTAACGCATTATGTTGAGGACTTAGTCGTTCCTCGTGCACTGAACCATGGATACTTGGCAGTGACGGACTTCGGCGGTTGACTCTACGGCCACCACCTCGGCCTCTTCTTTGGCCACGACCTCTACCTCGAGGCATGATCCTGCATAATGATTAGAGTTATGTAAGACAAAGAGTTAACGCAAAGGTTGCCTAACAGACACAAACTACCCAGAGGACCCAGCGTTAGCAACCTTGGCTCTGATACCAAGCTGTAATGCCTCGATATGCAAACCCCAAAGGAACTAATAACAACAGAACAATTTTTTTTTTTTAAAAGAACATAAGATTTTATTTAAGTATTCCAATATAACAATGTATTAAGTTACATGACTAATTCCATTGGGGTACACGAAGTGACCTTACTATTCTAACCCATAACCACAATAACAGATTAAACCATAATTAAACAATTACATAAATCCATTCATTCTCATAACACCATTTAAAATATCCATTAACATTAACCCTATTAATACCATATGCACATATGACAATACATGTAATTATAAAGATATAAAGTGTTACATATTTTGATATATACAACTCAACATAACCAACTATAACAAGTGATTGTTCTTGAATGAAAACATAGCTTGAATATACATTACAACCAAATGATAGTAAAATACAACTAACTAAAAATACATCTCAATAACCACCTATACAAATTACATCAAGGTCATCCCAACACACATGGGAGACGATACATCAATAAATACATTACATCTAAAGTGTAACATACATCAAGTACAAAGAATTACTGGATCACCAACATCTGCCAAAACCCTGCAATAAAAGATACATCTACAACCAAAAAGGGAACCCAACAGGGTGCGAAGCACATTCCACCCAACCACCCCCATGCTGGGAGTAGACAAGGAAGGATCCCCGACCAAGCACGTCTAACAGTAACACAATACTAACTCCAAACAGACAACTTAACATCAAAGACCACATATAAAACTAAGCAAGGATAAATCCAAAAGGCACAACAACAAACCACTTCATAACATAACAACAATTCATAATCACAACATCAATGAAACTCAAGACATAATCTCAAAGACTACTTCCAAAACTAATCATGATAAACCACCAAGAAACATAACACCAAAAACTACTTCTAGAGGACTTCCACAAAACTACACAAATAGAATGTTAGAGGAGAGTGTCATTGCATGGCTTAACATGGATTATCCAGACATCCTATCACAAGGTGCTGCCTCCATCTCTACATGGATTCTCCAGACAACCAAGTTAAGGTGCCGCCTCCATCTATGGTTCTCCTGACAGCCTATCTCAAGGCGCTGCTCCATAGGGTTACTCATGCGGAATCGTTAACCTTTCATGGAGACAAGGCAATGATCTTTCCAACCACGACATTCTCGGTCCCCTTTAGACTATGATAGCACTAACAAGCGGACAAGGCATCACAATTATCTTTTTAGTGTTTAATCCCCACCCATGGTTTATTACTTAGGTTATCACTGATTAATCTAACTCTACGTGGATTACCCTGACATCCCCTTTATGCGTCGGCCCCCACTAGAGCCACTCTCTCTAGACACTCCAGCACATAAATACCCAACACAACAAAATCGTATTACAATAAGTACTGAACCAAATCAATGGATCATCCGCGAGGCACATAACCATCTCGCCAGGACATATGAAACACAACCACAATCAAAACAATTCCACATATAACACCATTTACAACCATAGACCCAAACAAACCAAAATAAAAGTAATATCAATAATCCCACTTTTGGAAGTCCTAAACACAACTTAGGTTGCTATAACTGGATAAGTTAACTCTAAGGTTTTCTACATGACCTAAACCCAAATTAAAGAAAATCAAATTAAATAAAATGAATAACCTCAAAACTACATAAAACAGATATCAATGCCAAACAAACTACAAAGCACATGAGACTTCAACAACCTCATAATTCAATAACTCAAGAAAGTTCGATTAAATTCAAGGCATATAATTTATTTCTAAATTACACACTTACCCTACAACATTGCATCTTTTAATTTTGACCAATCAATTTAATAATAATCTCATAACATATTCTCGATTTCTTCAATTAAACTATATTATTATAATTTATAAAAATAATCATATTAAATTCATAATCCCTATAAATATATATATAAAAAATAACACTCATATATTAAAATCTTACTTTTAAATAATATTATAAAATTTTCCCCTATACATCATAATATAAAATTACCCACATACATATATATATATAATCGAATTTTTAAAAAAACCACATAAATGAAATAACATAAAAATAATTTTAAAAAATGAACTTAAAAAAAAACTTTTAAACCCCCTGTAGCAAGAAGTACTGCGTACCTCCCATAAGGGAGGTCGCAGCCCCCGCCACTAGGCTGCGTACAGCAGCCTATGACTGTTGTGCATAGCCTAGTGGGATGCGCAGTACCCTGGGGTTGGGGGGTTGTACGGCACTCGCCGACCACTCCCCTCCCCCCAATAATTTTTAACTAAAAATATTTCTTTTATAAATTTTATTTTTATTTATATTTTTTTTATTTTATATATTAAATTTTTTCAAAAGCTCAATTTCGGGTTTCGGACAAACAAAACAAATATAAATATTTTATAAATGTCTATTTCTATTATTATTATTTTTATATATGAAATTTGTACCTCAACCAAAGCATTACCAGTACATATATAAATATACATTTTATTTTATTTTATTTTAGATTCAAACAAAGCACAACATGAATTTCGAAGCACTGATTATATTTTTAAACTAGAAACGTACACATGATTTCTAAATGAACACAAAATTTTCATAATTAACTAAATGTATATTTTATATTCATTCAGATATATATAAATTTATATAGCCTCTGTAAATATATATATACATAGTGTATATATATATATAACCAAAATAATAATTAATTAATTTAAACCAATCTATTTTATATCAAATACAAGTCCAAATTTGGGCATGCAAATTGAACCAATGATAAAAATGGTTCTCTTTTCAAAACAATAAAATTCTCTATCAAACTATATTGAAAGTTTTCAAAGGGGTTTTACTAAAGTTTTCTATAGAAGATTCGAGGGTTTTAAATAAAGACAAGTTTTCAATTCACATATTCATTTTCAAAGAAATAGAGGAATGGATTTTCAAACTCAATAAACCAGATTTTACTTACAGAACAATAAAATAATAATAAATTAACAGAGTAAAACTTGGAGTCCTCCATTCGATGAAGAATCCCCTTCTGTAGCCTCCTCTCGATTTCCTCCTATAGCTTTATTTTCCAATTCCTGTCTTTAGCTCACTTCTGAATCTATCTTTTTTTTTTCAACCACAATAATTTTTACCTAGAAAACACAAGACCAAAAACTATCTTTCTTTTCTTTTCCTTTCCAGATCAAAACAATAGAGAAAACTTCAATCCCTAAATAACTCTCTCATAAAAATAATAAATAAAAAAAAAGAATCAATAAAGCTCTTTTGCTTTCTTTTCTCAAAAAGCCTCTTCCCTTATTGGTCCTTTTTGAAGCTTTTAAAAGCACAACTTATCTACAATTTTAATTAAAATAATTTATTTACTCAAGATATTATCTGCACATGATTTTCTAATTTAATATTAATAAAAAGATAATATTAAGGGAGGTTGCAGCCCCTGCCACTAGGTTGCGTACAATAGCCTATAGCTATTGTGCACAGCCTAGTGGGCTGCGCAGTACCCTGGGGTCGGGGGGTGGTATGGCGCCCGCTGACCACTCCCCTACCCCCAATAATTTTTAAATAAAAATATTTCTTTTATAAATTTTATTTTTTATTTATTTATTTTTATTTTATATATTAAATTTTTTCAAAAGCTCAATTTCGGGTTTCAGACAAACAAAATGAATATAAATATTTTATATATGTCTATTTTTATTATTATTATTTTCATATACGAAATTCGTACCTCAACCAGAGCATTACCAGTACATATATAAATATACATTTTATTTTATTTTATTTTAGATTAAAACAAAGCACAACACGAATTTTGAAGCACTGATTATATTTTTAAACTAGAAACGTACATCTGATTGCTAAATGAACACAAAATTTTCACAATTAACTAAATATATATTTTATATTCATTCAGATATATATAAATTTATATAGCCTCTATAAATATATATATACATAGTGTGTATATATATATACATAGTGTATATATATATATAACCAAAATAATAATTAAATAATTTAAACCAATCTGTTTTATATCAAATACATGTCCAAATTTGGGCATGCAAATTTAACCAATGATAAAAATGGTTCTCTTTCCAAAACAATAAATTTCTCTATCAAACTATATTGAAAGTTTTCAAAGGGGTTTTACTAAAGTTTTCTATAGAAGATTCGAGGGTTTTAAATACAGACAAGTTTTCAATTCACAGATTCATTTTCAAAGAAATAGAGGAATGGATTTTCAAACTCAATAAACCAGATTTTACTTACAAAACAATAAAATAATAATAAATTAACAGAATAAAACCTGGAGTCCTCCATTCGATGAAGAATCCCCTTCTATAGCCTCCTCTCGATTTCCTCCTATAGCTTTCTTTTCCAATTCCTATCTTTAGCTCACTTCTGAATCTATCTTTTTTTTCAACCATAATAATTTTTACCCAGAAAACACAAGACCAAAAACTATCTTTCTTTTCTTTTATTTTCCAGATCAAAACAACAGAGAAAACTTCTATCACTGAATAACTCTCTCATAAAAATAATAAATAAAAAAAAAGAATCAATAAACCTCCTCCGCTTTCTTTTCTCAAAAAGCCTCTTCCCTTATTGCTCCTTTTTCCAGCTTTTAAAAGCACAACTTATCTACAATTTTAATTAAAATAATTTATTTACTCAAGATATTATCTGCACATGATTTTCTAATTTAATATTAATAAAAAAGATAATATTTAATTATCCTCATCAATATTAATTTAATTTAATTTCTTGCATTATAACTAATTAAATACTTTTTAATTTACAATATATTAAATTTAACATTTAACTAACTCAAAATTAAATCAAAACCACAAGACAACTTTAATTAATTATCTTATCAAATAAGATTAATTAATTAAACACTAACCATAAATTAAATAAAAACTCAACAATTAACTACACAACGACAAGGACAAAACTTCAGTCATGACACAATGACTCACAACAAACGAATGACTTGGGATGGGGACACTTCCAAACCTACTCTCTTTTTCAACATTTTTACCCATTGGGTTAGTTTAATGCTCGCCCTATTCTGCCAAAGCAGGTGGAATCAAGACTTATTCCTACAATCCTGCATCCAAATAACCGTCAAGTACCGCATGTATATATATATAATCAAAACATCCTATTGTGAGAAGGAATTGCAACATAGCAGGGCACTGGTGAACGAGTGATGCTACACTTTCCTCTCACCTAATCTATTCTAACAATTACAATATCAATGACGAAATAACATTTCTAACCAAATTGATCATAAAATAACATGATTACTTAACTACTACATCATAACTAATTACTAAACCATTGCATTATAAAATAATACTGAATCCAAATAACATGATCACCATAGAATCATCACATCAACATATAAAAAATTAATGAAAAACTATTTGAATAAACAATAATCCAATCAACACACAGAGTATCATAAATCATACTAATAATGTCACAAGAAGCAAACAACTAAACTACGCATCCACACACACCAGGTCGGTGAACTAATCACCATCACAATCAGTATCATGCTAACACACAAGAGAACACAATAGTAGAAAATAGTATCAAAAACATGGGGGTATTACACATTTGGAGTCTTATAGCATTTTTTAGCATTTTAACAAGTTTGCATTGTAGCATCATGTTAACTTAGAATCATGTTTTGCTTTATAGTTGCATTTTAAATCATGTCTTGCTTTATAGTTGCATTTTAGATCATCATACCAATTGTTATTTGATCATATGTAGAATCATTTTAGCTTCTTAACATGTCATTTTAGCATCATTATCATTGTATATCTTTCATTTTATCATGGCAACACCATTATCATAGCATCTTGACATTTATTGCATACTTCATGTAGGAACTTAGATTTCTTGCATTTTGAACATCTCATTTCTCAAGTTTTCATTTTAACAATCATAGTGCACACCTAAAATATGAGAATCAAATGATTTAATAAATCCTTTTGGAATAGAGAACAATGGAATGTTTTGAGGAATTTAATCTTGTTTCAATTTGATTTGGTTTTATTGATTAAATATCTAATATAATATGTCTCATTGGTGTTTGTGTTGATTTACTAACTTTCTCACATTTCACACACACATAAAATGGCACCCAACGTGGGGTAAAGCCCCATTTCTAACATTTTTTTTGAAAATTTCACTTAAGAAGGCTAGACGTGACATTTTAGCATGGCCATGAGTTCTTTCAGCTCATTCGACAAATATTTCAGTGCATTAAGCAACTATTTTAGTGCATACAGGGAGTCTTTCAACATTTTCAGTAAATACTTTAGTGCATCCATTATTTCTTTTAGCGCATTCATCACTTCTTTTAGCGCATTAATCAGTTCTTTTAGCGCATGCATGGGATCTTTTAGTGCATAGAATAATTGTTTTAGTGCATTAGACTGATATTTTAGTGCATTGGACGATTTTTTTAGTGCATCTATGTATATTTGCAAAATTTTAAAAATATGAGAACTAATTGGTGTTTTCTGCTTATAGTTACTCTTATACACTAGTCAAAGACAATCTTATCAAACTATTGATGATTTATGTAGGGGTTGGAGTTTTTTAATGCTTTCTTTTGATTAAGATAGGAATCTAGCTTAATTAAAAGGTTAAAGAACACCATGTCTTTTGTGATTGATGAATGGTAGGCATATGCTTTCCCATTAGCTGGGTGACCAAAAAGCAAGAACCATTCATTTTTATTTTTTTATCGATAGAGGGTCTACCTTGTGGGAAAAATTAAACACCCAAGGGAACAACCCAACTGGTAAAATGCTAAAACCAAGCGACTTCCAATGAGGATATAAATGTGGGTACTTGCAGAAAGTTCAAGTATCACAAGGATTGTTCTAACAAGAAGAGTTGTAATTGTCTCTTTCCGAATGGATGATCCCCCATGAATGAAATGTCTATATTAAAACCCTTTGTTGTAGTAAGGCCAAAATCCTTATTCTATTTACTGGTGCAGGAATGGTGGTTCTGAAGTAGTTTCACATTTTTGCAGCTTTTAGTAGAGATGAGAAGTATGCCATCAGAGTTTCATAGGTATTGATGCTTGGCTACCTCGAGAAGTGAGTGTTGTGGAGGGGAGATAGAGGGGTCAAGCATCTAATAATCTGTTAAAATTAGGTGTAGCTATATTAAAATCTAAGTGGTAATATAGTGAATATTGTCCTACACAGCCTTAAGTTGTACATGTTTGATGTGTTTTACCAGTGTTTTCAAACAAATTTCAAACAAAACATCACACAAGGGAAGTGAATTCCTTGATTCAAAAACCATCCATTTGAACACTTGATTCTTACAACTTACAAGTTGGAAACCAAGCAAAATCCATTGTTCAATAAATTACACCTTGGTTACATTTAGATTCACGGATTAAAAACAAGACAGGCTACCAAAAACATTGAAATTTTGAAGAATAGCGCATTTTTCCTCTATTCTAGTGCATCCAGTTAGTTTCATATCACATCTGTAAAATCTTCTAGTGCATCGATCATCTATTATAGCACATTTGTGCAATCTTTTAGCACATAGACCTTATGTTCTAGCCCATCCAGGCAATCTTATAGCACATATGTGCAATATTTTAGCATGTTCATCCTCTGTTCTAGCACATCTAAGTTGTCTTCCAGTGCATCTATCAAGTCTTTTATTGCATCTGGGCTTTGTTTTAGTGCATCCAGTAAATGCAAAACTTGAGAGTTAAGTTTATCCCATGTTTCACAGTTTGAACCAAAATTCATAATTTTTTTCAATCCAAAATCATTCCTCAAGTACCACAGAGTCTAAACTTGTTAAAAATAACCTCTACAAGTAGAATTCTCCAAACTAAACCTATATCTAAATCATATCAAAGCTCCTAAATCATCAAAATTATCATATCCTTGATTGTTAAGACTAGTTTCATCATCATCAGGATTTGTCATACTTTCATCACGAAACAAAGCTATATAATCAAATTAAACTTAGTCTCATCAATAGAATTTGTCATTCTATTTGACTTAGTTGTAATCCTTGGCACTCTTCCAAAAAAAGATCAAATTTTAGTCAAATTATAACACTTGTATGCCTATCCAAACAAGATTACAAAAGCAAAAACTCAAGGAGAAAGAACTCAAAATGCAAAACATTGGAACCCAAAGCATCGAAACTCCAACCAATGAAACTCAAAACATCAAAAATCAAAATAGTGAAACACAAAACACCATGGATGAGGTTGAAGAGAATACTTTCCATGGAATCCATAACAATGAAGGGGAAGAAATAACTGAGGAGGACATCCAAAATGTTGAACAAGATCCAAATTTCCACAAATTCTTAGAAAATATTTTTGAAAGAAATGGGGGAAAATATTTACTGATGCTAGCTAAACAAGGTCTCAAATTGCCCGATGACTTTGATGTTAACCAATTAAAAGAACCTCCTAAAAATATTGAAAATGATCCAGGACAATTGATTACATTAACTCAACAAATGATAAACCTCCAACAGAAAATTCTTGACATGTAAAGGGGAACCTAAAAATGATACTTGCTACAAGACATTTGTCCATATCCTTTCGATCAAAATGTGAGCATTATTCCTTTTCCTAAACATTAAAAATTCCCAAAGTATGAAAAATACAATGGGAAAACAAATCCAATTGATTATGTGAGGGAATTTATAACCATGAGTCTTGAATTGGCACATGAGGAAACTTACTTGATGAGACTATTTCCATGCAACTTAGGTGGACAATTCCTTGAATGGTTTCCAAACTCACACAACCAATCAAAACCTTCGAAGAGCTGGTAAAAAATTTCATCACTCAATATTCTTACAACATTCAACATGAAATAACAATGAAATACCTTTGAATACCAAAAAAAAGAAAGGTGAATCATTCCTTGTATTTTTGCAAAGGTGGAGAAGAATGTTTGCAAGATATTCTCATCCCATACTAGAAAGGGAAAAGATGGAAATTTTTATGGAAAATCTAAATGATGAAATGAGTTATAGATTGGAATTATAATGTCCACCTACCTTCGAGAAATTGATAGAAAATGGGATGAAATTTGAAGAAGCCTTGATCAAAAGAGGAGTTATAAAAATTTACAACAAAAACAACTCATCAAACTCCTCCAACAATTACAACAACAGTGATAAACCAAAGTTTTGGCAACATAACAAAAATATTGGTAACAATGATGCTTCAACTGAAACACAATATGCCAAACCAGTATTTAACTTGACAATAGTTGCTACCAAGACAAATCAAAACAACAATCAGAACAACAACTAAAACAACAATCAAAGCAATGCTAAAACCAAACCAGCACCATATCAAACACCCTCAAGTCAAAGAAGGTTCACAACTTTAGGACAATCATTGGAATCAAGATTAAAGGAGCTTCTTGAAGCTAAATTCGTGACATTACCAGAGGCACAAGATTATAATCCACAAGTTAAACCATCCTCGTGGAATGATGCACATTACTGTGATTTTGTTCAAAACAAAGGACACAAGACAAATTACGGTATATAGCTAAAACATTTGACAAAAGTCTTGATTGATAACAAGACCATATTTGTAGAAGGGCCTCAAATGAACAATGATCATGGAGCATTCAAGAACCCTCTACCAAACTATAAAAAATAGGAATCTTCTTCATCAAATAGAAAAGGAAAGAATGTAAACTATGTCTATGACACTACCACT
The DNA here is from genome assembly GCA_007258455.2 of Sequoia sempervirens. Classification (NCBI taxonomy): domain Eukaryota; kingdom Viridiplantae; phylum Streptophyta; class Pinopsida; order Cupressales; family Cupressaceae; genus Sequoia; species Sequoia sempervirens. Next base: position 1,083,045,497 of record VDFB02271358.1, on the reverse strand, counting down.
CTTAACTTTTTTGCAATTCACAATCAAATCATGATAAACAAGACATTGTACCAGCTGATTTGAAATTTTTTCAATCCCAAGCTATGGTGGGACACACGACTGCACTTCATTTCATATCATTTACTAAAAACAATGATGCATCACTCACCCATCTGCATAATGCTCCACATCATATTGAGGTTTTGATCCATAAATGTCTGGTAAAACATGTTTTAATAGATGGAGGAGCCTATCTAAATATCTGCTCTTTAAATTTTATCCATGCATTGGGATATTCAAAAAGTGCAATAGATTCTGATAAACATATTACCATGAAGGTATATGATGCAGAGGAATGTTCATCTAAGGGATCAATTACTTTATGAATTATTTTGGCCCTACGGTGAAGGATGTGGTTTTCCAAGTCCTTGATCTCCCATTGACCTATAATATCATCCTTCGAAGACCTTGGATACACAAACTGCAAGCAGTATCCTCTACATACCATCAATGCTTGAAATTTTCTCATGATGGAGTTGAAATTACCATACAAGGATATCTTAATTCTTTAATGTCTGGTCATAATCAAAGTCCTAAAGTTGAAATCACCATCCCTAACAATTGTGAAGCATCCCCTCCTCAAATAAATGTTGATCTTGAACCCATCAAAGCATCTACTAAAATTACTGCACTATCAAACTCCAATGTCCAAATCCATGATCTATGATGTGGAGAATATCATTTGGATAATTTTTTAGCAAAAGACATTGCTACCGCCATCAAGAAGGATCAGAATTCCAACAATGATTTTGAGAGAAATACAGAAGGCATGCAAGAAGATGACCGTGTTGGGATTGAAACCTTTTGGGATCCTGATGATAGACCTAGCCTTTCCATATCTAGGTACACCCAAGCTTTTGATACCTATGATAACCCCCTGTTTGACCATGATATCTATGATAACCCACTCTTCTACCATGATCTTGCTGAGAAAATCCACTCATCATCCTTCCATCACACTTTCCCTGGGCTATGGTATGAATCTCCTAATGTTTCCACTATCAATCCATCTTGCCCAGTCACTAAGGATGTGCAAGTCTCTCTTGATGTTAGTAGTACTGAAAAGGATAGTATCAAAGAATCTATTGAAGACATCACCACTCTCACTCTGTCCATCTCATCCAGATCCATCCACCTTGTAGAAATGGATCAACAAGTATCATCTAACTAAAATATAAAGGATAAAAATTAAAAATCAAAGGTAAAAATTCATTTTTCAAATGGAGATCGAAAATCAAAAGAAATCTTGCAAAGAAAGAAATATCTAGAAAAGTCCCTTAGCTAAAACAAAGAGCTATTGGACAAATCAAAAAGAAAGAAAGATCTAGAAAATTCTCTTATGCAAAATAAAGAGATATTAGAAAAATCAAAAGGAAAGAAAGACTCAAACAAGTCTCCTATCCAAAATAAAAATCTATCAAAAAAATCAAGAATCAAAGTAGAAAATAAAAGCTAGCAAAAGTTGATCTCCAAACATGCCTCTCCCTCAAAAATCACTGGGGGCATCTATCAAAGAAAGAATTTGTTGATCTACGGTCTACATCCATGTCACTCATACCACATATTCCCTTCCACCCATCCATGTTCACATACCCATCATACCGTTACACTTTCATTGGTGATTTATTTCAATGTGTCTTTGATGGCGACTCCTCCATGTACTATAACTCACTAGTTACCCAAGCTCCTTTTTGTCTGAAGCTTGGTGGCCCACGTAGTGTGCACTTTAGGGATCCTATCATAGCCTCTTTTATCTATCACATCTATCATCCTCCATACTTTTCACTCATACCCCTCATTCCAATTGGATCCTTACATCTTGCACAGTCATCCATATAGGATCACGACATCAATGTATTAGTCTATGAATCTGGAGCATATCAGTCTTCTACACCTGAAGAGGATTTATTTGATTAACCCCTCAATAGCCTGCATCTTAAGAAATTACACCTAAATCATCTAGTGCATTGGTAAAAGTCCTGAAAAATACAAAAAAATGGGAAAACTACAAAAAAAAGTGAAAAATCAAGAAATCTAAAATATCATAAAATCTAAAAAAGTGTAATAAAAACTAGTGAAAACCTAGCAATAGGTGCTATGTGTGATAGGTTATCTTTTCCCATCTATTTTAACATGTCGACCATTTTCTTTTTCCATTCTCTTTTGCCATCAATCTGCCAATCATCAAAAAGTTGAACATGTACATATCCTAGCATTACGATCGTGTCTTAGCCTAGACTGGGGGGAAAATCCTGAACTCATTAGGGAAAATTAAACTTTGAACTTGAACCAACAGACAAACAAAAGTAAGAAAAATGCAACAAAACAAAATGATCATAGTCCAACACAAAATTGAACACAAATCACCATCAATAACACATCAACCATCAAACATCAAACAACTCAATCAATCTGATAAAAAAAACCTCAAATGGATGATGTTCCTTCTAAATCATGGCTCTATCATTATGGCATGGTTGTTCAACTATTGAACTTTGATCTTTTTCATCATATCTTTGGAGCATCTCATTGATGTATCGAACTAGAGGATCCAGGAAGGAGTATGATTTTTCTTTGTCTATTGTCTATGAGGTGATCATTATTACTGTGCAAATTGTCGTGGGATGTGCTCTATAAAGTATTATTGATGAAATTCTAAATTTTCATAGGAACATGGTTAACTCTTGGTTGTTTACGCAGGTAATGCTCAAGTAATCTCGGTTTAATTATACCTAGACGTTTGTGTTAACTTGCAATATCAAAAATCATGGAAGTAGTACTCAGGTCATCATGGTCTACAATATACCATTGATGCTTGTACTCACTTTCAACATTTTAAAGGCTCAATGATGATAAAAAGCAATACAAATCAGATGTTATAATGACAAATTTTCATATTAGATTTGCATGAGTAGGGTAGATTGCATCCCTGTTAGTCTTCATCTGTATATATAGGGTTTCCAAAGCTACAACAAATTTCACAAGGATGTTATCTCGCATTTTAATGGATTGAGTACATTTGACATTAATCAAAAACACATCATTTTCATATAGTTGCACATCATTTGCATCATCATTTGTATACATTACAAAGCATCATCATATCACATGTACATGATCACATCATTCATCCACCTAGGCCTCACATCATAATATCCAAATCAAAAAACATAAAAAGACATGCATTGCATCTCATTTACGTAATCAAAATTGCATGTGTCATATAGTTTCATTAAGAAAGTGGTCCACTAAGCTTAAATGAGTGAGTCTCTTTAGATTTCCAAGAGAGTTGGGAAATACATCAGGTTTTGTGAAGCTTAACTTAACAAACAATCAACTTATTATAGCCTTCCCCCAACTCTTGGAAGCTAGATAGATTCACTTATTTAAGCTTAATGTCCTAAAGGTTTTTAAGTCTTGCAAACTCAATTAAGCATAATCAATTGCATCACATAATCAAATCCATCTCACATAGCATAAAACATCATCCATAAAACATATCAAATCATCAATCATGCATTATCATATCATCATTGCATACATCACATAATCATCATGATCATCATCATATAAGCACTGTAAACATCATAAACATATGCACCATCATGTGATCATTTCATACATCACTCATTCATTCATTACATCGTTTATTTGCATTAGAAAATAACAAAAACATAAAATGTCACATTTTCATTAACATCATAGGATCCATCACATACATCATATAGAAATCATTCATAAAGCATCATAGAATCATAAATCATCACATAAGCATCATCATTTGCATCCATATCATATTATATCATTATAATATAAATCATAACACATCAGGTGTATCATCATTTTCATCCATAGCATATCATATCATCATCATATAGAACATTACATAGCATCATAAAATAGAAATCAAATGCATCCATCATAATCATCATGATCATCATCATATAAACATCATATAGACACAGATCATAATCATTGCCCCATATCATATAACTTCAAAATCATAATGTCAAAGTGTACAAAGAAATCCAAAGGTATAAAGAGATACATCAATATCAAAATGGCAGTATGTCAACATGTCTACAATCATCAAATGTCCCAACTGAATAAAGAGTGTATACTTGTCCAAATTACATAAGGAAATTAGAAATAGGAACTATATCATGCTCCCCCAAGACGGTGTTGGAATCACATGACTTGTATCTCCCCACCTAATGGACTGGCATGAGGATCTCTCCTATCTCCCAATAGTGGTTGTGTCACACCCCTGCTAGTGTTATGAGATTAGTACCTTCCTGACTGTGACCATGCAAAGCTCTCCCACTATTCTAGAGGAAATACCTCATAATATCTCCCTCTGTAGAACTCATCCTCTTGGGCAGTGCGACGTACCTCTCTGAAATAATCTGAAGCCCTGGTAGCTGCTGCAGCCTATTTTAGTCTCTCAGAGACACCCTCATCCTTCTCTACCCATCATCTCAAGGTATCCCTCTCTATAGTCAGTGTGGCAATCTACCCCTGCATCTGTACCTATGCATGTCCCTAGGCCTAGACCTGGGTAAGTTGGGCTTGTAGCTATTGTGCCTACTATCTAGTAGCATCCCTCTCGGACGTTAATATTTGAACCTTCCCCTGGGCCTATGCAAGAAAAGCCTATAACTACTCTAGTTGAACCTGTAGAGTTTCAACCTATACTTGTAATGCAACAATCTATGTCTACTACTAAGGTGAGGGTAGTCGAATCTCCACACGTCACCTCTTTCAAGGCATGCACATCTCTCCAACATCCGGCCTTGGTCCTCCCCCATCGCCTCCACCATAACTCCCATCACTATCACTCTCATCATCATCTTCATCCTCACTTCCCTCCTCCTACTCTTGTTGCTCCTCCTCCTCATCTCCTCCACCTCTCTATCAACTATGACCATGACCCACTACCCTCCCCTCCTCCTCTAGCAATGGTGCTAGCTCATCTAGAATGGTGATCTATGGGAATAGATGCAAGAATAGGTATTGTACATACTCCTCTAATATTGAAGCATCAGTGATATCAGGATAAACCTCCCAAACGATGACATATAACCCTTGGAAATGTTGCACGACTGCATCATAAGACAAAATAGGTCCCCACTTTGTAGCATCCTATCATCGCCATGCATAATGGGCCACTCCCTGTAGCATGCCCTGAACCCTGCCATACTGTCTTAATACTCTTAGCAGTAAGAGTCTCTCAATAACGAAATGGGTCTGGCCAATCAGATATAGGGACTGACACAAAAATGGCATCTCGACATCATCCTCAGGCCATTACTCACAATCCAGATATGACAACCATACCATAGACTCTAGATCATCTAGTGTCCTCCATTACTCTAGTTTACCCAGCCTAGGTTGAACAAGTCAACCAGAATAAAGGTGTACATATGGCCTCATTATGGGATGTTGTCTCTCTCCAACTGGTCATGCAACTACTATATTCTCCCAGGCCTAGAATTGAAGCAATGTCACCCCTACTGATAAACCCCCCCTCGAATATATACCACCTAGTGTAAGTCATGACACAAATGTGCAAGCATACAACAACCCCATGCATACCGAGTACCCTGAGCAATCATGCTCTCCAAAATCCTACCCCATCCAGCTGATAGTCCCTTTGACCTGTGATCAGGACAAAGGAACCCTCCAATAAATCTGGCAAGAACAGAAGGAAAAGTGGTGTAAGCATCGACCATATCCTACTAGGGAAAATTGTACCTACATATATGCTCATCCTCCAAAACTTGATGTAGTGCATCAGTCCTTCCCTACTGCTATGCATCATATAGTACAAGCTCTCTAACAATAGGAATATGTAGAATCTAATATATGTCCTTCAGAGTCACTATCATCTCACCAATGGGAAAATGGAAGGTGTTATGCTCACTATGCCACCACTTTGCTAAAGTTGTCAGTAACCCCCTAGTAACCCTAATCTAGGGCATATCAATAAGAGACAATAATCCACATTGTGAGATAACGACTACCCCAGTCAATGTCAACTATGGAATCAAATAACACATCCTTAGGAAGTGCTCTCTAATATGCAAACTCGTCAATGGCTCCTATCATCACAAAATATCATAAATCAACCTATCAATCTAAGCAGCTCTAGTGAGACTTTGATGAAATCTTGTGAGCCTCAATCAATCAACTTAACCTCACTTATCATTAAGTTCATCAATCAATCAATTCAACATCGCTTATCATGAAGTTCATCAATCAATTCAACCTCTCCTATCATGAGGTTCATCATTCAATCAGTTCAACCTCACCTATCATTAGGTTCATCAATCAATCAATTCAACCTCGCCTATCATGAGGTTCATCAATCAATTCAACCTCACTTATCATGAGACTCATCAATAAATTTAACCTTTCCTATCATGAAGTTTATCAATCAATCAATGCACCTCACCTATCATGAGGTCATTTAATCAACCAAACTATAATTGATCCTCACCTATCATGAGGTCAATTATCATCATTCTATCTTTGACTCTAACATATCATGAGATCAATGGACATTCAACCTATCAACATCATCAACACAAAGGCTGATGTGATAAACATCATTGACATCACGGAGTCTAGTCGGGAAAATCATCAATCTAGTATAAAACTTTACCAATGCACTAGAATATTCTTTCTATGTGCTCGAAAAATTCATCAATGCACTAGAACAGAGGTTTTATGCATCGAACTATTAGATGTCCCATTTCATTTGGTCTATGCACTAGAATAGGGTCTCGATGTGTCGATTCACCCTGTGCACTAGTTCATCTCATCAATGCGCTAATCTAATTTCCCTATGTTCCAATTCTTTATATGCGCTACAACAATTATCGAATGCACTACTTTAGAAAACCTTTGCACTAAATCATCTATGTGCTAATTCATCAACACTATGCACTAAATCACTAATCCTAAATGCTACTTCATTCTATGCGCTATTTTGGTCTTCCTATATGCTAAACTAAGAAAGCAGAATTCAAAATGTGAAAATGGAGGGAAAAATGAAATGCACAAATCACAAGGTAGTTTCAAGGGGTACATACCCGGGGACCGTACGTCGTCGGGTGGTTGTGCCATCACACATGCTTGAAATGATGAGTGTGGTAGGGGATCATCATTATGCTCCAAATTGCTAAATCACTCACTCACTCTCAAGTTTTCAAAATAACAAATGCACAAATGAAGTTTTAAACCAACTTTTTAACCTTTTAAAGGCTAATTAAGTGGCATTTTTATGGGGATGTTTTATTTTATTTTCAAAGGGGCTTTAATTCATCAAATCATCACCAAGTGGCCTCTACATCATTTTTCAGGAGATAAATCACTTTTGAAGCGTAAAATTTTGAGATCATTATCAAATCATTGAAAAATTATCAAAATTTTAAAAAAATCCTAAAAATTCAAAAATTCACTGATTTATCTCTCAAGATGACATATATTTGTCATCACCTAAAAATCAACGCCTGGGGCATCGAAAAAAAAAAGTTTATCAACATCAATATCAATTTTTTCTTTGAAGCAATGTGTAAACACATTACTTCAAAGAGGGGAAAATTGCATACACCTAAAAATGGTCAAGACATTTAATTAATTAAATACTAGTTATAAATAAATTCTCAATTTATTTATATAGTACATATCTTCTAATTCTCAAAATCTAAAATCACATTCCTCTAATTTATTTAAATAAACAAATTTCTAAAGTTTGTTTTATTTAATTAATTCTCACTAATCCCAAATTTGGAACTTAAGCACCTATCTACAACTTTTCATGCCACCTCACCAAGGTCACATGAAATTAAATAATTCTAATTTTTAATTAGAATTATCTTCAACAAATTTTAAACACGTGGATTATTCGTCACACACTTCTTCAACAAAATTTCAAACACATGGTATTTTTATCACACACTTGATTCCTCCATCCATTCGGCATGTTGTCTTTGGTCAAGGGATTTCTTCATCCGTTTGGCATGTTGTCTTTATTCAAGGGAACATTCTTCTTGATTCTCTCCATCTCCACCGTTCATCCCTCTTGTTTGAATCTAGATCGTCGATCGCTGCCACATCACAAGATGCTTGGAAAAACCTATAAATACAAACCTTTTCCATAGTATTTTCATCCCATATTTGTGTAGATTTATCATGTAGGAATAGCTTTGGAGATTTGGAGCATTCAGAGTCTTATAGCATTGTTTAGAATTTTAACAAGTTTGCATTGTAGCATCATGTTAAATTAGAATCATGTTTTGCTTTATAGTTGTATTTTAAATCATGTCTTTCTTTATAGTTTCATTTTAGATCATACCAATGGTTATTTGAGCATATCCATAATAATTTTAGCTTCTTAACATGTCATTTAAGCATCATTATCATTATATGTCTTTCATTTTATCATGGAAGCACCATTATCATAGCATCTTGACATTTATAACATACTTCATGTAGGAACTTACATTTCTTGCATTTTGAATAGCATCTTATTTCTCAAGTTGTCATTTTAACAATCATAGTGCACACCTAAAATCTATGAGCCAAATGATTTAATAAATCCTCGAGAATAGAGAACAATGGAACGTTTTTATGAATTTAATCTTGTTTCAATTTGATTTAGTTTTATTGATTAAAACTCTATTATAATGCATCCCATTGGTGTTTGTGTTGATTTACTAACTTTCCCACATTTCACACACACTAACCATTCAATAATTAAAACATATCTTATAGAAACTATAAATAGAAATATGAAAGGAATCATAACATCACATGACACATGAACACCAATATTTTTACGTGGAAAACACAAAGTGGTAAAAACCACAATGATGATTAACTCACAATATATTATGACCAGTCATAAGATATTATATGGCACACTACTAGTTTACACTATCTTTAAAACGCTCATAGCCTAAAAATGATTACAAAAGAGTGTGGCTCACTCCCAAAATATGAACTAATTAAATACACCTTCTGTGTGCTAAGTTCAATTTCAATTACGTCGTGGAAAACAAAAATCCTACACTAGTTTGCAGGTATACAACAACAACCAACAACTATCAGCAACTTCACATTATATCAGGCTATCACATATTTCGTGTCACTCCTTTAGATATGTGTGTGTAGAATACAAAGATGTTCCATATATATATACATGTATTTATATATATGTATATATACATATATAGACATATACATATATACATATATATACATATGTAAATATATATATATATGTATATATACATGTATATATACATGTATATATTTATATATTTATATACATATATGTATACGTGGTTACATCTCCATACATCAATTAGGTTGGCCTAATTAAATGTAGGATTACTCAACTCAAAATATCTTGTTGGCTTCAACACAACAATATATTTTACACACGAAACAAAATGTGCCAAGCATAAGTTAGGTCGGCCTAGACCAAAACAAAAGCACTTTAAGAATCCATGAAATGTATACCACTTGTTTAAGGTGGACATATGAAGACCAACATGAAGCCTGTAATCCGAACAACTATCATTTACAACTTTCAACTTATTCAACCAAAAAAATTGAATCCTTGGTCAAGGTTGTATCTAAGAATCCTGAATAACATATTAAAATCATATGAGCTGATATTGTACTAACAGTGATTCTGGAAAAAATTACCGGATCAATGTAGCAAAGACACACTTTACCAGATGAGCAAATAATCTCAACACCAAACAATGTTGGCATCAATGACCACACAAGAGGTCCTATTCTTCATTCTTCCAACAATATACCCCTTTGTCATTGATGGAAACATGTGCCAAAAATGAAGCTTCAAAAAACATTGTCTTCACAGTTCACAATAAAAAAATTCACTCAACTCCCGCTTTCAAATGTACAAAAATAATAATATTATTTACACAAATCCTTCTCCACATAGAACATTCTTCCTCTTTGACATCAAGCAAAAAGGTAAGAAAATAAACAAAAAAAAAAATTAATTAGGAACTAGGGACACCTTGTAATTCTTTGTGAATTTCTTCTTAAACCATTTTTCTAGCATCCCAAATCCCTTTTGCTCTGGTAAGAGTTTTATTCTGTGATTCGAGTTCCTTTAGGTACTCTTCTCCTTTCAAAGTGGAAGGATTGGTGTTCATCTTATCTAATTTTTATGCATCCACCAAGGCACATTATATAGAGATATGTTTGAACATTACCAGATCTACAAGCTGTCAAAACCACCTGATTACTATTAAAAGGCATAGGACAACTAAGAGAGGGGGTGAATCAGTTGTCACCAAATTAAACTCAAAACTTCAACACTTATTAATTTGACAACCAAATTTTTCTATTATTAAGTATGAAAATGAAATACAGATAACAAAAAGAAAAATTAACATAATGAACACTAGATTTTACATAGAAAACCCAATGAGGGAAAAACCATAGTGAGGATTAACTCACAGTATAAAGAGATAAAAAAACCGAATACAAAGGCTCACTGTTAAGGGATCACTTCCCATAAGAGGACTCATTATCTAGGTACAAAGGCTCACTGCCTAAAGAAAGGACTAATTGTCCAATAGGGAGGCTCACTACTGTGGATGCTAAATCTACAAATGGATAATATTCTTACATCATTAGCAACAAAGAAAATATTCACATCCATATGAGATAATCCAACATGTTTTAAAATGCAAACAAATAACAAGATGACTAAAGCAAAAGCACATAAAAAACATGATGTTAACTCTATCTCATATTGGATTGGTGCTTTTGTGGAAAGAATCCCTTTCCCAATCCTTGCTAAGCTCCATGATATAAAAATGATATGAAAATTCTATGAGAATGGAGTGGAAAAAATCAGTTCTCAATTGAAGAGAGTGACTTTGCATGAGATTGTGGAGGCCTTGTTGAAGAATGAAGCCTTTTATTTATAAAATTTCAAATGCTAAGAGTGCTCAATATAGAGCAATGTGGGATAAAGATTTTACCAATGAGATGAAGCCACTTGTCAAATTGTGACAGGTTGAGGAATGAGCACATTTTGTTCAATGTGCCAAAGAGGGGGAGATTCAAATTTGAATTTGAGAGTTAAATGTTGAGTGGGGGACATGTAAGAGAGAATTTATTGCCATGTTGGATGTACATGTCAACTTGTTTTTTGAATTCAAACTTGAGGGAATATTCCATTTTTATGCCAAGTTGATGGAAAATGAGGATTAATAAATCAATAAATTGATTTATTTGTGCAAGTGGGAAAAGCTAGAGGATGTGATGTGTGGTTAGATTAGGTTAATCAAGATTAGATTAACTTAGATGATGATTAGTTGATTGTGAAATTCAACTTAAATATTTGGGTTTATTTAAATTAAATGAGAAGAAATTGATCATTAGAGATTTAATTAAATAACTTTGATCTATTTAATTAAATGGAGATCTTCCGAAGATTAATTGATTTATTTAATAACCTTTAGGAGATTGATTAAATAAACTTGATTTATTTAATTGATGATCGATTATGATTTAATTAAATATGAGTGATGTAAATTTCACGTGTCTACATTTTTCCCCTCTTTGAAGCAATGTACTTGTTGCATTGGTTCAAAGAATAAACTTGTCATGATCAAAAATAAAAAAAAAATCTGATTTTTTTGGATGCCCCAGCAGTAAGAAGTACACTAGTACATTGCCCCCTCGAGAGATCGAGGGAAAAGATTCGATTTGAGGGTCAATCTCAGGATAAAGAGGTTCAAGATGGAAGTATAGGCGGTTATAATGATGATGTGAATGAGATGGTTTTAAGATGGTTAGAATAACCAATCTATATTATCCTAAACAACTTAAATGATGATACAATGCATGTGAGATGGATGATGCGATGATGCCTATATGATTATGCAAATGTATGATTTTATGAGATGCTTAGACTAACAAATCTATATTATGATGATGATGCAAATGCAATGCATGTGAAATGATCGGTGTTTCCTATTATGTATGATATGAATGATATGTGGTATGCTAACGGTTTGTGGATGTAGGATGGATGCACTGGTGAGGATGATTAAATGATCATGATGTGATGTTAGTGCGGAAAAGAAGAAAGAAGACATGAGATGATGACAAGAGGATCCAACAAGTCCATGATCTAACAAGACTTTATTAGAGATGATGATGATGATAGATGATGATGATTTGCTTATCAAGGATTAGGATTTTAAAAGGGCTACTTACCTTATGTTTGATTACACATGTAGATACGATGCATCAAGGTATAAAGAAGTAGGATGGCATTGTACCTAGTGCGATGGACTTTGACTCGACAAACAGATATGAGTATTCTTGTTCACACTTGACATACATAAACCTTGCTAGGACATACCTAACAAAGCAAGTATTCTCCAAGTTATTTTACAAGAACATCCAACAAGCACAACAAATAAAAGATAATGATTGTTGCCCCATTCCTTTCTCTCTAAATAATTTTGACTAGACATCATCGAGAGGTTATTGGAATGAGCACAATAAGATAAATCAAAAGAAAAGATCAAGTACACAAACAAGTCAATGTTCTTCATATCTCTAGCCAAAGGGATTTGTTTTGATAGGATAAGAATCCAAGGTAATATCCAAAATGATGCCCATTGTTGGAATGATATATCCTAGGACATGCACTGTATAGGATGCTGATGGGTTGATAAGTTGATTGATAGGCTATTGATAGAAGGTTGATTGACATGTTTGAAAATGATCAAGAGTTTTATTTTTCATTTTACGGTTTGTTGCTTCGATTTTGATTTTGTTTTTGAAGCTTGCTTTTGCTGATTGTTGTGGTTGTTTCTGTTTGTTTTTCCAAAGGATGAAGGTGATGATCAGTTTATTATGGATGATTGATTATTGCGGGTGAAAGAAAAATGAGACAGATGGATTTTTTTCAAATATTTGGATGTTTTTGATGTTTTGAAATGTTTTGGGGCTGTTTTGGGGTTTTTGGATTTTTCAAATGTTTTGTTTTTCCAAATTTTAAATGTTTTCGGATTTTGTGAGATTTTATGAATTTTGATTTTGTGTTTTTTTGAATGTTTTGGATTTTGGTTTTTGAATGTTTTTGGATTTTGATGTCTCAAGGGGCTGATCAAAGATTAGCCTTGCCTATGTTTAAGCTCAGAGATGACGTAGTTCAGATGACATTTTTTTTTATGCTTTTCTGACTTTTTGAGTGTTTTTGGATTTTTCATTTTCTTATGTTTTCAGATTTTTGCATGATTTTGACGATTTGCATATGGATATGTATGATGATATCAATGCTATGTTTGGGGATTTTGTTGAAAACCAAGCTAAGGTTGATTGATCAGGATCGATGGATTGATGATGATGATAACATTGTTGAGGATACACAACAATGCAAGGATTTGATTGATCAAGATTGATGACGATAACATTGTTGAGGATGAACAACAATGCAAGGATTGATGATGATAACATTGTTGAGGATGCACAACAATACAAGGATAGTGTTAAGCAACACAATGATTGAGATGTTGATGGGATTGATGATGATAACATTGTTGAGGATGCCCAAAAATGCAAGGATTTGATTGATCAGGATTGATAATGATAACATTTTTGTTGATGAACAACAATGCAAGCAACACAAGGATATCCTGAGATGATGATGTTTTGATTGGATTCGTTTGATCAGGATTGATGGGGCTTGATTTGGAACAAAAGTTGTTCGAATGATTTGATGTGACGTTGAAGCACACATTAGATGCGACTGATATTGATTGTTTGGATTGATGTTAGATGAAAGATGAAGCCTAATAAGGAATACCTTCTTGTCAAAATATGCCATGGGCTAGTGATTTGGAATTTTTCTCACAAGTGGTGGACCAATTTGATTTCATGTTTTCCAATGTTCAGATCGCCACATAAGTTGGAGGATATATATATATCAAGATTTATTCCCAAAGTAAGATTAAAATATCTACCCCCAATGTCTAGGAATGTATGGAATGTTATGGATAGGTGTATGGATGGATGGATATGGTAAGCATGCAAAAGGATTCCAAGGATTATCTTGTGATAAGATAAGGTGTTCAGATAAAGAATGCTCATTTGGATAATGCTTCATGGCTCAGATAACACTGGATAGGATGAAAACAACTCATGTCAAGATGTTTATCATAAGCAAGTGTAAAGTGTGCCCCAAAATTTCATCAAGATCAAGATAATGTGGAAGATGGATGGAAATGAGTTGGATAACTGGTTCATGGATGAATGGATTTATTATGGTTGAGATTGATGGAATGTTGGCTTTATTATGGATGGAACGGAATGTTGGATTTTATTATGGATGGGATAAGATTCTTTCATCTGAACTAGCGTACGTAGATTCTCAATTCTACACATGACACCTATTTTCTAGGTTTTCATCATGGTATTGCCCAAAGCACCACCCATGCGGTTTTCACTAGAGGACAATTTTTTTTCTTTACTATTTTCAATCCTTTTTTTGATTATTTTTTTGGATTTTCATATTTTTTTATTTTTTTGGTTTTTCTGAAAGATTCATGCTAACCCACCTAGTGGTGTCGATGTAGATTCCCTTGTCATAATGTGCCATCGATACCATACTTGAAGAAGCTTCTTTGCCAAGATGCGTGCACTTGAATGCAACTTTTGGGATTCTTGATCTACTTTATTGATACCAGGGTTAACTTTGTCTCTATGCACACATCGTGATAGAGTGCCTTCAGAATCCTCATGATGAAGGGTCGTTGCCAAGACATAGTCAATTTGAGAATTGGATATCATGCGTGGAGGCATGGATGGAGTGTGTTTAGGGATAAGAGATGGATTGGTTGACAATTTGGAAATTTTGACTCTCCAAACTTTGGAAGATGAGCAATGATGGGTGGATACGGAAGTGTGCATGGGATTAGGACCAACTACTTGATACACTTTGTATGTTGCTTTAGTAGCCTACTTTTTCTTTTGTAGACATCTTTGATGGATACTTTTCCCTTTTTTATTTTTCCCCATAGTTTCTTTGACTGATGGATTTTGATAGGGATAATCTTTCTTTGTGTTCTTTGGTATCCATTTGTATTTGATTTGTCCATTATGCTTTCCAACTACTTTTTCTTTGATAACGTTCTTTATGCTTTGATTCAAATCTTCCTTTCAAAGTTGGTCCCAATTCATGGATGGGGTGATGAGTGGAAGAAGATTCATGATGTGACTGGTTGTAGTATTGGCATTGGTTTCATCATAAGGATTCTTCGTGCTCCCTATGTTGATGTTTTCTTGAGATGAAGTTTCCCCCAGTAGGGTGGTGGTAGTACCTTCATGCTTTGATTCTACCTATTTTGAGAGCTCTTGTTTAGAATGCATTCTCTGATAAATGACCACCGTAAGTGACGTTTCAATTTGTTGCTCCGCTAACTCTAAATTATACTATTTTTTCTGACTTGTTTCCTTGAGTGGATAATGTTGGATATCTGCATACCTGATGTCCTCAGTCTGAATTTTGGATATATCTGATCCTGATGTTGATAACTTAGTTTGACTATAGGAATTAATAATCTTCTCTTTTTTTGTAACAAAATCTTGTTCTCGATGAAGATCATCTACGTGTCCATCCACAGAAAGCATCTCATCGGTAGATGGGGGAGTATGTGCATCTTGTATAGATAGGAGAGTGTCCACTAGATTTTTGTAGTATCTTGGAGATACAAATTCTTGATCTTGAATGTTTTCAGAGTTGCTTTCAACATGCTTTGGATCAAGTTATTGACATCAGTTAGTTTCAAAGGATCCTTGGATATCTTTATTAGGAATGGGAAGTGGCTCAATATCCTCTAGATCATTAAGTGGATTGGGATCAAGTGTTGAGTTGAATATTCCTTCAATATCGGCAATCATGAGGCCAAAGGATGTCAATATGTCTTGGAAAGGACCATTGCTATACTTTGGTGAGAGATATTGATCATGCTTTAGAATAAATTATTGAGATATGCCCTCTAACTCATTAGGTGATGTAGAGACATTTTCAACATGATCATTGGTCGATGCCTTATTGGATGAGACGAAAACATATTTATTGATGGATAGATCTTGATCATTGTTTTCAACAATTTGGTATGTGCAAGATCATCATGGAAAAAATAGGCCCTTAAGTGGCAAAAAATTCAGAAAAATCAGTGTTAGGCAACTTGAAGTTAAAATTTGAATAAGTTATCTATATTATTTCAAAATTATTTAAGAATAGAATCTGTAGCAAATTGAATTTAGTTTCTAAACTACTAGGTTTTTTTTTTTTTTTAAATCTATTGGTGAAAATTTGAAATTTCAATGCAAAGGCACTTAAAATTTTAGGGAATAAGAAGTAGGTGTATGTCTAACCACCCTAACTCTAATAAAATGATAATATTTTTTTATAATATTTTATATATAATTAGAGGACTCATGTTCGGATGTGATGCATATTTTTTTGTAATTTTTTTCCATGTAAATAATTAATTATGAATTTTTTATTACAACTTTAAAAAAATATAAAAACTCATATGTCTAACCACCTTAACTTGGTCAAAAATTCATGAAATTTAATTTTTCTTTTTTTAATCCTATAGTATGTGAAGCATAGAATGGGACACCTATTTCGGATTCAAAAAATTTGATACCGTTTGAAAGCTATAGATGTTTTTCAATCAATTTATCGATCAAGAGTTTAGTCATAATTCTAATAGAAAATTAATAATAATTATTTATTAAATTCAAAGTAAGGAATAAATTATATTGGTGAAAAGCTAAGAATCTCCTCTAAAAACCCTTTTCGTTTCATCAATTTTGGGTTAAAAAAAGTCATCAGCCACATACCCTACAAATACCCATAATATCGCCACTTTTTGGCCCATCATGATCTTGCACATACCCAACTATGGTGGAAGGATTTCCAATGTCTTCAACCATAGGGTCAAGTGATGTTTGAATTTCTTTGACTGGATCATTGTTGGTTAGTGTACTTTGATCATGATTGAAAAGTGACTCTTGATGTATATTAATTTGATCATTGGATGAGGTGGAAACATCTTCAAGGTGTTCTGTGGTGGATTGATCTTGATCCTTGTTCTTGACAGTTGTGGTGGAGAGATTTTCAATGTTATCATTGTCCCTAATAGTGATTATCTTTTGATCAATTAGGTCTTGGATGAGTTTTTTGAGTCGAACAGAATCTGATGTTGTGTGTCCCTTTATTCTATGATAATCACAAAGTTTCTTCTTGTTATACCCTAGCAGTTTTATGTCTGGTTCTTGATAGTTCACATAAACAGGGATTTTGATGAGATTTTCTTGTTCTAACTATTGCGGGACTGATTCGATTGGTCTCCCAAGTGGTGTGTATTTCTGCTTATTACCCTGTGAGACTTGTACATTAAATTGACCTTGTGGTGATTGTTTTTGGAGATGTGGTGAGTGATCTTTTAGATGTCGTGATTGATCCTCGGGACGTGGTGATTGGGTTTGTTGTTGATGTTGTTGATCTTGATATCCAGCTTCTTGACATTGGAGATATTGTTCTTGATGTGATTGTGGACATAACTCAATGCTTTGATGATATGGTTCAATCAATGGTAGAGTACATTGATTTTGGAGTAAAAATGTCTCTTGTTTCAAGGCTTCAATTAGTTTTTCAAGTGAATCAATTTGGTTTAGCAAAACTTGGTCTTGATTTTGATCTTGGCACCCTTGATATAGTTGATTTGGCTTTTGTTTAAGCAAATTTGGAGTGTGTACTTGTGGTGTTTGATTTTGGACAATGTTCTAATTTGGGATGACACTCAAATTTGGAATGATAGGTTGAAATTGAACATTGTTGTGATTGGGAATCACATTGCCTTGATTTTGGTAACTTTGATTTTGCATGTTGTTACCTTGACTTGGATCAATATATGGAGTCGTTATCATTGTGTTTGGACTTTGAACAACATTTGAGTGATTCACAAACATATTTATCCCAAATTTTACCAAGTTTGGACTCAAAATTTTCATGTTTGGTAAAGATGTACTTGGTACATTCTCATTTGGCATGTAGGGATTTGGTGGGATGACATTGTTTGTTCGAAGGCTCATGCATTGATTGTTCAGTTGGTGGATTTGTAGGATTGGACTTGGATTTAAATCTACCATCGGGAAAGGTGTCCCAAACTTTGATTTGGGCATAGTCACATTTGTTGTACTATTGACATTTCTAGAAGGTAATGATCACATGTACGGTTTGTATAGATGTGAGTGTTGATAATCAATCAGCATTGTAAGGCTTTGATAGCTTAGTTGACTTGGATTACTCATGATGTATGGATCAAGTTTATATTTCATGTTCCTCTTGTGTTTTGACCTTGTTGCAAAGGTGACCTCTAAGGTTCTTAGGACCAATGATGAGATGAAGGATGAAAGGGGTAAATGATATGAGTTTTGAACATTTAGGGACTTTGGATCAATGCTAGACTTAGGGTTTGATTTTGATTGTTTTATTTGGATAATAAACTTGTAAACCCTAAGATGTTAGATGTTATCTTAGGATGAACTTGTTCAAAGGGGTGCTAATTTAACTAGAGGTATGAGAAAGGATGCATTCCCATACTTCTAACCAAACAAGGTGATTTTGATTTTATTGATTTACCCAAGTCTAGAATGATGTTTCCAAAGCTCTAAAGTTGTTTGTGGGATGAAGATGATAAATGTTTGAAATGGATGAAGTGTTTGATTTTGATCCTAAACGAATCTAGGAAGGACTTGTTTACAATACCAAGATAGTGAAGAACATGCCTTTCTCTAGGAGTAATTCAAAATCAAAAGACCAATGTTTGCATGAAAACCATATGATCAAAAGATTCCAAGCTCATGTGTGGGGTCCAGTTGATTCAATATTTTCTTAATGGATTCTTTTTACCACAAAAACTCTTGATTAGCTTTCAAACTGAATGTCCAATGTCCTAATTTTCTTTCATCCCACAAAGTGCATTATGTGGAAATCAAGGAAATCAAAACAAAGGTTACCTAAAGTTGAATTTACTAGGAGAAAATTGAGATGAAATCCAAATGTTTAGAAGCCTCTAAGGATACAAATCCCAAGGGAAAGCAATAACATGTGAATTTTTTCAAGGATATTTTCTTCTCCTAAAGGTTTTGAGATTTGTTGCTCATGTTGAATGTTGGTTTTCCAATGTTTTCAATCAAAGCACTATGTTTTCAAATGATTCACAAGCAATATAACATCCTAGCTCAATTGGTACATTTTTCTTTGTGGGATTGCCTCATGCCCTTTGTAGTAGAGGAGATGATTTTACATGCAATCAAGGAAAAAATATAAAGGTATGTTAAGAATGAAGTCTTAACCTCTATATTTTAACCAAGATCAGACATGGAAAGTAACTTCTTGGAATCTAAGTTCCAATGCACCACTTTGATAAACTCATTGTATGGACTAGTTGGTTTCTACAAACAATGGTTTTAGTTTGGACTTTCTGTTTGTGGAGATTGACCCATACGGTGAGAGTCCTTTTTTAGATCCATCTTGTTGGAGCCAACTGAGTGATATTGACGTTTACTCCAATACCCACATTTATATCCTAGTTGGAAATACTCTTGGCTTTAGACTGTTACCGGTTGAGTCGTTCCCTTGGGTGAGTACTTTTCCCCCAAGGCAAGCCCTCTAAGATAGACAAAAGCGAATAAACATATTCGTAGTTCGATCAACCTTCATTTAGAAACAAAGGGAGAACATATGCAATAGCTTTACTCACACTCACAAAGTGTTTTTTTCAATTTTTAAACCCAAAATGAAGTGTGGAGGTGATCACTTTATCTTAACCTAAGATCACAAAAAATCCCTTTTGATTCTCAAGATTGCTATAAAGCACAAGAGAAGCGCATACATCCTTTTCGATGATGTTATTTTAAGTAAGAAATCACAAAAACAAAGTTGCACATGTTCATTTTAAATCCACAAAGCAATGATTTTGATTTGTTTTAGAGCACCAAAGTGAGATATGAGAGTTTCCTTGTTCAATTTGTTAACCTCAAATGAAAACTAGTCAATGTTTGCTAAAGTTCATTTTATCCCCTTTGCAATGATAATTGAAAGCTTTTGAAGTGTTCATTTTAAAGCCCAAAACCAAAGATGAGTTAGCCTAAAATAGAAAATTAAGGCGTAAGATGGAATCTCCAAGCATTAAAAAATGCTTTTGAATTTCAAATTTGATGTTCAATTTATCTCCAAGTTCCTTTGAAGATCTCTTGTAAGCTCCTTGTGCAAAAAAATGATCCTCACTTTTCCTTCGTTTTCCATCTTCATTTTCCTTCGTCATTTTCCTTCTTCATTTTCCTTCCTTGTTTTCCTTTCACTTTTCTATGTTTTCCTTTGTTCTCCTTCATCACTTTCCTATATATAGAAAAAATAAAAAGCAAAACAATTATATGAGGGTTGAGTTAAAATTGCTTCAAGCATTAATTTCAAACAAAAGGTTGATTTCAAATGAAAATAATTGAATCACTAATAGGAATCTTGCTTTCCACAATTCGTTTAACCATATTAAAAACTAAAAACTTGTCTAGATTCTAAAATTAAAAACTAATCTGAACTAAAAACTACTCTAAATTTAGATTGATCTAAATTGAAAATTATTCTAAAATTAAAAACTATTCTACATTAAAAGCGAATTAATCTAAAATTAAAAGCTAATGCTAAAAGTTAAGCACTAACCTAAGAATTAAAAAAAAATCTAAAGATTAAAAGCTAATACTAAATTTTTTAAAAAAATCTAAAGTTAAAACATAATTAATCTAAAATTAAAATAAAAGTAATTTAAATCAAAACTTAAAAACTAAACTAAAACGAAACATCTAAAGTTCAAAAATAAAAAATAAAAATAAAAATCCAAAGTTAATGTAACTAAACCAGACAAGTTTTCATTTTGATGCCAATCGATCTCTATAGAAATTTACTTAGTACTGCCAAAATTTATCGAAACCAAAAAGATCGATTTAATTTTGTTCACTTAGAGTATATGCAGAGAATTTTTGAAAATGTAAAGTACTATGACTACTTGTTGCGCTCAAAATAGCATGATTATGAGTGTTTTAAGACTGGTTCTGATTGGAAAGCTCATATTACAGTCCTAAGGTTAGAATGAAGACACACCAAATTTAGCATATAATGTTATAACAGCTGGTGAGTTAAAATGAAATGCCATTTTTGATATAGTATGCAACTCAAAATATATTGTGCATGGAAACTTCCAAAGGACACTAGCATTAAGAAGAAATAGTTGTGAATATCAAGTGCCTCAAAAGAAATAACCAGATCAGATGAAAACTAAACCCACCACATAAAGTAAAGGGGTACCTGTAGTCTAAATCAATTTTAACAAAAGAGAAGATTTGAATCTAATGCATTTAATGTGATGCCAATCCCGCCTATCAATTATTAGAAACGTGTTGAGCCATCAATGTAGATATCACTAAGAGATTAGATCCTGCAAAGATTTTGTGGAGGAGTTATCGTATTTGAATGAACATGCAATGAAGCTATTCAAGACTTTCCAACAAGACTTTATCAAACATAGGCATTCAACACATTTAACTTTATGTACGTGTCAGAGGAGAATAGTTTGAGTGATTTGATTTATTGTTTACTCTCACACGTGACCTAGGTTCTACGCAAGCACATAATGAGAATCTGCAATTAGCCTTTATGCATAGTGTTTCAAGCAAAATATCTACTGAGCTAGTTGTCTCTATCATTTGTTCTTTAATCAAGACACCATCCTTTACAATAATGTGAACAACACCTTCTTTAATGCACTCATTGTCCTCTGGGCATTCTATTATTTAGTAACTATCAAAAAATTGATATATTCATAGTGAACTATTTGACAGAATGGCTGAAAGAATGTGTTCTCATGGTCTGCAAGGCACATGAATTGTTTGACAGAATGCCTCAGAGAAATGCGGTCTCATGCCATGCGACGAGTGTAAGGCTATGCATAAAATAGAATTGTTGAAAAAGGCTTTAAACACTTTCGAGCAAATGCCATCGGGAGGTACAAAGCCATGCACTAATGGTATTTGAAGAGCTTTTAGAGTCAATGCAAATGGTAGGTGCAATGACGCATCTAAAAGACATTTGAAATGCTTTTAAAGTAAATGCAAATAGGCAAGTGAAATAAAAACTGATTCCCATAAACTTTTCCAAAATGCAACGATTGCAAGACTAAAGTGGAGAGGTGTACATGCATATAAAACAACAAATAAAGGTTCTTTAAGCCATTGCAATCAGTAAGGGTAAAGGACGTGCCCCCAACACAACTTAAAATATTTTCAAAGTAATGCAATGGGCAAGTGTAAAGCCAGCAACTACAAAGTTATTTTGAAAAAGGCTTTTACACTAAATGCATTTAGCAGATGCAAAACCGAATCCCATAGGTGTAAAGCTGATTGCTAAAACCAAAATGCAATGAATTTAAAAAATTTAAAACTAAATGCATTTAGCAAACTTAAAATTGAATTCCAATGCTAAAACTAGAATACAATGTCATTTTGAAAAGACTTTAAAACTGAATAGATTTAGCAAACACAAAACTGAATTCCACAGGCATAAATTTGATTGCTAAAACCAGAATGCATCTGCCCTCCTTCTAGCGCCATTATCTGGATGCTAAATCTACAAATGGCTAATATTCTAACATACATCATTAGCAACAAATCAAATATTCACATCTATATGAGATAATCCAACATGTTTTAAAATACAAAAAAATAACAAGATGACGAAAGAAAAAGCACATGAAAAACATGATGTTAACTCTATCTCATATTGGATTGGTGCTTCTGTGGAAATAAGCCCTTTCCCAATCCTTGCTAAGCTCCATGATATGAAAATGATATGAAAATTCTATGAGAATGGAGTGGACAAAATCAGTTCTCAGTTGAAGAGAGTGACTTTGCATGTGATTGTGGAGGCCTTGTTGAAGAATGAAGCCTTCTATTTATAAAATTTCAAATGCTGAGAGTGCTCAAAATAGAGCAATGTGGGATAAATATTTGACCAATGAGATGAAGCCACTTGTCAACTTGTGATAGGTTGAGGAATGAGCACATTTTGGTCAATGTGCCAAAGAGGGGGAGATTCAAATTTGAATTTGAGAGTTAAATGTTAAGTGGGGGACATGTAAGAGAGAATTTATTGACATATTGGATGTACATGTCAACTTGTTTTTTGAATTCAAACTTGAGGGAATATTCCATTTTTATGCCAAGTTGATGGAAAATGGGGATTAATAAATCAATAAATTGATTTATTTGTGCAAGTAGAAAAAGCTAGAGGATGTGATGGGTGGTTAGATTAGGTTAATTAGGATAAGATTAACATAGATGATGATTAGTTGATTGTGACATTCAACTTAAATATTTGGGTTTATTTAAATTAAATGAGAAGAAATTGATCATTAGAGATTTAATTAAATAACTTTGATCTATTTAATTAAATGGAGATCTTTAGAAGATTAATTGGTTTATTTAATAACCTTTAGGAGATTGAGTAAATAAACTTTATTTATTTAATTGATGAGCGAATATGATTTAATTAAATATGAGTGATGTCAATTTCATGTGTCTACAACTACCTACAGATACAAAATAAAATGAAAGATCCACCACAACAATTTACACACACTCGCAACCTTGATCGGAAGATTTCAAAAACCTTCAGCTCACTACCTTCAAGAATCTAACACAATTAAGTACTGCTACCCCAAATCACTTTCACACACTTCTTCTATTTTATTTGTCTTACTTTGTTACTTTGCATCATCTAATTCTTCATAACTCAACTTTTATTTATACCATTTTCATCCTTAGAAACTTTCTCTAAGGTCAGCTACATATGCTTCATTTCATAAATTCAAATTAGGTTGCCAACTCAACATTCCCATCATGGAAAGGAATGAGAGTGGACCAATAAAACACTTAACCAAGACCCAAAAAAAATGTCTCTAATCAACCACATGCTTCCTTAATTAAATTTTATTCATGTGAAGTGTAAACACTAGGTCATCCAAGCCTAATGAAAACACCAATGAACATTGATGTACATGCTTCCCAACAAGATGATAACATGCTAATGACACAACACACTTCATTATGCATAAGAACACATCTCAGGTTTCTTCATATACATCCACAACAAGTGTAACAACCACATAACTTCTTCCATTAGTCCATTTGTATTGTGCAAACACAAACACCAACTCTAAAACAAAACTTCTAGATCACTAAACCACAAGAATATTTTCTAGAATCAATATAACACCATTATACAACATATTCTAGAACCATAAGACCTAAAACAAAATAGTGGAGGACTACGGAGCATAAAGATTTATCCTAGTCCATAGGATATCAACTCTGCCAAAATAATTCACACACTCGTGAATAGAACTTTCACATTCCATCAAATGAGAAGCTACAAATCCATAGATATCACCATCATATCATGAATAACAACTCTTCAAATCTACACAAGCATAGGATCAACACAGGAGAAATGAGGAGCACATACTGAGGCACATTCTTAACACTTACATAACTCTAGCTTCTCTTTATTAATTTTCTCAAAAGCACTTGGAAACCCATCATTTCATATCTAGAACATCATAAAGATAGCTCCATGTACTCACAACATCTCAACTATACATGCATAATCTGTAACATAATACATTGTGTTGGAATCAATGAAAAAATTAATGACAACACCACCAAATGTGCTCATACTTGCAATAATCTCCCCCTTTGTCATTGATGGCAACACATGATGTGAAAAACCATATCAAAGACAACATCCTGCACAATATATTGAGAGAAAACCTTTTCTTCCTTTCTATTTTACATATGACTTTCTCTCCCCCTTTGACATCAATGGAAAAGATAAAAAGTTCTTATTACTCCCCATTAGGAGTACACCCATTTAATTCATACTGCAACAATGAAAAACTTTTCTACTCCTCCTGTGGAGTAGACCCACTCATCAGTCGAGATAAATGAAGAATCTGTGAATTCACTGGACTAATGCACCTTCATGTGCACCTATTTTGGAGGGAAAATGACCCCTAACCTCTCCCTAAGATACTCAAAAGTATCCTTTGGAAGAGCCTTAGTAAATATATTTACAATTTGCTTCTTTGTTGTTACATACTCCAACCTGAATTCATTCTCCAAAACCTTTTCTCTTAGGAAATTATATCTGATTGATATGTGTTTTGTTCTTGAATGCATCACCAGACTCCTTAAAATGTTTATAGCACTTGTGTTGTCATAAAAAATAGAAATAGGCTCACCACATATAACTCCAATGTCTTTCAGAGTATGCTTCATCCACAAAACTTATGTGTAGCAAGATGTTACAACAATATATTATGCCTCTGCAATGGATAAAGAAACCAAGTTTTGTTTCTTACTCAACCAAGAAACTAATCTTCTGCCAAGAAAGAAAGCACCTCCATTGGTATTCTTTTGGTCATCCACACAACCAACCCAATCTGCATCGATATAAGCACTCAAGATGAAATCAACACCCTTAGGATACCATAATCCATAATTTGGTGTACCTTTAAGATATCTAAATATCCTCTTTACTATTGTAACATGTTCCTGTTTAGGATCTTCTTGAAATATAACAACTAAACATTCTACATGCATAATATTTAGTCTAGTAGCAATAAGATACAGCAGCCCACTAATCATAGATCTGTATTTTCTCTAATCAACTTTAGCAGACTCATCATCTTTACTCATCTTACATTTGGTTACCAATGGAGTACTAACCAGTTTGGAGTCATCCATCCCAAACTTCTTCAACATATCCTTCACATATTTCGATTGTGAAATGAATATCTTGTTAGAGTAAAAGGTTCTTTACTTAATTATTTTAATTAAGTTACCATTTATATTTCTTTTAAGATTAACTTAGTTTTCATTTTGTAGGCATTTAATAATTATTCTAATTATTAAATGCTTAGGCTTTTAGGTTTCACTTTAGGGTTTCTTGATCTCCTTCATAAGGATTGACCTCATTGTATTATATCACTCTCTCTGATTAATGCATCTTCAGCTTTCAGAGAACCCTTTGCTTTTTTGTCTCCATCTATTCCTTTCTGTGACATGTTATTTGCATGCTGGTGATCTTCAGGTTCTGTAAAGTTGGATATCTCAACTTCTACATGGTATCAGAGCTCTAGACCTGATGTTTCTTGTTCGTGTTTTGAAGGATTTTTGGAACTTCGAGGGTTTGGGGTTTTCTTTTTTGATCTAGGGCATACCTCTTTCATTTGGTGTAGTTTGATCCCAAACTGACCTCATAGTTACGCTCAAGAGGCCATTTTCATGTTTTTTGACATAAAACTTGCCCAGTTTTGGTGCAGTTGGCTCAGTAGGCAAAATCAATTTTTCCTAGGGCTGTATAGACCCTAGGGCACAATTTTCTATGCAAAAATTCAAGAAAAAAAAAAAGAATTAAAAAAGCTCATAAAAACTACACTCATTATATAAAATCCAGCGCCACCGCCACTTAGCCAAGTGGCCACTAGCTTAGCGATAGCCACTAACACAAGTCGTCAGCTTGCCACCGGCCCACTGCTAGCCAGCCATGCCACCAACGCTCCCCCTTCACGCTGTGTGCTGCCTAATCATCACCAAACCTCCACCTGCACACCACCCATCTTCATCCCCCTAGTCGCTCACAGGACCAGGGGCTTATTTTTTTAGCCCAGGGGCCTGTTGAAGGTCTTATTGTTTTTTAAGGTGTTTCACAAAATCGGGTATAAAATGGGTGTATGATCTCCATTTTTCAAAACTGAATAGGTGTTGGAAATCTGATTCGAAGTTAGATCCAGTGTTATAAGTGTTATATTCTAGTTTTGTTGTTTTGATGCCTTTTTTTCTATTCAAATTCAGAACATTTTTTTTGCACTTCGAGGGCCGTAACTTTTGCGTCCAGACTTCATTTTTTGAAAACAAATAGGCATTGGAAAGGTTTTCAAGTGATCTCTTCATATATGTAGTTTATTTCATCATTAAATTTACCAAGTACACATAGTATTTTGTGAAGCATATTTTTATTTTTCTTGCTCTTCAACTTTCAAAATTATATTGGGGTTTGGTTTCTTGTGTTGTGGGGGGTGTTTTTTTCTTGCTTTTTGTAATTTACATAAAAAAACTAGAAACCTTTTTCATAAAACCTAGTTCAAAACTCATTCATTATGGCATAATATTCTTCTATTGAGCATCTTTCCCCACACAATTATCACACCTAGAAGGCACAAATGACTAGACTTCTCATGTCAAAAGGGTTATGGTCATGTTTGGATGATGTTCAACCTTAGTTGACATGGCCATTTGAGCTTTTTCAGCATAGAAACAGAATGGATGAGGCAATGGGTTTGCTATCCTTGCATGTTTCAGATAGTCTTCTATTCCATCTAGAGGGTTGTACAACTCCTTTGGCTATGTGGTTGAAGTTTCAAACTCTATTTGGAACCATTAATTAGTGTTGAGCTCTTCAGATTAAGGCCGAATTGACTTCCTTAGTACCTAATTCATATCCTACCATTGAGGATTTTTTGATGAAGTTCAAATCATTGGGGTCATTGTTATAGGGTTGTGGTAAGAACAAACAAGATGAAGAGTGCATTTACCTGATTCTTTCTAAGCTTTGAATTCCTCTTTAGATATTCTCTACTACATTTTATTCCACCATGGATGCTTTGGGCCAACGCTTTACCATGCCTAATTTTGAGGTGTTATGTGATCAGTTGACACAAGAGTAGGCCAAGATATCACAGTTGGATGCTCTCTCAGGATCTAAGAACCAAGCACTGGTAGCTCATAAATCTAAGGGGAAGCAGAAACAAAAACAAAAGTCGAAAGATTTAGTTGGTAGTGAGAATTCCTCCAAGCCACCTCCAAAGTCTTATTCAAAACCACAGTCCAATCCTAAACAGGGAAAATCTTCTAAGTCTGGTGATTCTTCCTCAAAGACTAAGAATAAATTAGGCGATCCTTGCATTTTTGTGTCAAGGAAGGACATCTAGTTTCCAGGTGGGTATGTGCAGGATCATGATTGGCCAAAAAGTAGCAATATGATGGGTATTTGTAGGGTATGTGGGCGACTTTTTTTTACCCAAAATTGATGAAATGAAAAGGGTTTTTAAAGGAGATTCTCGCTTTCCACCAATATAAATTATGCTCTTTTTGAATTTAATAAATAACTATTATTCATTTTCTATTTGAATTACGACTAAAGTCCTAATTGATAGGTTGATTGAAAAACATGTATAGCTTTCAAACAGTATCACATTTTTGGAATCCAAAACATGCATCACATTCTATGCTTCACATACTATAGGATTTAAAAAATAAAAAATTGAATTTTATGAAGTTTTGACCAAGTTAAGGTGGTCAAACATATGGGTTTTATATTTTCTAAACGTTATAATAAAAAATTCATAATTAATTATTTACTTCGAAAAAAATTACAAAAAATGATGCATCACATCCGGACATGAGTCCTCTACTTATTTCTAAAATATTATAAAAAAATATATTATTATTTTATTGTGATTAGGGTGGTCAGATAGACACCTACTTATTTTTTCCCTGAAATTTAAGTACTACTGCATTGAAATTTCAAATTTTCACCAAATAGATTTATTTATTTTTAAAATAAACCTAGTAGTTTAGAAACTACATTAAATTTTCTACATATTATATTCTTACATATTTTTGAAATAATATAGATAACTTATTCAAAAAATTCATGTCAAGTTGCCTAACTCTGATTTTTCTAAATTTTTTGCCACTTAAGGGCTTGTTTTTTCCATGATGATCCTGCACATACCCAGGTGTTGGAAACAATTAGAGGCTTTAGAGGAAGCCATGTAGCAACACCATATCACCTCACCTCAAGCTCCTTTTCCACCCATAGGGAAAGGTCATGCTCTTTCTGCATGAGCCTTATCTTCAAGATCCACATAGATTATTGATTTTGGTGCTTTGCACCATATGACACACTCACAGGAGATTGTCACTACACTTTCCCATAGTGAAACTTCATAGATTGTAGTTGGTGACTCAGCACAACTTTCCATTAAGGGTTAATGAATTGTTTCATTAGATGGTGGCTATCTTTTGGATGTGCTTCTAGTTCCTAACATTTCAACAAACCTTCTTTTAGTTTATTAGATTTTTCATTCTAGCATAGGTAAGACAATTGAGTTCTCACCACATGATGTGGTTATTCAAGAGCTTCATGATCCTAATTTAGTTGTTACTACTGGGAGTTTTTATTCTAAGTCCCACTTATACCATTTTTATGGTTTTAAGAGTTTAGAAAGTTTAAGTTTCTCTCTTATAGCACATGCAAACATAATGCGCAGGATTTGGCATGAGCATTTTGGCCATGTCAATTATAGATATCTACAACAAATGAGTACTCAGGCACTTGTGATTGGGCTTCCTCAGATTTCATGTACTAATGGTGTATGTTGAGGTTGTGTCCTTGAAAAACATCACCACGATTCTTTTCCTATGGATAGAGCCACATGTGTTAAGGCACCCTTGGAATTGGTACATAGCAATATCATGTCCTTTCCAACTCCTTTTTCAAAGGCTAGATATGTGCTCACTTTTACTGATGACTTCTCTAGACGTACATGGGTGTACTTTCTTAAGTACAAATTTGATGTCTTTGATTCATTCAGGATCTTTAAGACATTTGTGGAGAAGCAGTTTGGACTTTCTATCAGGAGGATATGCACAGATAATGGGGGCAAGTATGTTAATTAGGAATTTAAGGATTTTTACAATGAGCATGGTTTGCAACATCAGTTTATAGTACCTTACACCCCTCAACAGAATGGTGTTGCTAAGAGAACAAACATAACCTTATGGGAGATGGCCAATTGTATGATATAGTCTAAAGCTATGAGTTCTTCATTTTGGGCTGAGGCAAAAAATTATGCTAATTATATTCAGAATCGGATTCCTCATAAGGAATTGCGACATATGACTCCTGAGGAGGCTTGGACTCATGTCAAGCCTAATGTTTCTACATTCCAAGTTTTTGGTAGTGAGGCTTGGGCATTTATTCCCGATGCTCAATGGAAAGCCATGGAGAGGAAAATCCAACCACTCATATTTGTTGGCAACTATGAGGATGTTAAGGCATACAAGTTGTTTGATCCTGACTCCAAAGAGGTCTTGTTTTGGCGAGATGTACAATTTGATGAGCACTTTCCTCTGACGAATTCTCCATCACTAACTTCTCCCTTGCTGCCTACTCCTGCCTCTTCATATCTTGAGGATAATGTAGCTGATGATCCACCTATTAGAACTGTAAAATTTTGAAATTTTCACAGTCAATTACATTCATGAGTTTCCAAAATAGGTCCTCATCATAAGCATAAAATTCCTTCCTCATGGTGTCTCACTCATATTTTGTCATATGATCCATTAGAATTCATCTAGTACTTGATATTTCATTGTATTACCCATATCGGCAAGACAAGGTGAAGGTCTCCCCGACCCATATTTTTCACTAATGTATTCTTATTGCAGATTTTTGGCAAGATACATCTTTTGTTTCGGCGACAGAAAGGTCATATCGGCAATAGAACTGTTATCGGTGTGAATCATAGCATACTCATGTATGTCTCACCGACTAGCGCATGGAGTGATGTATTAGCTAAACAAAAGATTGTAGGAGTAAGGTCTTGCCGAAGGTATTGGGTCTTGTCGATAAGGCGCAAGGGGGTTTCTTCAAAAGGCTATCAGGAAGAAGCTATGTAGTCCTATCCACTCAAATGTCACACTGATAGAGCATTGCATCAGCGAGAGAAGGGTTCTTCAACATGAGTTCCACCGAAAATTGAAAGTTACACTGATAGAATTCTTCGGGGAGAGTCTCACCGAATAAAGTAATCTGGAGGAACAGGTTCGGTGAGACATTTGGCATTGGTATGAGTCTTTTCGAAGATCCATAGATCTTGCCGATGAAATTTATTTCATCAGTAAGATTAATTTCATCGGTGAGAGACTAATATTGTCATGGTGACAAGAAGTGAACCTAGAGATATTTTTCAGTGAGACATAAGATATCTATGGGACGTCTCCCCGAAAACAAAATGTTATAGAAACCCACATAAGATAAAAGAATACATCTCGGTGAGACAAAGTATTGTCTATGAGATGTCTCCCCGACTCTAAAGGTCATAGCGAAACACAAAGAACTAAAGGATGATTGTCGATGAGACATTTGCCTTTGGGAAGACTACAGGATGTTACAGTGAAAGATCTAATGAACGTTGCAAAATAGATTTCGCCCCATATTTGAAATTTTCTCACTAACAAGACACTTGATGTGATAGTGCCAATTTCAAATAAGTATTCATTCGTGCTTCAGCTAACACATTAATGGCGTGACAGATATAACAGGGAAAATCTAATCAAATGCATCAGTGTCGAATTGATAGCAGAGGAGTCAGTAAAGCAAATGAAGAACTAGGTCAACTTTTAGTCTAAAGAATTTGAACAAGATACTGTAAGTAACTGCATCACAACTTTTCAAATTTTAGCTTCTATAACTCTAAAGAAATGGATTCCCCTAGTTCTGGAAAAATTAAAAGTAGAAAATAGGGTGAAAGTAGTCAATCAAAGGGGAAGAAATAGAAAATTGATACAGAACATGAGGGCACTGAACGAAGATTAAACCAGGACCTCATTGATCAGTTTCCTAGTTCAAGGCCTAAGGCCAAAAGGTTCGTACAACTTAGGGCAGAGGTTGATAAACTAGATGACAAATGAAAATTCATAGGAGATGTCTGGACTACCATAAAGGGGTATGAATTTTTTAATTTCCATTATCATAAAAGAAGTCATTTTGAACTAGTATGCAATCCATGGAAGCTGAATTTGGAAAAACAGGTGTGCCCTAATGTGTTTTTGAATGCTGAACTAGTAAAATTTTTAGCTAACCACTATGACCTGAAGTATAAAGCAATATGTGACCCGTCTGGAAAGCCACAAATATATTTGTCAAAAGAGGCAATTGGGCAGGTTTTCAATTTAGAAGGGTTTTGCAATGAGGAGATCATACATGAGGAATTGGAGAAGGAATTCTCAAGAATGGATACAATCTATAAGGGTTGGAGGTTGCTAATTCACAGAGTTAAACAAGGCAACAAGCCAGATCCTTTGTAGGATAGTGAGGGCCCCCCTTATCATGTGGACTTGTTTGAACCCTATATGAAATACACCTATTTTTTAGTGTGTCAGGTATTGGGAATGGATGCCCCAGAATACATGTCAATTGTGCCCATGATTATCACAACAGATATCTAGTATCATAATTCTTGGACATTTGACTATGCCTCATACATTTCTAAGGGGCTTGACTCAGGACTGATGGCTATAAAAGGTGGATCATCTACTTTTTATCTCAGGCATTATTCATTTTTTATGCATCCGGTCCTCTATTTTGGACAAGAGTTGGGAGTATGGCCTCTGGAAATGAGAATTTCTCAGCTTGGTAAAGATGGTGAAGCATTACCTGTTCAATTGTGGACTGCTATTTGGGATAGTAGGTTTGCTAATGCTAGTTTCATTCATTGAGGAATATTTGTGAAAACATTGTACAGATTGTATGAATATCCCTGTAATTATTCATTATCTGGTGAGATAAAGAGATTTCTTCAGCCAAGGAATTTCAATGGGCCAATTGATCATAACTGGGGAGATTGTTATTGTTTGGAGGGAGCTACAATGATCAGAGTCTATGGGTTTGAAGATGCCCCTTTTATTTTGCCAAAGATAGTTCCAAACAGGATTGCATATCTGGAGATTGTTAGATAGATGGATTACTGCAATGTAATGAATTTCAGCTCTTTTGGGAAGTAGACTTTTATGCCTAGATCATTATGCTTTGGTGATTTCATTATGTTGGCCAAGGAAGGATACAATTTGATCCTTCAAAAATTGCTTCAATACAATATGAAGAGAGGACCAACCAGGAAGAACTTTGACCCAGAAGGGTATATCAATTCTGCCAAAGAGAAGATAAACTTTGGAAAGTACTAGCATGTGCCCTATCCCTTTGATGATATGATTCAGAATCTGGAGGAAGATGAAGCTGAAATGGTAGTTGAAAGATATAATCAAGGATTGCAGGATGTTGAATTGTTATCTTCTGAGGAGGAGGAGACACCTAAAAATAATGTGCTACAAAGCCAACCTGAAAAAGTATCTAGGTTGAGAACTCAACAGTATGTTTTCCCAATCAGAGAGTTGAGTGTTGAAAGTGGTGATGCAGATGCAAGGAATATTGAGTATAGATCATTTGTCTTAGATGATGAGTTCATAAATTCCCCAGAGTTCAAGGCATTTATGTACAAGCAGAAAGGGAAAGAAATAAGGGATAAATTTGATGATGTTACTACAGGGAATGAAGAACAATTGTTGAATCAATTGAGGAAATGTGTGGATGATGAAATGACAAATATGACCCCTGAAAAGGGGAGGAAAATGTTGCAAGATGCTGGTGTCATGATCTTTCCCAGGCTAGATCTCAATTCTGCCCTTATTTTTAATAGTTTCTTGAGGGACAGCAATACTACACATAAGCTTGACAAAGAAAGTGTAATAGAGGTGTATGCTGGATCAAAATACAATACTGATGAAGGGTCATTGATGATTTGGGCCTTATACCCACCCTACAGGAAATCAATATTTATTGATATAGAAAAGGCATTTGGCCATGTCATGAACGTAAAGGTTGGAGAGGTTGATCCTGTGGCTACTGCAGAAATTGGAGTAAATATTGCAAAGTTGAACAAAGCCAAAATTCAAATGTTGATAAAGGAAAAGGAGATGTACAAAGCAAATAATGAAAGAATGTTGAGAGAAAATGACAAATTAAAAGATTTGGTAGGCATTTCAATGGGGCCAACCAAGATGCTCACTCAAGGAGAAAGTTCTCAGGCAAAGGATCATTGGATAGGATCAAGTGTTTATTCCTAGGGAAAGCATGATGCAATTGTGGCAATAATCAAGAAGAGGAAGGATAGTTTAACACCTTGATTGAATAAAATTTGGGGGAAACATTCACATACTCTTGCTACATTAAAGGAGCATAAAAGGATGGATGGACAGATTATGGAGAAGTTTCATGAAATAGACCAAAGAGATGCTTCTAATAGTGCAGCGATTGAAGCTACAAATCATATTATAAATCGACATCGAAATTTCTACAATGAACTGTAGGGGGACGAGCAAGATTTGATGGATGCTACCAAGAAAATGTTGATTGCATTCTCTGATGACAAAGGGGAACTAAAAGAAGCTACCAAATGGAAGAATGAGAGTGAATCATTGCTAAATGAAGTCATGAGGATAGATTATGCAGAGGATACAAGATTAGATGAAGTGAGCGAACAGAATGAGAAGATGATGAAGATGGAGATCACGATCTAGAACGTGGTTGGAGATGCGGATACATACGAGCGCCATGATTATTTGGATCATCTTGCTAAAACTTACTTGTGGCTAAATAGAGCTTAATTATCCTCTATCTTTTTGTTATGTAAATATATAATATTTCTTATTTCTGAAAGGACGCATCCTTTTGTATTCTCAATGTATAAAAAATTCATTTCGAAAATGGAATTAAGAAGCGATAAGTAGAATATGATAGAGGATAGAAATGATATAGTGTAATACAATGTTTTTCCAATATGAGACTATGCTGCATGTTTCAAAACATGGAGATATCAATTGAAATCTAATAATATGGTGCAGTTGTTTCTAGTATCAGTTGTTTATGGTGTTTGTTGAAAGCATTATTGAAGTTGTCTCCAATATGGTGTTTTTTGGTTATTTAAATTGGTGTAACAAGTTTACATTTGGTTTGTCAGTGCACATTTGCTGCATCTATATGGTCAATTGATTGGTTCTTTCTAGTAAAGATTAAACCCTTTAAATTGATCATAGTAATTAGAGAATTTCAATTGGATCACTAAGAAGAACTTGGCAATCATAACCTTGCATGTTTATACAAGTTATAAACTAAATTAAATGCTAAACAACTTGAATGCCCGCCAGAATGAAGTACTTTTTTTAGATTTCTCTTGACTCTGCATACCCAATAAGGCACTAGTCTTTGTGTTTCATCATTCAGTTTATTCAATTCTTTTTTACATCTGTTAACTGAGCATATTAGGATTTAGTTTTGAATATTGGTATGCAATATATGCCACATTTAATTTTATTTGTCCATTTTCATCTTCCATCGTGGACAAATCATTGTAAGAGAGAAAATAAAAAGTCAAGTCTACATAATTCATATAGGTACACCCGCCTAGGTTTAGCAGCACCTGAAGAGTAGAAGGTTTAAGCCACTTAAACCTTGTCTATTACCCTAAAACTTATCAAGAGATTGGCAGCCTCTTGAAGTACCCTTTACCTGCATTTTTGAGAGCTAACACCACCATCTACACCACCACCAGGTACTCAACATTTTCCCAAGTGGGCCCATGTTATTGTTGAGGTGGTTGGATCTTTAGTAGGTGATTGTTCAAATACTTGTCGTACTCGTACTCAAACATCTAGTACTAGCCTTTTGATTCATGCCATTTCAAATGATCCTCAAAAATTTTTAGAGGTGACAGGTCACCTTGAGTGGGATAGGGCCATGGATGAGGAGTATCCTTCTTTGATGAAAAATCATACTTGGGATCTTTTTCCTCTTTGTAAGGGAAGAAAATTGATTCAGTGCACGTGG
This sequence comes from Sequoia sempervirens, assembly GCA_007258455.2. Lineage (NCBI taxonomy): Eukaryota > Viridiplantae > Streptophyta > Pinopsida > Cupressales > Cupressaceae > Sequoia > Sequoia sempervirens. The sequence continues at coordinate 1,083,009,529 of VDFB02271358.1, read as the reverse complement.
GTGTACTGTACCAAGTATGCTACATGTCTTGTTGCAAAGGGGTTTTCTCAGGTGGAGGGTATTGACTACTCCAAGACCTTTTCTCATGTCACCGAGATGAACTCTATTTGATTTGTACTTTCCATTGCAGCTTCACAAGGATGGACATTGTTTCAGATGGATGTGAAGAGTACTTTCTTGCATGGAGACCTACATGAGGATATTTATATGGAGCAGCCTCAAGGTTTTGTGTAGGACTCTTCCTTGGTTTGAAGAATTTTGTATTCATTATATGGTCTTGAACAAGCTCCTCAGGCTTGGTATGAGAAGATGGACTCTTTTTTTCCTCTCACTTCACATGCTATGATTCTTATCACACAATGTACATTCAATGTCAAGAGGGTGATATTTTGATTCTTGTGCTATATCTTGGTGATCTCATTATTATAGGTAGCTCATCCTCCATGATTTAGAGTGTTTAGAGTGCTTTGATGGAGAAATATGAGATGACAGATCTCAGTCTTCTGCATTTCTTTCCGGGTCTACAGGTTATCTAGTCTTCAGATGGGATTTCCTTATTTCAGTAGAAGTATGTTCTTGATATGCTCTAGCAATTTGGCATGCTTGATTACAAGCTTTCTCCCACACCATTTCATTCAAGTGTTGTCTTGTCTTCCACTTGCTCTACTCCTCTAGTAGATTCTACTTTATATAGGCAGTTGGTTGGCAGTTTGTTGTACTTGACACATTCACGTCCTGATCTTTCATTTGTGATTGGCCTTGTCTCTCGGTTCTCACATGATCCACATGAGATCCATTAGCAAGAAAATAAATGTTCTTGAGGTACATTCAAGGCACCACTCATTATGGAATTCACTACATTTCAGGATCCCCTCACATTGTTTGCTTCACTAACTCAGATTGGGCTGGTGATGTCAATGATTAGAAGTCTACTTCTGGCTTTATTTTTGTCCTTGGTTTTATTCCTATCACATGGTCTTGTAAGAAGCAATCTGCTATTCCATTATCATATATAAAGGTTGAGTATTGAGTATCAATGTTATCTAGTCAAGAGATTTTATGGCTTTGATAGTTGATGACAGAGTTTGGGTTTCCTCTTGATGGTCCCACTATTCTTTGGTGTGACAATCAAAGTTCCATTCACATTTCCCGCAACCCAGTGGAGCATCAATAGACTAAGCACATTGAGATCCACATGCACTTCATCAAGTAGTTGATTTAGGATGGTTCTCTCATCTTGGAGTACATACCTATGGAGTAGCTTGTAGACATCTTCACTAAACCTTTGGCATTATCGCACTATCTTCAGTTGTGATCCATGCTTGGGGTGAAGGAAGTTGTCCTTGGGGGGTCTCTGAGATGCCTTCCTTCATGTTTTTTAAGCATGTTTTTCATCTCTTTTCAGAAAGAACTTTTTCCCACTAGGTTTTCTCCTTTTACTCCACTTTACAAAGATTTGGTTGTGATTGGGTACCTCATCAGGCCTAGTTTCTGTGACCCAAGTTTTCTTTCTAGCTTGTAGTTGCATTGCTTTCATGAATTTATTTTGTAGCTACTCCCTAAGTTCATCTTAAGGGGGGGTGTTAGAGTAAAAGGTTCTTTACTTAATTATTTTAATTAAGTTACCTTTTAATATTTCTCTTAAGATTAACTTAGCTTTCATTTTGTAGGCATTTAATAATTATTCTAATTATTAAATGCTCCCTTTTTAGATTGACTATAGGGTTTCTTGATCTCCTTCATAAGAATTGATCTCATTGTATTATATCACTCTCTCTGATTAATGCATCTTCAACTTTCAGAGCACCCTTTTTTTTTGTCTCCATCTCTTCCTTTTTGTGATAGGTTATTTGCATGCAGGTGATCTTCGGGTTCTGTGAAGTTGGATTTCTCAACTTCTACATATCTCCTTATCAGTTTGATTTACTTGAAAACCAAGAAAGAAATTAAACTCACCAATCATGGACATATCAAATTCTTTTTGCATTTCTTCTGCAAATATTTTACACATGCCTTCATTTCCTCCAAAGATGATATCGTCAACATAAAATACCACTATCAACATTTTGTTACCTTGCACTTTGAAGTAAAGATTAGTGTCAAAAAAGCCTTTGTTGAAACCTTGCTTTGTCAAGTATCTATCCAATCTTACATACCAAGGTCTAGGAGCTTCCTTCAGTCCATACAATGCCTTCTTCAACTTACAAACCATATCTAGTTTGCATGATAACTAGATTCCTTCATGTTATTCCATGTACACTTCTTCCTCCAATTCACTATTCCGAAATGTTGACTTGAAATCCATCTAATATACTTTGAATTCCTTGTAGGCAGAAAATGCAAAAAAAATCCTAATAGCTTCCATTCTAGCCATAGGAGAAAATGTTTCTTCAAAGTCTATTCCTTCAACTTTTAGTATCCCTTGCATACAATTATTGATTTATTTCTTACAACTTCACCATTTTCATTCAACTTATTCTAGAACACCCATTTTAAACCAGCTACATTCTTATTCACAAGTCTAGGAACTAATTCCCATGTTTTATTCTTTTCTATTTGTTGCAACTCTTATTTTATAGTTCTAACCCAACTCTCATCTTCACATGCTTCACACACAGACTTAGGTTATATTTTGAAAAGTAAACACAAGTTTACCTCAGGTGCTACTTTACTTCTTGTTTTCATAGGTCTTCACTCTTATCTCCAATTATTTGTTCCTGTGGATGATTCTTCTACACATACTCAGGAGTCTTAAAAACAGCTTCTAGGGTATCTTCTTCTTCTTCAATCTATTCTTCTTCTTCTTCTTCTTCTTCTTCTTCTTCTTCTTCTTCTTCTTCTTCTTCTTCTTCTTCTTCTTCCTTCTTGTTCTCTTTAGGTACATTTCCATAGATGGGATCATTTAGTTCAACTTCACTTATCAATAGGTCTATGCATCTCCTCATCAACTTTCACATTAGCACTCTCAACAATCTTCCTTAATATTTAATTGAAGCATCTATATGCCTTACTAGTAGTAGAGTACCCAAGAAAAATACCTTCATCACATCTATCATCAAACTTTCCAAGATTTTCATCATCTATTTTAATGTAACATCTACTTCCAAATACCTTAAATTACTTCATATTAGGAGTCTTACCATTCCATAACTCAAAAGGAGTCTTTATGTTGTTGCCTCTAATCTGAACTCTTTTAAGAACATAAACAACAGTGTGTATTACCTCTCTCCAATACACATTTAGTACATTTTATTCCTTCATCATGGTTCTTACAGCTTCTTGTACCATCTGGTTTTTCCTCTCAACTACTCCATTCTACTCAGGGGTCCTCAAAGCAAAAAACTCTTTTTATGCCATGTTGATCACAAAATATATTAAATTCACCAGAAGTGAATTCTCCAACCCTATCAGATCTCAAAAATTTGATTATCAGGTTTACTTCATTTTTCACTCTTGCTTTGAACACTTTAAACCTATCTAGAGCCTGAGTCTTTTCTCTAAGAAAAGAAACCCATGTCATTTGAGAATAATCATCAATAAGTAACATGAAATACTTGTCACCATTCAAGATTCTTGTTCTAGTCATACCACAGAGGTTAGTATGAATTAACTCCAGCATAGTAGATTGTTCTTTTCCCTTAAAACGGGTTCTTGTCTATTTCCCCAACTAACAAATTTTGCATATAGTATTACTAGGCTTTGTGATTCTAGATAGACCCCATAATACATATCTTGAACTGATCCTAACTAGATTATCAAATTTTAGATGTCCCATTCTCCATTTCCACAACCAACTTTCATTGACTTGAGATACAAGGCACTGACCATCAACACCCTTAAGCTGATAGATGTTTCCATGAGTTCTCCTTCCAGCAAAAACCATATCTCTGGATCCTTTTCTAAAATCATCGGTATTATTTTGAAACACAAATTTAAAAAAATTGCTACACATATATCCAACACTCAAAAGGTTATGCCTCAAACCCTTTACATAATAAAAATTATTAGTGTTGTGTATTCCATCAAAACTAATAGAACCTTTTCCAACAATATTCACTCTTGAATAATCACCAAACATGACCAAACCACCATCATACTTTTCAAGTTTAGTGAACTTAATTTTATCTCCAATCATGTGATTAGAGCATACACTATCAATCACCCAATAGTCTTCATCTTGTCTAGCATGAAAGGTGGTGACCAAAGTACCTTCCATCTCATTCTTTTTGTTCTTTGGAGCATTCTCTCTTGCACATTTTCTAGGGTTAGCAGATACATATTTACTCTCCAAAGTTAAAAAAAAACATTCACTATAATCACCCCCATAATTAGATTCATCATCAAAGATTTTGGCTTCTTCTTTAACATAATACAACTTCTTAGATTTCTTATCCTTTCTATCCTTATCTTTGTGATCCTTGTTTTTCTTATGTACAACTCTATTTGGACATCTTGAAGCATAATGACCAATATTAGAACAATTGAAACATTTAAAGGGCAACATACCTTTATACTTACCCGTACCTTTCTTCAACTTCATATTAAAATTCACTTCCAACTCATTAGAACCATCACTATTCAAATCATCCTTAGTCTTTGTTGCTTTAAATGTTGTCTCTGTATTTTCCTCCTTTCCAAACTTGATCATCTCAAATGTAGTCAAGGTGTCAAATAAATCTTCTTTCGTATACTTATTAGGATAATACATTTTTTCAATAACTAAAATATTATAACTATAACACTCTGGAATGGTTATTAGGATCTTCTCAATTATATCTTCATCAATTAGTTTACCCCCTTGATTTCTAACATCATTCATTGCAAGTTCAACCCTCTAGAAATAGCTTGAAAAATATTCATCTTCTTCCATTTTCAGATTCTCATAGCTACACTTTGCCATCAGCTTCTTTGTCAATTTCACTCTATCATTTTGTTCATAAAGATCTCCCAACTTCTTCTAGACTTCATAAGCGGTGTCCAAAGAAAGAACCTTAGTTTGCTTAGTTTTAGATAGAGTACTAAAAATAGCATATCTTTCCTTCTCATTCTCCTCATAAGTAGAAACCTCATCTGCAGTAGTAGGATCACTTTCCAGAGCAACATACTTTGTTTCAATAGCCTTTCAGGTCTTGTGACCAAGAGATATCATATATCCTCTCATCTGCACTTTCCTTTCACTATAATCAAATCTATCAAACATAGGGATCGCCAACTTACACGCCATTGGATCTTCCTTAAGCATTTAAGCTCTAAACTAAGGAACCAAATCTCTGATACCAATTTTTAAAAGATGAAGGACAACTGAGATGGGGGGTGAATTAGTTGTGACCAAATTAAACTAAAAACTTCAACACTTATTAATTTCACAACCACACTATTCTGTTATTAAGTATGAACATGAAATGCAGATAACAAAAAGAAAAATTAACAAAATGAGCACCATATTTTATGTGGAAAACCCAATGAGGGAAAAACCATGGTGAGTATTAACTCACAATATAAAGAGATAGAGAAACCAAATACAAAGGTTCACTACCTAGAAGAGGACACATTGTATAGGTAAAAAGTATCACTGCCCATAGAAAGGACTCATTGTCCAACATGGAGGCTCACTGTCTACAGATACAAAAGAAAATAAAAGATCCACCTCAACAATTTACACACACTCGCAACCTTGATAAAAAGATTGTAATAGCTCACTGCCTTTAGGAATCTAACATAATTAAGTACCATTGCCTCAACTCACTTTCGCACACTTCTTCTCTTTTATTTGTGGATTACTTTGTTACTTTTCATCATCTAATTCTTCACATCTCAACTTGTATTTATACCATTTTCAACCTTAGAAACTTTTTCCAAGGTCATCCACGTACACTTCATTTCATAAATTCAAATTAGGTTGGCAACTCAACATTCTCGCAGTGGAAAGGAATAAGAGTGGACCAATAAAACACTTAACCAAGACACAAAAAAATGTCTTGAATCAACCACACGCTTCCTTAATTAAATTTTATTCTTCATATGAAGTGTAAACACTAGGTGAGCCAAACCCAATGAAAACACAAATGAACATTGATGTACATGTGAACAATTCAAGATGCTTCATTATCCATGAGAACACGTCTCAGGTTTCTTCAGATACATCTGCAACAAGTGTAACAACCACAAAAATTCTTCCATCAATCCATTTGGACTATGCAAATACATACAATGACTTTGAAACACAACTTTTGGATCACCAAACAACAAGAATCATTGCGAAAATTAATAGAACACCATTACACAACATATTTTAGATCTGTAAGACATGAAAAAAAACAACAGAGGACTGGGGAGTAGAAACATTTTTTCCAGTCCACAAAAGATCAACTCTGCCAAAATAGTTTGCACACTAGTGAATTTTTTTTTTTGCATTCCATCAAACCAAAAGCCACAAATCAATAGATATCACCATTAGATCATCAGTAAAAACTCTTCAGATCTGTACAAGCATAAGATCAACACAGGAGAAATGTGTAGCACATAGCAGAGCACATTCTAAACACTTACACAACTTTGACTTCTCTCATTATTAATTTTCTCAAAAGCACTTGGAAACCCATTATTTCATCACATCTGCAACATCATAAAGATAGCTCCATGTACTCACAACATCTTAATAGCATCTCAACTATACATGCACAATCTGCAACATATTGCACTGTTTTGACATCAATGACAAAATTAATGACAACACCACCAACTTTTCTCATACTTGTAACAATTACATCTTTTTTTTTCCTCTTTAGAATGAAAAAATTGCTTTGTAGGTCTGTAATAGAAGTCCATCCAATAATTTCCATCATCTACAACTTTGTAATCTTTAGAGGCATCAACAATTTGAGACTCTACTAATTCCATTAAATCTTTAATGTCTCAAGTGGCATCAGGCTACCACATGCAATACACAAAAAATATATGGGCTTCCTCATCACAATCCTTAACCTCTTTTAGACTTTATAGCACTTTGTTATGTGTGATTACACACTTATCATGTAGAACTAGTAATATTTTCTCTAGGAGACTTGACTCTGCCTCTTTCTCAGTCTTTATCTTAAGACTAGAGGTATACTCCTCAACAAAATCAACCATGAACTTCAAGTTTTAATAGGTGCTAAGGAATCATCAATTGTGACACCAAGGGTTGTCTCTTGTAAAATATTAATATCTTCATTTATCAATTCAATCCCTTTCTAATATGTTTTTGTAGTTTCCTATGTAAAAGAGTCAAGAAAATTAGTACACATCTTCATTTTTTCACTTGGTGCAATCTTAGTCAAGTAGACATAGCCCGAATGTGATGCTAGTTTAATCAACTAAGATGGTAGCATAGGCTAAAGTCATGTTTTCCTTGTTAGCAAACCCTTAAGAGCATGTTCGAAAGACTCTATGAATGGCCTTGATGGCTCAGTAGGTTTGGGGTTCTCTTCTTCATTTCTTTCAACCTGTGTTTCTTTCTTATCTTCCTCTACCTTCACCTATTCTTCTTCCTCTTCTTTTTGTTTTTGTTTTTCTTTTTCCTCTCTATAGGATTTTCTATATCATGTATCTTTTTTTTCTTTCTCCCATTTATTCATGAGTTCTTGATAGTCAAACTCTTCAAATTTTCCATGAATGTATATCATGGTATCTTCAGTAGGAAAAAAATTGCTTGGGATTTATGAAAATAAACCCATTGGTTCCATTTCATAGAGTTTCCATGAAAACATCTTGAACTTAGTTTGGGGTCCCTCAGAGGTCTCAACAATAGTTGGTGTGGCCATCTTTCTTTAATTCTTATGAGAAATGCTTCTAATTTAAACCAACAAAGTATTGATAATTGTAAATACCTCTTTCAAGTTTCAACGGGACTAGGGTTTGATTCCAAGTACACTAAATCAAATTCACCTTGCCTCAACTTGCTCTGCATTCTTCTAAGTAGCAAAAATGATTTAATTCAACTTGAACTTTCACTTTGTATTTTATTGATTTACCCTAATTCACATTAAATGCATTATGCCTTCAAAAAGATGATATACTTTGTGAAATACACTATAAACCCTAAAAATCTATGCAAACCTCCAATTCATACCTTTTCTACTAAAAAATTCTTTAACATTTTTAGTATGCCATTCTAGATGACATATATTTGTTTCACTACTTGAAACCTCTTATATCGAGGGTTTATTAAATATCTACATAACTTCTCCTAAAACCACTACAGACTTTAGTTTTTAGAAGAAGTATCTACACCTACTACTGGTACAAATGTAATTGATTCATTCTTATTCTTAGGTTCTTCCTTTTTCTTTCAAATATTCTCCATTGCATTTCTCACTTTGGTAGGATCCACCATGTTCATAGATTTGTTCTTTTGTTCCAAATCAGGTTTGTTCCCATTTTTACTTCTGCAAAACTTTGAGATGTGCACTGGTTTTTTGCAATGGTAACACACATCATTTCTCTATCAAAACTAATTTAAATTTATCCTTGATCTTCACTGGTTATCTTTTTTTCCAAAAGCATAGCATGTATAGCAATATCCTTGAAAATTTTGAGTCATTATACCAATATTAAATCTATTCATAATTATCTAACTTCTACACTCAGTAGCTCTATGTCCAAGCTTTTTGCAAGTAAAACATTTTCCAACAAGGAATCCAACATACTGATTTATTCTACTTCTACATTTTGTTACCTAATAACAAAATTTATTGCATGAAAAACAAACACCATTAAAATATGGGTACCTTTGAGCATTAGTTTGTCAAATACTTTTGGTATTGCTTCTTTGGTTCTTTAATTGCTTATTATTTCCTTGAGTCCTCGTTTGATTGTCAACTTTGTTGGGAATCTAATTTTCCTTTGAACTTTTTCCTTCTTCAAGTCCTAAACCACTTTTATCCTTAGCTAGATTTTTAAATGTGATCAACTCATCAAGCATTGTAGTACTTGTTTTAATTTTTCTTCATGGGCTCTTGATTTCTCTAAGTTAGATCTTAGGGTTACCACTTCTTGTTCAAGCTTTATACACTCATAAAACATGCTTTGGATTTCAGCTTTTTGAGATTCTTCAATTCTTCTCTTCTCTTCCACTTGTACCTTTAGTATGTTGTTGTCTTCATTACCTTTCTTGAATTGATCACTAACTTCTCTATGCCTTTTTTTGAACTTCTTGATTTAATCTCTCAAATTTATGATGAATTCAATTTATTCTTTCAAGTTTTATTTCAGAGTTTCTTTTTCATCTTCACTTTTATCCAAATCTTCAAGAACAACATGGAGTTCCTTAGTTGCAAAAATTTCTTTTGGAGGAACATGATACTTTTTATCAGCCACATGTTCAAACTTCAGGATCTTCCTTAAGTTGTTAAACCTTTACAAAGGAACCCAACTCTTATACCAATTTTTAAACACCCAGAATATTGAGAGGGGGGTGAATCAATATTCCACTAAACCATTTAACTACTAACCATTCAATAATTAAAACATATCTTATAGAAATTGTAAACAGAAACATGAAAGGAATCATAACATCACATGACACATGAACACCATGATTTTTAAGTGGAAAAATCAAAGTGGGAAAAACTAGGGTGATGATTAACTCAAAATATATTATGGCTAGTCATAAGATATTACATGGCCCACTACCAAGAAACACTATCCTTGAAAGGCTCACAGATTGAAAATTATTAAAATAGATTGTAGCTCACTGCAAAAATATTAATTGATTGAATACACCTTTTGTATGGTGATTTTAGCTCCAATTAAGCTCTAGAAAACAAAAATCATGCATCGGTTTGTAGGTACACAAAAACTATCAACAACTATCAGCAACTTCACATCATATCATGCTATCACATATTTCGCATCACTCCTCTACTTGTGTGTGTATACTAAAAATATGTTCTATATATATACACAATTACATCTCCATATATTAATTAGGTTGGCCTCATTAGATGTAAGCATACTCAGCTCAAAATGTCTTTTCAGATTCAACACAAAAACATCTTTGACACCCAAAACAAAATATGCCAAGCATAAGTTAGGTTGGACAAGGCCAAAACAAAATCATTTTAACAATCCATGAAATGTATACCACTTGTTTAAGTCGGCCATATGAAGACCAACTCAAAGCCTGTAAGTCAAACAACTATCATTTACGAATTTCAACTTATTCAACCAAAATTATTGAATCCTTGGTCAAGGATTCGTCTAACAGTCCTAGATAACATATTAAAATCATATGAGCCAATATTCTACTAAGATTGATTCCATAAAAAATTACCAAATTGACCTAGCATAGACACAATTTACCGAATGTGTAGATAATCTAACACCAACCAATGTTGGCATCAATGAAAACACACCAGAAGTCCTCTTCTTCATTCTTCCAACATGCCATTGCTAATTTTAGATGCATTATATTTACGATTTATCTTCTCATGCATATGTATCTTGAGCTATAGTGTGTAGGTTTTGGAGGCTTTATTTGAGTGATGTTTGTATGTTTATCTCCTTATGAATTATAAGATTATTCATTGATTTTCAGTTTAGGAGATTTTACTTGGCTTATTCAATTTTTTTGAGGAATAGATTTGGTTTGATCTTCCTTTCATTTGGGATGCATACATCTTGATTATGGTTATATGTAGATAATTCTATTTTATTTGTGGTTTTATGGAGGAGTTCATATTTATTATATCTTAGAATTTAGATGTGTGTATATAAGAACATGCTACAAGTATTAAATTTTACATTCTCTAGATTTGGTCTTGTTATACTTCTTGGATATTTGTATTCACATGACATTAGTTTTGAGATCTTGTGTGTACCTGTGATGATAACTATGTTTATGATCATATTTTTTTTGTTATTCTTTGGTGATGACATAGATGTTTCTTATCTCTTTCATTTTTAGGTGTTAACAACTTGGGAGAGATATGGAGACTTGTGGTGAGAGCTGCATTGTAGCATGTTGGTTTATAGAATTTGTATATCTTTGTGGATGTTCCTTGGTAATACATGATATTGGTTACACTTATATGTGTTACTATTGGTGGATCTTGGATTTCTTGATGATTTTTAGATTTGGCATTACCTATGTAGTGGGAGCTCCTTGTTGTGTATGTTCACTTATGAAAAGTTTGGCACTTAGAGCTTGTGATTTCATGTTATGGGTTGCATATGTTGATGAAATAATGTTCAATTTTTATGATTTGTATAGCTTTGAGGAATGTATAGTTGGATTTGTTAGCATTTTCTATGGGTGATATTCTTAGCTATGATGATTATATATTGATAGCTATTGATACAAAATTTTCACCTTTGGAGTGAGTGTTTATGTATTGGGATATCAGTTGGAGGTAGGACTTATGCTTCATTATGATAGATATAGTGGCATCTATTTGGATGAATTCTTATATGTGTGTGTGGGCATGATGGAGGATGAGAGAATTCATACTTTATATGGTTGTCACCTTGATTCTTTTTGCAAGTATTTTGATGGATCATATGGAACGGTTTATTTCCTTGATGGTATATGTGGCTATATGGATTGTTCTGGTGTTCATGTGTTTGAGTTTACTTGTTTACCCCTTATGTAATGTATACAATATGTGGGATAATTTTAGAAAAATATGTGTTTTCCACCTTAAATAATGATATAAATATGATACTTTATTATTATGTGGTCTATCTAGGGAATCTAGGGATGTATGCATCACATGGATTAACATTCTTAGGTCCATTTTAAGTGTTGAATATAACATTGGATTAATTATTTAATGTGGGGGTGCATGTGGGAAGATATTTAATAGTGGGAAAACTTAGTATCAAAATTAAATGTGAAGGTTAATGGTTTCATAAGCCCATGGTATTAGTCACATGGTTTCATGTAATACCACTTGGTGGTTTTGGATGAGCTTATTTCTATAAAAGAAAACAAAAGGGTGGTTTTCTAAGGTTGGCTAGTTGAGAGCATCTCTTGTTGGATATTTTGAGAGTTGAAGCATGGCATGGGATATGTGGTTACATGATTGTCTTGGAAAATGTGTGGATAGTGTGTTGTCATTGATGTCAACCTTTGTTAATACCATATGCACTTATGTTATAGGATAGTTCATGGTTGGATGTTAAAATATTGTAATATTTTCTCATCAGTTTAAGTTCAAGATTGGCTATCAAAATTATATCACTAGTAAAATGTTGTAAACTATTCTTTGAAGTTCATGGTTGGATTTCAAAATGCCTTGATTGATAAGGCTCCAATTTGTCTAAGGCACAAGACTAGATTCACAAGACCTTTGTCAAATTCTCTACATTCCTTAGTAGATAAATATATGATCTTGTTGTTTGAAAAGTAGTTCTACATAGTTGTAAGGTATGCATAAATTTTACTGTATAAATTTGTTCTAGTGTTATCAAAGTATGAAATTGTTAAGTTCTATTGAATGTATGATAAGGAAGAAGTAAATTTCTCCATGCTTCATTGCATCACATTACTTTTCCTTACAATTTTGGAGTTATGTTTCTAAATGTGGTATATTTGCTCAGTCCAAGTTTTAGTTTATTTGTTATACCATCGGTGGTTTTATAGATAAGAGTGTGTTGTATATGTTTTGACAACCTAATTTATTGGTCTATTGGTGTCTAAATGATCTTCGTCTACAATTAATTGATTAAATTTGTGTTCAAAGGCTATATAAAGCTTGATGCAATCTCTTTGGGCTCTATGAATGGTCCACAAGTTTATATATAATCATCTCCTATACCGCAGTTTGTATGAAGTTGATATCTTGATCTCCAAGTTTTTACACTAGCACAAAATTCTTTGAAATGAAAAATGGAATTTCCAAAAGTGTTGCTACAATCCATATCAGTTTCATAGAATGATTGACACAATGTTTCATGGTCTCTCTAATACCAACTTGATCTAGATTTGATGTTTTAAAATTTACTTGATTTCTAGACCAAATTGTCATGATGAGTTACTTGTGTTAAGTGTTTTTATGTGGGTGCTATTAAGTACTAATTCACCCACCCCCTCTCTCAGTAATTTTGTGTGTTCAACAATTGGTATCAAATCCAATTACCTTGATATAACATAGCAACTAAGCTAGATCTTGAGTAGATCGCATGAGAGTTGAAGCATTGCAAAATGAGAAGAATCATCCAGAGGCTAAGGAGCATGAAGATATGGAAGATTTTAATGAAGAATATTGTGAAGTTGAATTTAAAGAACTTATTTTAGTATTGGAAGATATAAACATTGCAAGAAGAGCAAGTGGAGAATTGAAGATAACACAAAGAATAAAAATAGAGAATAATAATTTAAAATTGAAAGTTCAAGTTGAAGAAGAGAAAAGGGTTGAAGATTTCTTGAACAATAATATGAATGAAAAATCATCAAAATGATCGAAACTTTAAGAATAAATTGTCTCACTGAAGAAAGAATTGGAGAAAGATAAGGATCAAATTGATAAAGGCTTAAAGCTCAAGAAAAGCTCTAACATTCCTGATGAGATAATCAATTTTCAAGGATATGTAAAAGGTGAGGGTGGTCTTGGATTTGTAGAAGGTCAGATCTCAAAGCTGAATAATCCTAAATCAAAAAGGGAAAAGAACCTTGTTGAAGATTTTGAAAAGAGTAAAGATGAAAAAATAAAATTGAATGATGGCTTCATAAAGGTCAACAATCAGATCAAAAGCTTCAAGAGATAATCTCTTAAACATATTACTACTTTCAGGTTCTCTTAATTCTTTAATTGTTTATTATTATTATTATTGCAATAACTTTGGTCATAAGGCTAACGATTATATAACTAAGCCAAGAAGGAATTTTTATTTGAGGAAGAACTCTTTTCTACATAAAATATAGAACACTATAGTTGCTCATTCCTTTTATGGCTACTACTATGTATGCAATAAGTTTTGTAATAGGGATGTTGATTTTATAATTAAAATAACGAGAAATGGTTTATCCCCTAAACATAATATTGTTTGCTACAAGTGCAATAACTTTGGGCATAAAGCAAGATTCTACAAAAGTGATTTTGTGAAGCCACATGCTTGGAATAAGAAGATAGAGGATAAGAATGAAGTTGCAAAGATTTAGAGAAAGAAACAAGACCAAGATAATAAAGTGAAGAATGACATAGGACTTGTAAATTGTGCACAAGATTTTTTGGTTGATTGAGATAGAACATTATCTTATGGGGAGCTATTTTTCATAAAGTCTCTTAGCCCCTAAAGAGAGTAAAATGTTGATGATTATAGCATGAAAGGTAATTTGAAATAAGATGGTCTAAAAAATTTGGCTGATGAGTAAGATGGATTCTATAGATCAATTATATAAAGAAAAAACCTTGTTTGTGGAGGTCTACAAAATGATTGTGTATTCATATGAATTCATAGAGCATTCTAGTTGTTGCTTACCTAACAAGTACAAGGCACGTTAATTATGGAATGTTAGGGAAAATATGAAATCATTTATACTTCAATTTGCATGATCTTATTTTATTCAAATCAAAAGAATTTTCATCTAGAGCTAAGTACAAGAAGACATCAAAAGCATCTTGAAAATTCAAGAGGATTTATGGTAAAAACCTATTGAGAATACACAAAGAAATTTTCAAGTTATTCATAAACCCTCAGTTTAAAGTCTGAAAAGGAATTGTAATAGCCACTCCAAAATTGGTTTTTTTTTTTTAGAAACTAAGGCCAAAATATAAGTAGTATCCCTTTAAACTATGGAGCTAGATAAGGATGGTGCATTCTCAAAATTTACACCTGATATGGTGTACAAAAAATATGCTAAGATCTATATTCATGACCCCATAAATGAAATTGACCATAGAATGTTTGAGGAATTGAGTCACACCTTGTTGGATGATGACTATGTTAGGTACAACCATAGTGTGCATATGTACCAGCTAAAGAGTTGGATGTGTGGAAGGAATTTCTTAATTTTTGTGACAAATTTGAAAGGGTAAGGATCATTTTTGAGAATAATTCATGATGATTTTATATATTTGGAAAAACTATAGAATCATAAAACATGTAAACAAGTCAGTAATTGGGTTGTGTGCAATAAAACCTATGTAGGTAATGAAAGTGGTGTAGAATGAGAGGGTTATAGATTTAACCAATACAAAGTTTGACAAAGGAAACCTAACAATAAATGAAATCAATTATTGGGGTGACAAGTATGCTTCCATGGGAATACCATACAAAGTGTACACTAATAGAGAAGGCTCCACAACTGGTATTGTAATCCATACAACATACCATATGATTAAATAAGCAAAGTACTTTGGCCTATGTGAATTGATGAGGGAGAAACTATTGGATAACCTCAAGAGAACCATGGAGACCAAATAAAATTTTAGCTTTAGGTCTCTAATTATTTTCCTTGCATTCTACATTATGGATGAACTACCTAGATTCAAAGGAAAGCTCTAGAAATAACACTTTTTGGTTTCTACTTAGATAAGAAATCACATGAGAGGGTCCAATGATATAAAAGATTGCAATGCTACATATTTTGGATTCTTCAAGAACCTACAAGAACAAATTCAGAATAGGGAAAGAATTCCCTTTGATCTAGTAATAAAATACAAGGATAAGATTATCTTCCTTGTTGAAAAAGACTATTTTTATATTGAAGTTGTGGAACCAAGAACCTCTTGGATTCCCAAATTTCCTTATGAGGTGTCCCCTACTAAAGTCAAGAATATTTTAAAATCTATTTAGAAATCCCAAGGATACTGTAGTAGAAAGTTTTTGCACCTACATAGAAATAATCGATAAGATATTTTAGAAGAAGGTGGAGGAGACTCAAGAAAATAGGGTTGATAATTTTTTTCAAAAAATAGGCATTCCTTGTATAACTAAGAAAGCCCCTGAATCCTCTATTCAGGCTCCAAAAAACATTCCCTCATACCCTAAAGGAAATATTGTAGAGAAAGTGCCAAGAAGGTTAAGTAGATCAACCTTTGTAGTTAAAACCCACCCACAACCTACACAAACTACTTTTGATAAATGAGCTACAACAGAAACTAAGGCACAAACTAAAGGTTTTACGAAGAAGCATCCAAGACCCAAGAAAAAATCCTAGAGGAAGAAGAAAAAGGAGAGGAAGGAAGCTCTAAATTGAAAGGTAAGGTGGAGAAAAGAAAGAGAACTCTTGTGGTACCTCCTCATGATCCTCATCAATATGAGGCTTTATTTAATGGTACTGTAAGTCATGGATTATTACAAAAGGAAACTACATTGTATCTAGAATTTCCTCTTGATGACCAAAGGGCTATTGAAAGAGAAAAATTCATGTACATGATCAAGTACAATGAGGCTAGATCAACAAGATCATAGAAGATACATTAGAGACTAAAGTTCAAGCCCTAAGGTAGAAAAGAGAAGATAATTGAAATATATGATGAAATTAGGAAGGATGTTGTTGACAACATGAGATCCTCTATATCCTAGGAAGAAAAAGATAAACTCTCCTAGAGGTAAGCATAGGAATTGAGAACAAAACATAGAGTAGACATCCTTATGTGAATGGAAAAGGAAGATAGATCCAAATTTTAGGAGACTAGAGAAGTGATAAATAAAATCTGTGAAGAAGTGAGAGTTGCTAAGAATGTGGAGCAGTCACATTGTCCCCTCAGCATGACACTATTTAACAAGAATCACAAGAGGATAAAGAAGAAAAAGTATATCATGATGTAGAGAATGCTTCTTCTAGTCGTCGTGTGCATGATACACCTCCTCTAAAGAGCATTGATCAATAGGATCAACAAGAAAATGAAGATGCATCCACTTCTAGAGTACATGCATGAAAAAATCATAAGGAATCTACTTAATCATCCCCCATTAATTCAATCAAAGATTTTCTTACTCAAAAGAAACAAATTTGGCATACAATTGCCCCATAATTGTTGTAGTTTCCTATGTTGTACAAGTAATTTAACATGTCAAATTTATCATCATTGCAAAATTTGCAACTTCCAGTGATATCTTCCACTCATCTGCATGGGAAGAGATATTGCAATAGCAAGTAGATAGCTCAAGTAATTTATAGGAGGTTGTCAAAATCATTGAAATTAAAATTCCTAATGAAAAAATGAATTCATCTGTACTACTCACTCAACAGATAAAACAACTAATGGTTTCCCTCATGGAACACTCTAACTATCTTAAGAAGCAAGTCGAGTTAAATATTGCAAACAAAATTCTATCTAAGGCCTCCATGAAATGTGTAAAGGCACATGAAAACCTAAAAATTGTCACAGAAGATATTCAAAAGTGTATGGAGGAGGCAAAGCTATTATACATTTTCTATCTGCAATGGCCTACCACCAAAAAAAATTCCTAAGGATCAGATAAATGTCATGGAAGTGAAGATCCAAAAATGTGGCTACGACTTATGATTTGATACAAGATATATAGAGATTGTGCCATTACACCACAAATAGAGAAGCTATACTCCTAGATATAGCAAGTGCAAGACCAAAGGGAGAAAATAAAAGTAAAAGTAAAATAGTTGCAAGAGGTAGAACCTAAATTTAGTATCTCTAACTGGTCTCCTAGTAGGAGAAAAAGTAGTTGAAGATAAGAATCAAATACCATCCTCATTGGAAGAAGAAAAAGAAAATAATTCTCATCTACTAAGTCAAATCTAGATAAAAAATTCTATAAATAAGCAATGAGACAACTCCTTGACTTAGCTTGAGTCAATGTACAAGAAAATTCTCCTATTCAGTCAAATTTGTGTATGTTTTGATAACATAGCTTTTGTGACATTTTGATGTGTAAATATGTGAAGTAGATAGTAGAAAATTATTCTGGATTCTATGTATATAGAAAAAAACTTTGGAGTAAGGGAGAGTAAACTATAAAATCCTATATAGTCCATACTTTTTACAAAAGCACCTACCCATTACTCTTGATGTCAAAGGGGGAGAGAAAATGGGAAATTTTGTAAGTGTTGCCATCAATGACAAAAGGGGGGATTATTGTAAAATGTGTAGATAGTGTGTTGTCAATGATTTCAACCTTTGTTGATACCATAAGCACTTATGTTATATGGCAGTTCATGGTTGGATGTCAAAATATTATAATATTGTCTCATCAATTGAAGTTCATGATTGGATGTAACAATCCTATCACTAGTACACTGTTGTGCACTATCATGTGATGTTCATTGTTAGATTTCAAAATTCCTTGATTAATGGTGGAACCCTTCAAACAAATTTGTGTTCCCCTGATATTCATTCCATTATTGCCTAAGTTTTATTGGTTTCTTCATGGGTAGGTTTTATGCTATAGTGTTTAGGGTTTATCAACCTTTGGAAGAGAAACATTAATTCATTTTCTTACCCTTGTTATATTTGATCTAGTTTTGCATTGACTCATTGTAGCAGGTCCCTAAGCATCTAAGTTAACACTTAAGTTAATGAATCCATGTGTTGATTGGCCCCCTATGCCTAGGGTTACCAATTTGTCCCTTTGCATAAAAATCCTTTTATCATGGTCCCTAGTATTAATATTTCCTATGGTCGGTGTCTTGAAGTATTTCTCTTTTTTATCCTAATTTTAGGCTACACCTTAAGGTTTTTTTATGTCCTATTTACCCATGTTACCTAGGCGACCCCTTCTATAATTTTTTTTTTGATGCATGTGCATATTTGATTCAATTAAGTTTTTTCATTGCAAGCTTCCAATACATTGTGCTTTTCCATTACACCGCTAGTTTCAAAAGTGTGATATGCAATGCCTTATCATTACCTTCACATCACATACCTCTTTCATGTCACCTTTATGCTTAAGATTTCCCAAACCCTTTGTGTTATATGTGATGCCTCATTGATCTTTCCTTTTCATCACTTGAGCCCTTCACATCACTATTAGCTCATTTCTTGTTGGCCTCTAAACTATAATGAGTGACGGACATCTTGAAGGAAAAGAAGATTATGCTGAAAGATACTAGAACATGTGTTGAATCATCACACCCACTCCTCATATTTCATTTTTACATAAAAAGTTACACACATGAAATGTGATATGCGATGTGCTTCATGGGAAATGTGAACAAGAGGGAACATCCTAAAGGATTTTCCACATACAAGTGTCACCTTTTTAGTGCATCACATACATCCTTTGTATTATGAAATGCACTCATCTAAAGACAAAGAAAGAAGAAATGTGCGATGAAAGTCTTTCTCAATTGTTTCATTGTGTAACTTTAACAATTCATAAATATAAAAGGAAAGGGTAGACACCTAAATGCAATGTGTGATGGAAGGATGGAGGATATGTTGTGGAATGTTCCTTCACATTGTGAGGAGCCTTCACATCATTGTTTCATCTTAGCAACCCCAACACCTTTGTATAATATGCAATGGCATTAAGTTCCTTTGCATCACATCAAATCTTCAGTTCATCAATCTAGATACTATAGAGCGATAGGTGATGGCTCCTAAAATGGAGGTAACAATAGGAAGATACATGGAAACATATCATCTCATTGAATCTATTGTTCACTTTTTGGTTTCATGCTAAGGTACCAAAAAGAAAGGAATGATGTGCAAAATATGTGCAACAACCATTGATCTTATTTTAAAACAAGACATAAATAGTTTAAGTTTAAACTACAATGACTATTTGATAAAACAGTCTTGTTTGCTCATGTCAACTATCATTCACCCTTAATGGGTTATATTCTCAATCCAAATGGCCATAAAATATTGAATTATGTATTTCTTCATCATTTCAACAAGAATTTTAATGCAAGGACACATGTGATATCAAAGGCGAGAAAATTTGAAGAGCATAAGAGCTAGGGCTTCTCAAGTAAGTTAAATTTCTACCTTTTTTGTAGATTTTTTAGTAAAGAGCGAATTGAAAGAGAAAACTAGTAGTAGTAGTAGGGTTTTTGAACTAGGGTTGTCACAATTGCTATTTTGGTTTCAAGGAAAAATTTGTAGGCCCTAGTGTTGGAAGTTTGAACATGATCTTGAAGTGTACCTACATAGGCTGATTCGGTTGTTCCAGTGTTGTCACTGACTTCAACATTGTGGGATGCATATTTAGTGTACAATACCATCTATACTAGAATTTGATCTATCAGATTTTTGGTTAAGTGTTCTTTGCTAATAATTTTATGGTCCAATGTGTTGGTTTTTGGGTCTAGACTTCACTACAAGAGGATATGTGATTATCATCTCTCAATAATATTATTATGACTCATTCATACAGCTATATTAATTATCTTGAGAAGTCTTTTGTTGTGTACATGAATTTATCAATGATACAGAACTAAATTCTATATACTATAGTCATTTCTCTATTCAGTATAACAGTATCAAAGATTCCACATTTTCTTCAAAATATTTTTCTAATGCTACAGTTCTAAACTTAGTCTCTTTGATGTTGATGCAAAGAGAAACTGAAGTAATATTATATCTCGAAGGTGTTTACTTGAAGAAGCATGTTGGTTTAGAGTTTTTTTGATTAATTCCCATTGTTGGAAAACCAAATGCATGATATGTATTCAGAAGATTAATTATACCTTGCATATGTTAGTTGAATCCTGTTTAGGTCCATGCCGACTTGAAATTGAGTATTACACATTTTTCTTGGGTGAAAATATGTTTTAATTTTTATATGATGCCAAAAAGAGCTATTTTAGATTGTTTTGTTTACATATAATTAGTCCAAACTAAGTCATGTATGAAATGTAATTGTATAAATATGAGATATTTTTGAAAGGGTGTGGGTTAAGATGCGAAGTGTATAAGCAAGCTAAAATGATCTATAAAATGAAAGTAGTGTATAGTGGTAGAAGTTAAGGATTCGAGTACAATTGTTATACGACTACAAAGCAAGGTAGTACTTCATATTTAGAGCTTCGTTGGAATTGAAATCTATACATAGGTGTATTCCATTAGTTCACATTTTGGTAGTGATCCATACCATTTTGTACCTTGGAAGTGAGCCATATGATCTCTCAATAATATTATTATGACTCATTCATACAACTATATTAATGATCTTGAGAAGTTTTGTGTTGTGTACATGAATTTATCAATGATAGAGAACTAAATTCTATATACTATAGTCATTTCTTTGTTTAGTATAGCAGTATCAAAGATTCCACATTTTTTTCAAAAGATTTTTCTAATTCTATGGTTCTAAACTTAGTCTCTTTGATGTTGATGCAAAGAGAAATTGAAGTAATATTATATCTCTAAGGTGTTTACTTGAAGAAGCATGTTGGTTTACATTTTTTGTGATTAAGTCCTATTCTTGAAAAACCAAATGCATGATATGTATTAAGAAGATTAATTATACCTTGCAGATGTTAGTTGAATCCTGTTTAGGTCCACGCCGACTTGAAATTGAGTATTACACATTTTTCTTAGGTGAAAATATGTTTTAAGTTTTATATGATGCCAAAAAGAGCTATTTTAGATTGTTTTGTTTACATATAATTAGTTTGAACTAATTCATGTATCAAATGTAATTTTATATATATGAGATATTTTTGAAAGGGCATGGGTTAAGATATGAAGTGTATATGCAAGCTAAAATGATCTATAAAATGCGAGTAGTGTATAGTGGTAGAATTTAAGGATTAGAGTAGAATTGTTATGCAACTACTGAACAGGGCAGTACTTCATATTTAGAGCTTCATTGGAATTGAAATCTATACATAGGTGTATTCCATTAGTTCACATTTTTGCAGTGATCCATACCATTTTATACCTTGGAAGTGAGCCATATCATTTTGTACTGTGGCTTTGATCCTTTTAAGGATAGTGAGTCTTGGTAGTGAGCCCTATAATATATCCAGATATAATATACTATGAGATAATCCACACCGTGGTTTTTCCCATTTTGGGTGTTCCATGTAAAAATCTGTTGTTGATGTGTTTTGTGATGTCATGTTATTTCCTATGTTTTCATTATTGTTAGCAGTTATTTGTGCTTTAATAATTGGATGGTCTACATCTAAATGGTTTAATAGAATATTGATTCACCCCCCACCCACTCTCAATATTCTAGACAATCAATAATTGGTATCATAGCTTGGTTCCTCTAAAGAAGTCTAACACCTTGGGGAAGGTCATAAAATTCAAATACATGGAACTTTAGATATTTATTATTCCTCTAGAAGAGATCTCGACTGAGGATACAAAATAAAATGAATATTTGAAGGATATACTAAAGGAAGAAAATGAGTGCATTAAGAAGCTAAAACAAAATTATAGTGAAGTAAGTAATCAATGAAACAAAGTAGATGAGGACATCATTGGACTAAAAGAACAATTGGAAGAAAAGAGAAAAATTGAAGAGTGTTAGAAAATTGAAATAAAAAAGAAGATAGATGAATGTGCAAAGATTGAACAAGAATTGAAAATTCTAAACTCAGAATTGGAAAAGGATAGAATACATGAAGATAAATTTGCAGCAAGCTCTACAATGTTGGATGAACTAATTGTAGGACAGAGACACTATAAGGACAAAATTGGTTTGGGATTTGAAGGACAAAGTTCAAAGGTGAATCACCCCTGACTTGAAGGCTCAAAGTAATGGTGGAAATACCAGAAGAATTCCTATTAGAAAACCTAATTCTCAAAGGTACATATCCCTTAATGGATTTTTTTCTTGTAGTAAGTTTGGACATAGGGAAAAATATTGTGAAAATAAAATGAAATAGAACTCTTTATCATTCCGCAATCACTGTTTTGTATGTAAAAGGATTGAACAAAAAACTAAAGAATGTAGATATCATAAGTTGAATAAGATCTTTTATCCATTCAATGGCTACTATTACTACTGTAATTCATTTGGACATAAGGCTAACTAGTGTGAATATAGATTGAGTAAAAGACAATTTTGATGGAATAATATTGGTTGTTATGATTGTGATAATTTGGGACACTTTGTCAAAGATTGTCAAAGTGGAAATATGAGAAGTAGCAATGCGATAAAGAGATATGAACCAATCATTAAGATTGATCAAACATAAGTTAAGAAGGAAATGGAATGAATTTGGAGAAAGGAAGGAGAATCTGAATTATCAATTTTATCTATGCCAACCTCTGGTGCACACAATTCCATTAGAAACTAAGTCCATACAATTGCTTAGGGGGAGAAACAATAGAAAAATTCTAAAACCCTTTGAATACCAGATGTCACGATAGTCATGGCATAAAGATATGTCTTGGAAAAAGTATTTCTAAAGCTATTTAAGAGAGTTGTAGAAGGAATTATTGTGATGTGAAGTTGGCTAGAAGTTTGAAAAAAAAATCTACAACGTTTATTGCTAACCCACATATTGATATGGGTCATATCATGGAGCCTAAAACATATTTGAGAAGAAAAAATCATTCAATGTGAAGGAAATGCAAATTGAAGAAGAGGAAGTGGACTCGAGGTGTGCTCTAGAAGCTGAACATCAAAACCCTATTCTTCACCAGAGAAAATTACAGAGGTATTATGCTTAAACAATTCTATTCTACAATTTATAAAATTTAATGAAATGGATGGTATGAAGTTTGTGAATGTTTCAAAAAAATTGCAAATTAGGTTAAAAGGATATTCTCTATAAAAAATTGTTAGAAGATTCGATCGGTGCATTTTCTTGCATTGCCCTTAGAGTGATACCTACTGAAGATATTTATGCATACATTTATGGAAAATTTGACGAATTGTCACCTGTTTGATTAAGTATTCTATGGAAGAATGAATTGGAAGAAAATTGTGATGCATATAAAACCTTAGTTGAAAATAAACTGGATGTATGGCAAAAATTTCATTTGTTTGAATTCGACAAGAAGTACATATGAATGGAATTAAGTAGGACTCATGATGAATCTATTTGGATTGATGGAGAATACTTGATAACTAGAGAAGCTATAAGGGATGTGATTGGTTTGTGGTCCTTTGGACCAATTCTGAAGTGGAAGAATGTCAATGATTAAGAGATAAGGGAGATGACTAGAGCAAATCTTGAAGGAAAAGAGTAATACTTGAGTACAATTGAAGATTTGGTCATCTAATATGCTACAATACTCATTGGAAATAAAATTTTCATACCTTGTAATGAAAATACAATTTCTACTAATGTTACACACATTGCATTTGATATGATTAACAATGGTATAGACTATGATATGTCTGAGTTACTTCGATAAAACATAATGAATAATTTGAAACAAATAAAAAAGAATAAGAAGAGTACATTGCAGTATGAAACTTTAACAATTTTCTTACTCTTTTACTTTATGGAGTTACCGATTGTTGGAAAGGTTGAATGGATAAATGAAGAATTGGTAGCACACCAGATAAGGAATCTCATGATAAATCTTAGTGGTTCAGATGCTCAAGAAATTTATCTTGCAACATTATTTGGAATGATTTACATGAGGATGAATAAGAGAATAAGAATTCTAGAAAGTGTGGTGAAAAATTCTCCAAAAACATCAATTTCCTTGTCTTTGCTGATTTTTGCTACATAGAAGTGATTGAGTCTCAAATTGTGTGGATTTTTGAGTTGCATTATGAATTAACTGAAGTATAAGTTGATCGTTATGCAAAAGTGATTTTAGAAAGCCCAAAGGACCCCAACAAAATAGATGTAGAAGAAATTTCTATGACTGAAGCCTCTAGTACTACAAAGAGCATAGGAAAGAAGTGAAAAATTAGTATTAAGAAAGATTTCATTGAACAATAAGGAAGCTTATTTGAAATAACCCAACTTGAGCATGAAAGTGCAAACATACAAGACCTAGATAAAGCATTAAAATACTTACAAGAAATTATTCTCAGTGCTAGCTTTATTTCATCTATATCCACTTTGGAAAATATTAGGAGTATGATTGATTGTTTGAAAGCATACATCTCTAGAATGAAAGAAAAAATAGAAAATGGCTCAAATCTAAGGAGTACAGAAGAAAACCTAGAAGGCATCATGAAGAGACATTCAGATATACACCATAGAGTTTTGAAGGAATTAAAGGATGTTTAGGATTGTAAAATGAAGCTTAGGATTTAGTATCTTTCTACCTAAATACGTCTAACTAGACATTAAATGCAAGAGATGAAATAAGATAGAATGAAATTTGATTGAGCACTCAAGTAGATTTTTATAGCTTGGAAAATGACAGGGAAAATCAGAGATGGGCCTACATTATGCAACTATAGGAAAAATTATTTTGTCTTCAGAATCAAATAATAGAAGTGTTCAAGTAGTATTTGGCACTTAGAGATTTGGTAAAAGTCAGGCACACTCCTATGTCTAGTGCTCTTGACATTGTTGGTAGTTCATTAGAAATAAATCTCATCACCAACATTATGGAAGAAGGCATAAAGTCTTTAATAATGCTTTAATTACTATGCAAGACTCTTGTAAATGCAAAAGTATCCTGGGAAGAAGGTAAAGCTACATGGTAGGATATCTTGAAAGATCTCAAGGGATCTTCTTCAAGTTAACATTTCCATATCTTTTTTTCATCAATTTTGATGTATACATACACATATTCAAGTGAAATATACCAGACCCCTTCATGACCTTTTCCATTGATGCCAAAGGGGGAGATAGATAGATAGTAAGAAGAAAAAAAAATTTGGAAAATATTTTTTGAAGTCAAGAAAAATTTTGTTAGGGGGAGAATTTGGTTGGTTTTCTATTAGCATGTTTTTTTTTTTTGATATGTATGTTTCCATCAATGACAAAGAGGGAGATTATTGGAAGTTTGAACATGAGTATGAAGTGTACCTACATAGGTTGTTTTGGTTTTTCTAGTGTTATCATTGACATCAACATTATGGGAAGCATATTTAGTGTACAATACCATCTATGCTGAAAGATAATCAATTAGACTTTTGGTTAAGTGTTCTTTGGCGATAAATTTATGGTTGAGTGCATTGGTTTTTGGGTTCATACTTCACTACAAGAAGAGATGTGATTCTTCTCTCTCAATAATATTATTATGACTCATTCATACAACTATATTCATGATATTGATAATTTTTGTGTTGTGCACATGAAGTTATCAATGACAGAGTTCAACTTTGTATACTACAACCATTTCTATGTTGAGAATACTAGTGTGGGAGACTCTGCATTTTATTGAGAAGATTGTTCTAATGTTGTGCTTCTAAAGTTAGTCTCTCTAATGTTGATGCAAAGATAAACTGAAGTAATATTAGATTTGGAAGGTGTTTACATTGATAAGCATCTTGGTTTAGAATATTTGTGATTAGGTCATATTCTTCACCATCCCAATGCATGATATGTATTAAGAAGATTGATTATACCTTGCAGATGTTAGTTGAATCCTTTTCAAGTCCATTGCTAGTATTGGGATGGTGTGACAGTTAAATGGTGGCATTGTTGTTCTTGCCACCAAGGTTCAAACCCCATTGGGGTAGTATTGTTGAATGGTTATATTCTAGTTGATAGCTTTGGTTCAAAAGTGTTTACCCCTTGAATAAATAAAAAATTCTTTTAAGGTCCACGCCAACATGATATTGAGTATTACACATTTTTCTTGGGCTAAAAGATGTTTTAAGTTTTGTATGATTCCCACAAGAGCCATTTTTTATTGCTTTGTTTACATCCAATTAGCCTAACCTATTTCATGTATGAAATGTAATTGTATATATATATGAGATTTTTTCAAAGGGTTTGGGTGAAGATGTGAGGTGTATATGCGAGCTAAAATGATCTATCAAATGTGAGTAGTGTATGGTGGTAGAAGTTTAGGATCAGAGAAAAAAAAAATTGCAAATGATAAGCAATGTGGTACTTCATATTTAGAGCTTCATTGGAATTGAACTCTGCACATAGGTGTAATCCATCAATTCACATTTTGGCAGTGAGCCATACCTTTTTGTATCTTTCTAGTGAGGCATATCTTTTTGTACTCTACCTCTGAGCCTTTTAAGGATAGTGAGTCCTAGTAGTGGGGCCTGTAATATACTGTATCTAGATATAATATATTGTGAACTAATCCTTGTCATGGTTTTTCCCATTTTAGGTTTTCCACATAAAAATCTAGTGTTGATGTTGTTGGTGTTTTCCACTGCACCTAAGACAACTCTAAGAAGTAGCCAATTCCTATACTCATGACTCTTGAAATGAATGGCCAACTAACAAGATCCAATCAAGGACTGAGACCTTCTACACTTTAGGCTTTGTGGGACCAAGGAGGGTATTCCTAGAGTGTTCATTTGAGTTTTACTTTGTAGAACACATCATTACACAGATCAATATTGATGAAGGATAATTCTACAATAGTTACTATGAAATTGGCTTGTTTCTAAGTAACTCGCTACCCATTCATCAAAATGAAGATGGCCTTAATGAGAATTGATACACATAAACTTTGAATTGATGGATTTAAGTTAATTTAAACCCTAGCTTCAGGTCGGTCATTAAATGATTATTTGATTAACCCCTTAGGTAAATCATTAAGGAACAAATCAATGTCTTATTTATTGGGAAAAATGGAGTCACACATATAAGAACAAATAAAATAGAGATGACCCAACAACTCAATGGAATAGACTACTCACACAATAATTTGCATCATGGAGCTCAGATTTTCTAATACATCACTACTTATCGAATCCTTTGGAAATGAACATAAATTCATGACCAAATTTAAGTATTTAATTGCTTGCTTGGATAAAAAAAAAGAATAGAGACATACATTCAAACAAATGCTCAAAGTAGAATATGAATACCATTAATATTTCTATTTAAAATTCACATTGACTTGCAAAAGGAGAGAGATATATCATAATTATGTATTTTCTTATATTCAAGTCATATCTAAGAAATAATTTAAGCTAATTACATATGTTCACTCATAAAGCTTAAAGCTGAAAAACTATTCTATTCCTATCTATTCATGTTCATTTGACCAAAACCTAACCAGAGTTCATTTATTCTATGCCTTTTTCCCCTTTTCTTCCTCTCTCCCCCACAAAATGAGTTATGGTTTCCCTTTTATAGCACAAGGGAAGTGACAAGCTTTGGGCTTAGATGCAGTTTTATTACATATTTTCATTTCATCCAAATCTCAACTACATTTTACTTGCATCTAAAAAACCCCCACATGTTGAATCTTCAGAGAATGGTGCAACTGTGGAAAAACAAAATATAACTGCCAGTTGAGAAGAGAAATACAAATTGAAACCAAAACTCCCTTGTCATCATTTGTGTCGCAACAAACTAGATACCCAAAATTCCATGAAGGCACATGACTCACATTGGATATCAAAAATTGCCACATACACCATAAAGCAAGACCACCACAATAAGTTGCATCAACACAAAAACTTTAAACCCACACATAGAAAACTCTCAATTACTTGTCACCCCACCACCACCAATGACATGCTTGCAGTACACATGACCACTCCTAGTTGTTGCTAGAGGAGGAGAGGAAACCTCGGCTTACAACTCTTTCTTTTCTTTATCCAGCATGGTTCCAGTCCACCCGCTTAGGGTTTTAACCACCAAAGGCACAACAAAAATCACTTCCTCATCAGAGGGCATCCCATCATTCAATAGAGCCAAATATCGACCATAGGCTGAGCTAGTCTCAGTGCCACTATTAGAGGTGCTACTTGTAAGGTTGATGGGTGAATGTTGGTGCCCATAAGAGCCATGACCATACCTTATTTTCCATTTTTATCTAATAAGAGATTGCACTGGGCCTTTTCCTCTATCATCCATTTTTCCTACAACACCATCCTAGAATTGTAGCCTTCGACTACACTTGCTCAGTGCGAGTCTAGGAACTTCAGCAGAAATATGCACCCGGATGGATGGAAAAACTTCATACGCATTAGAACTAGACCTCATGGAACTCAAGGGAAAAAAATTCCTTATTGGTTTTCTCATTTTCTCTTCTAATAATTGCTCTCACCTAAAAACACCTAACAGCTACGTGATAATGATACGAATAGCAAATAATTTGTTGTATTTATCAAGTGAAGCAATGGTGTTCATACTTAATTTCTAACACACATTCTTAACTGAAGCAACTCATTGGCATATGTACTGGCATTGTTTAATTCCCATTTGCATGGAAGTTCGTAGTTTATTCATCATGATTACCAACATTTGCATCTCCACATGAATTGAGATCAACTCAATCGTTCTACAGGATGTTAGGCATTAATGTGGGTTGGTTGCACAAAGTAGAAACAACCATCACATGTTTATTTTCCAACGTTGAATTCCATCCATCCATCATTTGCATTGATGGACAAACGGAAAACCAACCTTCATTTGACCACCTTTGATTTCCAATGATGCCTCGTTGATGTGCTCACAACCAATCATTTTCATCCATGTTGGATGACATCTTCGCTATGTCCATCTCCACCCATCTAAGTGGACTAATACAAGTGTCGATATCTCATTGATCTCACTAGTTTTAACCATCGCTCACTTTCATCTAGTGAGCCAGTGGGGAACGGTGAAGATCATTCTGCTAGATTGATCTTAGTCACTCAGTGAAAATGTTGGGCCTTAGGAGCAGTAATGGGGAGTGGGTCCTACACTTTGCATGGAAATGTGTCACCTCCTCACCATCCTCACTACGGTTATCTTATTGGCACTTAACTCCCATAGGCTAGCGGGGTACGGTTGAGATCTTTTCCCTGATCTTCAAATCTTGAAAACTGCACATCACACAATGTTAGTATTAAAAGGATGGACCAATGACATTGTGACCACTAGGGTTAATGGCTTAGTGCTTAAGTCAATAGGTTAAATTTAAAACCCGACCTTAGGAAAAGAATTAATATTGTATGATAGTGATAACCGGTTCTTCGGGATAATGGGGTCGGTAGATTGACATGCCAGATGGCTCGAGAGATAACTTAAGGGGTCGATGACCGACTAAGTCAATCATCCAAAAATTATAAAATTTTCAAGCTTCCATGAATGAAACCCTACTCACCTATGAAGATAAGGGTTTATCAAAGAGGCTGACCAAACCTAAGGTGAGGAAAATTCATTAGGATTTTAGAAGCTCCAACAACGACTCATGCTTGGGGACACATAGCCCTAGTGGGTATGGCAAGAAACAAAATATCTAGCTAAAGCAGACCAGGGCAGAAGGCCAAAAGGGGGGCTTACCTAGATAAGGAAAGTAGACACAACAAGGAAAACCCAAACCCTATGTACACAATTTATATAATTATAATATAGAAGCCTAATATAAACCATTGGTTTCAATCCTCAAATTGGGGGCCCAAGACCCCAAACTCAGAGGTGTTTCTTTTTCCTCTGTCAAACACTTTATCCTATTTCACTAGTGGTGGATCACCCTGAATGTTGTGCAATTCTAGGTGTCTAAGCTCATCACAATCAGTTTTTCCCATAATACTTTTGATAGCACTACAAGAATCATCCTTTCCCATCATGAATTCATCAAATTGTATTGAAAAAAAAAACTCTGATATTATGTTCCATGATGGGGTGTAGTAGCACACCGAAGTTGTTCATCAATTTTGAAAACTTCATAAGCACTATGGCTTACATCTGGGAATTCTTTCACAAGATCAGGAAAAGGGAAAATAGGACCATACATCCCCTTTATATACCTTTCATCAGCATTGTCTTTGGCGGGTGAAAGACGATCCATAATCATATCAAGAAGATAAGGGATATCTATAAAGAACTCAACTACAGCCTCATACTGACTAGAAAAATCCCCTTGGTTGTTTGCACTTTCATATTGCTCATTACATGGATAAGATGTATGTGCTAAATTAATATAATGCTCCTATTTAACATAACATGATGTCATTGGAATGCTGATACATCCAACCTAATTAGTCCTCTGATCATCGAAGAGGAATTTTCTTCCTTATTCTGCCCCTTTATTGCAATGTAAATCACAGGCTAGTGGTAATTCAACCTTCTTCTCAAACACATTGTGAATGGTTGTAATAGAATAATCAGAAGCACCCATACATTCACTGTTAGTAATGTCACATCTAATATTTTCATCATAGTTCTCTCCAATACATGACACATTACCATCCCTAAGTGCTAAAAAACATGAACTAATTTCAACATGCTCATCATAAGTCACTTGTTCAACCCCATGTCGGCAAACAATTCTCACCATATTTGTATCCCTAGATTTCTCTTTCAATTGGAAGATTATGAAATCAGGATCAACATTTTAAAATGCATTATCACCTTGGCACCTATATATGTCCTCTACAAGATGCATATAAATAATTTATGGGAAGAATTCATCAGAGTTATCCTCAAATAGAGGATTATTCCTACACCAATAAACATCTTGCTTTATATCCTCAATTTAAAATGTGAGGTCATTGAATAAAGAGTTTTTCCATATCTTGGACATAATTGGATGTATATCATCATCTACATCATGAAAAATCCCTTGACATTGGTTTTCAAAGAATCTAATATCAGTATAGTCACCCGAGGAGAAAAGAGAAGCACATTCACCATCCTCTTCATCAATCGTGTTTATAGCAATAGATCCATGCTTTGAAAGTTCTTCACATGAGGAAAATTGTTGACTACCTAGAAAGCATATCCCCTCAAGGCTATTAACATACTAGCTACTAGAAGCCATGGATTCTATCTCTAATTCATAAGAGGAATCATATTCAACTAAAAATTGTTTAGACTTGACTTCACATCCTTGATTCCTTATTTGTGCATTGTCATAAACACAAGGTGTAACCCTACTATTGGGTGACACAGGATGGATCCCAGCATAATCCATTTGTACAGTTTCATGAATTTCCTGTACAAGCTCATGGCTCAAAACATTTGGAGGAAAGTATTGAGATATGACCTCCTTGATCTCACATTATGTTTCTTCACCCTCACCACTGCTAGGTGCATCTGTCTCTAGACTATCTGTGAAATGAAAGCACTCAATAGCTAATTTTCCAAATGGTGATGCTTCTTGTTGATCTGCTAACACTAATCTATGTCTCTCCTCATTGTGATAATCATTATCCACATTATGAGAAACAATGGGATACATCTTACCATGCTCAACCTCTTTGACCATACTTATCCAATCTACTACTTGATCAATGCTTTGAGAATTCACATCTTCAGGCCACTGGCTTGATCTTGGTGTGTAGGCTTCACAAAATAGGTTAATGCACATCAATTCATTAGGCCTAAGCCCCATGGGAATTTTCATCAAAATATCCAAGAATCTTGAAAACAAGTCATATGGTGACTCCTTTGTATGTCTTTTTATTTCATACAACTTCCCAATGGCTAACATCAATTCCATCCCTCCCCTACATGGTTGGCTAGAAGTTGATGCTTGCTCTGCATTTCTTGAAGATGGTGTGAGTACAATATCTAGAGGTTCCTCCTCTTGATGAACACTTTTATTCTTTAATTGACCTTGTTGGATTTCCTGGAAACTACTAGAGTTAGTAGCATTGGTAACTGCAGGTCTCCTCATAATTGAGTATTTCAAATTATTCTTAATATTTATAGCTTCCTGGTAAGCTTTTCATAATGTAGTTGGTTCCTTATCCCTCAATAGGAAACTCATTTTCTATCAAATTCTCCCAAATATACAACCAAGCATTCTACATCACTTGGTCTTATGTATTCAATAATTTCCCTTATAACCTTAGCAAATCTGAAGTTAAAGGTTGGGACCGGTTCTTCTCTATCTTTAGAGATTTCCATGAAATTTCTCCTTGCTACACTTGGGTTGATCCTTTCACCAAATTGATCCAGGAAAGAAAATTTGAGTACATCCAACAATGTATAAAGGTAGTAGGAAGAAAAGATAACCAGTCTCTTGCATCTCCCTTTAATAATTGTACAAACAACTTCATCACCACATCTTCAAGATCAATTTCATAATCACCCATTACATCTACAAATTCTTGCAGATGTTTATTTGTTGATTCAGACTCTTCACCACTAAACTTTGGTATCTTATCCCTAATCTTGGGTGGCATAACATTCAGATAGCCACAAATATTGTCAAAGTTGATAGCCCTGTAACTATCAGTACAAAGGTCATCCTGATGGGGCCAAGGCTTCTTGGTTTGTATGCTTTTATTCATATTTGTACCAGATGGCACAAATTGATAATTCACCCCTAATTCTTAAAAATAAATTTTAAAATATTTTTGCAATTTCTACAAAACTACTTCAATTTCTTTTACAAATGTAATCTCAAGATCCTAGCACAAGTATTCCATACACATGACACCTAAGATCTATGACATGACATGCTTCTTTCAACTTACATATGAAGCATGCTAAAATCCTTGAATACTCCCTGATCTAGTGCTAAATCACCTATTAGGGAATCACTTTCATGTCGAGCATTAGAAATTTATGATGATATTATCCTTAAAGTGTCAAAAATTCTTTCAATTTTTACAAGAGTACCTATATGCTAGAAACTATGAAGTGTTCATTAACATTAGGAACAAAGATCTAAAAAATTGATGTATGCTTGAATAGGTTCTTTGAGTCAGAGTTTCCACCTCCCTTTAGAGGATAAAGCTTCAAATAAGATGAAGCTTCTTTACAAAATAATATAGGCTCTGGGCTATCTTCCACAATAGAGTCACATTCAGATCCTTTGATGCCAACTACACATAGATTGTAGACTAGGTTCAAGAATTTGAGAACATTTGGATTAAATCATCATTTGACTCTGTATTTTTTATTTGCATCTTTGGAGAATAAGAACTCCCTAGCAGAGTCACCATTTTTTTGGTGTTTTCCACTGCACCTAAGACATCTCTAATGAGTAGCCAATTCCTATACTCAAGACTCTTGAAATGAATGGCCAACTAACAAGATCTAATCAAGGACTGAGATCTTCTACACTTAGGCTCTGTGGGACCAAGGAGCGTATTCCTAGAGTGTTCATTTGAGTTTTAATTTCTAGAACACATCATTACACAGATCAATATTGATGAAGGATAATTCTACAACAGTTACTATGAAATTGGCTTGTTTCTAAGTAACTTGCTACCCATTCATCAAAATGAAGATGTCCTTAATGAGAATTGATACACATAAACTTTGAATTGATGAATTTAATTGAATTTAAACCCTAGCTTCAGGTTGGCCATTACATGATTATTTGATTAACCCCTTAGGTAAATCATTAAGGAAAAAATCAATGTCTTATTTATTGGGCAATATGGAGACACACATACAACAACAAGTAAAACAAAGATGACCCAACAACTCAATGGAATAGACTACTCACACAATACTTTACATCATGGAGATCAGATTTTTTGATACATCACTACTTATCAAATCCTTTTTAAATGAATGTAAATTCATGACCCCATTCAAGTATTTAATTGATTGCTTGAATCAAAAAAAAGAATAGAGACATACATTCAAACAAATTCACAAAGTAGAATATGAATACCATTAATATTTCTATTCAAAATTCACATAGACTTACAGAAGGAGATAGATATATCAGAATTATGTATTTTCTTATATTCAAGTCATATTTGAGAAATAATTTAAGCTAATTGCATATGTTCATTCATAAAGCTCTAAGATGACAAACTATTCTATTCCTATCTATTCATGTTCATTCAACCAAAACCTAACCAGAGTTCTTTTCTGCTATCCCTTTTTCTCCTTTTCTTCCTCCCTCCCCTACAAAATGAGTCGTAGTTTCCCTTTTATAGCACAAGGGAAGCGAAAAGCTTTGGGAACGGATGTAGTTTTATTACATATTTTCATTTCATCCAAATATCAACTACATTTTACTTGCATTTCAAAAACCCCCACATGTTGAATCTTTAGAGAATGGTACTTGGGAAAACCAAAATATAACTACCAATCGCAAAGAGATATTCAAATTTCCACCAAAAATCCCTTGTCGCCATTCGTTCCACAACAAACCAGATACTCAAAATTCCACGAAGGCACATGACCGATGTTAGATATTAAAAATTTCCAAATACACCAAAAAAGCAAGACCACCATAGTAAAATTCATCAATAGAAAAACTTTAAACCCCACGCATAGAAAACTCTCAATTACCTGTCACCCCACCACCACCAATGACACACTCGTGATACACACAACCACTCCTAGTTGTTTCCAGAGGAGGAGAAGAAACCTCGGCTTCCTCCTCTTTCTTTTCTTTATCCAACACGGTTCTAGTCCACCCACTCAGGGTTTTAATTTCAGATGGCACAACAGAAATCACTTCCTCATCAAAGAGAAGCCCATCATTCAACAGAGCCAAATATCGACCATAGGATGAGTCAGTCTCAATGCCAGTATTAGAGGTGTTGATCATAAGGTTGATGGATAAATTCTAGCACCCATAGTAGCCACGCCCATACCTTATTTTCCATTTTGATCCAGTAAGAGATTGTACTAGGCCCTTTCCTCTGTCATCCATTTTTCCTACAACACCACCCTAGAATTGTAGCCTTCGACTGCACCTCCTAAGTGTGAGTCTAGGCTCTTGGGAAGAAATATGGACCCCCATGGCTGGAGTAGCTTCTTGTGTATCAAAACTATACCTCAAGGAACTCAAGTGAGTAGACTTCCTTACTCGTTTGCTCATTCTCTCTTTTGATAATTGCTCACACCAAAAAATGCCTAACTGCTACGTGATAATGACACAAATATCAACTACCTTTGTTGTATTTATCAAGTGAAGCAATGGCATTCACACTTAATGTCTAACACACATGCTTAACCAAAGTAGCTCGTTGGCAGATGTACTGGCATCGTTTAATTCCCATTTACATTGAAGTTTGTAGTCTATTCATCATGATTACTAGCATTTGCATCTCCACATTAATTAAGATCAACTCAATCGCTTTGCAGGATGTTAGCCATTATTGTAGGCTAGTTTCACAGAGAATAAATGGCCATCACATGTTATTTTTCCAACTTTGAATGTCATCCATTGATCCTTTGCATTGATGGACAATTAGATATCCAACCTTCGTTTGACCACCTTTGATTTCTAGTGGTTCCTTGTTGATGTGCTCACAACCAATCATTTTTCATCCATTTCGGATGACATCTTCACCATGTGGGGCTACACCCATCTGACTAGACTGAGACAAGTGTCGAGATCTCACTGATCTCACTAGTTTTAACCATCGTTCACTTTCAACCGGTGAGCCAGCGAGGAATAGTGAAGATCATTCTGCCAGATTGATCTCAGCTACTCGTTGAAGATGTCGGGCCTTAGGAGCAGTAATGGGGAGTGTGTCCCACACTTTTCATGGACATGTTGGTTAATTTTAATGAACCAAGTAGGCATTAACAAATATCTATGAGTCTGCCAAACTCAATTCTTGAATACTTGCTAGATGAGTGGCCAACTAATGAGATAAAACTTATGTCTCTTTATCTCCTACACTTCAGGTTCTGCCAGGCCTAGGAGGGTGTTCCCACAATGCCTAATAGATAACTCATCTTGACAACTCAATCATACATTGTAAATTAGGGAAGATAAATTTTCATTAATTGCAAATAAGATGAAATCAATTGCAACTTAGGTGGTAGTTCTTTGAATCAACTATGCATCTTAAGTTGAGAATGTAAAACGACAACAAGCAACAGGCGGATCAATGATTATTTTAAGAGATTGCTCTTAACTTAAATGATTGAAACCCGAGGAAAGATCTAATGGGCTAAAGATCCATTCCATTATCTATGGGTTAAGAGTCTGCGCAAATTGAAATATAAGGTAGATTTAATTCTGATCAATTATGATCTAGTGATATCACTTTGCAATTCACAAATCAGTAACTAAGTACTATAGACTACTTATCAAATCTGAATGACTTCGAATGAGAACACATGATCTAATTCAAGCATTTTAACTCATTCAATGAACAAGAACCAAAACCAAATCATTTATCAAAGCATAACAAAATAAAAATTAATGAAATGATCATTGATCAATATTTTCATTAATAATGTTGACATGAAACCAAAGGGAGAGACTATAGACTCATAGAATCTTCATTATAATTCAAATATATTCAGAAACCATACATTGAAATAAATTTACTATCTAGACTCAAAATATTCGATAAAGACTCAACTATTTGCTCTATGTTTCTTAATTTTCTCCATTGTAGCTCCATAAATTCAACAAAAGATCAAAAAAAATGGCCCTGAATTCCCTTTAATAGAAGAAGGGAGCAAAACAAGCCTCAAGCCAAGTGTACACATTTCAACATTGTATTGGACCACTATAAGGCATATGCCAAATTCAATTATATTTGCAATCAAAATGGAGGGAATACACATAAGACAAATAATATTTGCATGTGCAACAGAGAGTAGCTTTGCCTTCTCAAAGGATCACATGTCACAAGAGCGTGTCCAATTCATCGATCAAAATGAAAAAATGGTGTAGACCATAGGGTGATTCAACATCTTGATCAGCATCCTACATCATCAATAGCTAATACTTTTCTGTGAAACATATGTTTTATCTTTGAAATTTCTAAGGCTAGAATTATACAATACATGACCCAGTATATGTTTCACAAACCAAACTTGCAACAATACAACCTTTCCCATTCCTCATACTCTTCCTCAGATGGCCAATCAAAATCCACTATGTCATCTATGTATTTTTTGTAAGCGGAATACTTAGTTACAATTGCATTGGATTCCTTGTCAAAATCCTCCAAGAAATGAATAAGAAATGTTAATCTCCTCAGGGTATTGTTGAAGATACCAACATCAACTTCTTTGAAAATTTCACCAACCTGGGAATCAATAACCTCGTCCAATTCCCTCTTCCATGTCTATAATGGTTTCACTTCATATTTATCAACCTCAATATCTAGTAGTGGGGCCAAATCAGTATGGGCATACTAAGCTATTAACTCTCTTATCTTATGCTCTAATGGAGCTGCATATCCTTGAAACTTCTGCTCGCTCAACTCACATACAAAATCATAAAATGGCAGCACCAGAGGAAGTTTATCTACGTGTTGGCTAGATCCCACTAAGATCAACTTTAATCTTTCAAATCTTGGGACCCATTTATTCAAAGTTGGTATGGAAAACATCTTGTCCTTTTGAGATAACCTCATTTCTCGCAACATCAAAGCATAGTTGTCATGCACACTATTGATTCTATCCTGAATCCTCTTATTCAAATTTCTTAAGGCAGTGCATACAACCTTTGATATGTTCTCATACATTGCATCCCGAGCCTTCTCTAACAACTTCTTCTATACCTCAGTTCGCAAAAGGAGTTGATCTCTATTAGACGAGCTAGAGCTTGGTCTATTTGTTTCTTCCTCTACAATTGGTTCTTGTCTCTGATCATATGGTACTATTGCTAGAGACTGGCTATGAAATGAGTGTTGCATAGATGCCATTGGAGAAACTAAAGTTGGGTGGCTTGAGCTAGGCTGACCCTTCTCTCTCTACATTTCCTCTCTTTGTTTATAGAATGCCAGTTCAGTTTCCAATGTAGCTACTTTATGTTGGCTGCTATCATAATCATTCAGAAGTTCACTGTATTTAACTCTGAGATTATCTCTTTCCAAGGTTAGACCCTCCATAGTCGTCTGAGTAAATCTAGAAACATTGACATCCATATCTGCAACTTCCAAAGCTGGGGTATTAGAAACTCTTTTTACAAGCAACTGTCCACCAACTGTTGATGGCTCTACCAAGGCCGGTTTCTTAGATGCTAGGGATAATGACCATATTTCCAATGCATCCCAATCTTCACTGAAAGAATAACCTTAAAGTTTCATTTCCAATTCTTCCTTTGTCTTCACAAAAGCTCCTTCATCCCTTCTTATTGCATCTAAAACAATACCATCTGCAATATTCCACTCTGGTAATAGCAATATACCACTCTTCTTTACAATCTCTCTACCCTGTTGGGCATTAATATTCTTAAACTCATCCTTCAGCCAATTCAGGATGCAAGCTCCTTTCAATGGCTACCTTCTTAGCATATATTGCAGCTTTGGATTTCCACCAAAAATATTGAAATGTTGAAGTCTCAATGAAAGAATCATCTTCCATAATTTTTTTATTGGCCTCCACCGTCAAATCATCTGTAGTATTCAATCCACAAATCTCAAGCTTTCCTAATCTGAGGATGGTATTTCCAGAAATTGAAGCAATTTCTCCCTCATGTGGACTCATTCCTATTTGCATTTCCTCAAGGGTTACATAAATATCATCTTCATATGTGTCAAAGTAATCAACCACCCCTTTTGTTTCAATCCTTTGCTTCTATTGAGGTGGTTGCTCAGGAGGATCAGAACTTTCAGGAAGTGGATCCAAATCAATTACAAGTAAATGAGCCTTTGTAGGAGGAGGTGGTATTACAACTTTTGGGGAATCTTCCTTTGGTCCTTCAGAGACAGTAGGGGCTATTTGGCTTATTTCCTCACTTGTTATTTTCTTCCTTCGAGAATAAATTCTCAACTATTTGGGAGGTTGGAACACAGGTCTTTCCTCCAATTTCACTTCATCATTTTCTTCAACCACAACTTCTTTCCCTTTATCATGAACCTCTCGTTTGTCTCTCAAAACACCAACTACATTCTCAAAGTCATCCATGACATACATAGCTCTGTTCAAATCACCCTGTATACCTAGCAAGGGATCATATTGAGGAGTGTTCTTCCTCTTGGCTTCTACCATTTTTCTATAAGATAGGTATTTGTATTTTCTTTCATCTTTCTCCTCAAAGTTGGATATATTCCTAATGATATCCTCAGGGTAATCAAAGGCATGTACAAAAGCATTCATTTTCTTATCTTCTTTGAGTTTACTGATGAAGCCCTTAGGATCATGATTCCTCAGGTTCATATTCATTAGTTCATAAGGAGTAAAAAAATGCTCTAGTTCCTTCACTTCCCCCTTTGTTATAATGTAATTTGCAAATATTGTCCATTCTGGGAAGAATGACCCCTTCCTTGCTAGTTCTAGTCAATGTGTTTCCTAGGTAGCTCCAAACTGTATTATGATTTCAAGGAAACCAATTATCAAAGGAACATCTACTATCAAAATGTATCGACCCAAGCTACTACCATATATCCTGAAAATTGTCTTATCACGATATCAAATCACATCTCCCCAATTATGGCTCAAATTCAAATCTGGCCTCAGCTCCTTGGGTGTCAAGAATTCATGGATTTCCTTAGGGATCCTAGCTAGTCGGTATACTAAGTCTTCCCTTATATTGGATGCAAAATGATTTTTAAACATTATAAAATTGTATCTCTTATCATCTCTATCTACAACAC
This sequence comes from Sequoia sempervirens, assembly GCA_007258455.2. Lineage (NCBI taxonomy): Eukaryota > Viridiplantae > Streptophyta > Pinopsida > Cupressales > Cupressaceae > Sequoia > Sequoia sempervirens. The sequence continues at coordinate 1,082,969,188 of VDFB02271358.1, read as the reverse complement.
GGGTCCGACACTAAATAGGAAAGTCAAAACCATCCCTATTCCTTTCCAATGTAATATTTTTCTCAAAGGCCTTTTGTCCATTAAAAAAGAACATATGCATCAACAATGAGTACCACCAGAATTTTGCCCATTGTTTTCCTTCTTGTAATCCAACCAAGCCCTCATGGATGTGGTCAACTAGATAAGTTCCATAGTCATAAACAATATTCTATGGTGAATGTTGCATATGTGAGGCCACGTAACTATACTCCTTTTGTAATGTATCAGGTGGATTTTCACCTAAAATCTGGTAGAAAGAGTATACATTTTTTTTGAAAGAACTGGCAAAACAATTCATTGGAAGACATTCTAGCTCTCTATCATTTCCCGGTCCCAACCACTGCAGTATGTAGAGGTAACATTTTTTACCTAATGAACACCTTGGTCTTATTATACTCTATTTTGATGGCATGCATGTCTAGAGGAAGCATACTTGAATTCCTTTCATGTAGGTCAAAAACCTTTTCAATTTATTCACAAGTTATCTTTACCATCACCACCTCATCATATGTCCTGACCACCCTAGAAAATGGATCATACTTTGATGCAATATATTTTAAAAGGTACACATCCATGTACACATTGGGGACGACCATTCTTCCCATATTCAAATCCCATGGGTTATTGAAAGGAGACCTAAGATTTCTATTTCCAAACCAATGTTGGAACATTTTCCAACTCGTGTAGGGTACCTTGGCATCTTTGATAAAGCAAGCTTTATCTATCAAAACCCTCTTCAAAGTTGGGCCACAAAATGAGACCCTTCCCTTTGGTTTCTTCTTTGTAGACTGGGGTAGCAGATCAATTACATCCTAAGAAAGGGCTCTAGACTGGGTAGAGGAGGAAGCACCTTGAATTTTGGGAGCCATGTGTCTGTATAGGCAAGAATTGATTTGGAGGGATTTTAACCTATTCAATCCCTAATTGTAATATGACTTAGGACAAATGATAAAATTGGGAAATTCGTAGGGATGTGGATTTTAAAAGCACAAATTAATTCCAACTATAAAAGTAATAAAAGAAAAATGATGAAAAGCACTTGTTTTAAAGCGGATTAAGACAAACCCTAGTTCAGAAAATTGGAAAAAGCATAGAACTGCGCTTTTCGTACTTATTGCTTTCAATGGTGACACCCTATTGCTGACTCAAATGATTTCTGCAATTTTCTTCTTAGCTCCTCATATTGCCTTAGATAGGTTTCCAAATCTCAATTAAGCAAGCATTAGGCACAAACACAATTTTTTGGGGAAGTAGAATGAGTTTACAGGTCACTTCCACCATTAATTTCCACTCATGTGAAGAAAAACAATTGCAACAGGAATACTTTCATTTTTGAATGTACGATGTTGATCCATGGTTGAGCTGGATATTTCAAATGACTCTGATTGATTCAAACTCATTTGAATCCACAACATGGCTCCAACTCAGACTATCGACCAATAAAAAGTTGTTGACAAGACTCTCCCTATGGATGAGAGGGCCCCACATGTCGGTAACCATAGAACACATGCGTCAATACCTCACTAATCTCGCTGCCTTTTAAAGAACTTGCAACTTTCTATGCGACCCAGTAGGGAACGGTTGTGATCAAATTACCTTGCCCACCAAACACTGTTGATCTTCAAATTTGTGGGCATTGAGACAAGACATATCGGCTGGGCCCGCATAAACGTGGCATTGTTTCACTAATCCTGCCATAATTAAATTGCATCTGCTTCAAACAAGTGATCCAGTGGGGAATGGTTCAGATTGAGTTCCACAATCTCATGACCAACCAATCTACACAAACTCTCAATAGTTAATCATTAAAAGGTGGCCTTGACTAGGACGACAAGACTTTACCCCTCAAGAGTTCATGACTTAAGCGTAAGTCATTTGTATGCAAAAATTAAAGATCGACCTTAGGGTACTTAAGAGAGTATGTGACCAAGGATAACTGAATTATTTAACATGAAGGGGCCAGTAATAAATGTGAAACCATGACTCAAGAGACAACTTATATTACTGGTGATTGGACCAAGAGGTCAACATAGGAAAAGAACATTTGAAGGCCAAAGGGAAATTTGGATGACAAGTTTGTAAAACCCTAAACCATGTTTACAATCAACATACCATGTTGACATTGAGGATAAAAGATGTCAAAATACCAAGGATTTTTTAGGGTCTAAAAGTGGCTCATACTTGGGGATGCATACCCCTGGTGTGTATGGAAAGAAACAGATCTCCTGGAAGAGTAGACCAAACACAAAGGGATAAAAAAAAAAGGAGCTTACCTAGACAAGGCAAGCAGACCCAACTAGGAAGCAAACACACCAAGCACTATTTACACAATTTACATATCATACACAATGTACATGGAAAAAGGCCTATTTCAGGAGAAATATGGTTTCATGAATTTTCCATGTACTGGCAGTTCTATAGATTCATCTGCAAGTGACTGCAAGAAGTAAGAATCCTCCCCATGAATATCTGCAACTAGGTATGGGCCATGCCACAGGGGATGAAAATTCTCATGTTTTCCTTTATCCTCCAGTCTGGCATTCCACATTAGTACCATACATCCTACCTCAAATTTCCTTGGCACCACTCCCTTGTCATGTAGATACTTAACTTAAATTTCTAGCTTTTCATTTTTCTTGTGAGCTTCTCTCCTTAGCTCATCAAGCTCAACTAGTTCATTCATCCTATTTTGCATCTCATCACAAATCTAAATATCATACTCTTGAACAAACTTATACATCTTTATCAAATTATTGTGTGGGATCCTAGCCTCTGCTCCATACACCAAGTTGAAAGGGGAATGCCCAATATCTTTCTTAACTATGGTTCTATATGCCCATAATGCTAATTGCAACTTTGAATCCCAAGCCTCCTTATTCTTGTAATGAACTCATTTAATAATCTTCATGAGGCTTTTATTACTAGACTCAGCTTGTCCATTTCCCTAGGGATGATACAGGGATGAATATGATATGTTCATACCATGCTCATTACAAAATTTCATAAACTCCTCAAACCTGAAGCACATTGCATTGTCTATCACAATTCTTTCAAGAACACTAAATTTACTCAAAATATTCTTCATCAAGAAATCAATGACTACCTTACTAGTAGCTTTCTTGGTGGGGATGGCCTAAACCCACTTGGTGAAAAAGTTAGTAGCAACTAAAATCCAAGCATTTCCTCCACTAGATTTTACCACCATTTCTCCAAAAAAGTCAATGCCCCATTAGTGAAAAGGGGTTGGTGCTGAAATTGGTCTAACCGGTAAAGTACTGGAGAATTTCAACTTTCCTGTGAATTTTTGACATGCATCACATTTTTGCACATTTCGGTGTGCATCCTTGAATACTGTAGGCCACCAAAACCCAGCCCTTAAGACCTTATTCGTTGTTGTCTTGGCCATATAGTGCCCTTCACAAACTCCTTTATGCATTTCGATCAAAAGGTCTTCTGCTCAATCACCATCAACACATCTGAGCAATACACCATATGGGATTCTCCACTAGAGTTCACCATCAATGATAACATACCTAATGGCATGTAACTTCAGGGTTCTTCTTTCATTCTTTGGCATGCCATCAAGGAATTTCATGGTCTGCAAGTATTTGATGACCCTTTGGTATCAACCACATGTTTGCATGTCACAAATGGGAGAAACATTTTCTAATTCGACCTCGTTGATTTGGTTGGCCTCCAAGTTAGATTCATCCATAACATGGCTAAGCCTTGGCCTCTTACTAACTTGGTAATCTGGATATCTATATTGAATTCTTGAATTCTATTTATCCATCTACACCTTATTCCCGTAGTTTCTTGCAGAGTGAAGATGTCCTTGACTGCTACACTCAGGACATAAGCCACCACTGTTGCATCAATCATATATGTCTTGAAATTTTGTATAGCCTTAACCAAGGTGAAATCCTACTTCTCAGTGGTTTTATATTTAAGTTCGCCTGCTTGCAAGGATTTACTAAAGAAGGAAATTGGTTGTTCATACCCTTCATCATTTTTTGTAACAAAACTCCAGCTACGGTATGAAAAGAGGCAAATGTAAATAACTAGAAAGGCTTGGAATAATCTAGATTTTTTAAGACAGGTGTGGCCTTGATAGCCTCTTTGATAGCTTGAAAATCCTTGAGGGGCTCTTCTGACCAAGCCACCTTTTCTCCTTTTTTGAGCATCTTCAATTTAGGCCTAACTATTTCTGCAGAGTTAGTAACAAACCTTTGTAGAAATTTTATCTACCCAAAGAAAGACTAAATACCTTTGACATTTTTTGGTGGTGTGATCTTGTAAATAGCTTCCACTCTTTCAGGATCAATCCTGATTCCTTCCTTTGAAACAATATGTTCCAACATCTTTCCTTCCTTAACCCCAAAAGCACATTTCTTGAGATTTAACGAAATCCATACTCTAAGGCCCTAACAAATATTTTCTCAAGATGTGAGCAATCATCTTCTTCTTTCTTTCTATGGGTAGTGAGATCATCTTGATAGATAGCAAGGAATAAGTCTATAAAATCAACAAAAGCTATGTCCATAACTCTCTGGAAAGTGGCAAGAGAATTTATGAAACCAAAAGGCATCCTGACATAGACATAAGTTCCCCATAGGGTTGTAAAGGCCATTTTATATTGCTCTGATCCCCTTACCATGACCTAGTTGTAGCAAGAAAATCCATCCATCATAGAGAGTAATTCACAATCACTGACCTTCTTCAACATCGCTTCCATGTTGGGTAAAGGATAATTATCTTTTAAAGATGCAACATTTAGGTTCTTGAAATCCACACATAATCTAAAGTCACCATTCTTCTTTTTGATAGGAACTAAATTAGACACCCACGATGAGTGTCTTATAGGCTTGATAATTCTTGCATCACTTAATTTGGTGAGCTCCTCTTGTATTTTGGGCCTTAAGGTAGGAATGATAGGCCTTTGTTTCTACCTGAAAGGTTTGTATCAGGATTTAGTGGAATTTCATGTTGAAATCCTCTTTGTAGGCTTTCAAATCATCACAAGACCAAGGAGCACATGTCCGCATTTCCACAATAAATCAGCATGGTTCTCACATGTAGTTTCATTATCTTTCCTATATATACCTTCTTAGGGGAAACATCTGTCCCCAAGTTGATTTCTTCTAGGTCTTCTTTATGTGCACTTTCTTTCTTAACATTGGATATATTTGGGCCATCAAAAACCCTTTCAAGTGCCACTAAACCTTTAGGAATTTTATTAGTCTTAAGCAATTACCTCATTACCAGTAATGTTTCCTTTCCATCCACCTCTACAACATGTGCACTAAAATCAATTTCCTAATTCTCATACTTGTCTACACAATGCAAGAATTCAGTTGTCATTATCATCATTAAACACCTGCCAGTTGCAGATGTTTTCAGGTACTGTTGATCTCGTTTGGACCTTAATGCTTGAGACACCATACACAATTATATCATCAAGATTGACAACAATATTGGACAAAAAAACTACTTTGACATTATGTCCCCTTTCTACCCAAACTATCCCAAAAGCATCAAACAATTCAACAGTATCCCAGACCTCATTTTTGTATTGCCTCAATCTTTTGTCCTTAGCAATTAATTTGAATCTGACTTGGGTCACCACTAGCTTAGAGTCTCCAAATACTTTTAAATTTTTTATTCCATGCTTAGAGGCTAATTTTAGACCAAGTAACAAAGCTTCATACTTGGCTACATTATTGGTGCATGTGAACTACAATAAGAAAGAATATTTAAAAATATTACCTTGAGGGGAAATAAGAATGACCCCAACACCTGAGCCTTCTTTTGAACATGCTCCATCAAAATAGAGCATCCACAAGACATTATCCTAAGATGTCTATGCAATTTATTTAGCTATTGGGGTAGGCTTAATTTCTTCCCTATCCTGTTTCCATTCCTCTAAGCAGAATGTATCAAGGCCTGTGTCCACAACATTAATCATTGGGGGCTCCTCTTATTCTTCAACTAACTCAATTGTGTGCTAAAACCTTGAATCTCTTATGATTTTAACATCTTTTTGGTCAACAAAAAAAGTGGAAAATGACAAATCACATTACATACTTCCCCCCATAGAGGCACACCATTGTCTGAATAGCAACATTCCATAAGTAGGGGGAATGTCCACCACTATGACACTAATTACTAATTCCTTATCAAGAAATGCAGCCAGTCTATATGGAACTTCATAGATCACACTAATGACAGTGACTTCCCTTGAATCCATGGCATAACATTTTACATATGTAATATCAACTTTCAAGCCCATTTCCTCCATGATCTTAACAGGCATGACATTATTTGAAGCCCCTGAATCAATCATGCAATTCTTGAGTATCTTTCCATCAATTATTAGACTTAAAATGAAGGGATTAACCAAATTTGGGTTAGCTGTGATAGTATTTCCCAAGTATATCTCTGGATTTTCACTGACATTAGCTTCCAACTCATTACCTTTCACTGAACCAACACTTGTGTCAAGTGCATCAGCCCCTGCATTATGCTTGTTGCCTCTTGCAATACTATTGATGACAGCTATAGTTTTATTTTTATGATCATTGATCCTCATCATCTCAAGGAGTGGGACTGTGACCCTGATCTAAGACAAGACTTGAAAAAAGTCAATGGGAGAATAACTAGGCAACTCATGAAACATTATTTCTTGGGAAACTACTTTATTAGTTTTCTTTTCAGTTACCTTAGGGACTAGTTTTGATTCTTTATTCTTCAGATCAAGAGGTGTGACTACAATGTTAGCCTTGCCTTTGCTACCTTTCTTCGCCCAAATTCTTATCTCTTTTGACTCTTTAGGCTTGATTTCTTCATTCTTGTTCTTTGTATCAACTCTGTTACCATCTGCATTACCTTACTTTACAAATAAACCTTGAGGGTGGCCCTGATTTCCACTCACTACCCTATTTATCAATTGGATGTCACTTTGTGCTTGAGCCCTTGCAGCCAAGGTAGCTATATATCTTTTTATCTCCTCATTTGAAGGTCTTCTCAGGGAAAATTTTGATGTCTAAAAATTGCAAGCAACATATTCATCTTCCCTTTCTTCATCTAAGAGCACCTATTGATGATGCATGCTTGCTTGTCTCCTATGTGCATCCACATCATCTGCATCAACATCATCACTAGAAGAATAACCACCACATTATAAATCTGACCTATTCATGAACATATTTTTTGATTCATCTGGATTGTGTGGTGAATGGGATTCCCCTTCATCTTGTTGGCTCTTCAACATATGTCTAGCTACACCACACTGTTGTGATGTGTGAGGCATCTCACATCACACCATGGAAAATCCTTGACTACATTTGTGGTATTTTTATGTAAAGGATCAAGTGTAGCTTGGTAATTCCTCTGACTATTCTGAACTGGCTTACCATTATCTCAATTGGTATGATAAGGGAAATCTTGGAGTCTAGGGGACCTATCTATAACAGACCGATAACTTGGTCCCATTTCTCCTTAGGAACTACATTTTTTCCAAATTTCTCATTTTGAGCTTTGGAATTCTTCTAAACCTTAGGCTCTTCTCTCCTTCCTACATTACTAGAAGCCCTCCTGTTATTTTCAATGTTTACAACCATTTTATATGCTTCAGGAAAAGTTCGTGGATTCTTGTCCCTAAGTAAGTAGCACATTTTTGAGTCATAAGCATTGCAGTATGTTACCAAACACACATCAGGGTTAGGTCTCAAATATGTAGGTACCTTGTTAATAGACTTTTGAAACCTTGTATTTAATTCAACAACAAATTCATTATGTCCTTTAGTGATGTTGTTGAAATCATTTAATCTGAATTTGGGATCAATATGATCCCCATACTGTTCTCTAAAGGCACGGTAGAATGATTCTTTTGAATCAATACATCCAATACGTATTCCTTTGTACCAATCCCTTGAATCCTCAACTAAGGACTACATAAAGTACTTCATTGTTACATCATCTTCCCACAATTCAAAGTCTTCAACAAAGCTTTGGAAAGCTTTCAGATGATCTTCTCCACTAAGAGAATTATTTCCAACAAATTTAGGAAGATGTTTCTTGGCATTGTTTGGGACGGGATTTGGATAACCAGGGATGTTGTCAAAACATAATTGCCTATACCTGTCATTGTGAGGTGCCTGCCTAAGATGCCTATCCCTATGAGCATCCTTGTGCGCATCATTTTTCTTACTATCCATCTGACCATGTTCCTTATCTTTCCCATTTTCTTTGTTACTATCATTTTATTCTTAGCCTCTTCCTCATCATCAGAATAAGAGTTACTACTTCTATTTCCACCTCCTCCACCTCCTTTGTCACCACCACCCCCTCCACTGGGAGTGTGGCCCCCAAACTTATTTTCATGAGATTGACTATCACTCTTCCTAGAACTTGAAGGCTCCAGGGTTTGGATTGACATTTTGAGGAAAGCAATTCTTCTAGACACTTCTACATTGTGTACTTCTATCTCTACCATCCTCAATTCTTCTTCCAACTCTTCACTATTCAATTACAAATTCAAGGTGTTAGGGTTTAAATGTACAATAGATGGATTGGACTTGACATCAGGATTAATAGTAAGCATCTTGGTAGTTGAGGTCAAGATATTTGAGTTGATATTGGTATCGAGAGCATTGGAAACACTTTGGTGGGAGAGTTAGCCATCTTCTTCCCATGATCTACAAAGGATGTTTTCTTAGGAGGGTCTGAAGACTTGGTAGCAGCAATTGTTGATGTATAAGTGCTAGCAGTAGAAGTTTCCGTCGGGATTATGATTTTTGGGGCTTCAAGGACGATGTGGGCTGCTACTTTAGCAACTTTCTCCTTAACAACCTTTTCTCTGGTAGCCTTTTCTGAGGGTATATTTTCTTGAGAAATTTTTTCAAAGCCTCTTTGCTTAGCATATTCTTCTCTCATTTTCTCCACTCTTTCTTTCTTCTCATCCCTTTCAAGCTACTTAGCCTTAATTCTATCCTCCTTTTCCTTTTGAGTTCTTTTCTCGGCTTGTTCAACCAAATACTCGACCTCTTCATCCAAGGCTTTAATATCACTGTTGACATCTTCCTCATCTTCAAGGAAATCCCCATACTCACTTTGAGCTAGAGTATGGAATGTTTGATCCATAGCTTCTTCCCCAAGGAAAGTAAGCATCGGTGGAATGATACTTTCTCCTCTAGGCTTGAATTTTTCCCCATGGAATAAAAATCCATCCCAGGTGTTGGTGGGTTTGAAGGTGCTTTACTCTTACCCCATAATTCCCATTTATCCTCTTCTCTAGAAATCCTGAGATTATCAAATACTTGTTCAGTAGGGAAACTACCCTGTCCACCCTTAATTTCCCCACTATTACTTGAATCTTTAGCAATATTTGCACTAACTACTTCATTATTGAAAGTAGGAGATGTTCGAAGAAGAGAATCGAGGGACTTACCAGATTCTACATTTTTCTTCTTCCATAGAGGTTGTATATCCTTTGCAGGCTCAGATTCTATTTTTTGTTCAGAATCTTTCTTCAACTGACTTCTAGTCTTTCTCATGGTGTTTACCGAGATGTCAAATTTCTCCTTATCAATCTTCTTATTAGATATACTTTTTGCATTGGTCTGAGAGAACTCAGACTTGCCACCCATGATACTAGGGAATAAGATTTGATTGGATCTAGACTTGTTATTTATAGCTTCAGAGAGAAATTTAAACATAACTGGACATAAAGTGACATAACTGACTAAAAGATGACACATGAATAGAAAAGGATGTACGTGATTCCTAAGAGAGAATGGAAAACTAGTTCAAAAACAATGATAAAGACTTGTTTCTGCTATACCAGATCTGCACTAGAGATGCTAAAAGTTATGAAATCTTACCAGCAAAGTCACCATTCTATTGGTTAATTTTAATGAATCAAGCAGGCCTTAACAAATATCTATGAGTCTGCCAAACTCAATTCTTGAATACTTGCCAAACGAGTGGCCAACTGATGAGATAAAATGTATGTCTCTTTATCTCCTGCACTTCGAGTTCTGCCAGGCCCGGGAGGGTGTTCCCACAATGCCTGATAGATAACTCATCTTGACAACTCACACATACATTGTAAATTAGGGCAAATAAATTCTCCTTAATTGGAAATAAGATGAAATCAATTGCAAAGATGGCAATTCTTTGAATCAACTAAGCATCTTAAGATGAGAATGTAAAACGACAACAAGCAACAGGCGGATCAATGATTATTTTAAGAGATTGCTCTTATATTGAATGACTGAAACCAGAGGAAAGATCTAATGAGCTAAAGATCAGTGCAATTATCTATGGGTTAAGAGTCTGTGTAAATTGAAATATAAGACAGATTTAATTCTGAACAATTATGATCTAGTGATATCACTTTGCAATTCACAAATCAGTAACTAAGTACTATAGACTAATTATCAAATCCGAATGAATTCATATGAGAACCCATGATCTAATTCAAGCATTTTAACTCATTCCATGAACAAGAGCCAAAACCAAATCATACATCAAAGCATAACATGATAAAAATTAATGAAATGATCATTGATCAATATTTTCATTAATAATTATGACATGAAACCAAAGGGAGAGACTATAGACTCAAAGAATCTTCATTATCGTTCAAATATATTTAGAAACCACACATTGAACTAAATTTACTATCTAGACTCAAAATATTCGATAAAGACTCCACTATCTGCTCTGTGTTTCTTCTTTTTCTCAATTGTAGCTCTAGAAATTCAACAAAAGATCTGAAAAAAGGGCCCTGAATTCCCTTTAATAGAAGAAGGGATAAAAACTAGCCTTAGGCCAAGTGTACACATGTCAACATTGTATTGGACCGCTATAAGACATATTCCAAATTCAATTATATTTGCAATCAAAATTCAACAAATACACATAAGACAAAGAATATTTGCATTTGCAACGGAGAGTAGCTTTGCCTTCTCAAAAGAGCACATGTCACAAGAGCGCATCCAATTCATTGAGAAAAATGACAAAATGGTGTAGACCATAGGGTGAGTCAGCATCTCGACCAACATCCTACATCATAAATAGTTGATACTTTTCTGTGAAACATATGTTTTATCTTTGCAATTTCTAAGGCCGGGCCTGTACAATACATGACCGAGTATATGTTTCACAAACCAAACTTGCCACAATACATCCTTTCCCATTCCTCATACTCTTCCTCGAATGGCCAGTCAAAATCAATTATGTCATCCATGGCTTTTTTATAAGGAGAATACTTAGTTACAACTACATTAGATTCCTTGTCGAAATTCCCTAGGAAACTAATAAGTAATGTTAATCTCCCCAAGGTATTTTTGAAGATAACAACATCAACTTCTTTTGCAAATTTTTCCAACTTGGGAATCAATAACCTAGTCCAATTCCCTCTTCCATATTTATAATGGTTTCACTTCATGGTTAGAAACCTCAATATTTGGTAGTGGGGCGAAATCAGTATGGGTACACTAAGCTATTAACTCTATTATCTTCTTCTCTAATGGAGCTTCATATCCTTGAAACTTCTGCTTGCTCAACTCACACACAAAATCATAAACTGGCTTCACCAAAGGAAGTTTATCTGTGTTTTTGTCGGCTCCAACTAAGATCAACTTTAATCTTTCAAATCTTGGGACCCATTTATTCAAATTTGGTATGGCCAACATCTTGTCCTTTTGAGATAACCTCATTGTTCGCAACATCAAAGCATATTTGTCATGCACACTATTGAGTCTATCATGAATCCTCTCATTCAAATGTCTCAAGGCAATGCATACAACCTTTGATATGTTCTCATACATTGCATCCTAAGCCTTCTCTAACAACTTCTTATATACCTCAATTTGTAGAAGGAGTTTATCTCTATTAGACGAGCTAGAGCTCGGTCTATTTGTTTCTTCCTCTGCAATTGGTTCTTTTCTCTGATCATATGGTACTATTACTAGAGACTAGCTATGAAATGAGTCTTGCATAGATGTCATTGAAGAAACTGAAGTTGGGTGGCTTGAGCTAGGCTAACCCTTTTCTCTTTGCATTTCCTCTCTTTGTTTATAAAATGACAGTTTAGTTTCCAATGTAGCTACTTTCTATTGGCTGTTATCCTAATCATTCAAAAGTTCACTGTATTTAACTCTGATAATATCTCCTTCCAAGGTTAGGCACTCCGCAGTCGATTGAGTAAATTTGGCAACATTGATAGCCATATCTGTAGCTTCAAAAGCTAGAGTATCAACAACTATTTTTACAAGCAACTATCCACCAAGTGTTGATGGATCTACCAGGGATGGGTTCTTAGATGTCAGGGATAATGACCATATTGCCAATGCATCCCAATCTTCACTAAAAGCAGAACCTCAAAGTGCCATTTCCAAGTCTTCCTCTATCTTCACAAAATGTCCTTCAACCCTTCTTATTGCATCTAAAACAATAACATCTGCAATATTCCACTCTAGTAATAACAATATACCACTCTTATTTACAAGCTTTGTACCCTGTTGGGCATTGATCTTCTTAAACTCATCCTTCAGAGCATTTCTTACATTCACCTCAATGACACTTTCAGGTGATTCAAGATGTAGGCTCCTTTCAATGGCTACCTTCTCACCATATATTGCAGCTTTGGATTTCCACCAAAAATCTTGAAATTTCAAGTCTCAATGAAAGAATCATCTTCCATAAGTTCTTTACTAACCTCCGCCGCAAATCATCTGTAGTATTCAATCCACAAATGTCGAGCTTTCCCAATCTGAGGATGGTCTATCCAGAACTTGAAGCAATTGCTCCCTCATGCAGAGACATTCCTATTTGCATTTCCTCAAGGGTGACATAAATATCATCTTCATCTATGTCAGAGTAATCAACCACCCCTTTTATTTCAATCCTTTGCTTCTTTTGAGGTGGTTGCTCAAGGCGATCACAACTTTTAGGAAGTGGATCCAAATCAATTACAAGTAAAAGGACTTGTGTAGGAGGAGGTGGTATTGCAACTTTTGGGGAATATTCCTATTGGAACTCTCAAATTTTGAAAATTTGAGATGCCCATATCAAAAATTTTGCCTCTGCACTTTCAGAAGTGCACCTGATGAACTTGCCTGAATGACCTACTTTGGAGGGTCATAATTTGAAGCCCACTGATTTCTAAGAAAAATCCCTTTGCAGGCACATTCATGTGTCCTATGTGAGTGTACTTGTCAATTTTCAGCTTCCCATGATAATTTTTGTCAAGGTTTTGAAAAGTGAAGCTGGAGGGTTTTTACACTTTTCTGCAGTTTGCTAACGTTCAGTTTTGCAAAGTTGCCTCCTGTTTGAGCTTGCATTTTGTAACTGGTTGATCGTCAAGAGAAAACGGATATTGTTATGCATTCTCTATACCAAGATGAGCTCACATGTCAGTTTTCAAGGCCTCACGAGTTGATTTTCTATTTTTAACAGATCAAAACCAAATGAAATATTTTCAGTTTTGCACTGAAACCTTTCTGAGTAGCCAACTTCGAGCATCAATAACTTTGGTTCAACAATGTTTCAAGCTAATCCCTCTTGTACACATGTTTATTGCACCTAAATGATCTACTGTGTCCAGTGGCGGCCTCTCAGGAGCTGATTTGATATTTTTTCAATGAGGTGATTTCATCAGTTTCAATTGGTTCAGAACAACTATTTATTGCAGAAAGTTTGAGTAAGCAATTTTGACAGCGAATAAGTTTTTCCTCGTGATTGATTTATCCGATCTGTCTGTTGCACTTCATTCTATGGACCAATGGCTACATGCTTGCAAGTGTTTATGTCTCTAGGAGGTCGTTTGACCAGTTTTCAAGGCTGATTCCTGAGCCAACTTGTCCAGTTTTGCATATTTTGCAAAAGCAGTTCAAATTTACACTTTGTGAGCATTCAGAGGCTGTGTCTGATCGATTCAAGGGAAAGTTGTTTGAAAACGATTTTTTTTTTAGTCGGGCCCACAAGGGGACCCAACATGTGACATAATTTGAGGCTAATGTTATTCAAGTTTCTTGAGTACCTGAATACAGTGCCCAATTCCATAATTTGTGTCATCATCTTCCCTATTCATTCCATGTGCATGTATCAAATATTTTATTGAAAAGAGATTGGGGAACTCTTGTGCAAATACAACTATCAGTTGCAAACCTTTGATAGAAAATTGATAGGAACAATGCTAGACGTGTGGAACATTGGAGCAAAGTAAGGATATCCATCAGTACTTAATGGGTAAAGTATTTCCATTTGATATTGTATCTGTAAGTACCCTGCTCAATATATATGCAAATGTGTAAACATTTGACATATAGTAAAATGTGAAGGCTTCTAAGTATTGAGTCCCTCTGGATATATAAAAGAAACTCTCTTTAAATGAAGAAGAGATAAAGGAATTGGGGGGCTAAAAATTCAGTTCTGAGAATCAGAAGTTATTATCAGATGCAATGGAATGTACGAATTGATCAAAGGAGGATTTACACAAAGCTTTTAAAACATTTTACAGATGCCATGAATTGTTGGGGTCTCTACATTGTCTGAACTGTTGAAATGGATTTTAAAACGTCCAAGTAAATGCCGCGTCTGGCTGTGTACCAAATAGTTGTGTTGAAATATTTTAAAAATCCTTCAAGCAAATGAGATTGGGGTATATGCACCCATCAAAGCAAGAGAACGAGGGTCAATGTGATCTGTGCACAACAAAAAGGGATCAAGTGCATTGTTGGAGGGTGCCATCCATTCTTAAAGCAAGAGAGCATCTATCAAAGCACAAACAGAATGCCCTTGCGGTATGTCAAATGCAAGTATGCCTAAAGAAATATATTAAAGTGGTGCAGGGGCGAGTGGGCAGGCGCATCAAATGAAATTGTTGAAAAGTCTTTGAAACTTTTCAAGCAAATATAGCCAGCGACCCATAAACGCCAGCAAGAGAAGGCACATCTGCTAAAAGGAAAACCCCAAATGAATGGCAACGCACCAAGATGGATTTATTGAGAATGGTCTCAGAAACTTCCAAACAAACATAAGACGAGTCTATTGAAAAATCCTCAGAGACTTTTCAGCAAATGTAATCACCAAATGCAAGGGATGCACGTACAGGGGAAAACGCCATGAATGCAGCAGGGTATGCGAATAAACCAGAATGCATTTGATCAAAAGTCTTTAGAGACTTTCAAGCAAGAAGACATGGCGTAATTTGGAGCAGTACGCACCAGAAGATGGATTTGATTGAAAGCTTTAAAATTTCTCAAACAAATGTGATTGTTAAGGGTGCGTCGGGCTGGATGAAGGCATCTGGACTGTGGAAAGCATACAAATAATGGAGAATGCCTTTTAAATGTGATTGCAGAAAGCGCCAATGATCAAGGGCTCGATGGATGGAACGCCAAAAAAGTGCACCTCCCAAGCGAATACATTGAAATAGAATATATGTTGAAAAGGCTTCAGGACCTTTCAAACGCAGACATGGATGACACGGTTTGAGACAAGGTAAGGACTTCCATCAAAGCACGCATGTTGAGAGAGGATTCCTCTGAGAGGCAGTGCGACCATCAATGCAGAATATGCACTAAAATGAATGTTGAGGAGGCCTTGGAAAATTTAAAGCAAAGGCCAGTAAAAGAAGCCCGCGCCACTGTAAAACAAAATGTATTCAAATGCATTTGGCAGACTATAAACATCCATCAGAAATGGTGAGTATTTCTTTAGTTGCCGATGAGTGGCTTGAGCAGCTACGCGCCCAAGAAAGGATCTGCAAGTTTTAGGGGATTGGAAATTAATCGATGGAGAATGTACAGTGGTGAAGGCCGATATGCACCGAAGGGATCTGGTTTTGATACAGAAGCAGGGGAGTTTCTACGCAATGAATGAAGGCGTTGAAAAAGCCTTAGAAACTTCTAAACAAATGCAATTAGAGCAGCAATGGCGCGGCTCAAGGCAAAGGTGTGGATATTCATTGAAGCCCATATAAAGTGGTCGCATGGAACGCACTAATGCAGGGCACAATGACTTTGTTGAAAAGTCTTTTTAGTAACTCTCAGGCAAATTCAACTGGCAGTGAATGCCACGTCCTGCTCAAAGTATAAAGGGGAGATGAAATCAAACACTGGTAGCTGAATACACATAAAATGTATTCGTTGAAAAGAATTTCAGGAACTTTCAAGTAATTGCAATGCGCAGGAGGCAGCCGCCATGATCACACAGAAAGAGCTCATCGAAGAGTTTCTAGCAGAGCATAGCGAATGGAATTTAGGGCAACAATGTGGAGAAAGGAAACAAAATAGATCAACGGAGGAGAATAGAAGTGAAAAACCAGCCAAATCCTACCCGTCCCCCGCCAGATGGCGTATGCAAAGTGCACACAGGTTAATTTTGGCGAAACCAGCCAAATCCTAGATGGCGTATGCAAAGTGCACACGGGTTAATTTTGGAGAAATGACGGGATTGTGCCATGTGGCACAGGTGATCCCGGCAGAAGCGAGGGGCTACGGGCGCATTTTAATTTGAACAACGGGTTAAATTTTCTTTAAAAAGTCCGATGTTATATTTTTCAAAAGCCTTTTCGCTTTTTACAAAAGCAAAATTAAAATTCTTGCCCGTGAAATGAGCCTTATGAGTTTTAAATGGGGCTGACATAATCTTAAATGCTATCATATTTTCAAAATGATAAGAGACTTTAATATAAAGTGCTCTTAAATTTTAAAAAGAGTTGCCCTCAAATATTAAGGCTAAAAGGATGGGTAAAATATTTTACCTGTTAAAGTTGAAAAGCCTTTGTTTAAGAGGTGAGCATTTTAAAATGTAAAATACAAATTACCCAAGTGAAAGTAAAGTGGATGGGATGGGTTATATATATATATATATATATATATATATATATATATATATATATATATAAAGGGGTAAACGCTTTTGACCGGAGTTATGAACCGAATACAACCATTCAACAATGCCACCTATAAACCATCACACCATGCCAATACCAACGGGATGGGTAAAATATTTTGTTGGAGAATAAAATATGAAATATTGTGCTTGGTGCAATATGCTATTATTAAAGGGCCCTTCATTAAAATCTGAGTTTTCTATTGGTGGAAAGTGCCATTTGTAATTTGCAGCAAATAATAGAGAGCAAAACAAAATTTTCACAGGCAGAGAGACATTTTCACGCAGTTGCTAAATGGAATGGAATTCCATCACATGGGCTAATTTTTAGTTGAAGAACAATAGAGAACAAAGGCATATTTTTTGTTTGAGAGGCAAAGTTTGTTGCAGTGAGAGGAGAGAGGTTTTTCTTTTGTTAATCAATGGTGAAGAGGTTTCCAGATGGCATCTCCAGATCAGCTTTAGGGCTTCTTTTGAATCTTCTCTTCTTCTATTTCTTCTCTTCTCTTCTCATTATTCAGGTTCAGAGGCTAACAACTAGTTCTGGGGTTTTGTATGAGGCTAGGGTAGATAGAGAAATGTCAAGTTCTGAGTCATAATTTGAGTCTGTAAGCTGTAATTTTTTGATTTCATAAGCAAATACAGCCAGTTTATGCAAATAAATCATGAAAGTGTGTGCACATTTATGAATATCTTCAAATTGTCTCCATACTTGTACAATTTAATCATATGAATTCAATAATACAAAGTGTCTTTAAGTTTGTCATCTCAAATTTTATGAGATTGTGTTATTTGTTTATGGGTCTATTTCAAGGAAATGGTTAAATGCTTTGAGCAGATAACAGTGATTTCAAGTGTGTAGGTTGGATTTGGTAAGGAGAGTTTGATTGATAAGAGGAGTGGGATTGTTGTTGTAAGACACTAACAGTTGATACAAGGCATTAACAATTTAAATCCACTGGTTGAATGTCATTTGCTGATAAGTTCTTTTTATGTGTTTGACTCCATGGCCCAGAATTAGGCACTGATTTATCTTGCAGTTTAGTGCATCTCGAAAACATTTTATAAATTCAAAATCATTTTAAATCCCTAGGTGTTGTAGTTATATCATGCTCCAAACAGTTGATATTACTCATGAACAACCAATTCTATTCAGTATTATCCTATTTTGTTGAACTATTAAATGAGATTATCTGTTAAGTAATATTTTGTTATGTATGTGTTTTAATTTGTTGATATTGCTAAAGGGATCACCCTCTCGGGTCTTGCAGAGCCCAAAGTGTAGGAGGCTTTTAAAGTCCTCGTCAGTTGGTCCAGGTCCTTCGAGCTACCCTTGATTGGAATTGGAAATTCCATAGGTAGATTAGAAGACAAACCTGGTTACAGTAAAAAATAAAACCAACACTTCCTTTGGTCCTTCAGAGACAACAGGGGTTATTTGGCTTATTTTCTCACTTGTTATTTTCTTCCTTCTAGATTAAATTTTCAATTGTTTGGGAGATTGGAAAGCAGGCCCTTCCTCTAATGTCACTTCAACATTTTCTTCAACCACAGCTACTTTCCCTTTATCGTGAAACTCTCATTTCTCTCTCAAAACACCCATTTCTCTCTCAAAACACCAACTACATTCTCAAAGTTATTGATGACATACATAGCTTTGTTGAAATCACCCTATATACCTAGCAAGGGATCATATTGAAGAGTGTTCTTCCTCTTAGCTTCTACCATTGTTCTATAAGCCAAGTATTTGCATTTTCTTTCATTCCCCTCCTCAAAGTTGGATATATTCCTGATGATATTCTCAGGGTAATCAAAGGCATGTACAAAAGCACTCATTTTCTTATCTACTTTGAGTTCACTGATGAAGCCCTCAGGATCATGATTCCTCAGGTTCACAGTCATTAGTTCATAAGGAGTCAACAAATGCTCTAGTTCCTTCACTGCCCCTTTTGTTATAATGTAATCTGCAAATATTGTCCATTCCAGGAAGAATGACCCCTTCCTTGCTAGTTTTGGTAAATGCATTTCCTGGGAAGCTCCCAACTGTCTCATGATTTCAAGGAAACCAATTCTCAAAGGAAAATTTGTTGGAAAAATGTATGGACCCAAGCTACTACCATATATCCTGAAAATTTGTCTTATCATGATATAAAATCACATCTCCCCAATTACGACTCAAATTCAAATATGGCCTTAGCTCCTTAGGTGTCAAGAATTCATGGATTTCCTTAGCGATCCTAGGTGGCCGGTATACTAAGGCTTCCCTTATTTTGGATGAAAAATCATTTCTAAACATTAAATTTTTTTATCTCTTATCATCTCTATCCAAAACATGGGTCCAACACTAAACAGGAAAGTCAACACCATCCCTCTTCCTTTCCAATGTAATCTCTTTCTAAAAGGGATTTCTTTCATTAAACAAGAGCATATGCATCAACAATGAGTTCCACTAAAATTTCACCCATTGTTTTCCTTCTTGTAATCCAACCAAGCCATCATGGATGTGGTCAGCTAGATAAGTTCCATATTCATAAACAGTAATGTATGGTGAATGGTGCATATGTGAGGCCAAGTAACTATACTCCTTTTGTAATGTATTAGGTGGATTGTCACCTACAATATGGTATACATAGTATACAAATTTTTTGAAATAATTGGAAAAATAATTCATTGGAAGAGGTTTCAGCTCTCCATCATCAATCCTAACCCTTCTCTATTGTTTCCCGGTCCAAACGTTAACCATTGCAGTATGCAAAGGTAACATTTTTGACCTAATGAACACCTTGGTCTTATTATACTCTACTCTGATGGAATCCATCTCCAAAGGAAGCATACTCAAATTCCTTTCATGCGGGTCAAAAACCTTTTCAATTTCTTGACAAGTTATCTTTACCATGACCACCCCATCATATGTCCTGACCACCCCGAAAACTAGATCATACTTTGATGCAATATCTTTTAAAAGGTCCACATCCATGTACACACTGGGGATGACTCGTATTCCCACATTCAAATCCCAAGGGTTACTAAAAGGAGACCCAATATTTCTATTTCCAAACCAATGTTGGAACATTTGCCAACCTGTGTAGGGTACCTTGTTGTCTTTGATAAAGCAAGCTTTATCTATCAAACCCTCCTTCACAATTGGGCCACAAAACAAGACTCGTCCCTCTATTTTCTTATTTGTAGATTGGGGTAGTAGATCAATTACATCATAAGAAAGGGCTCTAGACTGGCTAGAGGAGGAAGCACCTTGAATTTTGGGAGCCATGTGTCTAGATAGGCAAGAATAACTTTGGAGGGATTTTAACCTACTCGACCCCTAACTATAATACGACTCAAGATAGATGCTAAAATTGGGAAACTCATAGGGATGTGGGTTTTAAAAGCACAAATTAATACCAAATTTGAAAGTAATAAAAGCAAAATGATGAAAAGCACTTGTTTTAAAGTGGATTAAGACAAACCCTAGTTCAAAAAATTGGAAAAAGCATAGAACTGCATTTGTGGTACTTACTACTTTCAATGGTGACAAACCCTAATGCCGACTCAAACAATTTCTACAGTTTGCTTCTTAGCTCCTTGTATTTCCTCAAACACATTTCCAAATCTCAATTAAGCCAACACTAGATGCAAACACAATTTTTTGGGGAAGTAGAATGATTTTACGGGTCACTTCCACCATTAATGTCCACTCACATGAAGCAAAAAAATTGCAATGGACATACTTGAATTTTGGAATGCACGCTGTTGATCCATGGTTGAGCTGGATATTTTGAATGACTCTAATTGAGTTAAACTCATTTGAATCCACAATGTTGCTCCAACTCAGACTATCGGCCAATAGAAAGTTGTTCACAAGACTCTCCCTATGGATGAGAGAGCCTCACCCACTGGTAGCCATAGGAAAAATGTGTCAGCACCTCACTAATCTCGTTTCCTTTTAAAGAACTTGCATCTTTCCCCACAAGCCAGTGGGGAATGACTGTGATCAAATTACATCACCACCAAACACTGTCGATCTTCAAAGTTGTGGGCACTGACACAAGACATATCGGTCGGGCCCACATACACATGGCATTGTTTTGCTAATCCCACCACAATTAAACTACATCTACTTCAAACGAGCAAGCCAACGGGGAATGGTTCAGATTGAGTCCCACGATGTCATGACCAGCCAACCTACACGAACACTTAATAGTTAATCATTAAAAGGGGGCCTTGACTATCCCGTTGAGACTTTACCCCTCAGGAGTTCATGACTTTCATGTAAGTCATTTGTATGCAAAAATTAAAGATTGACCTTAGGGTACTTAAGAGAGTATGCAAATGGGGATAACCAAATTATTCAACATGGAGGGGCCAGTAATAAATGTGAAACCATGACTTGAAAGACAACTTATATTACTGGTGAACAAACCAAGAGGTCAATGCATGAAAAGAACATCCAAAGGCCAAAGGGAAATTTGGATGACAAGTTTGTAAAACCCTAAACCCTATTTGCAATCAACATACCATGTTGACATTTTGGATAAAAGATGACAAAATACTAAGGATTTTTTAGGGTCTAACAAGACACGCGTCACCTTCTCGTCAACCTTGCTACATTTATCTTACTACCACTTAAGTCCCATGGGATGGCAGGGTATGGTTGATATCTTTTCCATGATCTTTGAATCTAGAAAACTACACATCACACAACATTAGTATTAAAGGGATGGACTGATGGCGATGTGACCACCAAGGTTAATGGCTTAGTGCTTAAGTCACCGGGTTAAATTTGAAACCTAACCTTAGGAAAAGACTTAATATGGTAGGATAGTGATAATTGGTTCTTTGGGATAATGGGGCCAATAGACTGACATGCTAGATGGATCGAGAGATAACTTAAGAGGTCGATGATCGACTAAGCCGATCAACCAAAAATTATAAAAAATTTAAGCTTCCATGAACAAAAACCTAGTCACCTATGAGGATAAGGGTTTATCAAAGAGGCTGACTAGACCCAAGGAGAGGAAAATTCATCAGGATTTTAGAAGCTCCAACAGATGTGTTTTCTGATGTCATGTTTCTTTCAATGTTTTCATTCTTTTTTGCAGTTATGTTTTCTTTAAAAATTGGATGGTCTACAAATGAATGGTTTAATAAAATACTAATTCACCCCCCTCTCAATATTCTCAAAAATCAACAACTAGTTTGGATTAAGGGGAATATCGATAGGGTTAGTTGCAAGACTTTATGTTGGAAAATTGCACATTTTTGTTTAGGTATTGATAATTCAGAACCATATTACTTCAATTTAAAATTGTAAGCCATAGTTCTATCAAAATTGTAAGACGAGTCAAGAAAACGAACTATCAAATGTCAAACCAAAGCCTAAGAGTGATAAAAATAAAGTTGAGAAATAGAAACCTGTAACTTAAGAGACATAATAAAAGTGAAAGGAGGTCAAGAGAGATTATTCAAGGTTCATGGAGGATGTTCTTGAAATGTTCCCACAAGCCAAGGTGGTAGGGAAAAGGACTATAGGTGAGGGTGTGTTATCTGATCATCTTTAGGATTGAGCAATATAAGTTGGTGACATCACTATTCCTAAGAGTGGATGATATCTTTTTAAGTATGCATACAAGAGGCAGACATACCATTGACCATCTCATAATTTATAGATGTGTGACCTCAACAAACTTATAGTGCCAAATATTTTTTTTGAAGTTGATTTGATCCTATTTCTTATAAGATTGACCCCAAGGAAAGGGTTATAAAAAGTGACAAAGGAACCACATTTCTTGATGACACAAGGAGTCAGATTGTGACTACTTTTGGGTTGAATCTTTCAGCCATTGAGGCTATCCATTTTAATGCACTATGTTAAGAGTATGAAAGGGATGAGTATGGTTATAGAAACCATGTGCTTCCAAGACATAGGAAAAGGGATTTAGGGAGGAAGGGAATGAGGTTTACACCAAAGGACTTTGAACCATTCAATTGTGATGAGTTCAAAAATTATTTCAAATTCACCTACTTCTACATGTCTCAAGTGTTAGGGAGAAAATATGATTTGAAGATGCATATTTCCATGATGACTATTCACATGGATATTCAAAACAAGGATTCTAATAGGTGTTTTTATTATGCTTCACATGTTGCTGAGGAAATTCATAAACTACTAGTAGATTTGAAGGAGGCCAACGCTTCATTGTATTTCACACACTACTTTGTTCTTAGGAACACATTGTTATGGATTGGTCATAAGGCCTGGAAATATTCCATGAAGCTTAGAATGATTGATCAGGAGGGAAATAAATTTCTAGTTCAAATGTGGACTCATATATGGGATCAAAACTACCCTAAGTCAAATTATACTACCTTTTGCAATTCATTAAATCTTGGTATTTTGGGAAATCTTGGTTTGAATCCTATGTACCAAATTTCTAGAGGTATCAAAGAGATCATCAAACCTTTTTATTTTAGGGAAACACCAAGTTAGACCATAATTGAGGAGATTAGTATCTCCATTCTACTTATACAATGTACAAGGTCGATGGAGCTTTGGCGAGGGCATACAAATTGCCTAAGTATGCTCCTAATAGGCTTCCTTTCATGGAAATTATGTGGAGATTGGGTGCAATGTAAAAATAACACTTTATAGGTGCTAAGAAGAGATCATGTATTCTAGGGAAATTTCCCTTTTTAGATTTTAGAGTTACTTCCAAGGAAGATTTGGATAATTTTTCTAGAATGCTTGAAAATATAAGGATGGAAGTTGAGAAGAAAAACAATGTGACCCTAAGGGTTTTGTAGATAAAGAGAGAAAGGACATGGGTTGGTCTTGGTTTTATCATCATTTATTTTATATTGAGGATGGTATAAGGAAATTTCCATCAGATTCTACTGAGTAAGAAAGAAAAAAAAAATGGATCCATATTACCAATCTTGAAGAAAAAAGAGTTGAGGTTAATCCTCTTTATGTTAGCCCCTATGCAAAAATTGAGGACCCTTTCAAAAGGGCTATGGAAATGTTGAATGACTACAAAGAGTGGAATTTTTATGATAGAGTTAAACAAGATGAGGAGGCTACTAAAATTAGAAGAGAGGAGCAAGAACGTAATACTAGTAGCCAGTAAACTTAATCATCTACTCAGAGCCCCCTAGTTCATCTTATGGTGAATGAAGAGAGACCTAATATCAACCCTCTTATTGAATATTCTAAAATAGAGGGAGGAGTAAATGAAATGGAGGAGCAATCTATAGAGCATGATCCCACTGAGCAATAAGTACAACAATGATTTCCCTCCCCTAATTTGAATGAGCAATGAGTACAACAATGAGGCTTATAAGAAACATTCCCAAGTTCAAGAAGCTTTCTTAAATACTTCGAGTAGGTGGAGCACAAGGGAAGAGACATTGAAATAAATGCTAACAACTATGGAAGGTGATCCTTAAGCTCCCAACAATGTGCCACATTTGATAAGAGAAATTATGAGATACTTCTAGTTTTCAAAGTAAGCTATATATGCAGCTCAAGGCCAAGTTGAAAATGTTTAAAGATATGGAAGATAGCAGAATGCCTTAGATTCTAAATGAGGTAGCAGATTTAAAAGATTTTAATGAGTGGCAAGAGGAATTTGGGGCCATTATCCCATCATTATCAACATATATTTACAAAGATGGAAAGGTAGATTATTCTCAATTGAATAATTCTTTGGATGAATTATTCAAGATGGAGATTAATTTGGATGTATTTGTAAATGAAACTATAACCTTTTTGGATGCTAGGTACAATGTTGTATAGGAGAAAATTTGCACCCCTTACTCAAATTCCACTTTCACATACCTTCACCTTAGAAAATCAAATCCGAAGGCGAAATTCCACATCACCCATCTGCCTTCCTTCCACTTGGCGTTTGTCTCTTGTGTTGGTGAGAGAATATTTGTCAGAGATGTACAAAAAACACACAGATGCCCATGCGGCATGATTACATCCCTGCTAGATTCCTACGTCTAAAGATGGAAGAGTTGTTACACTTTCGGTTGGGGTCAATTTTTAACGTACCTCTTCGACCAACCAACCCTGAATATGGTAGATTCTTCCCTCTTCTCCTTCAAATTCATCCATTCTTCATTCATTCCATCTCCTTTTTCATTCTCAAGCACCTCAACTTCATTCTCTTTGCATTCTTCAGTCTCAACAACATGTCACCACTCCATTACAACAACAACAACAACACACCATTAACTCCACAAAGCAAGTGTGAAGCAAGCCATTAGCAGCGTGGACTTGGGGTCTTACGAGACCTCCCTTCATTGCATTCAAGGTTGTGGTGACCTTGCAAAGTCTGCTTTCTCCTCCATTGGCTAGTGAGATTTTGGGTGGAGGTGGTAATGTTTCGCTCCTCTCCTTTGTGATTTGGTTGAGTAGCACTTTACTATTTTGTAGTGTTTATTGCATATTTCTCTCTCATTGCTATTTGGCTATCCATGGAGGTGGAAACACCAAAATGGGGGTCTAATTGAGGCAAGCCCCAACAATTTTCCCCTCTTCCTTGTGTGTAGGTAGGTGTGTATTTGGAGCTAGCTAGCGAATGTGCATCCTTGTGAGATCATCTCTATCGCCCTAGTTATCATTTACTTTTTTTATCACTTTACTTTCTATTTCATGTATCTACTTATTTTGTTTTTACCACCAAGACTTGCTAGCTGGGCTGTAAGTTTGTTTTTGAGTAGTTTGTATTGTGTTCACTATTTTTTGACCGTATGAATGCTAGCACTCCCAAGAGATGCCAACATGCCATGCTGATGTCCTAGAACTTTGTTGTTGTCCCCAAACAAAGACCTATCTGAGGCACAATACCAACTCTAAAAACTGGCTCACCTAGGAAAAATATAAGTTTGGATTTTTAGAGTGATTGAAGTGCATTATAGTCCTCATCATTCTTGATCCTTTTCCTAAAATAGCCCTTTAGATTGAGGTAAGTTAGGGCAGCCCTCTACTCTTGGCTCTTTGTCACCTAGAGCCTTGACGTGGTTGGTCCCCCTCTCTTACTTTTTTGGTGAACCCAACGTGAACCAATGTCTACCCACTCATTGGTGTTGAGACTCTTCTCTAGTACCTTGTGATAGTTGTACTCTTGAGTTTTGTGAAGGTTTATGAGCATCACAACCTAGTCCATGACTTTTGGGTACGTTGTTACGAGAAGTGTATGACACCTTCCGATGGAGAGGACAAAGGTCACTTTTGGTTTCTCTACAGGCCTTTTTGCTAGATT
This sequence comes from Sequoia sempervirens, assembly GCA_007258455.2. Taxonomy (NCBI): domain Eukaryota; kingdom Viridiplantae; phylum Streptophyta; class Pinopsida; order Cupressales; family Cupressaceae; genus Sequoia; species Sequoia sempervirens. Next base: position 1,082,942,978 of record VDFB02271358.1, on the reverse strand, counting down.
CTCCATTTGTCTTACTACTTAGGAGTAGTTGTCAGGGGGTGAGGTAGGGTTCTCCAATGAGACTAACCACATCCCCACTCCTCCTATGTCTCCTACACCATCATCAATAAATGAGCATGAGGCCATTCACATTCCTTTAGAACATATCTCTACCTTTACCAAAGGACTGGATGACTTGGAAAATCACCTAGAAAAGGACCCGAAGATGGCTAGGGCCACTTGGGTTATTAGTAAAATAAAGTATATGGTAGGAAGAGACCGAACATGCATATAAAATTCTGGCTAGTCTCTCTAGTCTAACTAAATCATGTGCCCTTCCAAAAAACCCTAACATAATTCAAGGGCCATTCTTGAAGAACATGAGAGATAGTTAGAAGTGTTGATGCCTCCACGTCTGTATACATGACTGACAGAATCCCATCAATCAACATCCCCTCTAGACCTTTGAGAGGTCTAAAAATATCATAGCGACAAAATGCCCTTGGGTTTTACTTTCATCCCTCCCATCACCTCTAGTAGTGGAGGTTTCAGTGGGTTGAGTGGTGGAGGCTTTTGTAGTGGTGGTGGCTTCGGTGGTAGAAGTGGCACTAGTGGAAGTGGTTCAGGAGGAGGCCATTGTGGTGATTTTGAAAGTGGAGGTGGCTCTGGCAGTGGTTCCGGTGGTTTTGAAGGTGGTGCTGGAGGAAGTTCCATTGGACCTTTGTCATCCCAAGACCCTATTCTGAATACCCTTTTGCAAAATATGGGTAAGATGCAAAGCTAGTTGGTGAGCCTCTCCCAAACCTCTGCCAAGCCTATATTTTAGCCTTTCTTTTGACATAGTTAATTTTTGGTAGCAATCTTAAGTAATCCCTTCCCACAAGGAATGGATATTCCCAAATTAAAAAAAATATGGTGGCAAAAGGGACCCACAAATGCATGTGTCTGCCTTCAATGCTCTGTGTATAGGTTTCTTCCATCATGATGCATTGATGAAAAAATTATTCCCTCAATCTCTTAAGGATACAACACTTGAGTGGTATTGTTCCTTACAAGATAACTCCATTTTCTCATTTGATCAACTTGTGAATCAGTTTCTTCGACAGTTCCAAGCAAGAATTGGACTAAAGATGACCTTTTCGGATCTCGTCCAATGCAAGCGAGGATATAATGAAAATATTATTGATTTCATAGCATGATATAAAGTGCTCTTCTCACAAATCTCATATTTGTTGCCTAATTCTAATGTACAAAAGGTATTCATAGGGAATTTGCAAAGACTTTGGCAAGAGAATTTTTCCCTTATGAAGCACCATTCTTTCATGCATCTGTGTGCAACATTACAAGAATATCAATAGAAGGTAGTCCATTTCAGGAGATCACCCTTGTGCTCTCGTTTAGAATTCCATTGTATCAATCTCTGGGAAATGTAAGGCTATTGTGAATGTAGTAGCTATTATGAATGATAATAGTCTTAGAAGCAACTAAAAGTTTACAAAGTTAGCATAATCTTATTCTTTCATCCTATTGAAGTTGCTAAAGGATAAGATAATAACCTTGGAGAACCCTAAACCCCTCAAAGAGCCCTACCATTGTTAGTATGATGCAAATTCCTTTCGTCGGTACCATAAAGTCAACAGACATGATACTAAAGATTGTATGCGCCTGTGTCACAAGATATATGATCGCATTAAGGATGGTACTATTTATCTCGATGGCAATAAACAAAATGCAAAAAAATTGGTGGCAAAAGTGAATAGTGAGATGCAAATATACATGGACTTGTTTCCATCACATTCTGCCAACATGATTATCAATCCCTCTAATTCTACCACTCAGCCTATAGCATATGTTAACATGGTTAAAATTACCCCTTCTGCACAACCTACAATTGGTTCCCTGGATGTGACATTCACTTCATAGGATTTACCCTTAAACATCAAGTCCTCTCCCCTCTGCATTCCTATTCCCCTCAATGGCAAAATTGTGATAGGGGTCTTAGTCAATCTTGCAAGTCGATTGAATGTCATTATAGAAGAAACAGTGTGGCTTAATTTATTGCATAGAAAGGAATATGAGGAAACGAAATCTACCATTTGTACACAATATGGTCTTTGTCTAAATCCATATGGATCGACAATTCTTTATGTCCTAGTTGGACATAGGGCTATAGAAACAATCTTTGATGTTATTCCGGAGCCAAATTTCTTTAGGATGAAGCTAGACATACCTTGGCTAGCTTCCATGAATGGAATCACTTCTGTCATTCACAAATGTTTAAAATTCTCCCATGAGGGTGTTGTGCAGGTAGTACATGACACTAGGTATGATCCTTTGGTATCTCGTGGGGGATATTCATTGGATCACTTTTTGTCCACCCTGGTTAGTCTACTTCCTCCAAGAATAGACCTACCTTATATGAATTATGTGAAGTATAAGATTGGGGGCAAGGGAGAGCCAAATCTAACCCTTTTGATAGTGCAACAACCAATTTCCTCCTCTTCTTGAAAGGGAAAAGTGAAGCTGCCCCATCTTTGGGATGGCTCTCCCACTCCTCTTTCCAAAGAATATTTTTGAATGAATATGCCTAGATTTTACCCGCTAAGTCCAATGGTGCCTGCTTGGGATAAACCCAAGATTAGGATATCAGATCTACCTACCAAGCCACTTGGACCTTGGTACTACTTGTATGGCAAGGAAAAGGGTCCCCATGAAGAATCCTCTATGCCCCAGCCTCTGCATCCCCCTATCGCTCCTACTCCAAAGGTAATAAATAGGAGGAGGCCTGCTGTTGAGGCACTAGAGCCAACTCCCCCTGTTGTTTCTCAACCTACTCCTCCTACTCCCATTCAGGAGCCTATCCCTCTACTGGAAATAGCTGTGGTGGAAACTTCCATGGCTGAGCAAGAGTCTTTTGCTCCTTTGTAACCTCTGAAATCTAGCTCGAACATTTGTAGAAACTGCCTTGTGTGTGAACACAAGTGCTAATGAAATTTTCTTGCAGTTGAGTAGGCTGCCTTGTAGAGGAGGGAAGAGGAGATGACTACCCCTGCTTTAGGACCTCCTACTGCATCCTCCTCTCTCCCCTTTTATTCTGTTCAACCAAGCTTTTTATCACTCTCAACTCCTATTATGAGTGCCCCTAACCCCAAAAAGGTGCAGGTGTTCATCGCTCTTTTGGTTGAGCTACCCTTGTTGATGTCCCTCCCAGACATCCTACCTTTTTCTAAAACCAGTGGATATGCCAAATACTTTGGTGGTGTCTTCTATGATTTTCTCCTCCTCCTCTTCCTCCATGCCTCTTGCCTCGTCTATGGGGAGTTTGCATCCCCTGATGAAGTAGAAGATGGAGGATGGCCCTTCCAATAATGGAGGGTATAAAAGGAGCCCACACTCTCTAAAGGTTGGTTGAGTGTTGACCTATTTTGTCTTAGTGACAGAACCATCCTTGGCTTCCCCTGATTTTGTCACTGCTCTCGAATTGCTTGGTGATTCTAGTGGTGAATCTCAGGCCTAGCCCTCTCCATCCATTGAGGAATGACATGATACTCTAGTGAATTTCATGTTTAACTCTATGGATGAAGTTTCAGCCTTCTCAAGAATCTTCATGAAGTCGCCCACCATAGTTCCACAAGAGCTGAGTGGAGGAGACCTTTCTAGGCCTTCTTCCTTAACCCTTGTTGTAGGAGGGTTAGAAGCTCCTCCCCTTAATATTCCACCACTACAAGCTCATCCTCATTCCACTTGTGATGATCTAGAATGGGAAGTGGATGACCTCTTGGCCGATGAGTGTTAGGGGGAGGCCTCTTCTTCATCTTTAGATTAGAAGTGTCTGTGTTGTGATATGTTCCCCCATACTCATCCTATATGTGCCTTGATGACCATTTTCACCCTTATAGGTTCTTGGATACAGACATGATTTTTGTGTCATAAACCATATTCTATTTGTGTCATCATTCTTCCATGTTTTTGATTAATTTTTGGAAAATTGGGGATGATGCAAAGTGTTGGGGGAATTTAGCCTTCCCTTCCATGTTGACCCAATTTTTTATTTTTACTTTTTCTTCTTTTTCATTCTTCACATGGTCTGATATAGTAGGGCATTGATGACAGTTCATTTATATACTATTATTATTATACTTATATATATATTTATGAGCAGTTCTGACCCTGAATTATTATATCACCCCTATGACCTTTGTTTATGTTTATTTCTCCTTTTCTATTTACTTATCTTTCTCTCTTCTTTTCTTGAGTTTTACCTTTCATGTGTGACAACACCATTATTATGATGCTACGATTTTCAAAAAATACATTCGTTGCCAATGAATTTTTTCTTGAAAATCCTCACAAACATTTCTTTTTCAAAACTGCATTCACAACTAGGACCCCTAACGGAATGTGTTTCCTTCATCATGGGTTCACAGAGAAAGATCTTGAGAACTTTCCTTTGAGGTGGAAGTAGCTTTGGCCTTTCTCTCGTAAGGGAGCATTTTCTTCCTTTCAATTTCCTTGATGAAGTGAACATCTTTCCAAAGGATTCCTTGATGATGAATTGATTTGAGAAAAAATGTCTCTTCTTGTACTTTCAAATAGCATGTCGTTTGAGTGGACCCCCTTCTCTTTTCATGTTGGGTTCCCAAGGGACCCCTTTTAAATCCTTCTAATTTTATAACAGTGTACATGACTGTTCGTTTTATTTCCTATGTGGTCACTTTGTTTCAGAATTGCTCTATCTACAGCTAAACATGTCACTTTGTAGGTGCACCTGTGAAGATGCTTTCCAATTGGACTCTACAAAGTCTCCTCCTCTAGATTTCCTCCATGAAAGAGATCTTGGGGAATGCCTCCTTGCAGTTCTGCAGGCCTGTAAGGTTCTTTCATCTAGGTTTCCTCCATGAAAGAGATCTTGGGGGATGCCTCCTTGCAAGTCTATGGGACTATAAGGAACATACTTCACGAGGCTTCCTTCATGTGAGAGATCTTGGGGCTTGCCTCCTTGTAGGTCTGCGGGCTTGTGAGACACTTTCAACCTATGGGATTTTTCCATCATTTGTCTAAGGGCCTTCGGTGTACCTTGTGCAACTTCATAGTTCTATGGGGCTATTGAGTCTTGTTCTAGCTCGTGCTTTTAAGCTCACTAGATCATGGTCTGCTTCCTTGATAGTTTAGGTATACATTTATAACCTTACTAACTTTTTGATCTACTTTACTGAAGCACTCATCAATACTCATGCTCACTAAAGTGGGAGAAAAATGTATAGGAGTGAATTTCCACCCCTTACACAAATTAACCTTTGACATACCTTCACCTTAGAAAAAAAATCCAAAGGTGAAATTCTACATCACCCTAGTGCCTTCTTTCCACTTGGCGTCTATCTCTTGTGTTGGTGAGAGAATATTTGTCAAAGAAATGCACGCAACACACTTACATCCTTGATGGATACCTACTTCTAAAGCTATTAGAGGCATTACACTTTCAATTGGGGTCGATTTGTAACATCCCTCTTCGATCGACCAACCCCAAATATAACAAATTATTCCCTCTTCTCCTTCAAATTCATCCACTCTTCATTCAATCCATCTCTTTTTTCATTCTCAAGCACTTCAACTTCATTCTATTTGCACTCTTCACTCTTAGCAACACATCCATAATCCACTACAATAGAAAAAAAACTCCATCATAGTAGTAACAATACTCCATCAACTCCGCAAAGCAAGTGTGAAGCAAGCCATTAGCAGTGTGGGCCTGCAGTCTTCTGAGGCCTCCCTTCATCACAATTGAGGTTGTGGTGACCTTTCTAATTTTTCTTTCTCCTCCATTGGTTAGTGAGATTTTGTGTGGAGGTGGTAAATTTTTGCTCCTCTCCTTTGTGATTTGGTTGAGTAGCATTTTACTGTTTTGTAATGTTTATTGTAGTTCCTTCTTTATTTACTTCTTTATCACATATTTCTCTCTCGTTGCTATTTGGTTGTCTATGGAGATGGAAACACCAAAATCAGGGTTTGATTGAGGTAGAACCTTATATGGCCCCAAAAATTTTCCCCTCTTCCCTGTGTGTAGGTGGGCATGCATTTGGAGCTAGTTGATGAATGTGCATCCTTATGAGATCATCTCTATCACCCTAGTTCTCATTTACTTGTTTTATCAATTTAGTTTCTATTTCTTGTATCTACTTACTTTATTTCTTATGTTAAGATTAGCTAGCTAGGATGTAAGTTTTTTTTTGAGTAGTTTGTATTGTGTTCATTATTTTTTGACTGTACAGACACCAGTGCACCTGAGAGATGCCGATGCACTATGCTGACATCCCAAAACTGCACTATCATCCTTAGACAAAGAGTTGTCTGAGGCATAGTACTGACTCTAAAAACCAGCTCGCCTAGCCCAAAATTAAGTTTGGATTTGTAGAGTTATTGAAGTGCATTTAGTCCTCATCATTCTTGATCCTTATCCTAAAACATCTATTTAGAATGAGGTAAGTTAGGGCAGTCCTCTACTTTCGACTCTCCATGACCTAGATCCTTGATGTGGTTGATCCCCCTGTCTTACGAATGTACACAATTCTAAAGTACAAAAATAATTTGAGGTTCAGTGACAAATTTAGGAGTTTAGTACATGGCTTGAAAAGTTTATAGATTAAGCCTTTGATGAAGAAATGCTTAAATATTATCTCTTCTAGGTTTAGAATGTTGATGTGAAAGTACTACCTTTGTTTTTCTCTATGTCCTATAGTTTTGGAAGCATGTGGAAAAGAAGTTGAAAATAATATTAGGTTCATTGGTCAATCATCTCCTTTAGAAAAAGGCCTTTTGGAAGGTGAGAATATCTTCATCAACAAATGAAAATGTTTTTTGTTTTATATGGGATATTCTCCCCATGGTTTTTAAATGTAACCATATTTTGAAGAGTAATTGAAAATTATCAAATGAATATATGAAAAGTATCAATTGGCCTAAGCCTTGTTTCTCTCACTTGTTTTTATAAAATGGAATTCAATCCCATTAATGAGGCTATTCATTGATCTCTGATAGAATTTTTCATGAAAGAAAAGATAATTTATTTTGAGTTTGGTTTTAGGTTGTAGAGTTTGTAATTTTTTGAAGCTTTAATGTTGTATGGAAGTACTAGCATAATTTGAATAGAATTGAAATGTTTTGAAGCCACTTCTCTCCATTGTATTATTTACACAACTTTTCAATGAGTATGATGAAAGATATTTCATCTGGTCTCCATTAGTGTTATGTGTTCTTTATTAAGGGTATAATTCAAAGAATTTTTTAAACCACCTTTATAGAAGCATAGATTTGTGCAAATGATGTTTGGATTTGATAAGAAGTTTTAGATTTAGAATGTTAAGTGCTAATATTGTAATGAAATATTGCAGTATATTTTAATGTTAGGATTAAATATCATCATGCATCGTGGTTTGCATAAATTTTGACTCCATCCCATGAGATAAGGCACTAACAATGAATTTGTGTCTAAAGTTATAAGTTCTAGAACCATTCACAGTAAAATAACAATTATCAAATTTCTATTTTAGTTGAGGTTTAGTCTTTGTGTTGTTTCCTTTTGCTTGAAATTTGTTAAGTATATAAAGAATAATATGAATTGTTTCTCTCTAGTAGAATTTTAGTAGGTTATATTATTTCATCATAGTGCTTGCAACTTCTTGAATAGTCATCTTTTTACTTTCTATGGCTCCATTTTGTTGAGGAGTCCTAGGGGCAGATAGGTGCCTCTTTATGCCACGATTCAACAAAAACATGTTAAATTCATTGGAGGTGAACTCTCCACCTTTTTCAAACCTAAAACACTTGATTTTCATCTCCATTTCATTCTCAAACATAACTTTAAATGCTTTGAACCCGTTTTGGGCTTCAAATTTTTCTTTAAGAGAAGTAACCCATATCATTATGGAATAATCATCAATCAAAAGAATGAAGTACCTATCACCTTGAAGACTTATTACTATTGTAGGACCACAAATATTTGTATGTAACAAATCTAACAATCTAGTAGAAGATTGCATTTTCCTTTCAAACTTCTTGTTTGCTTTCCAATCTGGCAATCCTTGCAAAAGCATTGATAGGATTTGTAATCTTTGGTAGATCTCTCATAGCTTGAATCAAAATTATTTTTAATAGATTATCAAAATTAATATGATACATCCTTTTGGTCCATAACCAACTTTCATTAATCTGAGTCATAAAACAATGATCATCAACACCCTTGAGCTAGTAAAAATTTCCATTTGTCCTTCTTCTAGCAACAATCATAGTTCCATACCCTTTTCTAATATCACATCCATTATCCTGAAAATAAGATTATATCCTTTACTAAAAAATTATCAAACAATCAAGAGGTTATGCCTTAAACCCTTAAAATAGTAAACATTGTCATTATTATGCTTGCCATTAGAACTAATTGAACCTATTCCACATATCTTAGCACCCAAATCATCACCAAATCTAAAAAGTACTCCATCATACTTTTCAAGTTTAACAAAATTACTCTTTCCACTGGTCATATGATTAGAACATCCACTATCAATGATCCAATAGTTCTTATCATGTCTAGCATGAAGAGAAGATACCAAAGTTCCTTTAGTCTTATCCTTTCTCTTTGAAGGTCATTCCTTCACACATCGTTCAAAGTTAGAAGAAATAGATTCATCTTTAAATCTATGAACAAGTATTCACCATCATCATCTCGATAATCAAATTCATCATAAAAAATACTTGAATCTTCTCTAAAATAATAAATTTTCTTAATCATTTTTCCTCTATTCTCTTTGTTTTTGTCATTCACAACCTTTTTTGGACATCTTGAAGGATAGTGACCTAATTTTCCACAACTAAAACATTTGAAAGGCAACTTACCTTTGCAGTTACCAATAGCCTTTTTCATCCTTCTCAAAAATTTACCTTCCACATCATGAAGGTCCTCCTGATGTGATTCTTCATTCTTCTTTGATTTTCCAACATTAAAAGCAATCTCAACTTTTGCACCATTATTTGTACCAAATTCTCTCATTTCAAATGAAATTAGAGAACCCTACAATTAATCTATAGTACACTAATATAGACTTGCAAATTCCTCAATAGCAAAAAAGTTTATGACTCTAAGCTTTAGGAAGGGTTTTGAGAATTTTCTTTTCCACTTTTGGTGCTTTGAATTTTCCACCAAGACCTTTGATGGAGCTGACCACATCATCTACCCTCTATATGTAGCTTGTCATTTTTTCATCTTTAGACATTCATAATATTTCAAATGTGATCTTAAAATTATACATCTTAGCTTGCTTAACCTTATAATCTCCTTCATAAATTCTTTCCAACTTTGTCCTAATTTCTTTAATAGTTTTCAAATTCATAACTCACTAATTCAGAATTTGTAAGACTACTTAAGAGAGCATACATTTCTTTACTATTGCTTTCATAGTGTTTGATTTCAACTTCAGTTCTTGGACCATTTATAGGTGTAGTATATCCATTCTGAACTGATTTCCAAACATCGTATCCTAGATAAATTTAAAAACCTTCCATCCTTGTTTTCTAGAATGTATAGTCTATTCCATCAAACATAAGGATCTCCTTGTGCACCATCCTAGATCTACCTTAAGTGGTTAAGCTTTTCTCCATCAAAACTTGATTTGATACCAATTTTTGAATGCACAACACAAATGAGAAGAGGGGGTGAATTAGTTGTACCTTAAAACTTCATATCTCCATTCATTCATTAAACCCTTAAATTTGTTATGATGATTTATCATGAAAAGAAAATAACAGAAACTGAAACACAACACTATACACAAGAGAATACTAGATTTATGTGGAAAACTAGAGAATGGGAAAAACACAGTGAGGATTAGTTCACAATATAATTAATAACAAAACCAAATACAATAGGGATCACTATCAAAGGGCTCATTACCCAAAGAAAGAACAAATCACTACCAAAGTCTCATTACCATAATAGAAAGGAATATAGAGAAGAAATTTTACATAGAGAAAACCATCTCAATGCAATAGAAAATCCACCACAATGTCACCAACACCTTCACAACTTGAGTGAAGAATTGTAGACACATTCTGCTCACTGCATTCAATAGTCTAACACATGAAATCTAGCACTGCACTTCTCAATTTTATAGTCTAACACTCTATAATTTGCATTATTCATATCTCTCAATCTATCTGAACAGCCTTCAACAACTCAACTCATACTTATACCGTATTCAACCTTGAAACCCTTCTCTAAGGTTGGATATACACATCAACCATGCAAATTCAAATTAGGTCAACGGGAAAAAACTTCTATGATGTATAGAAGTGAAATTCAACTACATCACACCTTATTTGGAACCTAAATAAATAATACTACACTACAACATACTTCTACAAACAATAAAAATTCACTGTAATTAGTGTAAACACCAGGTCAGTCGTTACCTATGTAAGCACTATTAAACTATTAAGTACACACTTGCAGCATAAGTCCAAGGATGAATTTTGAATCACACACCACACTTGAACATGATCAATAATATTCCTCAAAAACATTGGAATCCAACAACCTCCTTCGCAACAGCTTTCACCCGAAGAATATACACACTCAATATACTTAGACAATTCTCCCATACACGGTTACTTCAAAAACTTACTTTTGAAGCCCCAAATCTCAAACCCTCTTGATTGAATGAAGATACCAACACAATCAACACTCCTTTAGATCCATAAGGCCTGAAACATAACTATAGAGAAACTTCAAGAAAATACATTTCTCCTAAACAACTTTGCAATGAATATTTCACACTCAGCTGAACACAACTTTTGTACAATGATTCAACACACCAAATCATGGATATAACAGCTATGAACATCTCTTACCATCATATCCAAAATTCATAGGCCGATCTTCAACCTAGAATAAATGCATAAAAAAACTATAACACCACTGTAACACATTGTTTCCACTTTTTATCAAATTTTCTTAAAAGCACTTGGAAACCCATAACTAAAGACACATCCTCATCATCTTCAACACTTCCTTGATCATAGACAAAAGCTTACCACAACAAAACTAGAAGTTGACACCAGTAGCTTTACTAATGACAATATAATGAAAGTAATCAAAGCATGAATAACATCAACTACTCACATTCTTGCAACAATCTCACACAACAATAAACATCAATGACAACATAGTCTTGTTGATATCAATGACAACACTAACTACTCATACTTGTAACAAGTATTGTCTAATATTTTTTGGGAAGTCTCTCATCACATATGTAGAAAATAATGAATTAAAATTTATATTTATTACTCTTGTATCATTCAAAATCATCTTTCTCATTTGAGGATATCACTCTATATCCTCATAATAAAAATAACCATAAAAAATAGGCAGCTCTTCCTACCACCTCAAAAGTCAGAGATTCCTATCTTAGGGCTATTAAATTTGGCGATTTAGTAGCACATATTCTATCTTGATTTCCTAATGTGGAATAGGCCAAAATTTTTCTAGGACCACATATAGTTTACAAGGATTTTGAGGTCACCCATTAATTTAATATAACCTTCATTCTAGTTTCTAAATTTATGTATTTAGTGTAGGACGAGGACTTTCTAAACTTGGCGTTAGCTAGTTACATGCATAATTACCTTGTAATACCTATTGTGTACCATCATTTAATGATAAAATAAAATGTTTTCATGATGAAGGCTCCCCTATTTCACCTCTTTTACAATGAATTGGTAAACTCTTCCTATGGTGTCTACTACATATTTATTTGCATATAGACAAGAGTTTTCAAAGATATTCTCATGTCCTTTTTGCACTCCCTACATTTTAACTAGAGCCAAATTATGGAGTTTTTTTTCTCCCAAGGCCTCTCTAAATATTTTAGTACCCAACACTTTCTCTATAGACACGGTCCTCCTCCATGGCTGGTAGTCCCTACTAAAGCCTCTACCACTCTAGAACCTACATTTCCTTGTCTATTGAATAATGACTCATTTTTTTCCTCTAAATAATAATTATAACTATATATTTCCTGTGTTAAATGGTTATTTTGTATCATTCCTTTGGTTTTTTTGTTTGGTCTTAAAATATTTTTGAGGACTTTTACTTGTAGCTAATTGAATTATAAAAATTGAATTTATTAAAATTAATATATATATTGTCTACCACCTATTTTTAATATAAAAAAGTTAACCTGACCTTCTTCCATTACTAATTCATTAGATAAATTATCATGTAATTAATTATCATAATTCAAATTCCTTATACCAATACTTTTAAAATAATTTCCACCTCACCAATAAAACACATAAATCAACCATTTATGTCTTCACCCTCCATTCAAGTTCCATATTGGCCATCCACTTAAACTCCCCTAAATAATATACATGTGTGCATCCTATCCCTCCTTTCAAGTTAAATGTTGAACATCTAATTTCATCATCCTCAAGACTCCACCTGCTTCCATTTCTGTTTCTCAAGAAAATTAGAAACTAATTAATCCTCCATAAAATTTATATAGCCATGGATATCCACTTTCATCCTTCATATCCCTCCTCACATGAAAATTCATCCCAACCATCTAATATAAAATACAATCTAGACAATTTGTATATTAATCTAAAAATCTATATAAATCCTCATTTGAATTATACATTGAATAAGTTGAGATGCTTAAAATATCATAGACTTGTATGTTTCATAATTCTAGGTCTCTCATGATAAACCTAAGGTTCAAAACTATGAGTTCTTTTTCTAGATATAAGGAGCAAATATATACAAGGAGCTATAACATTGGTTTCAATATGGAAATTTAATAGTTTGTTTGACTTTTTTTCTCTATTTAATTTGTTTTTTAAATTTTATAGAAGGGTTCCTTTGAATTCATATTACTTGGCTATCCTCTATGTGTTCATACAAGAAAAAAATAGTTTTATATCATATTTATCTATACATTCAACAATTCTCCATTAAAAATCATTATCTCATGGTTTTCTTATCTTTCTCTAATTCACAATTTTATTGCAATAATTTGTCATTTTAATTGGATATATATCTCTTTAATTTTATATTTAATACTTTTGTGCATTATTTATAACAATTTATAGACTTATGTTTATTTCAAAAATAAAAGTCTAAATCAAATGTTGATTGATGAATGATTTCTTTTTAATATACAATTTACTTTACATGTGAAGGATTTTTAAAATATGTAATATCTATTCCTTGGGAGTGTACATACGCATGAGTAACCTTTAAGAAAGTAACAAGAAATAAATAACAAATTAATAATATTTTTGGGGAATTAACATTCTAATACAACTAGTTTTTTTTTTACCCCATTCAGATCTCTATTTTAGATAATTTTGATTATTCCTACTACCCCTCCCTTGAAGTTCCCCTAGAATCTCTACTCTTCAAGAAGACTATTCTGAAGCATCCAAGTCTCACTTGTTGACCAACCATTCTATCCCTCTAGATTCCCCTACACTTTGTGTTAACCTAGGAAATGTCTGTGAAGCCTCTCATATGGAAGCAATTGTTTGTGCTAGTTACGTTGAATTTTCATAATAGTACTGAGAGAGGTGGTGAATCAATACTTAAACAAATTATTCACCTCCAATAGCATTTAATCAAATGCAAACATTTAATGCATGGTAAGAAGAATAACGCATAAGAACACAACCATATCACCAAATATATGTGGAAAACCATACTAGGGAGAAACCACGATGATCAAGCTACTTGGATCTACTGTCTAAATCTATCCTCATGAATGAAAAGATTATTTATAAAACAAATTATGGGATACTACCCAAAGGAGTCTATAACTCCCTCAAGAACAACAACATTTACAAAAATGAGGTTTTAGAACCTGTATACAAATATATTGACTTGATTCTGATACTTATTCTCACAAAATTAGACCACCTCAAATTTTCATTGACCTTTCCAAGCTTTGCAATATCATCTTGCTTCTACATAATTATTCCATCAATCTTTACAATACAAAAATACCTTTCTTCTCTCATCGAAAAACTAATAAATTCTCTTAGTAGCAACATCATTGTCGAACTAATCTTCTCCACACTTTATTATAAGACATATTTTATGGATTCCTTATTTACACATTAAATTTTTCAAAATAATTATATATTTACAAAAAAATGAATTATATTGATCCTTTTATTATATCATTCACAAGCTTCAAAAAGTTTCTCCTTTTTCGATCAAGATGAAACATATAAATTCATATGTCAAATAGCCATGTATGTCGGACCTCAATACCTTCATGCTAGGTAGAAATCAAATGTGACACATGATAAAAGATAAAAATGACAAATTTTATCTGATCATACATTTGTTTACTTCTACACCCTTCCAAGTAATTTTCGCAAACCTCTCAACATGTCAAGTCAAGTCAAAATACACTTATCTTTCATATTGTCTTCATACCAAATAGTGGTACTAGAGGGAAAATAATAAAATCATCTGGACCATGTCATGAACACTATATTCCATTCCAAATATTCATGTGCATTTCTTTTGTCAATTCAAATCATTTCATGCTAGAGAAAATACCTAATACCTAAAATATCAATTTCAGATGGACAACAGTACATGAAAAGATCAATTATAAACTTGCATAAATTTCAATGAATAAAAAGAGACCCAACCATACTTCTCATAACCCCTTTACTTAGTTTCAATAAATTACTTGTTGACACAAGTCATTATATCACTAATCAAATAAACTTTACAAATTGTTGAATCACTGACAACAGACAATCATATGCAAAAAAATCATTGGTGAACCAAATCACATGAAACATGAACTAAGTGGGAACACTATCTATATGAATGCAAATAAAAAACCACAAAACCTTGAACAAGATAATACAATGAAGTGCAGAGACATTCTATTTTACCTCAGGAAACCATTCACATAAACTAAATTATTCTTATTCTACTAACACTAGAAAAGTGTTGTGGTAACACTTAAATGTACTAAAAATTGGATCATGCATATATCATAGCTATCTTGAGCTATCCTACAATCCATAGGGACACTATTTTATTGGTGAATAAATTTAGAGAATTTGAATAAGATTCTAAGATGTAATTCTTTGTTCCTTTAAAAGTTTGAAGACCTATTAAATTTTCTTCATGCCCCATGTAAAAAAATTTAACAGAAAACATATGTAGCAATAAATTAATCATCAATCCATGAAATTTAGAAGATAGGGTGCAACTATGTAGATGATACTAATCAACATCATCTAAGATCTTCATTAAACACTAGTTCATTTGTAATAGCAACATGAGTTGACATCAATGACAACACATTAACAACACATTTTAAATAATATCCCCCTTTGTCATTGATGGCAACACTTAACATATGTTTCATTTTATCTCCCCCTTTGACATCAAGGGAAAAGGGTAGTGTCCTACTTTTGTACAAAAAAAAAGGTGATAAAATTCCCCTATGAGATAGCACCGATTAGTCCAAAAAAGAATATTCTTGTAGAAAAATGGCTATGTTCTTTAGTTCACTTAATATATTCATTGGTGTGGTGACCCATTTATACAAAATTCTATAAATCATCACAATATTATCTTCTGCATACTATATTATTTTATAAAATTGGTCACAAAATTATGTTTTGCATCAAGACATACTCAACTTAAACCTAATGGAAATGGGTATGTGTAGGATCATGATGGGCCAAAAAGTGGCGATATGATGGGTATGTGGTTGGCGACTTTTTTCTTACCCAAAATTGATGAAACAAAAAGGGTTTTTAAAGGAGATTCTCAACTTTCCACCAATATAAATTATGTTTTACTTTGAATGTAATAAACTATTATTATTCATTTTCTATTTGAATTACGACTAAAGTCCTAATTGATAGGCTGATTCAAAAAAATCTATAGCTTTCAAACGGTCTCACATTTTTTGAATCCGAAACATGTATCACATTCTATGCTTCCCATACTAGAGGTTTTAAAAAATAACATTGAATATGATGAATTTTTGACCAAGTTAAGGTGGTTATACATACGAGTTTTTATATTTTTTAAAAGTTGTAATAAAAAATTCATAACTAATTATTTACTTGGAAAAAAATTGCAAAAAAATATGCATCACATCGAGACATGAGTCCTCTACTTATATCTAAAATATTATAAAAAAATATTATCATTTTATTGTGGTTATGGTGGTCATACAAACACCTACTTATTTTCTCCCTGAAATTTAAGTACTATTGCATTGAAATTTCAAATTTTCACCAAAGAGATTTTTTTTTAATAAATAAACCTAGTAGTTTAGAAACTAAATTCAATTTTCTATAGAATCTCTTGTTACATGTTTTTGAAATAATATGGATAACTTATTCAAATTTTTATGTCAAGTTGCCTAACTCTGATTTTTCTAAATTTTTCGCCACTAAAGGGCCTATTTTTTCCATGATGATCCTGCACATACCCAAATATACTCTTGTAAATTAAATTCAGTTCAGTCAAGAAGCTATTTGACTATTTCTTTTTAGAGGTCAGGATTTTGACTTGACTTACCAATTGCACATAAAAAAAATTCTTCTAAAGAATAGTGTGCATGGTTCTTCTATGCAACACCATTTTCTTTAGCTAGAATCCTAGTTAGTGAGGCTAATATTAAGCTGAATTCTTCCCATAGTTTTTTTACTTGACCTTTGATCTTTTCATCTTGTACTTGTTGTATTTGGGAGTGCAATTTATCTACTTGTTCCCTTATGACACCATCATTATCCTATAGTGGAACATATGTGGTAGCCACATTTGTGATCTGCACTTCCATTTCATTTATTTGATCCTTGAGATTCTTTGTAGTTTTAGGCTATTGTAAGCAAAAAATGTATAATAACTTTGCTTCCTCCATATATTTCTAAATATCCTTTATTATTACTTGTAGTTTTTCATGTACCTTCAAAAATTTTCCGAAGGATTCAGACAATTTATTATTGCTAATCTTCATCTCAACTTGCTTCTCAAGATTGGAAGAATGTTCTTTGAATGAATCTATCAATTGTCTTAATTGTTGAGAGAATGGAAAAGAGGAATCCTTCTTTGTATGACGCATTTTTGTTTCTAGAGTTTTGATTGGCTCTAGAAATATTTTTGTACCTTCTACTTGCTTCTATAATATATCTTCCCTTGCAGAGGACTCTAGTATGTCACTAAGTTTCAATTTTTGTAGAGGTGGGATACCAAACAAGTTGGCTTGTCCATCAAACATTGGTAGTTCTAGCAGTTGTGGAGAAATCATAGGTTAAATCATTTTTTTGTGCCAAAAACCTCCTGATGGAGTTAATAGGAGAGGAAGATGAAGAGGCCCTTGGATTTTCTTGTGTACTCTCTCTGAAAATCAGTGCATTTTTCTCCATATGTTGATCTTTTTAATCAATGTTATCTAGTAGAATACTACTTTGCACAACATCATGACTAGGAGAAGAATTTTCTTTATCTTTTATAACTTTCTCTTCTCCCTCATATTGTGAGACCTATTGATCATTTTTGTGTAGATATGTTGCAAAGTGGGGAGGAGACATATGTGGCTACTCCACATTCCCAACAAATTTCACATCCTCATGAATTTTATTGGTTACTTCTTTATTCTCCTTTTGAATTTTACATTTTTCCTTTTCCATTCTCATGCGTGTATCTACCTTCTTCTTTGTCCTTAACTACTGATATTACTTTTGAGATATTTTGTCTTTCTCTTATTGAGAGACAAAGGATATAGATTTTTCAATATCTTTCTATCTCAACTCTTCATCCATTTCTATGGTGTCCTCTCTTTTCTACCTTAGAGCCAAAGCATGACTTTCAATAACCTTTTCAATGATGTCACTAAGAGGCACATTATATTTGATCATATACATGACTATTTCTTTCTAAATATTATTTTGATCTACATGAGGCACATTAGGATGTATTTTTATTGTTTCATTTAGCATACCATGACTTACAATCCTATTGAAGTTTTCCTCTAACAAAACAGGCTCATAGAGAGGTTCCACTAGAGATGATTGTTTAGTCTTCTTCTCTTTCCTCTTCATATTAGAGGTACCTTCCTCTCCTTCTTCTCCTTCCTCTTCAATTTATTCTATTTTAATCTTCTTTATTTTGACAAGTTATTTAGGCCTTGCATTCTTTTTCTCTATTGTTTTCATCTGTACCAAGGTTTCAGTGAAAAATATTCTTCTAATGGAAGAAGTTTGTGTAGATCTAGAGGGTTGTGAAGCAACTGTAGTTGTAGAAGATGATTGCCTAGATCTTCATGGAAATTTCTCTAGAATAGATTATGTAGGGTCTGAGGAAATATTTGGGGTGCCTTCTTGGTTAACTATGGAACACCCACTTTCTTAAACATCTTTTCTATCCTCTTTTCATGAGTGTCTTCCACCTTTTGCTAGATTATCTTATCGATGATCTCCCTATAGGTGCCAAATAACTATACCAATGGATCCTTTGGATTTTTATACAAATTTTCTATATAATACTTGACTTCCACAAGTAAGACCCCTTATGGCAAGTTTGGAATTTAAGAAGTTCTTGGTTCCATGGCTTCTATGTAGAAATAATCCTTATCCACAAGAATGGAAATTTCATCCTTATACTTCCTTACGATGTTAGAGGGAATTCTCTCCCTATCCTACATTTCTCTTTATATATTATTTAAGAATCCCTAGTATATTGTGTTGCAAGATTTCTATTATTAAACCTCTCATGTGGTTTTTAATTTGTGTGACAACAAGTGTGTTGATGCTAGAATTTTCCCTTAAAACCAAGTAATTTATTAAGGAAATAAAATGTCGGATAATGGTATGTGTAGGATCATGATGGGCTAAAAAGTGGTGATATGATGGGTATGTGTAGGGTATGTGGCTAATGAATTTTTTCTTACCCAAAATTGATGAAACGAAAAGGGTTTTTAAAGGAGATTCTCATATTTCCACCAATATAAATTATGCTTTAATTTGAATTTAATAAATAATTATTATTCATTTTCTATTTGAATTATGACTAAAGTCCTGATTGATAGGCTGATTGAAAAAAATCTATAGCTTTAAAACAGTATCACATTTTTTGAATCCAAAACATGCATCACATTCTATGCTTCGTATACTATAGGATTAAAAAAATGAATTTATTGAAGTTTTGACCAAGTTAAGGTGGTCAGACATACAATTTTTTATATTTTTTAAAAGTTGTGATAAAAAATTCATAATTAATTATTTACTTGGAAAAAATATAAAAAATATGCATCACATCAAGATATGAGTCCTCTACTTATATCTAAAATCTTATAAAAAATTATTATCATTTTATTGTGGTTAGGGTGGCCAAACAGACACCTACTTCTTATTTTTTCCCTGAAATTTAAGTACTACTGCATCGAAATTTCAAATTTTCACCAAATAGGGTTTTTCTTTAAAATAAACCTAGTAGTTTATAAACTACATTCGATTTTCTACTGTTCTATTCTTACATATTTTTGAAATAATATTCTACAACTTATTCAAATTTTTACATCAAGTTACATAACTCAGATTTTTCTGAATTTCCATTGCCACTTAAGGGCCTATTTTTTCCATGATGATCCTACACATACCCATAAATGATTAGAGACCTATACCTAAAATTGTATCTAGTTTCCTTGATTCTCTTAAGGTTTTCCATTAGATGTTCTCACATGACTTCATAGAGGTAAAAATATTTCCCCTACCATTTGGTAAGTAGTGTGAATTGTAGTAGCAATGGAAGGCCCCTCTCTATTTATGTAATAAATTTTATAGGAAATGCCCATAGAAGCATACCGAACCATTGAATAAGTTATGTTGTTTACACTTAAGGTCCTTTTATCAAAATGTGCCCCAATTAATTTTGTAACCCTCTCATTTTTTATAGATTTCATCACTGGAACTAGTCTAGTAGAACATAAGCTAGTAACAACCATAATTGCTTCCTTAGTGAATGAATTCATCATTGATTCATATTAGAACAATTCTTAGTCATTTAAGATTATCACTAAAGTTTGGGAAATCCTTCCACACATCTGACCCTTTAGCCACCACATTTGTAAACTCAGGTATTATTCAATATTATATCCTTTCTTAGGGATTGAAAGACTTTATGGATGGTACTTCACCCTGAGCCAATACTTTTTATCAATGATTCATGAGATCTTGTACACATTGTACAAGCATAGTGTCATCCTTCATCTCATTAACTTTCCCTTGTTTCTTTCTCCAAACTTTTTTAGCTTCCTCGTTTTCCTCTATATTCTTATGTTGAACATGTGGTTTCATGAAACCAATTTTATAAAATATTGATTTATACCTGAATTTATTGCATTTATAGCAAAAAAAATTGTATACAAGAGCCAAATCATTTCTCCTTACTCTATTTATACAATCAATAGCCTTTTGACCAAACTTATTGTATGCATGTAGTAGTGTTCATATAAGGAATAAGAGATCATATCATTATTTCATGGAGGCACAACTGAGTAATTACCCATGTAATTGTTTATTGCTCTAGATCTTCAATTGATAGATTTATGACCAAACTTGTTTCAAGAGTAATAGTAACCATGAAAGGATTGAGAGAACCTAACAGTAGTAGTCTATTTGGGAGGAGATCTTTTAGAGCTCATCTTTTGATTGCTAATCTTTATGAAATCATCATCCAATACCCACTTCTCATCTTAACTCTTCTTAGAGTCTTCAAAATAGGTATTTTCCTTTTTCATTTCAAGCAAGCCCTTAGGGATATCTATATTTGAGTTCTAACTTTTTTCAAATCCAAGACTACCCTTATTATTTAGAGGTCTTTGACTAGTGATTATTTCATCAAGGATCTTGATCATCTTCTTGAGTTTCAGGCCTTTGACTATCTAGCCCATAGCTTTCTCCAATTCTTTTCTTAGAGAGAAAATATTTTTTCAAGATTGGAATTGATCTTATCATTTAGAAAATTAGTAACCCTTTTTCCTTCTTCAACTTGAACTTTCAAATTCTTGATTATTTCTTTTGATTCTTTGAAAATTTATATCTTGAGATGTCTATTTTAGTTCCTTGTATCCAAATCTTCTAATGTAAAAATATGTTCTCCTTCAAAATAAACCTCACAATATTCTTTATTAAAGACAATCATGTTTTTATGTTTATTTAGTTCACATATTTTCCACTCCAAGATCTACCCCAATTGTTAGGTTGTATCATGGCCCTTGGCTATGATACTAGTTGTTGAACATAGTAACACTGAGAGGGGGTGGACCAATATTCAAAAAAATCCTTCACTTTAATTAGTATTTAATCAAATGTAAATTTTTAAGGAATGACAAGAAGATGAACACATAAGGAAATAACCATAACACTAGATTTACATGGAAAACCCCACAAGGGAAAACCATGATGAGAAATATACTTTGATCTACTATCCAAATCTAGCCTCACAAATAAAAATAAAAATTACAAAAAATGTTATGGGTTACAACCTGAAGGAAGCTACAAATCCCTCAAGCACAATAATATTTACAAGAATGAGGTTTTACAACCTCTATACAAAGATACTGATTTGATTCTAATAATATTTTTTGCAAAAGCATCCTAATTCAACTTTCTACTGACCTTTCCAAGATCTACAATATCATCTTCCTTCTATACAATTATTCCATCAATCTTCATAGTACTAAAATACATTTCTTTTTTCATCAAATTTAATGGATTATCTTAGTAGCAACATCATTGTTGAACTAATGTTCTCCAAAATTCATTATAAAATAGTCTCTGTAGATTCTTTATTTGCACATTAACTTTCCAAAAATCATCATATATTCACATACACATTCAATGATCTTGATCCTCTATTTATATCTTGTAGAATCTTCAATTTTTTTTTGCTTTTTCGGCTAGGATGAAACATATAATATGAGATGTACAATAGCAATGCATGTTGGCCCCCAATACCTCCATGGTAGGTAGAAATACAATGTGGCACACACCAAGAGATAAATAGGACCAATTTTACCTTATCATACACCTCTTTAGTTCTGTACACTTCCAACCAGCTAGCAAATACATTTTAGCATGTCAAGTTAGCTCAATAGACACTTATCATTCTTCATATTTACTTCAAACAAAAAAATTGTACTAGAAGGGAAAACAAATCATGCAGACCATATCATGAACACTATATATCATGCCAAATATTATTGTAGACTATGTTTGTCAATTCAGATCATTTTGTTGAACAAGACAACTGAGAGGGGGGTCAATCAATTGTAACAATTTTAACCTTAAAAACTTTCTCTAGAGGTTAGATCAATAACCATTCACAAATCCTTTAATTTGCTAATGTAATTAATCATTAAGTGCAAAAGTAGAAATAGAAAGAAGTAAAACCATACACACAATAACACAAGATTTACATGGAAAACCAAATAAGGGAAAAAGAATTGTGAGAATTAGCTCACAATATAAAGAATTCTATAACTGAATACAAAGGCACACTGCTAGAAAGGCTCACTACCAAAATAGGACTTACTTTTCAAAAACAAGACTCACTGTCCAATGAGGGTTAACCAATCAGAGGGAACACTATGAGTAAATTACAAAGAAGATAGAAGAAATTTGTTACAGAGAGAAAAAACTATCGATGCAATACAAATTTCCACCAAAATTTTCTCACACACTTGCAAACATGCTTGAATGATAGAGTACACCTTCAAATCACTACCTCCATAAACTCGCCAATTGAATATCGCACTGATCTACTCAAACTCACATCACATACATGCTATTTTACATCTATCTCACATCTATATTGCTTTCATTCATCATTCAAAAACATCTCAACTAATATTTATACCACCTTCAACCTCAGAACTCATCCAAGGTCAACCATACAACATTTTTATTTACAAATTAGAATTAGGTTGACACCAAAACATTCTATGGTGGAATTAGAATGAGGGTGACCCAAACAAAGACTTAGTGAGGACCAAAATAAGTCCCAACACACCTCAACATGCTTCCATGAACTTCGTAAGTAGTGTTTAACAAGGACAACCAATAACAGTGTAAAACACATAAATCAATTAAACACATGCAACCTTAACACTATCCAATCTTTTGAACAAAAAAATTCACTTGAACATGTCCTTATCAGCTTACTCTCAGAACCACAAGTCCTGAAACTAGAATATAGAGAAATCTAGAGCAACAACATTTCTCTTGGACCTCAACTAGATACACCAAACTACACAATCACATACTGGTGAAGATATCTAGCACTGGACAATGATCCATAGACCCAAATTATGGATACAACAACTACCAAAAGTCATGAATATTACCTCAAAACCATACCAGCATAAGAACACATCTCAGAACAAAAAATGGAGCACACACAAAATACCTGCACACTTTCTCTATTACAATTTCTTCAACATCCTTGACATATACAACCAATAACCAATTTCCATGACATCAATGACAATAGCAACTAGTTGACATAAATGACAAAACCTTCATACTTGCAACACATTTCATGATGGCATAAATACTTAATACCTAAAATATCAACTTCATAAATACTACGATACATGAGAAGATTAATTATCAACTTGTGAACATTTCGAAAAACAAAAAGAGACCCAACCATACTTTCATAACCTCTTTAATCATCTTAGAAATTTCGTTATTGCTGCAAGTCATTAAATGACCAAGTAATCAACTTTCCAAATTGTCAGATCATTAAAAACATAATGTCATATGTAGAAACATTGGTGGTGAACCAAATCGCATGAAACATGAAATGAGTGGTAACACTATCTATATGAATATAAATACAAAACCCAAAAATAATACAAGATAATGTAGTGAAAGGAAAAGACATTTTATTCTGCTTGAAGCAACCATTCACAAAAATTGACTTGTTCTTATTCTGCTAATACTTGAAAAATGTTGTGGTAACACTTATTTATGAAAAATTGGATCATTCATACCTCATAGCTATCTTGAGCTATCCTGCAATCTATAGGGCCACCAGTTTATCTGTGAAGAAGTGTGAATCATTTGATTGAGCTTCTAAGATGCATTTATTTGTGTTTTTAATAGTTTGAGTACTTATAAAATTATCTTCATAGCCCATGTAAATAATTCAATAGAAAACATATGTAGAAATACATTAATCATCAACTCATGAACTTCAGAAGATAGGATGCAACTATGTACAGATGATACTAATCAACATCAACACAATTCTTCACTAAATACTAATGCATTTGTAATAGTAACATGAGTTAACATCAATGAAAAAAAATTAATAGTTACACATTTGCAACAAGTAGCACCCCTCTAAGATTGAAAATGAATGATTTGAACCAAGTTATGAATGTCTAAAATTTTATTATGAAATGATTGCTCAATTAATTAATTATGGCCAAAGATAAAATTCATAATCTAGAAGTGAATGTGCTCAACCATAAGGAGGCCTAGCCAGGTGAAGATGATGATGAGGGTCATCTAGCCCTTTTGACTTATCTTACTAATTATTTTGAGAAGTGGGACAATTTTAAAATTATTATTGAGGAGCTCAAGTTTGTGATTGGGACTACAAAGGATGGAAAATTTATAGGAAAATGTGACTACTATGTCTACCAACTAGGAAAAACTCTAAATTTGTTGCTATATATCATTAATTATATCAAGGAAATAGTGGAAAATACAATGATCAACATTTAAGTGTTCTAGTAGGAGTTGCACAATAGCCATGGTAAGAGGGATATAGAGGATTGTTAGGAAGATGATCTATCTAAAAAGAAGGGAAAAACTGTTGATTTTTCAACTATGACCAATCCCAAGAGGGCATGTTGAGCCCATTTAAAAGAAACTTCTATCTTTTGAATAAAAGCTATAATTTTTGTAAAATTAATGGTAGGAAATTAATGGCCTCAAATTGTTGGGTGATTAGGGTTTGGTCTTGTTCTTGGATTATCTTCTTTTGTGTTTTATTTATCTTTTCTTAATCTCTATTTACTTATTTTTCCTTTTCTTTGTGGGTACCTCATGTGTTGTGAGCTCCCCTCTTTGGCCTTTATGACTATTTTGTAAGGGTAGGGGCCCTTCCCATCTTTAATTTAATCAAAACATTCTAATACAACCCCTTCAATAGTATAACCAAAAAAACTGAGACAAGGTATTTAATCAATATTTTAACTAACAAAATATATATGCAATAGTCATGGGATTAACACCTCCATAAAAGGGAAATAATATCTCTTCTAGGTTTTCAGTGTGTATTTTGAAACATAAAAAATAATGCTAGATGGAGGGTTGAAAAGATGAATCCTAACCATTTAAATATATATATATATATATAATTTGGAATACAAAAACCTTATATAAATCTCAAAAAAATTATTGAAAAATTAAAAACATGAAAAACCAAAATAAATAAATAAAGGGAATTGAAAATAAACAATAGAGCAATATTAAAATATATGAGTAAATATTTTCTTTTATATCAAAAGTTCAAAGAAGATGATTGTTAAATTCCTAAAATGTAATGTAGGCACCTCTATCATGAGCAGCCTAGGGGAATTGCACAAAATAGCTTAAATTTTTTATCTGTGGCAACCTTCTTTCAACACTAAATGTCATTAAACAAAATCGAAGTACCCATAAAAATTAAAAAATCTCATTAGACAACAAAATGACATTCATAAGGATATTTCTTGTGATAATTTTAGGAATTCATTGAATGGTAATGAATGTATAATTGGTATACACACATTATTCATAGTTTAATTCTTTCATGGGTAGAAATAGAGGAAATGTGAAATTTTCTAAACCAAATTATTAATAAAAATATTCAAATATATTATAAATGAAAAAATTGATAGAAAATATTATATATTATTCACTTCTAAACTTATTAATAAAATATAGAAAATCCTATATTTTATTTTTCACAAATCTATTTGAAGAATATAGTTGTGGAAACCAATCAATACTATGTTTTAAAATTCCATTCCTCAGAAGCTCCCACATTGTTTCAATAGTTGAACATTGAGTTCTAGTGCATATGGGCAGTTGCTTCCTAAAAAGGTAAACAATTTGGAGCCTATGTTAGATCTCTAATGGATTGTGGATTTTTATGCCACCCCTCTAGTGGAATGAGCAATTCATCCTACCCCCAATATAAAAATAGTCATCTCTCTAGCTTTCTCACACTTTCTAGTTCTAGGATTCTCTTTTATTTTGTCCTCTCGTCAAGCAACTAGTAATCATGTCATTGGGTTTTGTTTTGGCCCCCCATCTATAAATATATTTTGTAAAGTGTTTGTAAAACATTTATGCTCTATACATGTAATTCTGAACTTCATAATATTAATAATATTTAGGCTTTTTCCTTTTATCTAAAAAACACCATGTTTGAAAAATCGATCAATCTTTGTACAAAAGTCATAAAATTTTACGATAATAATGGAACTAATTTGTATTGCTAAAATATATAAAAAAAATTTATAAATAAAATTAATTATATTACTAAACATGCAAACATAAATATTCCTATTTCATTGCTCCTTGAAGCTTCTTTCTCACTAAAATGTGTAATAACAAAACTAAAAATTATGTTAAAAAAGATGAGTATAATTTACCACAATGCTAAAGATAATTAAAATGGATATTATGAATATTAAAAATATTCTATAAATCATAAATAATAGAAATATATACAATATAAAGATATACAAATAATGTTTGTAATTGAAAAAATGAAAAATAGGGTGTATCATGAAGGTGAGTGAACAAGATGATACACCACTATGCTATTATGTTTTCATTAAATTATAAAGGAAAAAATGCATAAATAACAATAAAAAATGACTCCTAAGTATTATAGCAACTGTCAGGTAAGTTTTGAAAGGCTGGAATAGTGTGTACCTTGCTAAAAGCTTGTTTTTAGGTCACAAAGGACTCATTCACCTTTAGTGGTTAATGGGTCCCAGTTAGGGTTTCTAAAAATTGAGATCTAGGTTTTGTTCCTTGATGTTTGCACTTCTAGATCCTTAGTGCTTAGCTCCCGAAAACCTGAAACAAATTTTGTAGCTTCATTTTCATGTTCTTGCAATATGGATGATAACTTTAAAACCTTACAACTTTGACAATTTTTCTTCAATCATGTTCTCCACTTGTTCTTCATGTCCTAGAAAACTACAAACACATGTGAAAGATGAGAAAAACTTGTTGATTGTTAGAGAATGGGGTTTTTCCTTAGTCAAACCCCTTTTAGGTAATTAAACCTTATGATGAAATAATGAAATAGAAGCATGAAACATGAAACATAAAATTTTGATACCTTGGAAGTTGTCTAGGAATATAAATATGCAAACTAACATGAAGTGGTCATGTAGAATGTATATCTTGATCTTGAAATAGATGTGAATCAATGCATGCAAATAGATCTTCAATGCTACATCAACACACAATAGCTCAATAACATGCTTGATGTAGTATGCCTTTGACATGATGATATGATCTTGAATTGTTTCAATTAAACCTTCATAATTTTCCTTTTAATGCCTTTGAAATTCTCTATAATGCTCTTTTGAATGTACCCTTATGATCACTTGAACTTGGTAGGATGCATTAGATGAAACTATGTGAATTAGCCTTGTATTTAAACTAAATCTAAGATTTAACCCTAAAATTCAAACAATCTAAACCAACATTAGATCTAGGATTAAAAATCATTAAAATACCACCACAAATAAATTTGAAAAGGGGTGTCCTAAGCAAGGAGGACCTATTCACTACCTTGGGTGAATGGTTCCTAGCATAATTTCCTAGGACCTAGCTTTGAGGAGGTGAAATAACATCAAAAACCCATCTCAAATATGCCAAAAAAAGGGGTTTCCTAGGTTAGGATGACCCATTCACCCAAAGTGGTGAATGGGGCCTAGGAAAATTTTCTAGGGCTCCAACTTTTCCAATGTAAATGTCCTAAAATATCATTAATGGGTGTTAGGATAGATCCTTGAAAAATACAATAATAAAGGTTTGAATTTGAATTAAAGGGCCAATTAAGCTCAACTAACCATAATTAATTAATAAATCCCTAGATTGGTGTGAAAGTGTATTAAAACACTTTGCAACACCCTAAATAACTCATGATTAAGTACATTTTATCATTAATTATTCATTCCCAAACTAAGCATGAAAGAGGGTTACTTTTTCCAACACTACATTTTTCCACCACTTTAGTGAGAGGTTTCCCCCATGACAAACTCACACTAAGGTAGACATTCAAGAAACTTAAGTATCCAACAATAAAAAAGATACATAGTTATACCCTACCAAAGACCAAGAAAAAAAAAGAAAACAAATGATCGAGCACAACCATTCCAACACAATGTGGAACGTGGTTGATTGCCAATAACATGCGTGCTCACTTTGGGGTATTGGAACATCAGTCCATCCACTAAGTGAGTTATCCTAATGAGGTGGAAAATGAGATAATCATATTAGCCTCCATTACTATACTGAGGTTATCCCACTAACAACTTTGATAAGGCACGACAATGCTATGCTTTTGAATGTCATGTCCATAAGTTTTTGTTAAAGGGGATTTTTCTTTGTTCATGTGAGGTCTTTTTCTTAGGGAACAATGTTGTGCCTAATTTCTTCAAGAGAGGACAAGTCAAAGAGTATCAGATTGCCACTTATGGGATTCCTAGATCATTTTGCATCATGCCACCATGGGAGATTGTATGCTTAGAGATATCACACTCTTGGAGGATATCAAACCCAATGACACTACCAAGAAAAAAATACACATCACAAGATAAAAGAAAATCATGGCATGAAATATGCCAAAAGATGTCATTGATGTACGCCCCCACTTTAAAGTGGTTGCTAACACTAATACTATGAGCAACTGCTTTAAAGTAGTCAATTTTTTGTCCTAAGATATGAGATCTTTTCTCGAAAAACCCTATGCCATGTCATATGTTTCTAAAATAAAGCTACGCCATGAAATAGGAAGGAAGGTTTTCCCCAAAAAATACATAAGGGATCTATGGATTCAGGGTCAATATGTCTTTGCTACAATTTAAATTTTAGAGCTCAGAACTATCATCATTCCCAAAATACTCATAGAACTAGAAGAATGACACAAAGAGAGTGAAAACAAATAAAAAGGCTTTCAGTTCAACATGGAAGAGACCTAAATTTCTTGATGCCTTACATCATTCCCAAAAGAAAAATACAAGACAAATGAAAAAAGATAAAGGAAAGCTTTTATGACATAGAGAAGAATGTAGTTACATATAGAGGAATGAATGAAAAGGGTGAGATTATCAAATGAAATATCATGGAGGATCACATTATGCACATCCAGTCACATAAAGCAAAATGTAAAAGAAAAGACTAACAAGGAACATTCGATCCAGCCTAGAGCAGGTCATCCACATCCCAATCTCAGTTTGTATAAACGTAAGGTGGAAAACTAGCCAAAGGGACAATGACAAGTTTTGAACTAGGGGAAGCACCAAGTTCAACACTCAGATTTCTAGGAGATTTTTCATTTAAGCTCATAGAAGAAGAAAAAAATGTGTTTAATTCATTATGCACTTGTTTGAATCAGTCTTTGTAATTTTAATGTCATTATCTAGATTAATCACAATGGGAGGTCGAACGACAGTTTCCATGGAATGTTCTTGTTTATGTTACAATGAGGGTATAGGATCCTTATACATTGCTTCAGGTAAGTTTAGATTTTTATTTTCTATGTTTTTTATTTTCTTCTTTAGTTTGTAACATATGATCAATAACATGATGTCTATGCCTATGCTATCTATAATTTTGGTTTCGTTTCAATCTATTTTCAATTTGTGTTTGTGTAAGAGTGGGTTTTTCAATCATAGGTTTCTTTTCTTCCTTGGGAGAAACAAAAGAAAATAAAGGAGGTTGTTCAACCACTTTCTCTTTCACTTTGTACACTTGCTTAATTTTAAGAGGGACAATGGGATTATTTTCGTTATTGTACAGTCTCTTACAAGAAATTGTAGGAGGATTTGTTGTAGGTCACTCTTGGAGTTTTTTTAGTTAAATCATTGTTTCATCAAGGATATGTTGTTCACTCTTAGGTTGAAGCATGTTTTGAAGGGATAATTATGCTATACACTTTTCCTTGAACTTTTGATATGATTTGAAAAAAAATTCCTCATGAGGTTTAATAGGTTCCATAGCCTTGAGCCAAAAGAAATATAATGAAAAATTCCCTTAGGATGATGGAATATTAAACCCACTGTGATGCACAGTAAATATATCATTTTCAAATGGAAAATTTAAACATTTACGCACAACTAAAGGGACAAAATTCATGGAGAAAAGCCATGGATAGCCTAACTTCACACAAAATTGATTTGATTGCACGATGATGGTGAATGATACATTTAATATTTTTGGTTCAACTTTTAAATGGAGATCTATTGAGCCAATCATAGGACAAGGAAAACCATTATGCATCTTGATCCATGCTTTCAATTTATCATATGTATCTTGATAGAGTTTGAATGCAAAAATAGAAATTCTTCAGTGATCAAATTCTCTCCATAGATGAGTTCAACTAATATCCCATTAGTGGGCTTATCATTGATTCAGTTAGCTATGTAAAGAAGACCATCAAGTGTATGTTTAAGTATATTATTTTGTGAGAAAGAAATATCAAGAGGCTTTTTAGTTGATCCCTTATGAGGTATAGCTTCGATGAATCCTACCATTTTAATTGGTTTTTCTTCATTGTCATATTTTATGTTTTTATCATCCGTGTCAACATTCATCACATCATTCTTCATTTCGCTAGCCTTGAAAAATGAAATAGTGTGCTTTGACATTGGATTGGTAAAGATTTGTAAATTTTTGTTGGGAGGGGCTACAAACTTATTACCTTGATCACTCACACCCCCAATTTCAAGTTGATTATTGCCAATAAGATCTTTCACAAGATGTTGAAGACGCTTTCAATATTTCATACCATGTCTGTTTTATTGGTGATATTGAAAATAAGAGTTTTGTTGAAAGCCTACAAGAAATGGTATATTAGGATCATTCTCTTTAATATGAGGTAGGGTAAGCATGTTCTTTTCAATAAGTTGCAACATGATATTATGAAGGGTATCGAGTAGAGGAGTGAACTCTCTATTCCTATCCCAAAAAGAATATGTAATCTTTATAGCAGCCACTTGGCTATTAGTTTATTGAAATGGTTAAGTGGAATTTAGTTGTAAAAAGCCCTTATTCTGCTTCTTGAAAGGTTGGTAACTATTTTGAGTTGTAAATTAAGACTTTTCAGGACAACTAGGGGAATTTTTCACATCATGACCACAAGTCATATTTTGATAATCATGAAGGGATGAACATAGTTGTGTAAAGTATGGAATTCTTAATATTTCAAGTTTTCTTTGAAGTTTATTTTCTAAGTTTGCAACAAACATTCATTGAAGGTCGACATCAAGAATCCTAATGCTTACTTGTGAATAAAGTGTTTGGTATCTTGCTATGAAATGGGTCACTTTCTCATCATCTTCTTGTTTGCACGTCATTAAATCAGGTAGGGTCATCTTGGTACCCATGTGAATATGGAAGTGGTTATAAAAGGCATCAACAATTTCATTGAATGAACCAATTGAATTATTTGGTAATGAAGAGAACCACTCCAAAGCAGTATCCTTCAAGGATCTAGGGAATAAATTAGCCAAATTTTGTCTTCAAATATGAAATCACTACACAAGTCTGTAAATGCGGAAACATGGCTAGCAGGACTGATAGGGTAGGGTTGGATGGAACACTCATTGTTCCATGCTCTGGGTCTCACCTTGGCAAACCCCTTTGGTGTCACTCTCCACCACCTTAACCTATAGGCCCTAATGCTTGTTAGGCACCCTTGGTTCTCCTGGCCAACCCTACTATCATCTTCATTTTACCTAACCAAGCCAATCTTGGTGCTCTCTCTACCATTCTCTCTTTAGCCCTTAATCTTCTTAAAGGCTATCTAAAAATCCATCCTTCACCAATTCGATGTAGGGGTGTGTGATGTCTCCCATGGCATCAAGACCATCCCTCTAGGGTTCTTGATCATCCACCAATCTCCAATTCTCCATCGCTCTCACCATACCCTGTTCTAGGGTTAAAAAGGCTACTAGCCTTGAGCCCCAATTAGGTCTCCTAACCCGAGAAAGTAGGCTCAATCTCCAATCTCCCTAAAGAACATCACAATCCTCCCATGGGGATCCTAGTTCATTTTCCTACCTCTCAAATATTTTTTAGGTTATAAGCCTTCACTGTTCTACATAGGCGTAACCCTCATTTTGTAAGAATTAGGGCTTTTTAGGCCATTTCCTGACCACACAATGAACTGTCAGCTTTTCCCAATCACCAAATGGACTGGTGAAATCTCTTCCTTCCTGCCAAGCCTTTGTAAGGCATATATCTGCCTCTCCACACAGTGACTTGACAGGGAAAGATCAACCCTTGCAAACCAAGTGCTTTGTTCACACTGTCTTTCCTAACTGGGCACTGTCAAGCTCGCCTAGGAGAAGACTTTCTGCATGATACTTTGACTCCTATAGACTCCTAGCCCTAACATATTTATAGACATGGAGCTTATCCACATTCCCAATAGGCCTGTACTCAAATTACAGTGGTAATGTAAGCTAAAACCCCATTTTCCACAGTTTACCAGTCAGAACAACAATTAAAGAAGAACAAAGTATTTACAAGATAACTTGAAAGCAAATAACCTACTGTCTACTGAACCAAACAATGTTGAAAATCAATTTCACTACATTCTAATCTGTACCAAATTCCATTTTCAATCCATTAACCTACTAATTCAAAATAGAACAAAACCAGGAAATGCACACTCAAAATGTCACTGTTTTCTTGATTGCAAACTAATTACAAACTCAAATGATTCCCAACCTAAATTCCAAGTTGAGGTCCTCCTTTTAAAGGTTCATGAAAATGGTTATTTCTTCCCCTGGTCGGATATAACCACCACATTAGGCCAAAATTGCATAAATGCAACATTTTGGGCTTTATTTCCAATTCCTAGTGAATCCTAGTGGAAACAAGTTACAAAACTCATCCATTCTACCATGAGCTACTGATCAACCTTCCTTCTAACATATTCTAACACTTCTAACTCAAATCTAAATGGCCAACATGACCTTAAAGCATTAAAACCACAAAATTTCATCCTAGGCTCACAAATTTGCCTAGTGCCACCTAATGCTTCCTAGGTGCTCTTGCACCATTCTCCTCCTCTCAGCCCAAACACTAAGGAATGGAAGGAGAGATCAAGGATAGGTCAATACCAAGCTTCTTGAACTGATCTTCTTGTACCCATGTGGCTTCTAATTCATGCTTTTTCTTCCACTTGATAAGGTGCTCCATGCACACCTTGTTCCTTGTAGACTTTTGCACTTTGGACTCCAAGATCTTCTCTGACTGAGGCTTGTCTTGATTAGGTAAGGATATATTGCTGATGTCCTTGAAGATCTCCTTACTATTCTGATCCACATCATTGACTGACCCCTTGTACTTGATCAAGTTAGTTATATTGAACATTGGAGAAATCCCTAGATCGGTAGGTAGCTCCACCTTGTATGCATTCTTCCCATACTTGGCTAATACCTTGCATGGTCCTACTCTTTTCATCTGCAACTTGGTTGACATTCCCTTCTACAACCTTGACTTGTTAAGGTGGACCATGACATAGTCTCCTACTGCAAATTGCACATCTTTCCTTGACAAATCTGCCTTCTCCTTCAACTTTTGTGTAGCGTCGGTGACTATCTTCTTCACTTGCTCCTAAATCTCTTTCATGGTTTGACTGAAGTCCTTTGCATGTCCACTTCTATGTTCCATAGATCCAAGATCTATGAGCTCACATATGCCTCTTGGGTGCATCCCATACACAACTTTAAAAGGACTCTTCCCTGTGGTCCGGTTCACACTATCATTGTAAGCATACTCAGCTTGAGATAACCATATCCCATGTCTATCCATACTCCTTAGTTAGGCACCTTAGAAGGTTACCTAGAACCCTGTTAACTACCTCTATTTGACCATCGGTTTGAGGATGGTAAGCTGATCCAAAAGACAGGTTGGTACCTAATCTGCTCCATAGAGTCTTCCAAAAATGACTCATGAACTTCACATCCCTGTCTGAAACAATGCTTAAAGGTAGTCCATGGATCCTTACAACTTCCTTGAAGAAGAGATGAGCTATGTAACTAGCATCATGAGTAGTTTTACAAGGGATAAAATGACTCATTTTGCTAAATCTGTCCACTACTACATAAACACTATCAAAACTAGTCTTGGTCTTAGGAAGGCCTACCACAAAATCCATGCTCAGACACTCCCATGGCTTGTTAGGAATGGGTAGGGGTTGATATAGACCAGCATTACTAGCTCCTCCCTTAGCTTTCATACACACCACACATTCTTCCACATACTTTCTAACATCTCTTGCCAACTTAAGCCAGTAATAGAATCTTTGCACTAGTTCTAAAGTCTTGTTGATGCCAAAATTTCCACTAAGACTTCCATTATGCTTTTCCTGAATGAGATTTTCCCTCATTGACCCTCTTGGAACACATAACTGATTTCCTTTAAATAATAACCCACTTTGCAATGTATACTCTGAGTATTGGCTATGGAAATGGTTCTCAAAGTTAGAACATACCTTATAGGCCTTTGAAAAGTCTTCATCTTCCCCATAAAGATCTTTAAAACTGTCAATCCCTATGCTCTTCACTTGTATCTCTTGCACTATCAACAACCTCCTGCTCAATGCATCTGCTACTTTGTTTAGCTGTCCCTTCTTGTGCTTGATGGTGAAGGTAAAATCTTGGATGTATTCCATCCATTTCAAATGCCTATTACTTAACTTCTCTTGAGTGTTGATATAGCTAAGTGCCTGATTGTCAGTAAAGACTACAAATTCCTTGGGTAGAAGGTAATGCCTCCATTTCCTAAGTGACTGAACCAAAGCATAAAGTTCCAAGTCATAGGTTGAATACTTCTTCTTTGCTTCATTGAGCTTCTCACTAAAGAAGGCTATAGGCCTATCCTCTTGACTTAGCACTCCTCCTACTGCCACTCAACTTGCATCACATTCAACAATGAACAACTTGTCAAAGCTAGGTAACAAGAGAATAGGTTGAGTTTCCACTTATTGTTTTAGTTTCTCAAACCCTTTCTCAGCTTCTTGAGTCCATTTAAACTCAGTTTTTAAACAACCTTTTATTGTATCTAGGACTGGTGCACATATGCCACTAAAGTTCCTTATGAATTTTCTATAAAATTAAGCCAAACCATGGAAACTTCTTACCTCTGTCCCTGTGGTTGGTGTAGGCCAGTTTAGGATAGCTTCCACCTTACTTGGATCCATCTTCAATGATCCTTTGGACACTACAAAACCCAAATATACAAGCTCTTGCTTAAAGAACTCACACTTCTCTAGATTGATTTCCAACTTCTCCTCTTGCAACCTTCTAATAACCAACTCCACATGTTTTAAATGCTCTTTTGCTGTCTTGCTGAATATGAAGATGTCATCAAGATACACTACCACAAATATCCCTGTAAAGTCTTTAAGTACTTCATTCATGAGCCTCATGAATGTGCTAGGGGCATTAGAGAGGCCAAATGGCATCACTCTCCATTCATATAACCCATCATTTTTTTTAAATGCTGTCTTCCACTCATCACCATCCTTAATTCTGATATGATGGTATCCACTCTTGAGATCCAACTTTGTGTAGTATTGAGCTCCTCCAAGATAATCCATTAAGTCTTCAATTCTAGGAATAGGGAACCTATACCTAATGGTGATCCTATTTAAATTTCTCTAGAATCAGTGCATAACCTCCATTTACCTCCCTTCTTATTTGCTAAGACCACTGGTACTGCACATGGGCTGATGCTCTTTTGAATCAATCCTTGATCCAACAACTCTTGCACTTGCCTAGCTATCTCTAGATTCTGATATAGTGTAAGCTTATAAGCTGCTTTGCTAGGCAATGAGGCTCCAGGTATGAAGTCAGTTTGATGACTTATGGCTCTCTTTGGTGGTAGAGTTGCAGGTGCACCATCACTTATAGTGTCCTTGAACCGATCCAACAACTTTAGGACTACCCCAGGTATGACTGTCTTTTCAGCCTTGTCTTCTTCTTTAGGTTGTAACATAACCACATATCCTTCACCCCCTTGATGTAGGCTGTTAAGGAACTCCTTCCCACTACTCAACATGACACTTGGTGTCTTTGATTGTCCCTCTTCTTCTTCTGACAGTGATTGCAACTTGAAAGTCTTCCCATCCTTCTTGAATGAGATGGTGTTCTCTTTCCCATCATATATGGCACCTCTGTTATATTTCCATGGTCTGCCCAATAGTAGATGGCAGGCATCCATGGGTAACGCATCACAAACTAACTTGTCCTTGTACCCTCCAATGGAAAACTCCATCGTTACTTGCTCATTCACTAAAACACTCTGCCCTTTGTTTAGCCATGTGACCTTGTAGGGGTTAGTGTGGGGTACCTTCTCCAATTTCATTTTCATTACTGCCTCCTCTGAGATAATATTGTTTGTTGAACCTGAATCTACTATGACCTTGCATACTTTACCAAGTATCTTACACCTTACTCTAAATAGAGCTCTTCTCTGTTTTGGCTCTTCCTTAACCGACTGTCTAATCAAAACTCTACTGAACATCAGATTCTCCCCCACTTCTGATTCAATGTGACTAACCTTAGATGACTTAGGACTCATGGTGTCCTCTTGTGCATAAGCCACTCTCTTCTCATTGCTTGATGAAGATGCTTTCTCTGGGAACCTATAAGCAGGATGTCCAACTTGACCACAATGGTAGCATTTCATGTTTGCAAAGTATGAATTGCTCCTGCCTGCTCCTCTTCCTCTATTTGAACCTCCTTGAGGTCCTCTACCTCTGTTATATCCTCCTCTAGAAGATGTTTCTCCTCCATGCTCTGTGAGTTTAGACTCTCCTTGGTTTCTTTGGTCATTGCCTCTAACTTGGTAGCCATCTCGCTGTCCTCTTTGATCTCTTTGATCTCTGCCTTTGCCTCTACCCTTAGAAGCTTGGTCTTGCTTCCTCTTGCTTCTTTCCTCAATCTTTATGGCCAATTGATAGCATTGGTGCACTGTCTTGGGACTTAGAATAGTCATCTCTTCTTGGATGTTCCATTTCAAACCGTTAAGGTATCTAGCCACCTTGAGACTCTCATCCTTTGTCACATTAGACCTCATGCAAATTTTTTGGAACTCCTCAGTATAAGTGTTCACATCTTGGTCTCTTTGCCTCAAACTCTATCTTTTCTTGTGTAATTGAATCTCATAGTCATCTGGCATGTATGCTTCCCTTACTTTGGAAACCATACCCTTCCCAGTAGTTATAGGTTGCTTTCCTTCCTTCTCCCTCTCTATCTGAATGAACTTCCACCATGTCAAAGTAGAACCTCTTAGTCTTGATTTGGCCACCTTTACCTTTTGTGCCTTAGTGACTCCATCACATTCAAAATGGCTTTCCATTCCCTCTATCCAATCAATAACTAAATCAGCTTCCATTTTTCCACTAAATAGTGGTATTCCTTCAAGTGCTTTCCCACTCAAAGCCTTCAATGCCTTCAAGAAAGGCTCCTCTTTCAAAACAGGGTCAAGTTCAGGGGTCTTGTCTTCCTTTGCAACCTCTTCTTCCTTTGGTATCCTTCCTTCAAATTGCACGCTCCTCACTGCTTGCTCAAGTTGGGCTATTCTTTCCCTCAATAACTTATTGTCTTCCTCCTGCTCTTCAATCATCTTGGCGAATTATGCATTTGTCACCATGATGGAAGAATCACTAGACTCAACCTCAGACATACAGGATTCTTCCCAAATATTTTACTTGCTCTGATACCAATCTGATAGGGTAGGGTTGGATGGAATGCTCACTGTTCCATGCTCTGGGTCTCACCTTGGCAAACCCCTTTGGTGTCACTCTCTACCACCTTAACCTATAGGCCCTAATGCTTGTTAGGCACCCCTGGTTCTCCTAGCCAACCCTACTATCATCTCCATTTTCCCTAACCAAGCCAATCTTGGTGCTCTCTCTGCCATTCTCTCCTTAGCCCTTAATCTTCCTAAAGGCTATCTAAAACTCCATCCTTCACCAATTCGATGCAGGGGTGTGTGATGTCTCCCATGGCCTCAAGACCATCCCTCTAGGGTTCTTGATCATCCACCAATCTCCAATTCTCCATCGCTCTCACCATACCCTCTTCTAGGGTTAAAAAGGCTACTAGCCTTGAGCCCCAATTAGGTCTCCTAACCTGAGAAAGTAGGCTCAATATCCAATCTCCCTAAAGAAAATCACAATCCTCCCATGGGGATCCTGGTTCATTTTCCTACCTCTCAAATATTTTTGAGGTTATAGGCCTTCACTGTCTATACGCAGGCGTAACCCTCATTTTGTAAGAATTAGGGTTTTTTAGGTCATTTCCTGACCACACAATGAACTGTCAGCTTTTCCCAATCACCAAATGGACTGGTGAAACCTCTTCCTTCCTGCCAAGCCTTTGTAAGGCATCTGTCTACCTCTCCACACCGTGACTTGACAAGGAAAGATCAACCCATGCAAACCAAGTGCTTTGTTCACACTGTCTTTCCTAACCGGGCACTGTCAAGCTCGCCTAGGAGAAGACTTTCTGCATGATACTTTGACTCCTACAGACTCCTAGCCCTAACCTATTTATAGACATGGAGCTTAGCCACATTCCCAATAGGCTTGTGCTCAAAGTACAGTGGTCATGTAAGCTAAAACCCCATTTTCCATAGTTTACCAGTCATAACAACAATTAAAGAAGAACAAAGTATTTACAAGATAACTTGAAAGTGAATAACCTACTGCCTACTAAACCAAACAATGTTGAAAAGCAATTTCACTACATTCTAATCTGTACCAAATGCCATTTTCAATCCATTAACCTACTAATTCAAAATAGAACAAGACCAGGAAATGCACACTCAAAATGTCACTGTTTTCTTGATTGCAAACTAATTACAAACTCAAATGATTCCCAACCTTAATTCCAAGTCGAGGTCCTCCTTTTAAAGGTTCATAAAAATGGTTATTTCTTCCCTTGGTTAGATATAACCACCACATTAGGCCAAAATTGCATAAATGCAACATTTTGGGCTTTATTTCCAATTCCTAGTGAATCCTAGTGGAAACAAGTTGCAAAACTCATCCATTCTACCATGAGCTATTG
Source organism: Sequoia sempervirens (assembly GCA_007258455.2). Classification (NCBI taxonomy): domain Eukaryota; kingdom Viridiplantae; phylum Streptophyta; class Pinopsida; order Cupressales; family Cupressaceae; genus Sequoia; species Sequoia sempervirens. The sequence continues at coordinate 1,082,903,571 of VDFB02271358.1, read as the reverse complement.
ATCAACCTTCCTTCTAAAATATTCTAACACTTCTAGCTCAAATATAAATGGCCAACATGACCTTAAAGCATTAAAACCACAAAATTTCATCCTAGGTTCACAAATTTGCCTAGTGCCACCTAATGCTTCCTATTAGTTAATATTTTTTATTTCTTTCCTTCATGGATGGTCAACTCCTATAACTACTACCAAATTTCTAGCTAAAATTTGGCATTGAATACTCTCTTGTAAGATATCAACAAACCTATAACAAAAAAAAAGATTCAAGATAATTTATGACTTACATTACCAACCTAAATAAAATTTTACACCCCTGTTTTGAATTTTTTTAAATATATATATATATTTTAATAACTACTTGGTAGCTTGTATTGACATTGGAAAATAATAATTATTTTAAGTTTAAATAATCAAAGTTTACTTTCTTATAAAACATTTTCCTTGCACCATGACATTTTCTCAAAAAATACTAACTTTGATAAAAAATGGTGCATAATACTAGCTTGTCCTCAAGTAATGATAATTCAAATTTCCATCTCTTCATGATTGAAACTCACTACATGTACCTAGATTTAAAATCATCCTTGGGAGTTGGTGTGTCCATCTACCCAATTAATTATATTTTGGGAAATATTTTTCCAACTCCATTATTTTGTCTCTAAATTTAAATCATACATGGGGTTTATTTTATATGCTAAATATATACTCACTACCATTTTTAATTATGACACTTTATATAATGGAGAGTTGGGAACTATTCTAGAAATATTTAGTACATAAAATTAACTACCTCATTGAATTCCATCATCCTAAGAAAATTATAAATCATTAGAGTTTGATATGCTTCTAAAAGAGATAACTACTTAGGATTTCATTGCCTCCAAATCATCATAAATTTTTTCTTGAAATATTTTCAACAATAGATCCTCTTTCCAATTCTTGAGAGACTCAATATAATCAATCATTTACTGAATATTACTATAATATTTGTATACTTAGTTGAAATCTAATATCTATAAACACCCAAACAATAAAAAAAATTGAACCAAAACAACACAATTCCTTAAGTAGAGATATACTAATTAGTATAAGCTGAGTAGCATTAAAGTAGAAATTTCCAAGATAAAACCACTTGATTTATACTACTTCATGAAATATGGTATCATCTTTGAAGTCTCTATCCATCCACATATTCGCTAATGCTAATTATTTAATTACTTGTGTTAAACTACTCATTTTGGAAGTAAAATTATTTCCACAAAAGGGAGAAAAAATCCTTCCAAGAAGAGTTAATTTTTCTCTATCGTTGATACTAATTTTTTTTTCAAAAAATTCATGAAAAAATGATCTACCACATGATTTATTTAGAATTCTAGATAAATGATGAATATTTTTGCATACTCACTTATCCTTTCTACAACAACATAAATATAATATTCACCAAGTACCTCTAGGAAGCCTTGTTATGATTACACAATAACACTTTTCCTATATTAATATGGAATAAGAAATGGATTCAACAAACCTTTTCAAAATGCATGCTATATATACTCCATTATGTGTTTGAGATCCTCTTCATTAAAGACCCTCAATGAAAATATGTCTAATAATATCTGCAAATATTAAATCATCTATAGTATCCCACAATGGGTGTATCATGTAAATATTTTAAAATATTATTCATATTAGGATCAATAAATAGAAGTATTATTTCATTATATAAAATGGGACCATCTATTAGCATATAAAACTCATCCTTCACATTTCCATCCAAGATTATAGTAGAAAATTTATTGTTTTTATATGCTACTATGATATAATTCTTGCAATCCCCATAATTTATATAATTAGAAATATATTTAGCATAATATAAATTTTCTCACTTTTCCCTTCCTTTAATTTATATAAAAGTTGTAATCTTCAAATTTTCTTACTCACTTTTGTTGCAGATATTTTGAGTCATGATGATCTAAGAAGAACATAAAGTTATGCAAACTTGTGTCAACCACATAACTAACAACAACTAGATTTGGTATAAATTTTTAAAAAGCAAGGGTGATGGTAAATATCTTCTCATTATATAGAAAAACCCATTTGTAAAACAATTAAGCTTATTATATCAATTTTTATTAAATACCATTTTTACAATAATTTGGCCCCAAAATACCTGTTTGAAACACCACACTCTATAAACAATGGCTATGATATTTTTAATTAAAAATTAGAAAATAAGATAATTACCTTTGTAATATTTTTAAAATCTTCTCATGTTTTTAAGTCAATGTAGAAGCTCCTTTATTCATCACATGGATAAGGGTGCTTCTATTTATGAAAATACCTTAACATTTTTTAACCTTTGTTGCATAGACTAAATAATCTTCTCAATAGAGTTAGTGTGGTAGGCTTCCAAACCAAGAAAGTTTTGAATCCTTTTCTGATTAACCTACATCCCTTGAGAAATAAGAATGTCACGACCCAAGTATAAAATATTTTTGACCCTAAAATCACAATTAATCTATTTTATAAATATATATTATTTCTCTAGAATATGAATTGTCAATAATAGATTCCTTATATGATATTTCAAATATTTTCTAATATAAAAATATCATAAAAGGATATCAAAATAAATTATCTTAACTAACCACTAAATATTTGACTCACCATACATCATACACTTGTTTTTACATTGGTCAAATAAAGTGACATGTCTAACAATTCAATCTATCATATTCGACATTTTAAACTTTCTTGTACACATATCCATTGAAAATAAATTTCTAATGGTGGTTTGATACCTAATCATCCTTTTTACATTTGTTTGTAATTTATAGAAATCTTCATGTAACCATTATATTCCTTCATAAGGACAACTAATGAAAAAAGTTGGAAAGTTTTTATGTGTCCCATTTTAAAAAATCATTAAAATACTCTTCTATGTCAACAAGTGGTGGTATGTAATGATATGGCATAGTTATATATTGATTCAAACTCTATAAATATTTTGAATCCTTTTGATGTTAATAATATCCAATGTTTATTATTGAGGACCAAATTATTTTTATTTAAAAATGTTTAAATATAAAAAATATTGATTATGGGGCACTTACCAAAAAAAAGATAATATGTATTGTCGACCACCAAGAAACATGCTATCCAATAGAAATGTATTTTAGAAGAAGTCATATTAACTATAAACACTCCCATCGATCCATTAGCAACACCTACAAGCACTACATATACTCTTTTAAAAACAAAATCAAGCTCCCTTTGTTGATAAATCAATAGAAGCTCACCAATATAAAACAACCATTATACACATGTAACAATATCAATTATCATAGAATAAAATGCATTATATACCTTATTCTCATCCATAGATACACTGATTGGTTATCTTAACTAGGTGTGTGGTTTGATATATTTCTTAGGAATAATTATATTAAACCCAACATAACATTCAACCTTAGTGTATCTCACATAGTCTTTAATTTTTAGTTCTTTTGTTGAAACATTAGGATCCAACCCATCATGCCCAATAAATTCTAAAACTTACATAGAAGATCTCTATGTCATTTTTAGGAAGATTTTCTCTTCATATTTCAATCATTAATTCATATCATAACAATGGGAATGTTGCAATGATATCGTACGAAACTAGTGAAATAAATATTTTTCACTAATATGCTTTATATCAAACATTCCATCAAAATATTTACTTTCTATTGTTCAATTAGAAACTTCTAAAATATTTCAAGAAATGCTACATTCTTGTGACCCCTTTTTTTAGAATGAATATTACAAGAAAAAAATACCTTTCACAACTTTATGCTTAATCAACACATCTAATTCATTAATAAATTTCATTTGATGATGCCTCAACCTTTTCAAGGTTTGAAATTTTAATAAGCATATTTCAGAAATTATAATCACCAAAATAATGCAATCATTAAAATCACTAAATTACCTTTTCAATGATATAATTCATACCTTCCACCACTATAACTTATTGTGGCTTTAGATGTAAACTTTCTTCTTTTTTAAGATCATTTTATTTTGGTGCAGGAGCACCCGGGTGAATGGGCAATCAGCACCACCCAAAAAATTGTTGATTTATTTGAGTTTTGTTTGTTTTGTTATCTCTCCCTTTGAAAGAAGTTGCATCTGTTTTCAATCTACTCTGTCTGATTGAATTTGGCATCATTGAATGTGCGTTGTGCAACCTTTCTAATATGGAGCTTGTTAAGCTTCTTGGTCATTGCCACCGACTGTAGCGCTTATATAGAAGATAAAGGATTTGAAGGAATTGTGTGTTTTCTCAATAGATCCTTATGGTCAAGGAGCCGCGACAGAGCAAGGTTTATTGCTACTACAAAGGGATGTTCAAAGCTTGATTTTGTATTATATTACTGCTTTCAAAATGATAAATGCAGTTTTGATTAATATCAAAAAAATCCTCCTCTTACTCGTTTCAGTTTTTGACTAAGTAGATCCCACAAGGCCATATAATGTCTCTTGGAGAATAAGAAAGTTAAATGGCAACATTTTGTTTTAAAGATTTATCAAATGCCGAATAAAAGAAACAGGACGCCACAAGGGATTGAAAATTAAAAGGTTGCCATGGAAATCTAAACGACAGCTTTTTAATGAAACCAAAGTCTTAGATGAAAGGGGGTGGCTGAGACAAGATGAATAGGTGACGCACAAGTTAGTGCACGCTCTGAACCCGTGAAGTGAGAAGAGAGGTCGCGGGTGGAAGAAGAATGTTGTGAGGAAGGCAACAGTGAGACAAAAGTGCTCTACGAATGAGTGTAAGGAATGCGCACAGGTAGTTGAAGAAAAGAACAAATTGAATGTCAAGTAGAACAATTTGTTTTGCATATGCAATGAGATTTGTTTTAAATAAACATTTTTTTCAAACAGTTGAGTTATTTGAAAGTCTTTGCCTCTGTAAACTGCGTATTTATTTGAAGTTTTAGCAGAGGGTAAGACATATCTTGCACAGATTTGGTTTGTGCTGAATTATTTATCCAATAGTTACTTGTAACTTTGGTTCTAGATTATCTTCCTCTTTAAAAAATGATTCTTTTGACTCTTACTCGTTTATCTCCTCTATAGCAAATTCTAAATTTTTCTCTTCATTTCTCAAATTTCACATGAAATTATATAGTTCTTTATTTTATGTCAAGTACTTCTCAGAATTTAGTGTAGCTCTCAAAGCTTCAAAGTTACCTTGGTACTTTTCAAGGATTTTGGCATCCTCAAGTTTGTTCTTTTCAATATTCCAAAAAATAATTTGTAATATAATTATTCCTTATAAGGTTTCATAAGTACCTTTTAAAGAGGATTTGAATTTATTTTTCTCAAATCTACCTTCACGATACAATATTTGTTTCTAATTAGAAAACATCACAAATAAATATACCCTATAGGACAATAAGATCAAAGCAAATAAAAAATTTTAATAGAAATATTTAGATATGATATAAAAAAAACAAAAAAATTAAAATGTGATAAGTTATTCGCTTTCAAAATTCTTAATAACATATGTAAACAACCACATTTAACTTTTCACATCTATGCTCAAAACATTAATCAATTATTGCACACGAGTCACAAAAAAATTACAACAATTATGGGAGTAGTATATATTGATAATATATAAAAAATGATTAAATAAAAGTAAATATTCAATCAAACATGAAAATATAATTATGGATATTTTTCTTGCTTAAAAAATCTTCAATCTCACCAAAATCTATAGGAAAAATATTTAAAAAAAAAATCTAATAAAATACACACATACTCACTCAACCACAAAGTTGAAGATAACTAATATGAATATGATGAATAGTAAAGCACTACTATAATTTATAAGTAACATCAATAAAATTTATATATGGACTTCTAATGAATCCTTATAATTTTGGAACTCATTAATTAACAAAATTCATAGTTAACATACTAAGAATTATTGGGAAATGTAAATAATTATGGAAGTACAAATGAAACAATTGTGTGATATTTGTGCAATACCAAATGTTATGATATATCTTTGAAATATTTATAGAAAATACCACTTTTTTGGGGTCACCTATAATAATCATGTAATTTATGATATGAATTCAATAGTTGATGATATGATGATATGGGAGAGCTATCTTGTTTATAGGCTAAAATATGTAGACATAGTGCTTCATCCTAATTAAGAGGTATTAATGTATTAACTAATATTTATGTTAGGGTTAAGCATGTCACAAGTGCTTATACTTAGCAATGTATAATATATACTTAGGAGTATATCATATTATGATCAAAACATTACCTTCCTCTTTGCAAAAGCGATGCCCTCAATGCTTAGCAACTCTAATTTTTTTTTGTATGAATCATTCATCATTCCATGTTGCATTTTTAATTGGAAAATTCTTCCACATGATTAAAATATTTTAGGTGGATTTTTTTTTAATCTAAAATTTGAAATTCCATGATTTTTAATATATTTTGTATGGATACTTTTCCTTAAAATTAGTGGAAAATAGATGAGAGATTCCCAAAAAATATGCATTGTTAAATAATATATACACAACAAGTTGGATTACATCAATATTATTTATCTTTGGCAACCCCATAATAATGTCTATTAATATTTTCCCAGTATTGTATTGAAATTCCTAATATTTGTAAGAGGCTTGGAGAGTTTATTATTTTCTTTTTACTTTGTTGGCATTCCAACTTTCTACCACAAATTTTAGGATATTCAATTTAATACCTTCCCAAAAGAAAATTTTCTTTATATGTTGATATGCATGAAAAAATATTCTATAGTATCTTATTAGTCAAAAATATTCTCTCTTCTTAGGTTTCATCTTAACACCTTTACGTGATACCAAATGTATTGAGTATTGTACTTGTTTCACCCTAAAGCCTCATTTTGAATTATTTTGTATAGATTTTGTTTTCTTCCAACTAATTAACAATGGGAAATATAAACCGATGTAAGTGCATCATTAATATGATTTTATTCTAGATATTTCTAGGATAATACATATATCGAGGAATTGGTTTGCATATTTAATATTAATAACCTCATGATAATATTGTAATGAGTCCACGATAAACTAAATCTTTTTGTTTTAGAATGCATCTAGGAAGTTAGAATAATTTTTGGACTAGTTTTGATTTTTTTAATTAAAGGAATATTTGAATGAGTCTATTTTGGGATTGGGTTGGTTGAGTTTCAATGTATAAAATCAAGCCTTGTAATCAACAATTCAATAAGTAGAGTTTCCTGGTTTGAATAAAATGCAAGTTTTGAGAATCTACAAACTCATTATTTTAAGCCAATATCTATGTCATTCTTTTGGTGTTTGAAGTAAAGAAATAAATATAACACCATTTTTGGTATCCGACCAAGGAAAATCTATTGAAGATCATGGTTTTCAATACTGCTTGTAGTTGAAATAAAATGTAGATCTAGTTGGAGAATGGAGGGCTTGCAAAAAAATAATAGTGTCACTGATTCATGAGACGTCACACCTAAAGGACAAAAAATTTCTTGTGAAAAGAGTGCAGAAAAATATTGTTTCCACCACCTAAGTTAGAGATCCAAAGAAACTTGTTGATTGGAAATTTTGGATTAGCTGCTGGAGGAAGGAAATAAAGATAATTGCAAGAAAATAAAATAAATAGTAATTATTTATTGAATCATAGGTCTTGAAGATTTCAAACTAATATCACTATGAAGATAACATTTTTTTCAAGATATCCAACCAAAGAAATCTATGTATTCAATGAAGAGGAGATCACCTAATGTTTTCAGAAGTTTGCATATCAACTTTCTATCATGTAGTGGAGGAGGTGGATGCCAATCCAAACAAGCAAGTAGTATTAATTAATTGAATTTTGTTTCATGGTATGAATATAAATGGGGGTATAGTAACTAAGTTATGGATTTGATTTCACACATGGCATTTATCGGTTCATGAAATATATTGTAATTTGAAGTATTTAATTATTGTTAAAGAATCTTTTAGTGAAGGTTTATCTAGAGAAAAGATCTTTAGTTAAATGATAGTCTTGAACAATAAAATTGTCATACAAGGAGGAATCGAGGAAGTTGTCAAAAATTATTTGAAAAAGATAAATTATAGATACATAATGAAGTTCCAACTGTGAAAGGTTGTTGTCATAACTTTCTCAATGAAATAGACAAATTCAAAATATTATGGAAAGATTGGGAAGTGTAGAATAAAATTCAAAACATATTGTGGTGAATTATGTTAGGATTTCTAACAAGATTATAACGAAGAAACATTGTGCTTCCACAAAAACCACTTGCACACAATGAGCCTATTTTACATTATCAAAGAGGTTGATAAAAGAGTTGATTAAAATGTGTAATATGACCTCAAATATGCAAGGTAGTGAAGGTAATCATGTGAAACACAATGATTCACTAACCATTCAAAGATAGAGCACTTTTTAGCTCACATGACAAGTGTTCTAGTGAGTGGCGAGTGAGCATGCAAGAGGTGTCTCACAAAGTGAAAACACTTGTCTCAACCAAATGAGGTGAGACAAAACTCTAGAAGTTCTCTAGCTGAGCTTAAGTGTATTGTGATTATGAATCTAGTAAGTAGGGTATACACTAACTAGATTAATAATACCTCTTTTCACACTAACACCCCCCCTTAAGCAATACTAAGGGAGTAAGATAAACACTTAAGACATGAGTCCTGGAAACAAGGATTAGTAAGGCAATCATGTACATTAATGATCCAACACAAATGTAGAAAACGAGAAAACCTAATGGGAGCAAAAATCCTCTCCAAAAAATAGAAAGAGAAGGATAAGATTTGAAAAGATGTCCCATGATGATAAGAGCATGATGATGAAGAACTCCTAAAGCATGTCAAATTTATAAACTTTTCCAAAGATAAATTGATGTTTGCTCGAATCAATAAACCTCAAAGAAATGTAGATCAAGATAAGAGATACAAAATACTACATGAGTGAATGTATGGAACACTACTCAACCATGAATACTTATATGCCTATAAAGTTGAAAATGTAGATAGTATAATTACAATTTTGGAGTATAATCAATAAATGCATGAGTGACATATAGTACACTACTAAAATATGCATGACAGTGCTCTACGTAAGTGCTAAAATCTTACAAAAAAAGATCTAGTGAAATAATATCCCATACGAGAGATAAAAATACGTGGTCTATGAGACCTCCTAAAAAGTAGAAGGTTTCTCCACTACTACATTGAAAGAAGCATTAGTATAACACTGTTCCAATCCCCCCTTAATATTGTCAAGAAGAGGTATAAGCAAACAAACTAAAATCAATAACATAGTGTGCACAAGAAATTAGACCCAAAATTAGGTCAAAAAGATGTTCAAGAAACTAAAAAAGGGTATGCATTAAGGTGCACACATGAGGCGAGAATCATGAGGATCTGTTACTATGATGGAAAATCAAGACAACACACATGAGGTGGGAATTACAAGGATTCATTACCGTGATGGCCAATCAAGGCATTACACAACCCTCCAGTACACTTTATAATTGAGTGTAAGTACAAAATTCCCTCCCTCAGGAAGACACATTTAGTTTTTGTGGCACTATATGAGTGCATTTACAAACTTATTTTTTGTTTTGAGTCCTTACAAGTCTATGTCATGATGTGAACAATGAATACATAGATTAACTATACCTTTCAAACCTCAAAAAAATGACAAAAATAAAGAAAAAGAAAACCCCCATTATTCAAAAAATGACCTCCCCTTTACAAGCTTTTGGAAAAAAAAAGTCTCCCTTCTTTGAAAAGCCTTGGATGGTTAAATAATATACTCAATTTTGCAGCTAGCAATAATTTTTAAATAAAAAATATAATGTCAAAAATAATAAGTCAATAATTTGACCAAGTCATTAAGACATCATAAAGAGCTGTCTAAGTTGAAGAAATCTTCACTCAAAGGAAGAAAACACCTACGTAAGAGGAGAAAAGTTATTTCTGCACTAGAAAATCTTCCAAAAAAGGTGAAAGGGCCTGTTAAGGATAGATTTAGTTGGCGCGAATGGTGGGAGAATGCCTGATTATGGGCCAAAAATTTTGGACTAGAGAGCCACGTTTGTGAGAAGACTTGGTCGATGGGCAAAAGCCAAACAAACAAGCCACTGATGAGAAGATTTTCTATGATTCCTTCACCAAAAATCCAAAAACAAATGCAACCGAGGTTGGGGGCACGTGCCAAGTGGTAGAGACCATGTGGGTGAGGAGAGAGATCAAACCGTTGGGAAGAGAGCTAGTCTTATGCAAGAACCAATGCTGCGAATATGGAATTTGATCTGAGAACAATTGTTTCAGCCAAAACCTTCACGTCGTGCTCGGGAGTCTAGAACAAAGTGCCCAAGATAAACTCTGCCTGTGGCATGGCTAATGGAGATATGGCGCTGGGTAGATTTCAAAAAAAAATTCTATCTAATGTGTCACCTCTGTGCAAGTCGATCACCTTTTCAATCACCCTTTAGGTTGAATGGGTTTATGAGCTCTCGCTACCTTTAGAATGGAGTTTAGCAATGAAATCCACGATGCATGTATAGAATGATTGTGGCACCAAAGACCTCGCAATCTTTCTTGAAAAGACCACAAAAGAACACAAAAAACCCTATGTCAATTGTCAATCGAGTTATAGATGTATGTGCAAGCCGCGACTGCTAAGAAGAAAAGTTTTGGATCGACACACTCTCTGAATCAATAATCTTATTTTTTTCGGTGTAGAGATAAAGTTTCAGAGGCGCCTGACATGAACGTCAAACACCTATTAGCCTGTAAAATGGTTATAAGCTTTTGCAATATGCAATTGAAACCTGCAACAGGCCGACAGGCCACAAAATGCTGATCCACAAATAATTACACCCAAACAGAGATTATTTTACATGCAAATTTGATTTGCATGGAACTTTACACTAGACTTGATGCAAATTTTTAGAAAGAGATTTTCATGCATGACTATATACCATGTCAGGATTTATAACAAGATCATAACAGCAAAAAAGTTGTGCTTCAACCCAAAAAAAATTGCACACAATGAGCCTATTTACATTATCAAAGAGATTGATAAAATAGTTTATTAAAATTTATAATATGGTTTTGCTTAAATAGGCAAGGTAGTGAAGATAGTCATGTGAAACATAATGTCTGACTAACCCTTCAAAGATATAATACTTGTTAACTCGCATGGCAAGTGTTAGATAGTGAGCCGTAAGTGACCATGTAATAGGTGTCTCACAAAGTGAGAACACTTGTCTTGACCACATGAGGTGAGACAAAACTCTAGAAATGCTCTATGTTAGCTTAAGTGTAGTATAAATAGGAAAATACTAAGTAGGCTAACTGCTAACTAGTTCAATAATACCTCTTTTCATGCTAAAATATTTGTTTTGGTGAATAAGCTATTATATGCATAAATATGACAGGTTTTCAAAATTTTGTCTATGAAGTATTTTTTGCAAATTGAAATAAGAAAAAATTAACTCATAAATTAGTGTATGGGGTAAATTATTTTTCAATCCTACACCTTCATTATCGGATCAAGAAATAATTCTTGTATGTGTTCAATAAGACCTTTTTGTCATGTGATAACAGAGTCTATGGAAGAGGATGAGGTTGAGGTTCAGACTAGCTATGAATGAAGAAATTATAGAGGAGATGAGGAATATTGAAGAATAGTTGTAGGCTATAGAGCTTGCACAGAGAACATGAGTTGACTTGCGAGATGTTAGTGATAGAGAGGAAGAACCTCAAGAAGAAGAGTAGAGCCTAAAGAAGAGGCAATTGTTCAAGAGCTATTAGAGAAATTTTGGGGTCAAGTTCTGAACCAAAAGTGGAAGTACCCATGTATGAATGAAGCATGAATGTTGAGGAGCTAATTGATTGGATTAGTGCCATGGATAAATACTTCAAATATGAGAATGTAGATGATGGGGAGAAGGTGAAATTTGTAGTAACCAAACTAAAGTGTCATACATCTCTTTGGTGGGATGGAGTACAAGATGAAAGAGGAAAGAAAGGAAAGCCCCAGATCAAGAGCTAGGATAGGATGGTGGCTAAAATGAATGGTAAATTCATGCCCAAATATTATCAACATATTCTTTTCAAGAGTGTACAAAATCTTAGATAAAATGAAATGTCAATTAAAGATTATTCAAAAGAATTTTAAAGGTTGAACATTAGAGCTAGTCATATTGAATAAGATCCTGAGAAGTGGGCTTGATATCTCAATCCAGATTGAGATTAAATATTTAGGAGGAAATAAACCTTTTATCCCCAAGAATAGTTTAAGAAGTATATAAGTGTGCTCTCAAGGAAAATGAAAAAACTATTTAGAAAATAAACACAAAATTCAGAGGGTAAAAGTAGAAATTTCAAAGGTAGGGAATAGCAAAGTGGTAGAGGTAATCTGCAAATTTGTAATGAAGAAGTTAGCAGCCCATATGATCAAGAATAATTCCCAAGAGGTAATAATTATTTTAGAGGTAGAAGACATTACTTAAGAGGTAGAAGTAGAGGGTTTTTGGGAAAAATTTATGTGTAATAAGTATGGTTATAGATCTAATGAGTTCCTAGAGAATCGTACAACAAGCTAATGAAGTGCACACTTCTCAAGCTAAAGAGGAAAGTTTAGAATCACCTATTAATTAATATGAACCTAAGGTTGGAGAGTCATTGCTAAAAAAAAAAGAGTCTTGATAAAGCCTAACAAAGAAATTCAAGACTCTAGTAAAATAAAGATTTTTTTTAGAACCACATGCAAGACTAAAGGTAAATGTTGTAAGGTTATTATTGATAGTGGAAGTGTTGAAAACCTTGTGTCTAGTTTAATTGTAGATAAACTAGGCCTCAAGAAGACAACACATCCAACTATATATAAGATTTATTGGCTATAAAAGGACATAAAATATTGGTAAATGGACATTGCTAAGTACAATTTCATGTAGAAATTTACAAATATCTGTTAACATGTGATGTTATGCCAATGGATGCTTGTCATGTTCTAGTAGGTAGACCTTGGCAATATTATAAAAAAGTACTTCATGATGGGAGAAGTAATACTTACACTTTTGAAAAATATGAAAAGCACACACTCATAACTTAAAAGATGAGAATATAGTCGAGGAAGTTAGTCCTAAAGTATTCATGGTTAGTGGTAAATAATTCTTAAACCAAATAAGAAATGAGGAGGTAAGTTTTACATTAATTGGTAAGCCAATTGTAGTCATTAACAACATGAATTTGATTGATCTATTGATAAAAATTCAACATTTGTTTGTTGATATTATTATGGATGACTTACCTAATGAATTGCCTCCATTAAAAAACCATCAACCATCATATAGATCTCATTCTAGGGGCTAGTTAACAAAAAAAGGTAACTTACATGATGACTCTAAAGGAAAATGAAGAAATCAAGAATCAGGTAGAAGAATTGTTGAATAAAGGGCTAGTAAGAGAAATTTTGGGTCCTTGTGCTATTCTAAAAATGTTGATTCCAAAGAAGAATGGAGGTTTAAGAATGTTTATAGATTAAAGAACCATCAATAAAATTAAAATCAGCTATATATTTCCTTTACCTTGAATTGATGATTTGATGGATTATCTAATTGGTACAAGATATTTTTCTAAGATATATTTTAAAGGTGGGTATCATTAGGTAAGAATCAGAGAGGGTGGTGAATGGATAACAATATTCAAGAAAAATTATGTGATTTATGAATGGTTGGTAATGTCATTTGGATTGTGAATTATAGGAAAAAGGGGGTTATGATCTAACCCTCTTTTCCATAATTTCCATTCAAGAAATGAGATCCAAACCTTGAAGTGACTATCAACTAAAATGGTGAGCCAAGACAAGATTTGGGGATCTTGCAATTTATCCTTTATGCAACGATGGGGGTGGTGAATCAAATCAAAGTTTGGGAAGAAAAAATGCAAACTAGAAAAATCACTCTAAACCCAAATCGACAAGATGCAATGAAGAAATCTATCACAAAATAGAAGAAAAATAGGGAATTTTCTGGAAAAACTAACAATAGGGAATGTTGTGCACCTGGTCAAAGCTTGCTATTTTTGTGACTTTATCAAGGACTCATTCAGCAAGTGACAAATGGGTCCTGATATACTTTTCTAGGAGGCTTTGAACTTGGAAATGAATCTTGTAAATGGGAAAAATCCACTACTTCTACAACCCTAACATGGAATCATTCACCAGGTGGTGAATGGGTCTTGGTAGGCTCTTCTGAAAAACTTTGAATCTAATTTTAAAGTTATATACTTGCAATTCCTTCTCGCAACTTGAAATTTTTGCTTTCGGATCCCCACATGCTAATAATTTGCAAAAAAAAATTCAAGTTTGTTGGTGGATAGGGGGTTGCCTTAGTGAAACCCCATGTTTGGTAATTAAACCTTGATTATAAATAAAAAATTGAAACATGAAATGTGTGTGCAATCCTAACCTTAAGTGTGTCTAAGATTAAGATCTCAAATGATGCAAAGAAACCCTACTCAATTGTGTTAGAATAGAATCCTAGAATGAAACATGAACAATGCAAAGGGCCTACTTTAGCAGACTCCAAATCTCCCTAATAAGCCACAAAACTTATTATACCTCACTTTAGGACATAAATAGAATGATAATAGGAGATGTAATCACTTAGGAAACAAGTCATTAGGCTCATTCATATGTCTTGTGCATCTCCCAAAACCTAGAATCCATCATGATTCTCCATAGGAATCTATCATCACTCCTCCAATAATGCTTGTTCTTTAATAGAAAATTAGCTTGAAGACCTATAATTTTGCTCCAATACTTCACTCTTACAAGTTGCTTCTTGAATATGAATGCTTTATCTCATGAAATTTGTCTCTTTTTATCTAGATTCTTAGATGAAACAATGTGAGATAACATTATATTTATACATATCTTAAATCCCAAGATTCAAATAACACAAGCTGACATTAGATCTAAGATTTCAAATTATTAAAATCCCACCAAAAAAATATCCCAAAGGGGGTGTCGTAAGTTAAGAAGGACCCATTTTCCCTAGGATGAATGGGTCCAAACATACTTAATTAGGACATGTTTCGAGATTATGAGATGTTATGCCAAAAGGGGTCCTAGGACCTAATGAGGACACATTCGCTAGGTGTAAAATGGGTCCTAGTTCAATATCCTAGGACACATTCCACACAAAATTATGTGTTGTTTAATTTCCTTTAAGACTGTTGGGTTTTATACCTTGAAAAATGAAATAAATTAGGCTTCGATTTGAATTATAGGGGCCAATTAAGGAAAAATTGACCTCAATTAATTAATAAAGCCATAGATTAGTGTGAAAGTGTAAAGATACACTTTATAACACCATAAATAAGGCATAATTAAGTCTATTTTATTATTAATTATTCATTTCCAAAAATATGTGTGAAAAAGGGTTACTTTTTTTGATGCTATATTTAGCCGGCACTTTAGTAGCCATATGATACTACATGCATATGCAAGCTAAAGGAATTAAAATTCTATTAAAAAAGGATACTCATATGGATTATGTAGGGAGACTGAAGCCCCCTCCATATTTATTTGAAAAAATACAATGTTTAGGACTGCATCATCCAACATAGATTCATTATTTATTCAAAAATCCTCCTATTAAAATTCTATCTAGAGAATTGAATTCAAGGGTAGATGTATGCCCAGGCCCTCATTCCGCTTGCTTTATGGAGGTGGAATCAAGGTGAATACAAAACCACAACAAATTACTTAATTCATTTCATATAGGGTATTTCCAAGTACCACACCACATAGTGATAGACATTTGATTAGACTGGGAGTGAAATTATGATTTTGACACAACAAATGACATCAGAAACTGAGTGCTCTAGCCCCTAATATGCTAATTTCAATGAAATTCCCTAAAATTTAGATAATATTTATGTACTAGGGTCTACTATGTACTAATGAGAATGAATTTTATTACTATTCATTTTTTAGTTGCCTTTTTGTAGATTACTTTGGTGCATAGTGATCTAGGATGCCAAGCTGAAGGACCTACAAGTCCCCTAGAATTGATGTTGTTTGTGACAAGGTGGCATGAGCCACACTTCAATAGACGATGAGTGGATTCTACTCTGCATTTTCATCATTTTCATCCATTTACTCTACTCTTTCATGTATTTGTAGTATTTTTAGGACCCTAAAAAATATTGGCACAAAGTGTCCATCTTTGTTACAAAGTTTCCATTACTGGCACAAAGTGTCCCACTTTGGCACAAAGTGTCCAAAAGTTTCTAAAGTGTCCAAGACCCCCCATCCAAAAATGGCATAAGTGTCCACATTGGCCCTAAAGCATCTTAAAGTAACTCTAGTGTTATTTAATTAATAAATTTAGGATTTATTTTATGTATTTTTCTTTTTAGATTCCTCCTCGAGCCTAATAGCACCTCAAAGGGAGACAATTTTGTTTCCTATGAGATTTTGTCACTTGAATATCATAGGATGAGATTGGCCTTCCTCAGGATGTAGGATTATTTTGGTTGTACCTCATGCCACCTATGAGGTATTGTGATGCCATGCTGCTAGCCCTAACAGAGAGATGGGATGCAGACTCATGTACCTTCCATCTACCCATGGGTGAGATGATTATTACTCTAGAGGATATACATCACATCCTAAAAATTCCTATCTTGGCTAAGACTATACACCTAGTAGATGATCGATGTTTCAGACAGATGCAAGATGATATTATATATTTCCTATAGTGGACTATCCATCGATTAAGCATTGATCCATGCATTGAGCTCAAATGGCTTCTACATGCACAAATACCACTACTATGATGTATTTTGATCATGACCATAGCGGTCGCATTAGTACTGGATAGTCAAGGAGCTCACTCAAATGGTGGAATTTTACATACTATCAGGGGCATGGAGGAGAAAAGGACTATCTATGCATGGGATCACACTATGCTCACCCATCTGTGCTATGATTTAGATTGATTTGTTTGCCAGGAGCTTGAAAACATTGTACATTGTACACTCTTGTAGGTATGGTGCTTCAAGAATATCACATGTACTAGGCTGACCAAGTTTCCTACCATGGCACCCATGGGCTATCCATGGGTCTTCAGATATCCACTAAGATTACCATGGAAAGAGGGGGATTTACTACACTAGTGTATTAGGTTTGATTGACTGGATGAGGATGATATTAGCTAGAGACCATATCTTAAGATTCCCTAATGGGTGAATGATAGGAATGAGCTACGTAGGCTACAACTAGACTAGTTTCTTTTAGGTAGACATGATTAAATAGTCATACCATTCTACTATGATTTTATCATGCATTAGTTTGGACACATCTAGGTACCACCATGGGTCAGATCAATGTGTCGATGACTAGCATGGAGTTCTTCTAGACTTGCGGAAAATCGTCGGCTCACTATTGTGGATGTATAAATTATTGGTTTAGAGGACGAGGACAACAAAATGGCCCCAATCTTTGAGGCTAATGACATAGGTACCACTCATGGCTATGACAAGTGGTGAGTTGCAGCATGAACAAATCCCATCTTCCTTATACACCGCCTTGTAGGTCACATCAGACCTCTTCCAAGTCATAGAGAGGATAGAGATGATGAGAAGGTAGACAAGGATGGAGATGATGACAACACCATGCTTCACATATTTCTAGGTTTAGTTGAGGATGAGGAACAGGAGGAGGAGACCCAATCTATGAGTGAGGATACCAATGAGAGAGAGGAGGATCCAATTTCCCTCGATAGCAGAGATACACCACTTGCCAGAGTCACTAGATTACATGTTGTAGCCAAATTAGAGATCCACACCCATGAGTTGTTGGAGGCCAACAACAGTAGGCCATACACACCTCCAACATAGAGGTGGACCACCATTTTATATCTATACCTTGACTGGCGAACTAGGGATCTAGGTGATGATATGATAGTTATGTTATTTCATGATGCTTATTTTTATGTATATTCTTTATAAATTATGATCTTGTGTATTGATATCTATTATTATTTATATCTTGTAGGGTCCACATGAGAGTGGCGTGAGATATTCCAGTGAGTGACCACTGAGTTAGTTCCTCCACTATGCATAGAGGATGATACATTTCTAGAGTACATGCCCTCTCCTTCTACAAGGAAGCATGCAAAACTATTCGAGTTAGTAGCGAGATTATGCGTATTGTATGAAAGAACCACTAGTCATCTCGATCAACTTCGAGTGGATCTTTCAATAGTTCAAGAATCTTGAGGTCCTACTAATAGAAGGATATAGGATGACCTACGAGCAAATATCTTGAGGATATGGGAGGAACTTGCTAGGGTATAGACAAATAAAGATCAAATAGATCAAGAGCATGTCGAGGGACTCATACAGGACACAAGAGCATTTGGACTAGTAGAGGGCCTATGGTTATCCTCAAGTAGGTTACAATTTCATATTACTATGTCACAATGGCCATGGGGATCGCCAACCCCCAAGGGATCTAGTAGTCATAGAACTTGCTAGCATTGTATTCAGTGATGTATAAAAACTTTGGATGATATAAATATGAGCACTGATGTTTTTTTTTTTTTTATGATATTATGTTGAATTAAATGTTAATGTGATCTATTAAATATTCTTTACAGGAATGTCTAATAAATATCTCTATGATTTAATGTTTATGTGATCTAATTAAAAAATTCCAGTTAATGTTAGATGCTACATTGTGTTTAAGTATGCTATGTTAACTTAAATATGCCTATGTTCTAATAACATTAAATTCATGTAAGGATCTAAATTAACATAACACACACAAGATTTACTTTTGAATAATATGCCAAATAAAGCAATAATTCAAACCAATTGAACAATCAATTTAGACTCTAAGACCTATTATAGTTTGTCCAATAATGAAGCAATGCGAGATAAAATATAAACTATTTATCTAATCTAACAACAATTCTCTACCACACTATTCAAAAGATGGGATGTTATGTGTAATACCAACACAAATGTGTGACATTGATGCATTCTTTTAGTTGTGTACCATCCATTTTTGTTGATGTCTAGGTTCCAGACCCATAGTTTTCCTTGATGACATAAGGTCCTAAGCAATTAGGGATAAATTTACCTTTTTTGTTGGGAAGAGCATTGATGTTACATTGATTTTTATATAACACCAAGTCACCTTTTTTAAATTCATGAGGAATGACATTATCATTATAACCATGTTGCATTATTTTGGAGTAGGCTTGAAGATTCTGAAGAGAATTGATTCACTACTCATCAAGCATTTCAAGCCAATGAAATCATTTCTCTTTATAAGTAGTATCATCAAGAATCCCTTTAAGAGTAATTCTCAACAAAGGAATCTCTATCTTTAAGGGCATTATTGCTTCAACACCATAAATAAGGTTATAGGGAGTGTTTCTGGTAGATGTTATAATGCTTGTATAGTAAACCCACAACACATAGATTAGTTGAGTATGCCAATATTTGTTATGTTTACTCATTATTTTTTGCAATATCTGTTCAAGAATCTTGTTAGTAAATTCTACTTGTCCATTTGATTGTGGGTAATATGGCATTGAAAATCGATGTTGGATATTAAATTTTTCCAAGAATTTCTTCACGTCATTGTTCTTAAATGAAGATCCATTATCAGAAATCAATGAGGAAGGGAGACAAAACTGAGAAATAATGTGTTCCAATATGAAATGACATATTGCATCAGCTTTAATGGAATGGAGAGGGATAGCTTCTACCCATTTTGTAAAATAATCAGTTGTAGTAATGATAAACACATGTCTAGCAGAAGAAGGTGGTGATATATTTCCAATAAGATCCAAACCCCAAACTGAGAATGGCCAACTAGGAACTTGGGCATGAAGCTCAAAAGTAGTAGCATGAATCAAATTTTTGTTTTCTTGACAATTATGACATTTCTTCATGTACTCAAAACAATCTTGTTCCATATGTCTCCAATAATATCCTATATGAACCAAATTTCTAACTAATGAAATTCCTCTAAAATTCCATCCATAAGCACTTGTGTGAGCTTCTTCAAGTGTTATATGGATTTCATATTGTTTAATAAATCTAAGTAAAATACAATTAAATGATCTTCTATATAAAATGCACATGAGGAATATATACTTAGATGCAAGTTTTTTAAGAAAAGCTTGATTTTTCTTAGTTGTAGGCTCAAGAATGGTACCGTATTTTAAATAGTTGAATATCATTGTGTACCATTCACTAGAGTTTTTGGTATTAGTTAACAATACTTCTTTGTCTGTATCGTCTATTGACGATCTTAGGATCATTTGATTGTAAATGTAAAATCACCATAAGGATCATCAAGAGATATAATGGAAGCAACACTTGCCATTGCATTTGCATGTCGATTATCCTTTCATTGTATGTTATCAATCATATATGATTCAAATTTATCTAATAATGTCATCGTAAGGTCTCTATATTGAATGAGATTATCATGTTTTTCTTGATATGCAAAAATTATATATTTAATAATTAGGAGAGAGTCACCAAATATATAAATTTGTTTGGCATTTAATGCTAATGTTGCATGCATACCAGCTATTAAAGCTTCATACTCTAAAAATTTATTTGTACATAGAAAATTTAGATGGAAAGATAAGGGAATAAGCTTTCCTAATAGAAGAATTAATATAACTCCTACCCTAGAGCCACTTCAACACTTATATCCATCAAAGTATAATTGCCATGTTTCTTTGTCTTTTTCAGTAGTCAACACATTCTTGTCAGGAAATTTATATTAGGTAATGATAGGGGAGAGGTAGCATCAACTAATTGTTCAATCAAGGATTGTCCTTTGATTTTATTTTGAGAGACAAATTTAAGATCAAACTCGGTTAACAACATAACCCACTTAGCTAAGTGTCCTGATAAATCTATTTTAGTAAAAAGGTGTTTAAAGGATAAAACTTCATCATCACATAGATTTCCAAATTCAATAACTAATGTCTCAATTTACTAGTGAATACAAGAGCCAAACATTGTTTTTCTATTATTTTATATTGTGTCTTGTAATCAATTAGAGTTTATTTTATATCGTGTATTGTAATCAATTAGAGTTCAATTAATGAAATAAATAGGATATTCTATACCAAATGTCATCTTGCTGAGCCAACAATGCTGCAAGAGCATGGGGTAATGTTGTTGTATACAAAATAAATGATTTGTCTTGAATAGTGGGTTGGAAAATAGGTGGAGTAGCATGATAATCTTTCAAACTCTCAAAGGCCTATTTACAATCCTCATTCCAATTAAATTGAACCTTTTTCTTAAGGAGTTGCATAAAGGGTAATGTTTGATCCAATAAGGATGCTATAAAATGATGGATAGCTTGAATTCTTCCTTGTAAAGTGTTCAATTGAGAAATGATTCTAGGAGGTGGCATGTTAATTATAGTATTAATTTTCTTTTTTTTTGCCTCAATGACTCTGTGAGATACTATAAAACCCAAAAGTTTTGCACTATCTATGCCAAAGACACTTTTTCAGCTTCAATGTCATGTTATATTTTTGCATTTCTTCAAATACTTTTCAAAGGATATTTACATTATCTTGTTGAGTTAAAGATTTTAGTAGAATATCATCAACATAATCTTCCAAAATATTTTGTATGTAGTCATGAAATATCAATGTCATATCTCTTTTATATGTTGCATCCGCATTCTTTAATCTAAAAGGAATGACTACCCAAAAAAATGTTCTACAAAATGTAGTAAATGTTGTCTTGTACTAATCTTGAGTGTTGATAAATATTTGGTTATATCAAGAAAATTCATCCATGAATGATAAAAAAACATGTAACATAGTCTAATCTACTATCATGCCAATATTAGGAACGAGAAAATAATCTTTTAAAGATCATGCTTAATTCTATTCACGAAAGTCTATACATATTCTAATATGATTATCAAGTTTTTCAACTACAACAATGTTTGAGATCCAAGGAGAATAATCAATAGGTCTAATAAAAATGACTTCAAGAGTTTCTCAATATCAACCTTAAAAAATAAAGCTATCTTAGGATTCATCTCTCATATCTTTTGTTGCATTGGTTTAGCATTTTCTTCAAGGACTATTTTTTGTGTTACTATCTTAGCATCAATTCCTAGCATATCTGAATATGTCCAAGCAAAAAGTTCATGAAAGTCATGAAGTAAATTTTCATGATCTTCCTATTCATCTTAATCAAGGAACTTTCCTATTTATATCACTCTTTCCTCGTTAGTTATATCCATTGGTATGTTGATTGTATCTCCCAAAGGAAGTGCACATTTATCAAAATTTTAGGATTGTATTCTTCTTTGTCCTGATCACTCTCATTACTTTCCTTTTCTTTGTATTCTTGCTTAGAACTAACCATAACACATGTAACCGATTTCATTTTAGGAAGAGTACACGACTTATCATAAACTTCTAACATTTCTTTCAAATATTCAACATCTTCTAAGTATTCTAATGATTCCTCACAAGTTGTATCAATCAATTCAAGATGCTTCAAAGTGAGAGTTATCTTATTATAGTTACATATGATAGTGTTGATGTTGATTGAGGGTCTTTTTGTTTCTTGTGTTATCTTAGAAGGACAATACCCCAAACCAATTTTTGTTTCTTGTGTGTTAGGCTCTATACAAACACAAATGCCTTGTTCTTTATTTCTACATTCTTTTCCATTATCACCAAGGTTTTTTATGAGCTCATAAACTCTTCCATAAAGTATTTCCATCTCTTTCAGGTTTGGTGGTTGTTGGTAGTCTATCTCATCAATTTTTTTTGTATAACTTGTGTCTTCTTCTAGAGTAGATGAAGTAGATTCTTGTGAGTTTTCTTCTAAATTTTGCATTGACATTACCATTGGTTTTTTTCCTTTTCAATTTCTTTTGTTGTGATTTTGTATTCCTTCATAAATGTTGGTGTGAAATCTAAGGAACCCAAATCATCTTCTAACAACTTCATGACTTCATCAATGTTTTTCTTATGTTTTTCCTTCATGGCTTCCTCTTTTGTAGTTGATTTCAATGCTTTCAAAGGATCTCATCCTTATTTCTTAACAAGCAAACAACTTTCCGGTTCACAATCAGCTTTTAGTGTGTAGAATTGTTGTTATGGACATATTTCATTAGACGATGAAGTGTAGAGGGTAATTCATTCATCTCATGAATTCAAGGTCTCCCTAAGAGGATATTGTAAGAAAGATCGTGAGGAATAATGTGGACCAAAGTTTGTAAAGTTACTTTACCAAATTAAATAGGTAATGTGATGACTCCAAGCGGTTGTTTTCCTATATTATTAAATCCATAGATAGATAAAGGATTAGGTTTAATGTTGCTCTTATCCATGAAAATATTTTCCAAAATGTTCACCCTACACACATTAAGGGCTGAACTGTTGTCCACAAGGGTTCATTTTATCACGATTCAATTAACATAGACTATTGTCATGAAAGCCTCATATTTCTTTTGAATTTCCAAGTAAGGTAACTCTCTTAAATGGTGAAAAACAATATCTAAATTTATCTCATTCATCCCTTGAACTAGCATTGACACATCATATGAAGTAGTATTATGAGGAACAATGACTTGTTGCAAGATTGTTTGAAGCATAATATGGTAATTTGGTGAGGCTAGAATAAGATTCCACAGGGATATCTTAGTAGGTATGTTCATAGGTTGTTCAACAAGAATATATTCCTTTCCATTTTTCAAGTGTAACTGATGAGCGCTAGGAAAGATAGGTTGACGAAAAGGTAATCAAAATATATTTGTTTGTTATTGCATATTATTCATTGTATTGTATGTATTTGCAATAGTATTGTTAGTTGTTTGTTGGGAAGCATTTTTATCATCAAATGAAGGCTTGTTTTTAGGTGGTTCTAGGATAAGCATGTTTTTTTTTTTGAATTTAAGGTTTTTGGGAAGGAGGTTAAATGATAAGTTGTGGTGTGATTGCGTTAAAAATTTCTTGTTTCAATTTTTCATGACAAGCCATAATGGATCAACCTTGTGAGATGAATTCCTTAAGGGCTTCATCTAACATGCAAAATTCATCATTACTAAAGGGCTTGAGGGATAGGCTAACTTTGAAGAAGAGATTTGACATAATCAAATAACTATTCTTTCTCTAAGGATTTTGTTTAATATTTTCATCTTTTTTTTTTGTTTTCTAATGATTAAAAAATGTAAACTAACATATCTAGTGATGCAATAATTCTGAAAATGAAATAAAATTACAAGAATATAATTCTAATTTTAACTAAAATATGCAAGATATTCTTTTCCCAATGTCGCAAAATCTAATTGAATGAACAATAAATTGAATACAGGAATGAACTATTTCAGAAAACTACTTCTCAGATCTAACAATTGAAACATAAATGCTTATTTAAGAAATTGAAAATGACTCAAAAAAAATTCTATTACAATTTATACAAGGCCTCATTCACCAAGTGGTGAATGGGTCCTAGATTAGGGCTGATAATAAGAACATAAAGGAAAGTCAAATATCGATAATCACTCAAAATTTTGGCTGAATAGTTGTATGGGTATGTGCAAGATCATGATGCGCCAAAAAGTGGCGATATGATGGGTATGTGTAGGGTATGTGGCTGACAATTTTTTTCTTACCCAAAATTGATGAAAGGAAAAGGGTTTTTAAAGGAGATTCTCATCTTTCCACCAATATAAATTATGCTTTACTTTAAATTTAATAAATGGGTATGTGCAGGATCATCATGGAAAAAATAGGCCCTTATGGCAAAATTCAAAAAATCGTATATAGGCAACTTGATGTAAAAATTTGAATAAGTTATCTATTATATCAAAATATAAAGAATCCAGAAGAATTCAATGGGGAATAAACCACGCGTTTTAAAAACAAAAAATATTCATTTGCGAAAATTTGAAATTTCACGTATATTTCAGTTCTCATAAAAAATAAGAAGTAGGTTTGTCCACTCCTAATCCATAATAAAATGATAATATTTTATCATATTTTAGATATAAGAGAGTGACTCATACCTCGACAGATGCATATTTTGTAATTTTTCCATAAGAATATCATGAATCTTATTTACACTTTTAAATATCATAAACCTCATAGTACCATCATCTTCCATCCTGGTCGGTAACTTCATGAAATTCATTCTTATTTTTTAATCTATATACAGAATGTACGCATATTTGATTCAAAAAAATATGATATCATTTGGAAAGTTATAGAGTTTCAATCAGCCTATTCATTAGAACTTTAGTCAATTTGAATAGAAAATGAATAATACCACTTATTAAATTCAAAATAAAGAATAATTTTATGCACGACTCGAAAAGCTAAGAATCTCCTTTAAAACTTTTCATTTCATCAATTTTGGTTAAAGAAATAGCGCCACATACCCATCACATTGCCACTTTTTGGCCCATCATGATCTTGCACATACCCAAATAATTATTATTCATTTTCTATTTGAATTATGACTAAAGTCCTGATTGATAGGCTGATTGAAAACATCTATAACTTTCAAACGGTATCATATTTTTTTAATATCAAACATGTGTCACATTCTTCGCTTCTCATACTATAGGATTAAAAAAAGAAATTTGAATTTCATGAAATTTTGACCAAGTTAAGGTGGTTAGACATACTAGTTTTTATATTTTTTAAAAGTTGTAATAAAAAATTCATAATTAATTATTTACATAGAAAAAAATTAGAAAAAAATATGCATCACATTTTGACATAATTCCTCTACTTATATCTAAAATCTTCTTAAAAGATATTATCATTTTATTGTGGTTAGGGTGGTCAAACAGACACATACTTCTTATTTTTCCCCTGAAATTTAAGTACTACTAAATTGAAATTTCAAATTTTCACCAAATAGATTTTCTTATTTTATAAATAAACCTAGTATGTTAGAAACCAAATTCAATTTACTACAAATTCCATTCTTACATATTTTTGAAATAATATATATAACTTATTCAATTTTTTATGTCAAGTTGCCTAACTCTGATTTTTCTAAATTTTTTGCCACTTAAGAGCATGTTTTTTCCATGATGATCCTTCACATACCCATATAAATGGAATCATTCACCCTATGGAAAATAGGTCCTTGATCTGGTTTTTTATTGAATTTGACTTTTTTTTTCTTAGTTAATCCTATGTGTTTGTTGTCTCAAGTCTCCAACAGACAATTTTGTAACAAATTTTCTAGATTTAAATGCTCTAAATTTAATGTTGACTAGTTCATTGAATGATGAAGAAGATGACTAAATTTAAAGTGTAATATGAAACTAAATGGTTGAATCATGATTTCAATGTTAAGAAAATGAAAAACAAAATTAGATGTAATGCACTTTTTTTATTTTTAGTGAATATAAGAAATAAAAGCATGCAAATTTATCCTAAATGCAAAGTTCACTAATGAAAAATGAAAGAACCCTTAATGCAATGCAAGTAATGCAAGTCTAATGCAAACTATTGGAAACTAAGATCTTGGGTCCTAATGCACTCCAAATAAAAAATTAGGATGTTCAAAGACATCGAGTTCACTAGAATGAAGAATAGGAAAACATGGGCTATGATGTAACCCTCTTTTCCATAATTCACATTCAAGAAATGAGATCCAATCCTTGAAGTGACTATCAACAAAAAATTTGAGCCAATGTAATATTTGGGGATCTTGCAATTTCTCCTTTATGCAAGGACGGGGGTGGTGAATCAAATCACACTTTGGGAAGAAAAATGCAAACTAGAAAATTAACTCTAAACCCAAATCTACAATATGAAAGGAAGAAATCTATCACAAAACAGAAAGAAAAAGAGGGAATTTTATAGAAGAACTAGGAATAAGGAATATTGTGCACCTGGTCAAAGCTTGTTGTTTCTAAAACTTTATCAGGGACTCATTCACTAGGTGGTGAATGGGTCTTGGTGTACTTTTCCAGGAGGCTCTGAATCTAGAAATGAAGCTTGTAAACTATGAAAATCTACTACTTCTACAACCCTAATAGTGACTCATTCGCTAGGTGGTGAATGAGTCTTGGTAGGCTCTTCCAAAAAACTATGAATATGATTTTAAAGTTCCAGGCCTGTAATTACTTCCTACAACTTTAAATTCCCACTTTCGGATCCTATTCTGCAAAATAAATTTTGGAGTTTGTTGTTTGATAGGGGTTTTCCTTAGTTAAACGACAAGATTGGTAATTAAAACTTGATGATAAATGAAAATTTGTAGCATGAAATGTGTGTGCAATTCTAACTGTGAGTATGTCTAAGATTAAGATCTATAATGATTCAAAGAAAACCTACTCAATTGTGTTAGAATAGGATCCTAGAATGAAACACGAACAATGCAAAGGACCTACTTTACTAGATCCCAAATCTCCCTTATAAGCCACAAAACTATTTATTACTTGCTTTAGGCTACAAATAGTATGATAATAGGATAAGGAATCACTGAGGAAACAAGTCATTATGCTTAGTTGTGTGTCTTGTGTATCTCCAAAAACCAAGAATCCATCATGATTCTCCATAAGCATCTATCATCACTCCTCCAATAATGCTTGATCTTTGACAAAATTGAGCTGGAAGACCTATAATGTTGCTCCAATACTTCACTTGTGCTCACTTCTTGAGTATGAATCCTTGATCTCATGAAATTTTTCTCTTTTTATCTAGATTCTTAGATGAAACTAAGTGAAATAACCCTATATTTATACATAACTTAACATTAAATACTGAAATTCAAATAACAAAAGCCAAAATCAAATCTTGGATTTGAAATTATTAAAATCCCACTAAAACATATCATCAAGGCAGTTTCCCAAGTTAAGGAGGGCCCATTCACCATAGGGAAAATGGGTACTATCATACTTAACTAGGAAATTTTTCAGGGATTATGAAATGTCATGCCAAAAGGGGGTCCTAGGACCTAGTGAGGACCCATTTTCTAGGTGGTGAATGGGTCCTAGGTCACTATCCTAGGACACATTCCTTTCAAAATTAAGTCTTGTGTAATTTTATTTAAGAGTGACAGGTTTTATCCCTTGAAAAATGCAATAAATTAGGCTTGGATTTGAATTTAAAAAGGGGTCAATTATGAAAATTTTGACCTCAATCAATTAATAAATCCAAAGATTAGTATGAAAGTGTAAAGATAAACTTTACAACACCCTAAATAAGGCACAATTAAGTCCATTTTATTATTAATTATTTATTACCAAATTAAGTGTGAAAAAGGGCTACTTTTTTTGACACTACAGATTGATAAATGCCCCAATTACTTTCATGAGTCTTATGAATGAAGTGATTAAGGATTCCATAGGTAAATTTTCCATTTTTTAATTTGATGATATTTTGGTTTATATTAAATCAAAGTAGGATCACCTTATACATATCTTATGAGAAATTAGTAATCAATTTGAAGAAGGTTACTTTTATGAAGATGGAGTTGATCCCTTGGGATTTTTTATATCATAAGAAGGCTTAAAAATGGATAAGGAAAAAGTAAAATCCATAATAGAGTGGCCTACTCCAAGGAATTTCTTTGAGGTAAGAATATTTCATGATTTATCTAGCTTCTATAGAGGGTTTACATGAAATTTTAGTAGAATTTATGCTCCAACTATGAAAACAATTAATGGAAATAAGAAGATATTTCAAAGGAGTAAAGAATTTGAAAAAATATTTCAGTTACTTAAGAAAAATATTACAAAATACTCTATTCTATCCTTACCTTCTTTTGGTGAATTTTTCCAAGTAGAATTTGATTCTAGTGGGATTGTTATAGGTGTTGTCCTAAGCCAAGAAGGTAAGCCAATTACTTACTACCATGAGAAAATTAATCATGAAAAAGGAATTATTTCCTACATCACAAATAATTTTATGTCATTTTCCAAGCTTTGAAGAAGTGGAGGCATTATCTAATTCTTAAAGAATTTATATTTTATACTAATAAGCATGCCTTGATGTTTGTGGCATCATAAGTTCCCACCCTTGACAATTTTAAACTAGGTTTTTCTCCCTCCTATATGTTTGGAAATAATTATGCACCTAATTTCTTAATTATGCATTCTATGGCCTATTTTAAACATTTATCAAAAAACCAAATGTGAAATATCAAATTGTGGGTTTAATATTTTTCCAGAAACACTTGGTAAAGTATGCACCCTAGAACTCTTAATTTGGCCCCAAATTTAAATATGTCGTTGTTTGCAATTTATTATTTGAAATTAAAATTCTAATTGTTGGCCACTAGGATTTAACTTCTACGTAATTACAAGGAATTGCATATAAACAAATAGTATTTTCACCATTTTAATTAATAAGAAAAGGGGGATAAATTATTGACAAAATTGAAGATTCTAAAATTAGTCAAGAGCAATCAAGAGTATAATTTGTAAATTTATTGGAGACTTTCATCATTCAAGCATCATGTCAAGTTTTATATGAGTCTATTTATGTTTTTACATGCATCTCATTTTTTAGTAAAAGTTCTTGTAGGTATTCAAATTAATTCAAGTCAAGTTGCAATCAATCCTTGAAGGTGATGAACCATGACTTTAGTCCATCATGAAGATCAAACCTAAGTGGTGAGTTGCAACAAATTTCCAATTCACTACTTTTTGTGAATTAGCTTCTATCTCTCAAAAGGATAAGCTATCTTTAAATATCATCAATTTTTCCATTATGAAGGTAGAAATACCAACATGCAATTTGATCAAGGTAAGCCCCTATAAGGTACAACCCTTCCCCTCCTTTTATGTGTGCAATTTACAAATCTAAAGTGGAATGGAGGAAGATTGAAGACAATTTTTTCATTCATGCATCGAGACCCTACAATTTGACAAGTCATAAAATTTGCATTATCTCAACAATAGATGAAGATAAAAACACCAAACCCTAATGGAAGAAGCTATAAACTAGGGACATTTGGCCTATGAAAGTAATTTCCAAATCTAGATCCTTAATCTACGGCATCCTTGCACCCCAGGCCACAAATATTTTATTCATATTTAAACCATAGGTGCATTAATGTTTTCCTTCTATTTTTATAGAACTCAAATTTATTTGTGTGTTTTTATTTTGTCAGAATTCATCTCAGAACATTTCATTTTCATAGTTTACATAGTTACATCATTATTTCACATAAAAATCCAATCTCAAAGGCCTTTAAAGAGTCACATCCAAGCTTGATTTATTCACCTTTTAGGTTTCAAGTCACTCTAATACCTTTGTTGATCATGATTCTAATGTTTATTATGAAAGGATTGATCCTAGTAATCTAGATGTCGGACATAGGATCACTTTTCCTAAAAACCTTTTTGGTGAATATTACATATCTTACACCTACAATTTTTTATGATTTTTCATTTCATAAAAATTCTAAAAAAAATGATTCAAAACCTAGGTTATTTGAAAATATTGTTGATAATTTGCATATATTTTTAAAAAATATTAATTTTCATTAGTTTTTCATCACAAAAAATGAAAAATAATTGGAAATAATTGTAAAAAAATAAAACCTAATTTTACTCTTATAAGGTGTAGACCTGAGCTATTTTCATTAAGAATATTAATTGCAAAATTATTCTATCATTATGCATGCATATTTTAGTAAAAAACATTGAAAAGGTGAAAAAGATGCATAGTATTTTCATTTCAAAAGGTCAAAAGGCATTGATTTTTATATTTTTTTTGAAAAAAAATCAATTACAATGCTCTAATTCCAAAAATTTCCATTTGAAAATATTCAATTACTCTAGAAATATCCAAAATTGCATGTATGTATGTGATTCATATAGAAAAATTAGGTGTTGGTGTGTTTCCAAAAATCTCTTCACTTCCAAAACTGAACCTCTAAAACACAAGACACTTAGACACTGTCAATGATTTTTAGATTTTCATTTTTTCAAA
Organism: Sequoia sempervirens; assembly: GCA_007258455.2. NCBI lineage: Eukaryota > Viridiplantae > Streptophyta > Pinopsida > Cupressales > Cupressaceae > Sequoia > Sequoia sempervirens. The sequence goes on along the minus strand of VDFB02271358.1, from coordinate 1,082,872,526 downwards.
ATTACCTATATATTCTAGTGCACCTTCACCCCCTAGACAAACTAAATAAGGGTGAAATTTGGTGTGCCCATCCCTATGTGTGTTATTTGTTCAGATCTAGTTCTTGTTCTAGAATTTTATTTTCCAAACTAGTCTAATTCTCTTGTGCATTACCAATTTTTCTTAATTCACCTAATTCATTGCAATAACCCCACAAAAAAAGGATAATAACAAGATTCCTTCTTTTCAAAATTATGGTTTTTGAAAGGAAAGAAAAGTGTAGAAAATGCCTTCCTAATACTAATCTTCAAGAGAGAGAAACAAAAAAAATTCAAACCTTGCAATTACAGAACATAAAGATGCACATACATGAATAATAGAATGGATAGTAAAGAAACAACATAGGATTTATGTGTCAAAACCATCTTAGGAAAAAAATCACACACCAAAGTAGAGATCTTTTATATTATAGTAAAATGTATATTACATACAAGTGGAGAGCTATGCTCTTTCATGTGTTTATTCACAAAACAAATCTGGAAACATTCCCTTACAATTTCTTCGATCAACCCATCCAACACAATTCCAATGCATTGTTGCATTCATACAAACATCTCAAGCGTAACCAAAAAATCAACATTCCAACTTCCATACCATAAAAATAGACACAAACTAACTTAATCATCACTTTCCTCTATCTTTGTCGAAGTCCTACCAAAATGTCAAAGAGACATGAAACCATGTTTCTCCAAACTCTCTTCGTCACCCTGATACATCTATCACTACATAAAAGTTCTGAAGAGACTCCCAAATGAATCCTTTTGATATGATGAAGTCGCGTGACTGAAGTCTTATTTGAATGTCGAATGGACTTCCATTTCTTTTCTATCGATAGTGATATGTCTCTTTGATACTAGCACACCAACTTCATGAACATCCTATCAAAATATTGAAGAGATGCTATAGAAACCCCTTTTGATATGATGAATCCATGCCCAAAAAGTCTCATCAGAATATCAAAGAGACTAATCATGACATCCTAGTGACATTCATATGTCTCTTCGATGAAGCAATCCTTCCTGCAATTCATTAGAATGTCGAAGGAACTATAGAATAGCTCCCTCAAAAATTGACCTATCCCTTTTATGTCCCTTCTCACATTCCATTATAATTTCAAAGAGATTGCAAAGCAACTCACTCTGACATTGTAATGTCAACCCAATGAAACCAAAGCCCGAAGCCTGAAGTGCTTATCAAGAAGTCGAGGAGACTCGCCACTAAGTGCTTCTGATATGTTTGTGTCAACCCAATGAAGCTAAAGCCAAAAATTTTGAAACCTTATTGGCATGTCGAAGAGACTGGTCATTTCATCCCATTGAAATTCACCTATCAACCCGATGAACTTTTGGCTAATACCTTTTACACTAGTAAGTTTGAGACATATTTTTCTCAACATTCTCCCACTTGACAGAGAACTTACTAGCTCCTTAAAAACTTGAAGTCACTAAATATTCTAGGCCCCGAGGCTAATTGAACTGGTGCACCATTTGAACTTATCCATCCTCACAGGATTTTTCAATGCATCAGAAACATCGCTAGAGTATCAACATTTTCTAGACTAACCTTTCCATCCTCCACCATATCACAAACAAAGTGGTATTGCATGTCAATATGTTTCATCCTAGCATGGAAGGTTAGATTTATTTCCAAATAAATGGAACTTTGATTATCACAATAAATAAAAATCTACTTTGTATCAAAAACCAACATCAAAACAAAATCTTCTAAGCCAAATGGTTTCCTTGAAAGCGTGAGTTTCTACCATGTAGTCAACCTCAATAGTGGACAAAGTGACTACAGGTTGTAGCTTGCTCATCCAGCTAACTACACCACCAAACAACATGAATACATAACCACTAGTGGATATTTTGTTGTCAATGTCCCCTTCACAATCAAAATCCCCATATCCATGAATTTTAATTGAATCTTGAGATCTAGTAGAGTAACCATGATAACATAAGGTGTACTCATAAGTACCCTCTAAATACCTAAAAACTCTCTTAACAACATCTCAATGCAACCTTCCTAGCCTGACCATAAATCGACTAGGCACTCCCACTACATGGGAAATGTTTTTCCTAGTACAAACCATTGCATACATTAAACTGCCAATTGCACTTGTGTAAGGCACCTTGGTCATGTCATCCATCTTAGTAGGAGATTTTGGACAATCTTCAATAGAAAGTTCCATTCCCTGCAACACTATAACAACTAATTTCTTGCAATCCACCATATTAAACCTCTCTAGAACAAAATTTATATACTTTATTTGACTAATCCAAAGTTTTCTATTTCCCCTATCCCTTCTAATTTCCACCCCTAGAATATACCTAGCTAAACTTAGATATTTCATCTCAAACTGTCATGACAATTTATATTTTAATTTGGAAATCATACCCTTAATATTCCCAATGAAAAACATATCATCCACATAGAGGTCAATAATAATAAAATGACCATTTTAATATTTAAATTAAACACAATTATTAGACTTTGATATGACAAACCCGAAAGCAAACACATAGGTATCAAACTTATCGTACCACATTCTAGGCATCTACTTCAAACCATACAAAGATTTCTTTATGTTGTAAACCAGGTTTTCCTTACCTTTTTCAATGAAGTGCTCTATCCAGGACATTGAAATCTCTTCCTTCAAATCACCATGAATAAATATTGTCTTCATATCAATCTATTCAATTTCTAAGTCATATACAGCTGCATGTGACGACAAATATCTGATAGACATCAGCTTAGCTAGAAGAGAAAATATTTCTCCATAATCAATTCCATCCACCTAGGAATATCCTTTTGCAACAAACTTCTATTTGTGTTTCTCGACACTACCATCTAGACATGCTTTACTTGAACACCCATTTACATCCAATAAGCTTTCGACCTTTAGGCAATAGTACTAGATCGTACATTTCACTCTTCTTCAAAGTTTCCATTTCCTCATTCATGGATTCAAACCAAGAATCTAAATTAGACATACCCATAGCCTCTCTAATGGTACTAGGCTCATGAATGTTAGAAAAAAAATCATAGGAACTACTAGAATCCAACATAGAATAACCAAACATTTTAGGTTTTTGCATCACACACGTAGACCTCCTCAGAAGTTGAGGCAAAGGTTCTTCATCTTGTTCAGAAATTTCAGAGATACTTGAGCTCTCCTCATTAATAGGTCAACCAAGAGTATGTAGTTCCTCCTTATTTGGAATAAGAGGAACTTAAACTACCTCCTTTTCCACTTCTTTCACCTCTGGATGCAGATCAACTATAGAAGGTTTCAGCTCATGAAAGATCACACTTTTATTATAGAGCACTTTCTCTATAACTAGGTTTGAAAGCTTGTACCCTTTCACATCAATGCCATAACTGATGAAGATACACTTCACTACCTCATTCTCCAATTTAGATCTTTTTTGACTAGGCACATATGAATATGCTTCATAGCCAAAGACTCTAATGTGTCTCAACGAGGGCTTCTTACCAAACCATGCTTCCTTAGCTTTCTTGTCCATGAGAATCAAAGTGGGAGATATGTTAATCAATTAACATGTTGTAGCTACAACCTTGGCCCAGAAATTCTATTCTAGACAAATACTACTCAACATACTTCTCACTCTTTCCATCAACAGTCTAGTCATCATTTCTGCAACTCCATTTTGTTGTGGAGTGTAAGGAGTTGTTTTATGAATTTTAATTCGATGGTCCTTGGAAAACTTATCGAAAACTACTGAACAAAACTCACCACAATTATCCATCCTTATAAACTTTATTTTCTTACTAGTCTAATTTTCTACCAAGGTTTTAAATTCCTTAAATTGACTGAAAACTTTATTTTTACTTCTGAGAAAATAATCAAATGTCCTTGAATAATCATTTACGAACAACATAAAATAAACAAATTTTGATAATGAAAGAACACTAAGTGGACCAAACACATCAAAAAGAATATAATCTAGAATACAAAAATATTTATATGGACTAGAATACAATGAAACATGGTGTTGCTTTCCATATGTGTAATTTTCACAAAAATCGAACTCATGATTACAATCATCAATCCCTTGAACTTGGCTTTTATTTTTTAAGGCTTTTAAGCCTTTTTCACCACTGTGGTCTAGCCTTTGATGCCACAATCTCTAAAGAGTTTGTTCCCTTACAAAGAACACCTCCTTTCTCTACATAATCAGATTTACTTGAATTTAGATAAGCACTATTACACTATACTGCACATGGATCCAAATTATACAGAGTTACAATTCGTGCACCCTTATCCTGCAGCATAGAGCCTCTAGTCATTCTAAAAACACCATTCAAGAAAGATACTTGCACACCAACATCATTAAGCTTACTTATAGAAATTAAATTTTAAACCAAACCTTGTATATGCATCACATCATCAATTACCTTCACTCTTCCATCAAGAAATTGAATTCTGACTCTTCCATGACCAACAATTTCAAGGTGAGAATCATCACCTAGATACACCTTTCCAATAGCATACTTTTTTTAATTTGAGAACCAACCTCTATGAGAGGTCATGTGAAATTACGCACCTAAGTCAATCAGCCAAACATTTGTTGATGTCTGAGTTGTCAAGGCTTCTATGAAGGCATCTACACCTTTTTGAGAAGATCTATTTTTATTTTTCTTCTTCTCCTCCTCTTGATAATCTTTCTAGATGTGTCCAATATTCCCACGGTTCTAGCATTTCACATTGGACTATTCACTAGGATACTTTGATCTCCCCTCTAACTTAGATTTATACTTCTTTTCTTTCTTCTTTCTTTTCTCCTTTGATCTACTTTGAACAAAAAAATCTTCATTGGTCATCTTAAAATATTTTCTCGGCATTTCTTTTGATAGAAGCAAAGTAACCACATCTTCCATCTCAAAATTGGATGTTGTATTCCCATATCCATTAGCAGGTAATCCCATGTGTCAAGAAAATAACATAATAGGGGCAAGTAGCTATCCTAATCATCTATTTTCACACCAATAGATGCCAACTAAGCAACAATCATATTAAATGCATTCAAATTATCTACAACAGATGCTTCTTCATCCATCTTCAAAGAATACAACTTATTCATTAAAAATAACTTATTTACCAAAGATTTCCCCTAATAAATGTCACCAAGCTTTTTCCACAAAAGTTTTGTTGTCTTCTCTTCATGTACTTTCAAGAGAATTGAATTGGCCAAGCACAGTCTAATTAGACCCTTAACTTTCTAGTCCATTACATCCCAACCATTCTATGAGGTTACTGATGGTTTTTTAGAGGACACTACATCCCATAACTCTTGATCTACAAGAAATTATTCCATTTTGAGTTTCCACAACTCAAAATTGCCACCATTTTAAATCTACAACAAGTAATATACTAGAGTTCTCTAGAAAACTCTCACTCAACAAGATTAGCACAAAGAACCCATCTTATCCACAAGCACAACAAAGTTGGAAAAGATTTGATACCAACTGAAAGGAAAGTAGACCACAAAAAATTCCTTTCTAATACTAATCTTTATGGGAGAGATACAAAAAAAAATTCAAACCTTGGAATTACAGAACATAAACATGAACATACATGAATAACAAAATAGACAATAAAAAAACAACATAGGATTTACATGGGAAAACCATTTCAGAGAAAAACCCGCACACCAAAGCAAAGATTTTTTTATTATAGTAAAAAATACATTGCATACAAGTGTATACCTATGCTCTTTTAGGTGCTTATTCATAGAATGAATCTAGTAGCATTCCCTTACAATTTCTTCGATCATCCCATCCCACACTATTCGAGTGCACTATGGAATTCATAAAAAAATTCTCAAGCATAACTAGAAAACTGACGTTCCAACTTCCATACTAGAAAAACGGTCACAAATAAAATTAATCCTCACTACCCTCTACCTCCATCGAATTCCTATTGGAATGTCAAAGAGACATGAAATCATGTTTCTATGATTTCTCATTGTCACCCCAGTGATATGTTTATTGCTACATCAAAGTGTGAAAGAGACTCGTAAATGACTCCTTTCAATATGGAAGAGTCTTGCTAATGAAGTCTCATTGGAATGTCAAAGGGACTTCGATTGTTTTCCTGCCAATAACAATATTTCCCCGCAATACTAGCACACCAACATCATGAACATCCTATCAGAATGTCAAAGGGATGTTGTAGCAACTCCTTCCAATATGGTGAAGTCACACCGATGAAGTCTCATTGGAATGTTGAAGATACTAATCATGAAATCCTGCTAACATCCACCTATCTCTTCAATGAAGCAATCCTTCCTACCATTCATCAAAATGTCAAAGGGACTACATCATAGCTCCATCTGACATTGACCTATCCCTCCAATGTCCCTTCTCATAATCCCTCAGAATGTTGAAGGGGCTACAAAGCAGCCCCCTCTGACATTGTCATATCAACCAAATGAATCCAAATCCTAAAGCCTGAAGTGCTTATAAGGATTTCAAGGAGAATTTCCACTAATCCTACTAACATGTTCTTGTCAAACCAATGAAGCTAAAGCTTGAACTTCCAAAACATTATCGGCATGTCAAAGAGACTAGTCTTTTTGTCTCGCTGAAATTCACCTATCAACTTGATGAACTTTCTTCCAATTCTTTTTACCCCAGTACGTTTGAGACATCTTTTGCTCAATAGTTTTTATATACTAAACTATGGATTTTATAAAATAGTAATTGGGCCGCTACCTCGAACCCCATTCCATATGATCAAAAGTGATGTATATTGGCCATCGATCGACAAATAGTTTTTCTACCTATGAGAAAATTATGATGCAAAAAAATAGAATAATTGATACATTTATTAACATCACTTTAAGTAATCTTCCAATATTCTCACAACTCTAATATGTAAGATTATTTTGGTATAGGAGGATGCAATCATTGAAAATTATGGCAATCTTTTTTTTTTCTTTTGATATCTTTCCTGCTTGTGAAGAAGGTGTCTTGGTGCACTAGGATCCAATCATTGAGAATCATGAGAATCATGTTTGTTTCTCTCCCATTATCTCTCCAATTTGTGAAGATAGTGTGGAAAAATAAGAAGAAATCATTTGATACATTTCTTTGAAAATTAACTAAGATGGATTTTATATATGAAGATGCTAAATTGGCATTAGATCCCCCATCAATAAAAGATCATCAACAAGTAGTTAACTTAGTCAATGTTATGAACACACAATAGATAGTTGGATCCTATTTGATTATTGTACCTCCTAAACCTCATGGCCACATCCTATATTTTACAAATAAACTCACTATAAATCATGTGCAACAAGATGTGTTGTAGCAATCAAGTTATCACTATGTTATTCACATATATAAAACTAGAATTAATAAGAAACCAGAAAAATACTAATATCCATCCCATTACCTCAACCATATCTTCTATCCTAACATAGTCTTCCTCAGCATAGTGGTAAAGAACATGATCTTGTTGAGAAACTTCATAATAATCTAGCTATGATATATCCCTTTGGGACAATATTCAAATATCACGTATATACCACAAGATGCTCCAAGAGGCTTTGTAAAATATTGATATCACTTTCTATCAAACTAAATGATGTAGATTCCTTGTTTGATTATATGCAGGTGAAAATTTTGGATAGTACATTCCCACAACATGAAGCTTTAACGATAATGCTAGTCATTAATAAAGTTGGGTTTAGATGTACTCTTATTGATAATGGATCTGATCTTAATGTTTGCAACATTGATATTCTAGATTCAATCATTATGTATAAGAATCCCATAAAATGTAAAGATCTTTATATCAGTGGCTTTGATAATGTTAGTAGGTGCAGCCATTATGGAAAACCATGCTACCCATTGAGTTAGGGCCCATGGTTTTTCCGATCCCTATCCATATTATTCTAGGACCTCTTCCATACAATCTTCTGCTAGGTAGGCCATGTATTCATTCCATGAAGATACTATCATCTACTCTTTATCATGAGATGAAGTGTGAATACAATAATAATTTATATGGTAAAATTTGATGAACAAACTGATAATTCACTAGTCGAAACTGAACAAAAAACTTTCAAATATCTTAATACTTTTATCCCAACTTCAAAGGTAGATCCTATACATATTGAATATTATGTAGCATTGTTAATTGCCACTCTTAACAATTTGACTCTATGTTTCACTTCCTCCTAAGTGATTGGACCAAATTGTACATCCAATGTCCTAAATTATCTATCATGTGGCCCCTATGAACAATTATGAACGAAACCCATCTATAAAACATAGAAAAATATTTAATATTTTTCCCTTAATACTTTCAACCCTACAAAATAGGGTTGGAATAGAGTTGCCCTAAGTGACTTCACCCCCTATTTTATGTAAAAGCTAGCATTTTATAATTTGAATTTAAAATGTCAAATGCCACCTATCAAGATTTTATTTATGGGAAATTAGATTAATTACATAAAAATACCCAGTTATTTGATCATTTGAATCCTAAGAAAGCAAGAATTTCAAATTACGATCATTATCAAGAAATTATTATCAAGTCAGGAGTAGATATATTGCAACATTTCAATATCAAACCATGATTTCAATTTTATGTGAGTTTTTTCATGTTTATGTTATCATTTTGTTTTTTAGGACAAACCCTTGTAGGTCATTCAAGAAAATCAAGCCAAATTTCAATCAAGCCTTGAGGATATGTACATGATTTTAATACTTCAAGGAAATTATATTTGAGTGTTTAGTTATAGAGGATTTTTGATTCACCATTCATTTGTCATTTAGCCTCTATCCTTGAAAAGCATGAGTTCTCTTTCATCAAATTTTCCATTTTCATGGTTGAAACACTAACACAACGCTAACAAAAAGGCTTTATTCAACCAATCCTCTATATTGCATAATCTTTCTTATCTATTTGAATGTGCATGTTTTAGATCTAAAGAAAATTAGATGAAGATTGAGGCTATTTTTGCATTCTTGCATTCAAACCCTACAACTCGAAAAGATATAAAACTATGTTCTCTTAGCATCCAACCAAGATCCAACAATGGTATCTAGAAGGAAGAAGGCCCTGATTAGACACTCGAGGAATATGAAGACAAATTTAAAATTTAGATACTAGGACATTAGTTCCTTGGGTGACTTAGTGCTACAAAAACAAGCTCAAATTTATATGACTAGTGCATAGTACTCTACTCTTTTCTGATCTATTTTTTTATTAGAGGTAAAGTAGATTTCAAAGGGACCCAAAATCCTTTACAAAAGTAATCTTTCTATAGAACAAGAAAGACAATACACATATCCAAACATATTTTGGAATCAATAAGGAGTTTTTCATCAATGGATTTGTTGGAAACATGAGAATGTAGGATGAGCACAAGCTATACAATCATACATTGTAGTTTTGTCATTGATGAAATTTTCACACTTGTTTAGGCCCTCTTTATAAAATTGAGCTTAATGATGCCTTGAATTAGTGTTGTAATGTGTTTAACACACTCACTTTAGGACTTGGGCCCTTGTGAACTAAATAAAATCATTCATACCTTATTTAGATTGTTGTGAGGTATTGTAACAAACTTTCACACTTTTCTAGTGTTTTCATAAATAATTGGGCTTTTTTATGCATTAATTGGCCTTATTTTGCATCCACAAGCCTCATTTAATGCATTTTTCTAATGATAATCCTGACATAAATCAACATCCAATCATAATTCAAGTGATTTTAGGTTGTGTGGCCTATCTTTAGTGATCTGGGACTCATACACCACCTTGGGTGTATGAGTCCTAGCTATGGTTTTGGGATTCGATCTAGATTTTACACCTTTCTAAGAATTTTTGAAAATGGTCCCATAAATTATGCCTAATGGGACTCATACGCCACTTATAGCATATGAGTCTCATGTGGCCTAAAATTTATATTAATTCAAATTATTGGTGGGATTTTATCCTCCTAGATCTCATATCAGCTTGTAGTGTTGTAATTTCGAGAAATTTGGCATAATTGAGCATAAATACAAGGTTCTTTCACTCATTTTACACCTAGAAAGAGGAATGAGCATCCTTATATCAATTTATTGTTCACAAGAGCATTCATTTGTTTAAAATATCATTCAAGAGTCTTCAAGTGCTAAATATCAAGTGTTTAAGAGCATTATTCAAGCATCAAGCATCATGTCAAAATCTTCATGCATCATGTTTGTTTTTTAGCTAGCAATTGTGATGTAGGGTTTCATGATTCAAGATAGCATTCAAGTCAAGATATATCAGGAATTCAAGCAAGCGTCAAGATCTACATCCATTGGATCCATCAAATACATGTTTGTAGCCTCTTATTGCTAGGTTTTGGTGAGTTGTAGTAAATATTTTTTTAATTCATCATTGTCCATTCCTATCTCATTTCATTTCAAGGTTTGATTACCAAAACAGGGTTTGACCAAGGAAAACCCATTTCTACTAACAAAAACAACCTTTTTCCCTCTCTTTAATCTAAAATTTGTAGGTCTATGTTGAAGACACATTGAAGAGAAATTTTGGGGAAAGTCATCAAAGTGTTTAAAGTTGTAAAAGTTGTCATCTTACATTAAAGATCATTGGAAGACTTCTACAGGTTGCAAATCATGGTTTCAGATCTAGAAATCAAATGGAAAGGAAAAATCAGACATTTCAGAGAATATTCAAGCTTTGAATTTTTGGAAAATCCTAACTAGACTAATACACCAATTCTGGCATACGAGTCCCAATATGGGTCATTTTCTAGATCTTTTTTTGTTTTAGACACCCTTTTGCCAGATTTCAGTTTCTTTCCAGAAACCTATATCAGGGACTCAAGTTCCCAATCTACCATATGAGTCCTAGTCATCTTTAAAATTAGTGTTTTCAACATTTCAGAGCTTCATTCAATCTCCTTCAAATTTATAGTTGTACACTTCTGATATCTCCCCTTTTTGTTCTTATTTACATGCTTTTCTAGGTCATTTTGTGAAAGATTGCAATACACTAGGTTTAAGCATTAGGTTTTACATTTCATTTGACTTTCCAAGCCCTAGCTTGGTGATGAAAACCTCATTAGCTTATAATCAGTCCCTAAAATATCCCTATTGCAAGATCTCTTTTCCCCTTTCATTAATGGATTGAGATCTTTAGGGTTTTCCTTGAATGAGAGAGTGTGAAGTCTATTATTCTATATCCCAAGCATAGAAGAAACAAAATTAAACCTTTCAGAGCTCAATATTATATTCCAGTATGAATACCATTATGCAAATCAGTTTTGATGGCTTGAATATGTTTGAGGATGATTATAAAAGGAAAATTTGCAAGAAGTTTTGATCTGTTGAAAGTGTTTGACATGAAAATTGACTATGTCAATGTAGGTATTTTGATATATAAGACATCTAATTTTTGATTTCATATTGGTCCACTATTTAAGATATTTCTCTGTGATTCTAATATAATATTGTTAGATGGTAGAGGAACCTAATTCTAGAGTTTCATCTTTTCTTGGCTCGTAGTTTGAAATTTATGAGTAATATAAGTTTAGACAGACAATTATAGGAATTTTCTAGTTTAGTGCATATGTTTTGATGAATCCTCACTTCTTCCTAGATTGGAATCTAGCTTTGCATTTCTAAGGGATGGTTGATAGGAGTAATTTATGTTTATATTCCAAATGGCATAAATTTTGGAGGTTTGTGTGTTTGAATGTGGGTGTACAATTGAAAATTTTGATATTAAGTCATTACAACTGTCTTCCTAATGAGTTTCATTTATTGTGGAGTTTTATTATGTTTTTATCCATTATGTGGTCATTATTTTATTTCCATTTCAACCTATTTTTAATTATTGTGAGTTTTGAGTCTTGGCATGAAGCGTGTATGTATGGATCTTGAGCCGACAAGTTAGATTTTGCTAATTACATCTAGTTAGGTGAACCTAATTAATGTTATAGATGAAGAGGATATATGATTTGAATGATCATTTTCAATGTTTTATAAAGAGTGACATGTAACAAGAGTGTGTGGATGCAAATATAGAGTGAATTGAAAGTAGAGAAAAGTGTTAAGTCAGATCAATATGAAGTGTTTAAAGTCTATATTTTTTAGAGTGTCATTGGAACTGTATTTCGTGCCTATATCAGATGCAATTATAATCATTCAAGAGACGATTTTGTGCCACAATCTCTTCTATCTCTTCTATCTCTTAGTGGGAAATGAGTCAAATTGGATAATAATTACACTTGTAGTGATCACTTTTGTAATAATTCCACTTCTGTAATGGTGAGCTAATCCTCACCATGGTTTAACCCATTTTGGGTTTTCCATGTAAAAATCTAGTGTTCACATGTGTTATGTGATTATTCTTGTTGTTTTCACACTTTCATTCATTACTGTAAGTTGAATATTCTAAGAGGGTTGAATGCTTAAATGATTAAGTGGTCCCAAAGAATATTGATTCATCCCCCTCTTATTATTTGGGGTGTTCAACAATTTATATAAAAGCTTGGTTCCTTGGAAGGAGCTTAACTTCTTGTGGTAGATCTTGGAGGCTGAATGCATATGGATGTTAGAAGACTACCTATTCCTCTAGAAGAGATTCCTACTTTTTGATCTATAGAAGAAGATTTCATATTTGACATAAATGGGAAACTCAAAGTTTCTCTTGAAGATCTAGAAAAAATTGAAGGTGAAAACATAAAGATGAAAGAAAAATTAAAAGAAGCAAATGGATGCATTAGAAAAATTGAGAGTGAAAATCAAGAAAATCAAAGAAATGCATAAGGAGGCTAGTGAGAAATTGAAGAAATCAAATGAAACAATTACCAGTTTGAAAGTGCAAGTTGAAGAAAGGAAAAGAGTTGAAGAATGTTTAAATATAGTGGTGAAAATAAAATCTAAAGAATCCAAAAAGCTTGAAAAAGAAGTTATTAATCTGAGATCAAATCTTGAAAAAGAAAGGAGTCATGAAGAAAAATTCAAGATGAGTTATATAAAGTGTGATGAAATGATTACAAATCAAAAATTATCTAATTAAAAATGTGGATTATGATTTGACATAGGAGATAAATCAAAAATAGATCAAATTTTAAAGTAGTCTAAAAAGAAGACTGAAGACAAAAAGAACAATGGCAAGAAGATATGGAATCAAAGGAATGAAGTTAAAAGACCACCAATCAGACAAGCAAATGCACAAAGCTACCCATGTTTTAATGTTTTATGTTACTTTTGCAATATATTTTGACATAAGGCTATGGATTGTAGAAGAAGAATGAATCAAGATATTCAAACATTTGTTGGTCAGTTCTTTACATGCAAGAGATTTGTTCATAAAGCTAACGAATTTAGAAGTAAAATGATGAATGATTATAACATGGTAGAATGGTTCAATATTTTAATGGTTATTGTTATACATGAAATGGATTTGGGAATAAAGTTAATTAATAAGGATCTAGAATGAATGGAAGTAATATAGTTCAAAATAATGTCATATGTTAGAATTACAATATACCTAGACATATTTCTAAGTTGTATAGAAGCAAAAAAATAAAAAAGGATACTCCGGTAAAGAAGAATGATCTAGTACAAAAATTTGATCTAGTAGAGACGAAGAAAGAGATGGATAATATTTGGAAAAATAAGGACGAGGCCGAGGTTAAGGATGAGTCTGTAGCAGCATCGAGTGTAGGTGTTTCCTCCAATAACTAAGAAGAGAGCTTTGCTTAGGGTGAGATTTAATGAAAACCCTTCATCCCTCATCAAATAAATGATGTTGATGCTTTAATATGTGGATATGTGGATATGTGGTGTATATGAATACATTTTATCTATTTGAGAAGATCACAGTAGAAAATATTAAGTTACACAAATTTGTAGAGCATTTGAAGTTGACTATGCAGATAGTTAGGGTGTTAACCAATTTTTTAGTTTGAGTATTCAATGGAAAATTAGGTCATGAAAAAAGGTTTATAACTGATTACACTCAATCAAATTTCATTTGCAATAATTTTTTCAAAAGGAGAAGAGTAGATGAATATTAGTGCAGTGTGTTTGAAGCGATCGACTGGGATTGCGAGTGAAAACCTAGTAGAAGAGCGATGCAAATGGTATTTTACAATTTTTTCACTTGCCCTAGTTTTTTTTAAAGCTATTTGGAAAAAAAATGACATGGCCATTCCAAGGGTTGTTGATGTGTCTGAGTGACCCCAACCTAAGTTCAAGAAACATCCTAATAAATCCATAGAGGGCAACTCAAATGTTGCATTTTCTAGGGTTCCATATGGTGTCCTACATACAAAGGACATACGAATCTACATTCATGGAAAATTAGAATATTATGATCATTCAAATTTTTTCTATGTGATGGTAAATGAACTCACTGGTTGAGAACTTTGCATTGAAGCCATAGTATTAGAATTTGGTTGTGAAGAAAATCAATGTTTAGAAAGGGTTTCCCAACTTTTTCCATGAGAATGCTTGGGTAAGGATTGCTTTAAGCTACATACATGAAAAATTTGTGTGGTGGATATTCTGGCATGATCACAAAGGAAGTGATTAGGGAAGTAATAGTTTTATGTTCAATTGAATGCATTCTGGTACTCAAGTTAGTAAATAATGAAGTTTAAATGGAACTTATCAATGAAACATATGAAAAGAGGGCATTGATAGTAAAGAACACTAGGAATGTTGTTTTGAAGTATGTAGAAATGTTGATTGGATATAAGGTTTACTTTTTAAACAAAGAGAACTTTGTTTCGACAACCAACATTAATACTATGTATGAAATGGTTGAAAAGGGAGCTAATTATGACATATGTGGGTTGTTGAGGCAACATCTAATGGAGAATCTAAAAAAGAAAAAGTATTCCAGGAATCCTTTTAGATTTGGAACTTGAATCATATGTTTATTATTCTATTTCTTGAAAGAAATCCCTAACTTACAAAGAGTGTGGTGTGGCTGAAAGAAAGACCTATAGCACATAAGATTAGAGAATTTTTGAGAGGTTTCTGAGATGATAAGGAAAAGGAAGATTCCCTTGTAGAATTCTTTGAAGTATTTCAAAAGAGGATGTAAGAAAGGGGGAGGATTCCCTAGAAGATGGTGCAGGAGTACAAGAATGACAATGCATTCTCAGTGACAAAAGATGAATGTATCAGGCTCTAGAGCCTAGAACTATATGGATGATGGAAATTGGATATGAGATCATTGAGGAAGGAATTATGGGGTTTGAAAATTACTTGTTGAGAAAACCTAAGGATACCTCTAAAGGGAGGTATGGGACTTATGAAGAGAAATCAATGGAATTCCACCTAGACCAAAGATAATGAAAAATAAAGAAAATAGAGGAAAAAAATGATTGCTACATCTATAGAAGCAATGGTCCACACACCATAAAAATTTGAGGTAGCTAAGGATAAGTCTAGTGCTCTAGGAAGCTCATGAAGTGTAAGGATATTTAGTAGAGTAGCTACCACTCCTTCATTTTCTCAAATGTCTTTAGGACTATGGCTTCATCTAGTGGAAGAAAGAGGAAGGAGACAAATACTCCCACAAAAAAAACAAGTGCTCTAGTAAAGGAGAAGACTTCTCTGGTTAAGCAAAAAATGAGGCCTAAGAAAGAAAAGGATACTTTGGCAACAAATCAAACTAGCTCGATGAAAAGGAGAGTAAAAAATAAATCCATGAAGGAGAAATATGTTGGAGTAAATTTTTAAGATGGTGAAGAATAAGGACCTCAATTGTTCAAGGAAAGGAATGGTGAAGCTAGTGGAAAGAAACAAAAGGTTGATATTGTGACTACTGATGAAGAAAAACAATTAAAGAAAGTGAAAGAAACCTTTATGACCCACATGCAAGAGAAGAAGGTTGTAGCCACCAACAAAAGGACACTAGAAGAGAAGAAGCAAGAGAAGAAATCATTTGTAGGACTCACATTCCTATGAAGCTTAATGCATTATTTAATGGGATTGTGCAAAATTAAATGTTAGAGGAAACAACTACACTATGTACTAAGGCTGATGAGGTGGACAGGGCCACCATAGTAGAATCCATTGTAAAAACATTATTGTTCTTGAAGTAGATATGTGAAACATAGAGAAACAACTACCTATTGAATTGTGGAATATTTTGATGGAGAGAAGAGAAGAAGCAATAGAAGAAGAGCACAAATTGAAGGCCTAGGAATTCAAAAAAAAACAAAAGGTGATAACCCCTATGGGTAGAGATCAAAATTATCTTGAGAGGCTCCAAAAGGAGTTTGTTGAAAAACTAGAAGACCTAGCACAAAGGTTGGGAATGACCCTAGAGAACAAAGAAAAAATATATGAGATGACTGATCTAGATGAGAATAGGCAACATGATGATGATGATCAACATGAGCATGAGACAAAAGAAGGGAATGCACAACATAATGTTCTTCTAGATGTGGAAGAGACAATAGAAGAAAATCTAGAAGTTGAGAAGGATGTTGGAGGAAATGTATCTACCAAAGAAGATGTTGCAAATGAGGATGCCTCTACTCCTCCTATGGTAACTAAAATACATGTTGAGAGAATACAAAACTAATCAGAGACATTCGTACCTTGAGATAATATAGAAAAGAATATTTGTGAAGGAGCTACAGATAAATAAGATGAGCAAAAGAAGGAAGATGCCTTCAGTGATGCAAGAGGAAAGATAGAAATAGAGATACTAGTTAGCATTGGCGATAAGGAGAAGGAGCTAAATTGAAGGTTGCAAAAGAAAATGCATTTGGTGAATCTTCTAGAACCTCCAAATATTTTCTAAAGAATCTTCTCAATATTCTACTACAGTTCTATCCTATTTTGTCTACTCAACTACTAGAATTTCCCATGCAACAAGGAAATGTGGCCTTGGATAAGATATCACCCCTCCAAAAGATTTAATTGGGAGATTCCTTTCATGCATCTTCTTGGAAGGAAATAATTGAAACTCATCAGAAGAGTGGAGAACTAATTAGGGAGGAAATGAAGACCCTATAGGATTCCATACCTGTTGCAAGGTGTGCACCCTTGGTCTCATTAAGTTGTGCAATGCAGCCCCCAGGTTCGTGAAATCGCTAAACTACCTCCCATGGATTCATTAACTTTAGATATTTTATGAGGCATTAATAGGTCCATCTTTTTGTGCAATAGCAACCTTCGATTAAATAATTGGTATTAGAGGTCGAGTCACAGGTTTGAACCCCTAGCATGCAATAGGGGGGATTTTTACAAGGTGTGTTCCCTTGGTCTCTTTGTGTTGTGCAATGTGGCGGTCAGATTCATGACATGAATTAACAACCTCTGGTGCATTCATTAACTCTAGTGGTTGTATCAAGCATTAACAAAATTATATTTTAGTGCCACGACAACTATGTATCCAACAATACCCAGTACAACCATTAATAATTCATTATCTAGTATGGAGAACCTAAAATTTTGATTGATTCATATGCCTCTATATTAAAAGAAAAAATAGAAAAATAACTAGATAATAAAATGATGATGAGAAGTGGCTAATGGAGACTGGTGGCACCCTCAAATTCTGTAAATTTGAAGTGCCCATGTTGAAATTTTTTTTGCTGCACACTTTGAAGTGCACCTAAAAAATCTGCCCAAGTGACCTACTTTGGAGGGTCATAATTCAGAGCTAGTTCACTTTTAGGCCAAATCCTTTGGTGGGTGTAATCATGTTACATATCTAAACATTCATGTCATTTTTCATGGCTCTAGGAGGTTGCTTGACTAATTTTCTATGGTGATTCCATATCCCACTAGACTAGTTTTTACCACTATGCAAATGTTCTAGAAAGCAAGTTTTAATGACAACCCAGTTCATTTTTTTCACCTCAGGTGCATTTAGAGGAAGTTTCTGAATAATTAGGGACAAAACTTGTTTGAAAATGGATTTTTTTTTTTGGTCCCACAAGGTGACCTGACATGTATCACATAGCTTTAGGAAACTAAGAAATGGATATGTTGATAAATAAAAATATCTACAGATTCTTTTGATGACTTGAAGTGCCAATTTGATATGGCCACTAAGAAACTAATTTCTTTCTTTGAGGGAGCCATATGATGTGAAATGATTGGTGGATGATCATGTAATTCAAGAACATCTTATCTTGAGCTATGGGGCAGGCTGGGAATGAGTTCCAACTAGGTCTAGTTTTGATTGGGTGTGAAATTTGAAAGAGAAGCAATCAGTCTATGCTCTTGAGGATAAAAATAATATGAAATTTGAAGATATTGGAGTCATTGGTAGTAGTAAATGTTGGAAGGGGGAAATATACACCAAGAATTACATGATCACCATTTTCTATTTCTCTTAATGTATTTTAAAATAGGGCTAGAAAATTGTATTACAAGGTATCGATGCCAATACCATGAAATGTTTTGCAAGGATTTTGCAAAAAAATTGCAACCATTGTGCAAACCGAAAGGATGTTTTGATATTGTAGAGGAGACTTTCACACCGGTATATGGAGCAACTGTAGAAAACATATCTATTTTGATGCTTGGTCAAAAGGAAATTTTGGTGCATGTTTTATTGGCAGAAGGACTATTTTAGCCTACACTAATAATGTAGAAAAATTCCTTGATGAAGTTTTTACTTTGCATCAAACCCTAATGGCTTCTACCTAGCTCAAGTGGACTATGAAAGAGAATGGAGCAATACATGGCATGGGTTTAGGTGAGAAAAAATAGCACGTAGTTTTTATTAGGGGATGTACTCAATGTGAATTCAAATGCATCAATTTCTTCATGTACACTGGAAACATGGGATAGCAAAGCGGTGGATGGCATAAGGAAAAAGGAGATAATTGATGCCACACCAAGCAAATCAGAAGTGAAGAATTCTATGTTGGTTTTTACCTTGAAAGGTGGAGTCAATTCATGGCTTTGGAAATGAGATTAGGGACCCAAATGAATTCCACTTCACACCTTGAAAGGGCTCTAACTATATTATGGATTGTTGGAATAAAAAATAGTAACTTATGCAGAATAGGAGTGGCTAGTGTACCAACTGAAGTGGGAAAATTTGATATTGTAAAAGACACAGGTACATGGAGCAAGGATGGGAGACATTATTCTTTAGATACTTGCACATTTGAGCACATCATGAGGATGTATAATAGCAGGGTTGTTGCGAGTAGTGCCTTTGTTTCCCTCAAACTATGTGTCGAGCCTTTGTACAACCACTACGCTAGATGAAGGAGGAAGGGTGGCCGCCTATAGTGAAAATGTATCAAAATTATTTGAGGAAATGCTACATCACCATTGGAGAAGTTGTAGATGAGGTAAATAAGGGAAAACGAAGGAGTCATAAATCAACGGCAAGGAAAAATGGAAGCAACACAGACAAATATCAACCCTCGTTCACTGACCTCACAGGATGTAGGGTGACGTCTGCAAAGGTGATGCGAGGTCTTTAAATTTAGGCCACATGGAGAGTGTCCCCCCTTGATAAATTTTGAGGGTAGAACATTTGAAGGTTTAAAATGTAAAGGGTTCCAGTGATTTTTCTCCTAGCCCATGAATTTTTTTTTTTAAAAAAGAAACAAAGGGGGTTTAATATAAGGTGAAGGAAATGAGCATGGGAAAATTTTTTAAAAAAGGGACTCAACATCAAAGAGTTTTAAATATTCATCATTTTTTTAAATATGAAGTAAAAATGAAGGGCACGAGTAATTTGTTTTAAGTTGCCCGATAAATGATTAAGTGGTTTCACTTTTAAAAAGGCATATATTTAAAGTGAAGTGCACATTAAAAATTGGGTGAGAATAATTGAATAAATAAGGCATGAGTAAGACATTTTTATCTCGTAATGTATGCTTTAAAAAAATTACCCTTTTGAAGGTTTCCAGTGAAAAGTGCGAAAGTGTTGAATGAAATACATACTTTCACCATCTAAAGGAAAACTTTAAGTATAAAGGGAAACAAATATTAAAATAGCTTGGGTGAATAAATCAATGTATTCATTGATTTTTAAATGCAAGGTAGAGAGCAGAATGAAAATCCTTTTCATGGGTAAGTAAAATTATCTTCAGCTGTGGGGTATGTGCAGGATCATGATGGGCCAAAAAGTGGCAATATGATGAGTATGTGTAGGGTATGTGGCTGATGACTTTTTTTTACCCAAAATTGATGAAACGAAAAGGGTTTTTAAAGGAGATTCTCATATTTCCACCAATATAAATTATGCTTTACTTTGAATTTAATAAATTATTATTATTCATTTTCTATTTGAATTATGACTAAAGTCCTAATTGATAGGCTGATTGAAAAATATCTATAGCTTTCAAACGATATCACATTTTTCTGAATCCAAAACATGCATCACATTCTATGCTTCACATACTATAGGATTAAAAAAAATGAATTTCATGATGTTTTGACCAAGTTAAGGTGGTCAGACAAATGAGTTTTTATATTTTTTAAAAGTTTTAATAAAAAATTCATAATTAATTATTTACATGGAAAAGATTACAAAAAAAAATGCATCACATCGGGACATGAGTCCTCTACTTATATCTAAAATATTATAAAAAAATATTATCATTTTATTATGGTTAGGGTAGTCAGACAGACACCTACTTCTTATTTTTTCCCTAAAATTTAAGTACTACTGCATTGAAATTTCAAATTTCCACCAAATAGATTATTTAAAAAAAAATAAACCTAGTAGTTTAGAAACTACATTTAATTTGCTATAGATTCTATTATTACATATTTTTGAAATAATATAGATAACTTATTCAACTTTTTACATCAAGTTGCCTAACTTTGATTTTTCTGAATTTTTTGCCACTTAAGGGCCTTTTTTTCCATGATGATCCTGCACATACCCTGTGGGAGGATAAAATGAGTAGATGTAAAATTCATTTAGATAGGAACATAGCATTTTCAGCTTGGGTGAATGGAGGTGAATATTTTTCATGAGGTGGGGAAGTTTTATGTTGAAAGATAAAAGTGAATGAAGGAAAAATACAAAGGCATGGTTTGTTATTGCAAAGGAGGAGAGAAGAGAGAGGCTTTTCCTAGTTTCTTATTGTTGATTAATAGAGGATGAAGCTTCCAAGTGTCTTCAACGAATTAATTTTGGGGCTCTTCTTCCTTCTATATCTTCTCATTCCTTCTCATTTATAAGGGTTCTATATTCTTGTATGAGTTGGATAGATAGAGAAATGTTGAGTTTGTGTCATGAGTTGAGTATGTAAATAGTAACTTAGTTTTATGAGTAAATATCAATTAGTTGGTGCAAACAAAGCATGACTGTCATAAAATTGTCTCCAAATTTGTATACTTTTAGTCATATGAATTTAATATACAATGTATTTTGAATTTTTCATCTCAATTTCCTTGAGATTGTGTTTTTTTTGTTCATGGTTCTATTTCAAAGAAATAGTTAAATTACTTTGAGCAGATAATTGTGATTTTAAGTGTGCAAGGTGGATCTATAAGAAGAATTTTGATGACAACAAGAGTGCATCTATTGGTGTAAGGAAATAGCAATTTTGAATCCATTGGTTGAAGTTTATTTGTTGATAGGATTTTCTTTATGATTCCATATTTGACTCCCTAGCCCAAAATTAAGCATTGATTTGTCATTTAGCTAAATGCATTTTTAGAAACAAATTAGTAATTCAAAATAATTTTAATTTCTATTGCTGGGTTTAGGATTAGTGTTGAATTTTTCTTCCCAATTGCTAAGTGAGTGTTGAGATACAAAAAAAATAGCCAGATTTGAAGTTGTCAAGAATTTCCTTGGTATATTTTAATTGAGAATTATCTTATATAAAATTCAATGCCTATGCATAATTGAAATAAGTCTTTAGGAATTGTGAAGGTAGAACCACCTTTGTATTACAAATCCAGTAGTGTAGGATATTTCATTTTTTGAGTAAATCTTGTCATTGGCCATATCCATCATTGAGTCTGAGCATTAGAAATTGGCTATTCTATACCTGACTCATTGAATCTGTTGATTTTGGAAACAAATAGAGATAATGGAGAAAGGTTCCCATGCACAATAAATTTCAAGTAATTTTCAAGGGTGGATGGGCTTGTTTAGCTGAGGTAAAGCATTATTTCGATTTTCATGAAGTTTCCTAGAGCCACAAAGAGCATAAATGATGAAATGGACTCAAATGAGTCTCAGATTGACAAATCTTCCAGTTCCTACAAATTTTCACAATACCTAGATGGAAGCACAAGGTCAATAGTAGAGGATTTACATGAGTAGTTATTCAAACTCCAAACAAATAAGGATAAGATCCTTGTGTAGTTTGGAAACCTCAGAGATCTGGTGAACACAAGGTTCATATCTATTTCTAGTGCATTGTTGAGTGTTGATAATTCTACAAATCTTGATCTGGTACCCAACACTCTGAAAGAAGGTGAATAACTTTTGATGGAGTTGGAGACATAGTGCATAATTTTTGGAATAGCCAAGAGAATTTGGGAAGAAGGAAACCAAGAGTGGAAGGTCCACCTTGAGAAGCCACAATGGCCAACTTCCTCCAGTTGATAGTACTTCCTTTTTGTTTTACACATTTTAGTTACTATTTTAGATTCTTTTGTACATATGTGGATGATATAAGTTATATTTTCAGTTTTTTTTTTGGATAACACTCCTAGGGGTAGTTAGTTTAGTTTTTCAAGTTTGTATTCATGTATATATTTGTTAGGGGGAGATATAGTATGTGAAGAAGATAGTTCTATGTGCCCTTTTCCCTTAATGTCAAAGGAGAAGAATAATTTTGTAGATAATTTGGAATGTTTTAATCAATGAAAAAGGGGGAGATTTTTGGAAGACTAAGGATATTTTCATTGATGCATTTTTTGGTAACATGAGCATGTGGGATGAGAAAAAGTTATACATTCATGCATTGCAATGTTTTCATTGATGTCAAGATTATATTATAGTATGAAGACCATTGTGAAAATAAGTTTGGATGGATTTAATATGTTTGAGGATGATTATGAAAGGGAAATTTGCAAGAAGGTTTGTTCTAGTGAAAGTGGTTGACATGAAAAATTGACTAAGTGTCAATAGAGGTGTTCTGGTATACATGACATTTGATTTTT
This sequence comes from Sequoia sempervirens, assembly GCA_007258455.2. Lineage (NCBI taxonomy): Eukaryota > Viridiplantae > Streptophyta > Pinopsida > Cupressales > Cupressaceae > Sequoia > Sequoia sempervirens. The sequence continues at coordinate 1,082,849,376 of VDFB02271358.1, read as the reverse complement.
GGGTCCACAATGGTCAACTTTTCATGTTCTTGCTCTACAATTATAATATATTTTTTGGATAGTAGAGGAACCTAATTATATAGTTTCATCTTATTTTGGATCTTGGTGTAAATGTTATGAGTAATAGAAGTTCAGACAAGTAGTTACAAGAATTTTTTATTTCAGTGCATATGTTTTTGGTAAATCCGCACTTCTCCACAAATTTGAATCTAGCTTTGTGGTTCTTAGGGAAGTTCAACCAGTGTCATTTGTATGTATGTTCCAAATTTCATAGAGTTTGGAGGTCCATGTGTTTGAATGTGGGTGCACAGTTTGAAAATTTTGATACTAAGTTATAACGAGTGCTGACCTAATGAGTTTCATGTATTATGGAGATTGATTATTTTTTGATCTATTATGTGGGTTCTATTTTGGGTCCATGCTAACCTATTTTAAATTATTCTAATTTTTGAATCTTTGTGTGAAGTATGTAAGTATGGATCTTAAGCAGATAAGTTACATTTAGATTACTACATATAATTAGGCCAACCTAATTGATATTATAGATGAAGTGGATATATAAGAAGGATATTTTTTTATGTTTTTTGAAGAGTGACATGTTACAAGTTTTTGGATGTGAATATAGAGTTGATGTTGAGAGGAGAAGACTATTAAGTTAGATCAATATGAAGTGTGTACTAAAAAATGTATTATGAGCTTCAGTGGATCTATATTTCACACATATGTCAGATGCAATAGTAACCATTCAAAACTTGGTTATGTGCCACAATATCTTCTACCTCTTCTATCTCTTAGTGGGTAGTTAGTCCACTTGGGAAGTGAGTCCACCTACAATGAGCACATCCATAATATATTTTGAGCTAATCCTCATCATGGTTTTTCCCATTTTAGGTTTTCCACATAAATATCTTGTCTTCATCTGTTATGTGATGTCGTTTGTTATTTTCCTTCTTTCATTCATTACTAAAAGTTGAATATGTTATGATGATTGAATTCTTAAATGAATAAGTTGTTTAAAAGAATAATGATTCATCTCCCTCTCAATATTCTAGGTGTTATATACCATCAACAATACATTAGTAGAGAAAAACACAAAAATAATAATCTACTATAAATTTTTCAAGATCTTTGTAGCTTCCAGATCTTGGGAGATAATGTGATCATGTATATCCAGCACCTCAGCTAGCTCTTTAGTCAGGATCTCCAAAGGTTTCTTGGTCTTGTACTCTAAGTATGGTTACTCAAACCTATACCAATATTAGCACCTTGATTGACCTTATTCAATTCCACCAAAGCACTATCAACCTACTTAAGCTAATTGGAGACAACTTCACTTTGTATTTCCTCGCTTTTTAATTGACAAGTTAAGACCTTGAAAATTATTGTGAAGTGCAATTTGACTAAATTTGACCACCTTCTCAATATTTTCATACACTTTATGATTATTTCTCTTAGAAATAGAGGTTATGGATTCAAAGTCCTTCATAATCCAGACATCATTTTCCACAAACTTGAGAATACACAACATTCTATTACACTGATCATAGATTATGGCATTCCACTCATTGTTGATGTTCTTATCGGATGTATTTATCATGGAGAAAACTTTTACATTGATCTAATTATCCTAAGTGAAAAACCATTTAAATAGTCTCAAAAAAATGTTAGTTCCATCCTTAGCCATAAAAAGAACATTATCAAGTTCTTCTTTGTGTGAGTCAAAATATTGATAGAGCATCTAATAGGTCAACAAAGGGATCATTCAGGATCCCCTGCTAAGTTTCATCAAGAATAAAATCCTTACCTTTCCATAAAACTTGCCTAAAATTTTAATTTGGCGTCTAGGTCCCTCCTAAATATTAGCCACAAAAGGCTTGAACTAAGCAACATCCTCATCCACAGACCTCTCATCCACATTCCGATCACCAAACTCCTAATTCCTAGAATTCCATTTCTTCTTAACATATCAATAATCATGTCCCTTATTGATCTAACCAACATCCTCATCCACATACCTTACATCCACATTCCCTTCACTAGTCTCCCCCACATTACCAAATTTCATTTTATTCATAGTAGACATTTGTCCCTTATTGATGTCCTTCCTTTTATGACCATAAGGAGGCTTCATAACAGTATCCTTTGCAACAAAACCTATCACCTCCTTAACCTTTTTACCCTCTTTTCAAGAAAGTGAATGAAAATCCTTTTAATCAATGAGGGCTTTAGAACAAAACCATCATGCTAAAATTTGGTTTCATAATTTCACTATTGTAGAAAAGGTTAATTTTCAAATTAGGTCACATAATTTCATAAAGTCAATAAAATCTAATCCCCTTATTTATTTTCATCCTAGTTTTTATTTAAAAAGGATTTGATCTTAGGTTCTACACATTAGATTTAGGATTTCTTTTTCAACTAAATATTTTTGTGAAACCGACGTATCTTACACTTGCAATTTTTCTAATTATTCAATACGTAAAATATGAAAATTAAATTTAAAACCAAGGTTGTCAAAAACTTGTGTTGATAATTTCCATTTACTTTAAAAAAAAAATCATTTTCATTAGTTTTTCATCATAATAATCGAAAAATAATATAGAAAAATTTGCACAAATTTTTAGATCTAATTCTCCTAATATAGGGTTTAGATTTGAGTTATTTTCATTTGGAAAATTAATTACAATATTTTTCTATCATTTTTTGTATTTATATTTTGGTGCACAACATTGAAAAAGTGATAAAATTGCATAGTATTTTCATTCTTAAATGCCAAAAAGCATTTCTTTTCTATATTTTTTAGAAAAATTAACCAAATCTAGCCTCGATGTCTAAAGACTAGTCTTGTAACTATCAGTTTTCCTCAAAACATTTATATATTTATCCATAGGACATAACACAATGTTCTCATTGCAAAAATAATTTTCTATGATAATTCATGTTCTACTATCAGATCTTGTTAAGCATTTGAAGCAATTTTTTATTTTTATTTTGAATAAAAGTGGAAAAGAAACTATATTTTATTATTTATTTTTATAAAATTTGCATTTCCTAGTTTAAGCGAGCATATCGGTAGGAAATAACCAGGAAGAAAACCTTCAGTTGTAGCTCAAAAAGATACAACACAAAAAATTACATACAATTCTGACAAATGGGAAAAGATAAAAGTTTTAGCATGACACCAAAAAGTCCATCAACCACATTCCATGAAAAAAATCAATCTTCTGAAAAGAGATGTGCCAACTGAATAAATGCTCAAAACAAAAAACCACCACCATGCAATAGAGCCAAAGTACCCAATTAAAGAATACTCTAATCAACATGTCGGGTGCAACCAAGGCAAAAACCTGAGAATCAATGCCTAGAATTAACTAGAAGAGAAACCATGACCATAACATGCACACACTATCGACACTGACGAAGTAAAGATATGCACCAATAAAACTTCTCCGTTCGGTAGAAAAAAAACCAAAACACAAAAAATTGATTAAAATCGCTAGTGGGTGCTCAAACCCCACTTTCCTCCAAAGAAGCCATGTCCCAGAGGAGAAAAGAATGGTGGATAAAAAAGATCCTTCTCAACATTTTTGATAAGAAAAAATATCACACAAAACATAGCCCACAAGTTGTTCAACAAACAACAAGCCACAATTGGCTTAAAGGCCCTTAGCTAAAGACGAAAAACTTTCGAATGACCAATAGATAAATCTTTCACCAACACACATAGAAAATTATGAAGAGAGTGAGAGGAGAAAAAACACGTCCTGTACATGTTTCCTCCAAGCAGATATGTACCACCCTATAAATCATATTTCTCTAAATCAACTTCCAAGATAAACATTGGAAAAAAATGTGGTAGAAGAAAACTTCCTGCTAAAAATTTCACCACAGCAAGTCCATGAGGTTGGAGACAAATAAAGAAGCTAATTCATGTGGAAGTGCCGAAAGGTTCGACTCAAGCCAATGGTGATTATGGAAATTGACCAATTCTGCCTCAACACAGAGGCAATAAATAATGAAATCAGAATGAAGCAAATCAAAAACAAATTTGTGCCTCACCCTAACCTCATGAAACATCCACAAGATATATACCCTGAAAAGTCCCTCCACTATTGGTTCACAAAGCTACTATGAATAACCAGTACTCTTTGACAAAATAAACCCTCAAACTTGGTAATTTTTATTACAAGCATGTGAAAATAGGTTTATTTCTCTTGTTTTTTTAATTTTCATTTATCTCGAGTCTCCCACTATCTCTCCTATGTGTAAGGTTAGCTTGGTGCAAGATAATGAAATAATAGAAAATCATGAAAATCATGTTTTTTATTCTCCCAATGCCTCACCTACTTTTGAAGAAGGTATCTTGGTGTTAGAGGATATATTCATTGAGCATCATGAGAATATTATTTTTTTCTCTCCCAATACCTTTCCTACTTGGAAAGATATTATAGCACAATACGGTGAAATTATTGATAAATTTATTTCAAAGATAATAAGATGGATTACAACGATAAAGATGCTAAATTGTCAATAGATCCCCGCTTAATAGAGTATCATCAACAAGTAGTTTATTTCATTGAGGTTATGAATGCACAATTTACTATTAGATCTCCTTTAATTATTAGACCTCCCAAAACTCCTTTAATTATGGGACCTCCTAAATTTCATCTAATTATTAGACCTCCTAAGTCACATCTCACTATCGGTGAAATCACAATACTGTGTCCCACTTTTTTTCAATGATGGACATTCACATCAATATTTTTAACTAAACTTATCGTCATCTTCTGAGACATATAGTAGCTAAACTATTAAGAATTTGAAGATGATGCAAACTAGTAATTTGTGGCAATTTGTGTGTATATAATAAATATATATTGTTTTTTAATTTCAAAAATAAATCATGAATGTTTCAAAATCTCCTTTACTAAGTAGTTTTAAACAAAAAACAACATTTTTAGAAGGTAACATTTGTTTTGTACAACATAAGTTTTTTTCTATGAAAGATAAAATTCTAATTTTTGAAATATAGATTCTCAACATCAATATCTAGGGAAAGAATATTTTTCCACAATTTTTGTTACATATAGTTTTTTTAATTAATTTCTGAAGTCACTGTAACTACAATTTGGACATACATGTGTGTCCTACAAATTTATTTGTTGTGTATATATTGAAATATCTAGGGAAAGGGTATTTTTTGAATTTTTTATACAATGGTTTAATATTTTTCCACCTCTACAAAATGAAGAGCTTGATTTTCGAAGAAAATCCTAGGTTCAATAAAAATTGAAATTAAATACATGATCAAATGAAAACATATTAAAACTATAATTTTTGGAAAGATTATTTCAAGGACTACAATACTATGAATTATAATCCCTAAAAGGCATTATTTAATCCCTCAAAAGGTAAAGAAAAAGTGTATTTTCTTCCAACATTTTGATAGGTGTGAAGGAGACTCCATTGTGGTTATGATTGAATACTAGAGGGGTTTTATCCAAGGTGGTGTAATCTAAGGGGGTCTTATCTATCCCTCTTTAATTAAAAACCTTTAGATGGAACCTCTTAAGGCTTAAATCATTAGTTTTTATAAAAAAAAGTGATTTCAGGAAAAAATTAGCATGTCCCAAAAGTGAGACACACTATTGTGGCAGGACCCTTATAGGACCTCCTAAACAACATGGCCATATCCTAAACATTACAAAACAACTCAATAGTAATCATGTATCAAAACAACCAAGTTATCCCATAGATTTTCACACATATAACACTAGAAATAATAAGAAACCAAAAAAAATACCAATAGCCATCCCAATGTCTCAACCATACCTTATGCCCATAGCTAATATTACTCCATGTAGTGGTAAATAATATGATATTGTTGAGAAAATTCACAATATTCTAGTGAAAATCTCCCTTTGGGATTTAATTCAAACATCACCTACATACCATGGTATGCTCCAAGAGGATTTGTAGAATATTGATGTCCTATCTTCAATTAAACCAAATGATGTAGTTGGCTTGTTTGATGTATGCATGTGAAAAAGTTGTATATTATATTTCATCTACTTGAATTACCATTATTTTAGATTTGAAATAAACATGAGTTAGGTGTACCCTCATAGGCAATGGATCATGTCTTAATGTTTGCAGTATTTATCTTCTAGATAAAGTTGGTGAGGATAAGAATCTTACCTAGGCTAAGTTAATATCTATGGCTTTGATCATGTTAGTAAGAAACCATTAGGAGTGATCATAATACCAATTTAGGTAGGGTCTAGGATTTTTCCTACCCCTATACATACCATGCCACAACCTCTTTGATACAATCTTATCCTAGGTAGACCATGGATTCATGCCATGAAGGGAGTCTCGTCTACTCTTCACCATGAGATGAAGTATGAATATAAATATATATATATATATATAGTTAAAGAAGATTGAAAAAGTTACATTTCACAAATCAAAGCCAAATATCACACTTCCAACTCTCTTAATACTCTGATTCCATCTTCAAAACTAGAACCCATACAAGTTGAACATAAAGAAAAGTGTGTTTTACCCATGATGAAATATTTGGAAGACAATTGGGGGTCATTATATTTTACACCTTTTTTAAAAGTGGAGTAAAAAATAACACCAAAAAAATTGAAATAATTGAATACAAATGATGATCAATATTTTTAATCAAATTCAAACACATTTTTTGGTTATTATTGGGGTTCATTATATTTAACACCCTCATTTATAGGATAGCACAAAATCTCATAGTCTAAACCTAAAGAGTCTTATGTTTTATCTTATTCTACATAAATAGATTCAAAAACATCACCCCATGATTGTAGAGTCTAAACTAAAGTATTATAAACTTGGTGGAACATACACAATTGATGTCAAGCAAGGTGGTGATGACTCAAACCAACACAAAATGATCAAGTTCATACAAGAAACCCTCCCCTTCAACAATATCCACTCAGCTTATTCGAAATACACACCTAATGGCTTGTAGCCCTCAAAATGTACCTTTTCTCAATATATTTTAGATATGGTCATATTGAGACCAAATAATCACCTTTTGAGACTCACTTTAGGACCTAACACAACATACCAAAAGATTTCATGTGGTTTCTTAAGAACAATTTAGAGAACCAATAGACTGTCCCTATTTTTAGGCCACCAAATATCCCTCTTTTACAAAGGAAGTGCCTCCAAAATAGCTAGTTATCAACAAAACTCAATTGATAGTCTCTAATTGTGCTACAAAATAATAGCTTCCATCACCATTCCTTAGATCCATGACCACTATGGAACTAAATCACAAAACCATCAATCTTTAAGAAAATGGAAAGGTTTTATTGAAACTCATATCTCATGGGCTTACCTAACCCAAAAAGTGCCTCCAAAAATTAAAAATTACCTTTCAAAAACTCAATCCACCTTCACATAGTTAGTTTCATCAAAATTTTGTCAAAACCCAGTCTCAATACCGCAACTTCACTTGAAAAACACACTATTTTGTCCTAGGGAATCACCCAAATCCAAACAACTCTTTCCACTGACCTCTAAACCATTTGGACACCTAATTACTAATGTATTGGACCCAATCCATGAGTTACAGTAGTCACAGTGAGTGGAATGGGTCAATTTAACTTTTTAAGTGACTATTAACCCTTAAAACAGAGTTAGCAGGGTTGCTATAGAAAAGTGAAGAGATCTCCCTCAAATCTCAATGATAGACTCTCAAACTAAATAAATATAGATTTAATTCATTTCATTATAGATAACAACAATATTTAAAGTAATAACACACTCTATGAGAGCATACAACTTCTGGAAAGTACAAAATAACAGAGAAAAATGCAGAAATAATGTTGTATTTCATATGAATGATTCAATACAGTCTTCTTCAACCCCTACTCAAGCCTTTAAAATGATTTTTATACTTGTTCCATTCAAATTCTAAACACCCAACATCTATAACTTCCCTTTAAACTACTATGAACTTTCATATTCTTAAAAAGTTGCATTTTTGCAATTTCTTATTTTGACAACTTTTATTTTTTTTACAACTTTTGACTCTTTTACACAAATGACTCAAAATTTATCCCTATTGCATGGAAATTGTCTCAATAGACCTTATTTAGTGTAAAAAATACCCTAAACACCTATTCCTAACATATTGAACCTTAATGTAAAGTTCATTTTCTTGGTGCTCCTGCACCATACAACCCCCTTGAAAATAAATTCATGTCACATGAGTTGAGCCTTGTACCATGCTCATAATTAGTTCTTCCATTCTTTTCACATAATCTCTAGTCTACAAATATCCTTTGGTTCAAACATTGAGTTCTTGTACCATACCTTGCGCTCTTAACCTTGTTTACACATGAACATGACTCCCTTGCAATCAGACTTGATGCTTTTCTACTAATTGTTTCTTGATCAGAACTTGGCATTGATCCTACCTTCATGCCTACAAAAAAACTCTTACCAATAGTTCCAAGGTTGAACTGACTTCCCCTTTATCTCAACTTCATGCTTGTATCTACCCTTAGTTCCTTGATCACCTTGTCCTCTCATCACTTTCATCAGACCCTTTGCCTTATCAGCCTCATGTACCATCATACTATCCTTATAACCTATTGTACTTGCAGATACTACTTTTCTTGCAACCTTACTCTTAACCAAAGGACATAAAATGGTTCCCACCATGAAATTAGTATACCAATTCATTTTCAACTCATCCTTCAATCCTAATTCAATCTTCACACCTGCTATCAGAGCATTCTCAAGCATTGAAATGATTGTAGTACCCATACTTTTTATCTTTTTCGTCAACCTTTACAAGTTCCTTCTTCCCAAGCATGATTGCCTTAGCCTCTTTACCCTTACCTTTGTCCTCTTCAGAAATTGGATTCAAAGTAAATGTATGGACATCCTTCTCTATGGTGTATGTATTTTCTCTCCCATCATATAATGCATGCCTATCAAACTGCCAAGGCCTTCCAAGAAGTAAGTGGCAAAAATACATAAGACAAATGTCACAAAATACCTTATCTTTATAACCACCAATTTGAAACTCAACAATAGATTTCTCATTAACCAAAAGTGATTTCCCATCACTCAACCAAGACACCTTATATGGAAATTCATAAGGAATCTTTTAAAAATTCAGTTTACTAACCATTTCACTTGATACCATATTCTCAGTATCTAGAGCCTAAATATATGACAATTTTACATACCTTATTCTTTCATTTACATATGGTTTTGAAGAGATTCTTTCTTTGCAATGGTTCTCTCTCCTTTTTTTCATTAAGTATGGTCTTCCTCATCATCAATTTTTCACTAGTTTCAGGAGCAACAAGATAGCTAGGAGAATTGGTACTTTCACACTCCACTTCTTATACTATTTGAGCCCTTCTTTCAATCCTCCTTTCACCTCCACTTGTTGAAGCACCTAATTTTTCAAGGCATTTGAATGATGGATTCCCAAATTCATTACAATAATAGCACCTTCCTGTAAATAAATTTGAACTTATGCCACCACTAAATCTACCTCCAGAACCCCTAAAACCCCCTCTTGCATCAACACCTTGCTCTTTACCTTTATTTTCTTCTTCTTGTTCCTCATATGGCTTCTTTGATGTAGGGAATGATCCTCTCCCTCTTGCATTATTTCCTCTACCTCTAATAGACTTCTCTTTCCTTTTTTTCATCTTTTCTTCTACCCTAATAGCATATTGGAAACACTCTTAAATAGTCTTTGGGTTAGCAACAACCAATTCATCTTGTATATTGATTCTAAGGACACCTAGATACCTAGCCACTTTTTCAACTTCATCTTCATCTCTTTTCGACCTTATGCTTAGTTTGTAGAATTCATCAATATAGGTATTAACATCTAAATCATTTTGCTTCAAACCTTGTAATATCTTATACAATTGAACTTCATAGTCTTTAGGAAGAAATTTACCTTTAAGTCTTCCTACCATATTATCCCAAGAAACTATCCTTGACTTACAATGTTTTCTCCTTTTAGCTTGCTCATAGTCCCACCATAGAAGTGCATGAAATTTGTGTTTTATCTTTGCTATCTTCACCTTCTACTCATTAGAAATGTATAACCTTTCAAAGTGGTTGTCCATGGCTACAATCCAATCAAGCAACTCTTCCTCATTCAAATTTTCACCATATACATAATTAAATCAACCTTTACCTTATGTGAATAACCTTTGACTACCTTAAGCAACTTTTCCATCCTCTGATCTTTAGGGTCTAATTCTTCATCCAAATCTTCATATTGTTCATCCTCTTCTTCATCTAATTCACTATCAAATTCGTCTCTTCTCTTATTTGTTTCCAAGGAAATCCTTTCCAACACAACATTATGAGACTCAAAAACTTGGAATGTTCTTATTTTAACTCTTGCAACTCTCTAGAAGCACCAACATTCTTAGGAGGCATCTTTCCAAATTTTTTCTCTTCAACTTCCAATTACCTTCAAATTTGCAACTCTTCAATCAAAAATATCTGATAGCTCTGATACCACCTAATGACAACTAAGGTGGTGATGACTCAAACCAACACAAAATGATCAAGTTCACACAAGAAACCAACCCCTTCAACACTATCTACTCAACTTATTCCAAACACACACCTAATGGCTTGTAGCCCTCAAAATATTCTTTTTATCAATATCTTTTAGAGAAGGTCATACATAGACCAACTAATCACCTTCTAAGACTCACTTTTGGACCTAACACAACATACCAAAATATTTCATGTGGTTTCTTAAGAACAATTTAGAGAACCAATAGACTGTCCCTATTTTTAGGGACACCAAATAGCCCTCTTTTACAAAGGAGGTACATCTAAAACAACTAGTTATCACCCAAAATTAATTGACAGTCTCAAATTGTGTTACAAAACAATAATTTCCACCATTATTCCTCGGATCCATGACCACTCAGGCACTAAATCACAAAATCCTCAATCTTGAAGAAAATGGAAAGGGTTTATTGAAACTCCTATCACCTAGGCTTACCTAACCTCACAAATTCCTCCAACACTTCAAAATTACCCTACAGAAACTCAATCCACTATCACATAGTCAGTTTTATCAACATTTTGTCAAAACCTAGTCTCAATACCCCAACTTTGCTTGAAAAAAACATTGTTCTGCCCTAGGGCATCACCAAAATCCAAACAAATCTCTTCCACTACCATCTAAACCATGTGGAAACCTAATTCCTAATGTATTGCACCCATTCCAGGGGTTATAGTAGTCACAGTTAGTGGAATGGGTCAATTTAACATTTTAGTTGACTATCAACCCTTAAAACAGAGTTAATAGGGCTGCTACAAAAAAGTGAAGAGATCTCCCTAAAATATCAATGATAGACTCTTAACCTAAAGAAAAAGAAAGTTAATTCATGTACCTATAGATAAGAACAATATTCAAAGAAATAGCACACTATACAAGACCGTACAACTTCTAGGAAATACAAAATAACATTGTACTTGATATGAATGATTCAATAAAATATTCTTCAACCCCTGCTTGAGCCTTTTGAAGGATTTTTATACTTTTTCCATTTAAATTCTAAATACCCAACATCTATAACTACCCTTTAAACTACTATGACCTTTCATATTCTTAAAAAGTTTCATTTTTGCAATTTCTTGTCTTGACAACTTTTCATTTTTTTCAACTTTTGACTCTTTTACACAAATGACTCAAAATTGACATGTATTACATGGAAATGGCTTTAGTAGACCTTATTGAGTGTACAAAGACCCTCAACACCTATTCCTATCATACTAACCTCTAATGTAAAGTTCATTTTCTTGGTGCTCCTACACCACAATTCAAAAGTATGTCTAGCTAAATATTCCACTCAACATTGCAAAGACTACATTAAATTGTCAACCAAGGTTTGTAAACATGTGATGGTATTGAGCTGTATGTGCCTTTAGATACTTGAGTCTTCCTAGTTTATTTTATTTAAGGTATTATGCTCGCTAGAAATTTACAAAATTAGATAATAGTGAAAGAAACAAACTAGTGCTAATAGCTATGGGTGCCGACAACTTAACATGTAACTGAACTGTTGCTAATAAAAAAATATTAAACTAACTTAGAACTACCCAAACTTGAAATTAAACTTATCCTAACCTCTAGAGTACTACAAAATTAACCAAATGCATGGATTCTCAAGAATATTTATTATTGATATTTGAAGTATGAAAATCTATTATGCTTTACATGTAATTTATGAAACAATGATAAACATAAATAACTATTAAATAAGAATAGAATAGATATAAATGGAGTGAAGAAGAGTTACCTCAAGTGGCCCAATCAAGTGGATGTATTCACTTAACTAGAACTAATTCCAAATATCAAATTCTACGCATCCATGTGAAATTGAACTTCATTCATTATGTATCACAAAATATTACACAAAATATTCTTTACATATTGTATTCAAAAAAAATATTTTGAATAATCAACATGTCTAATAACTAAAACTAAAAAGTGACTACTAACAAAATACTAGAAATCAACTAATTTATGTAAGGAACAACCACTGACTATATAAAAGCATGGTGGAGTTTATTCTAAGCATAAATCCTAACTAAAATCATTAACTACCACTCCTAGATATCAAATTATATAGCTAAGATTGAATTATTCAAACTATAATTGAAAGGAAAGAAGAATTTTAATAGTATTGAAAATCCATCATCCAAAATTCTATCAAAAAAAGAGTTTTTCTTCTCTAGCACATTGTTAACTATCATAATGATGCATGAACAACTACATCAAGTGTCCTCATTTAGTATTTATCACATTCAATTTGATCTAGCACTTCCCCTATTTCACTATCCAATTCTTCCTTTTGTTGTAGGCTACATCTTCCAGTTGCTATGGGCTAAAATTATTTTTGAGTTGCAAAAGTTTAATCCATTAAACATATACAAATTGCTAACTAATATAATTAAACTCAAAATTCCATCCACATTTCATACATACTCACATATAAACTAGGCAATGCTACTATATTATAACTATATTTTCATTACTAGAATTTAGGTCCATTGTTGTATAATAAACATGAAAAGATAGAATAGCATATGATTATTTTCTGAAATGTTTATCTAATAGTGTCTGAAAGTATGCATAAAAGCAACAAAAAAGAGGCTAATATATGAACCTATCATTCCCCCCAACTATACTTTTTATTCTTCTCAAGCCAAACACTAGGGATACAAATTATATCATAGGGTGATCTCCTTGAGGTCCATGAAAACATCAACTCCCTTCATATGATTTAAGTAAAAACCTTTGTAAGATGCAAGTTGTCTCATTCTAATGATCCCAAATGTCTCATGTACTCCCCACCTTTTCCCCTAGTCCAATATGAAATTGGATAGAGTAGCATAGGTGGATGAAATGTAAGTGGTACCCAGTAAATTCCTATGCTAGCACCAATTTTCATGTATCTATTTACCTTTCAAGAATGGTGGCAAAATTATGCATGGAATGAGCTTCCTTACTTTGCAATTATGAGGTCAAGCTTTTCCATTTTCTTTGCATATAATTGCAACATTGTTGACCCAAGTCCACAGCTAATGTTCACGTTCTTTTGTAATCCTTTGTTCTTAGTTTCATATTTTTTCTTCCTAAACCTTTATGATCCAGGAGTTTCAACCATTCGTCTACAATTGCATCATTCTCTTTAGAATCTTTCATTATTGGGAGAGAAAATTATTTCTCCCTCTCCTCATATTCTTCCATTATTTCTCCTATGAATTGTTCATTCTTGTAATAAGATGCTAGTGCTCTTACCTAGAGATCCCCTACAAATATCAGAGGATTCCAGTATATTTCATTTGGAACCACATAGTTTTGTAAATAGTATTCACAAAATTGATCCTTCTCCTTTGGTGTAGAATTAGAAAAAACACTAAGAAACTTCAATTGTCTTCTCATCCCAACTAATTGGTTACTAATTAACCTACCAAATTGAAAACTCAGAAACCTTTCTTGCATAAATAGTGCATATATCTTTGCTAGAGGCCTACATCTTATGATTTTTGTAGCTTTATCTACCACTTCTAATCTAACTAATGATTTCCTTAGCTCAATCTCTTTCCCTTACAACACTTTGGCATGTTCTTTAATCAAATTTTCTTTCTTTTTCGTCCACTTTTCCTTTTCATGTGCAAACTCATCAATCACCTTCCATAGCTAATAACCAAGTGATAGGGTTGTATGGTGAATTGAATTTCTTATTGGAAGACATATTTTATTTGGTACTACAAGTTCTCCATACCCTATCTTAGTAATGGGAAATTGTGCCAATTAGTCAAGTTTAGTACCATGGCCATAGGTTGCCAATTTTTCTTCCAATTCATGTATTTTGTTTCCCTTTCCTTGACTTTCTTTTTTATAGCTCTGCACTAACTCTTCCAAATGCTTAATTTTTTCCAAGGATTCTTGAAGCTCTTTCCTAAAATTCCTTTCTTTTATATACATTTCTTCTATTTTCATAAACTGTTCATTACCTCCCCTTTGGCAATAATAGTCTTTATAAGTAGGAATATATGGGATTTTCTTTTGTGTTTTCTTGGAAAAAACCACATCTTCTGAGCCTAAATCAGTAGTAGTAGACACATATTTCTTCCTCTTCATAGGTGCATGTACATTACCAGGGATATTCCCCTTCCCTTTGGAACCTTTCCTTAAAAACATTACATCTTCCTCCTATTGTTATTTTCCCTTTTCCTCTTCTTTGGGTTTTTTCTTTACTCCCCTCATGACACCTTGTTTTTTTAATCTACCTACACACCTAGGTGTAGGTGTCTCCTAAACATCCATTTTTCTCTTTTGAACACCCTTATTTTTCTTTTTTGTTTTCGAAGGTGTGGATGTTGTGGATGTACTTCCTCTTCTACTCTTTGGTTTTAGTTGTTTTTAAGAAGATTGATTTTTGTCCACTACTGGTGATCTAGACTCTAGCACATTGTTCTCCCCATGCTCACCTTGGCTATGGGAAGGTGAAGTTGGAGGTGTGACATGAGGACTTTCTCTTATAGGTTCATCTTGTGGCTCTAAATTTTTAGGGACTATAGGTTTCTTAAGTAAACTATTAATATCTTCACATTTCTTGAAATCTTCCTACTTTACCTATAGGTATTGAATTCTCAAGCTTCTAATTACTAATACACCAATCAAATAGTGGTGTGATAAGGAAATGGCATTGTGTTTCCTCTAATGCTCTAATTCCATTCTTTTCAACATATTATAATGAAAATTTGGCACATTTACCAACCTATTGTGGTGAAGGTAAGCAATTTAAAATGTGCAATATCCAAAAGATTTTTTCTACAATCATAGGTAAGATATCTAACAACATAGGGAGTACAATTAGCCCAAAAAATGGAAGAGAGAGCCTTTTTGTAACTTGTGAAAATGAGTCCAAATTCTCTCCTTTCTCATAGAACTCCTCTCTAGCAAACACTGGATCTACACATACTAGAAACTCTACTCCAATTATAGGTAAACAAGAAACCTATGTTGTGGCTACTTTAGTTGCATCCACTAATAACCTATTTACCATTGCTTCATCACATTCTATTGTGGCTGAAAATATTCTTGCTATATCCTTGTCAAATTTTATTAGTTTTAGGAAATCATAAATCCAACCCACTCTTGTGAAGATAGGTAAAACCGTTACATCTTCAGTATTTTCATGTGAGCCAATATCTCTCTTCTAATAACATCACCTCCCATTCTAAATCTCTTTACTCCGTTCAATGTGTTAAAATTGAAAATTCAGCTCAATTCCACTTCACCACCTTCAAAATCCTTTTCCTATTCTATTATTTTCCTCATGCACTTTCACTACCATATTGTAACTACAACTTTGCTTCTTAGTATCAGCTTAATTCAGCTCAAAAATAGATTTTTGGTTCTAAGAAATGTCATTCTAGAAAAAGTGTGAAAAAAATTCTAACCATACTATGTGTACTTGTGAGGTAGAACAATAAATTAATCATGAGTGATCTTAGGGATTAATCTATGTAGCTCAATCACTAGGTCACCTGAACTATTAGATATATCATGTGTTGTTGAGATATCACTTTGTGTTTATGAACTTGTACCTAGATCACTAAGATCACCATAGTATTTCACCATAGTTTTGAAATATAGAGAAAATACAATCTTCCTTTTTTACTGGTTTCTTATATAGCTTCATCATGTGGCCATTAACCATAAGTGAAAAATTTACTGTCTATGGTGTGCAACTTCACTGGTCCATTAGGAAAGACTTGCATGATCTCATAAGGTCCCAAATAAGTAGATTGGAGTTTCCCTTTGAAATATTTGTACCTTGAATAATATAATAATTCTTAGTCTCCTAAATTAAACTCCTTTGTTTTGATATATTGGTCACGCCACTTCATCCTTTGCTTTTGTAATACATCAATGTGATGGATTAAACCTCCATCCTAATTTCATCCACTCCATTTAAATGGTGTAAACTCTCCTTTTGAGATATATTGAGATAGATTTATAGCTCTACTACTTTTCTTAATGTCTTATATTCAAACTCAATTGGGAGGGCTACTATTTTTCCACATACTAGCTCATAGGGTGTAAAACCAATTATTGTTTTCTAGGTTGTTATATATTCCCATCCTAATTATAGTAACCTAGAAACCCAATATTTCCTATGTAATTGCACTATCTTGGTGATAATACTTTCAATTTCTCTATTAGTAACCACCACCTGACCATTTTATTAAGGGTGATAAGGTGTTGACCTTTTGTTCCTAATTTGGTATATTGCTCAACTAGTTTGGTGATGAGGTTTGAAGTAAAATTTGGACCCTGGTTAGTGACTATTTCTCTAGGTACTCCATAACTAGTAGAAATTTCCTCATAAAAGAATTTGGCAACATTGACATCTCTAGCAAACTATAAAGTCTTTAATTCTATCTACTTAGTCAGATAGTTAGTGTAAACTAGGATATACTCCTTATTTTTAGAAGTAGGTGAGATTGATCCAATAAATTCTAGAACACATTTTTCAAGGAGAGCTAGTGTTAATTGAGGCTATAATGTCATTTCATCACTCCTAGTTAGATTACCCATTCATTGGCACCTATGACAACTCCTTGTGTATTTGTCAAAATATTTGTGGAAAGTAGGCTAGTAATAACCAGTTGTAAGGATTTTGAAGGTTATTATTTTTGTTGAAAAATGACCTTCACATGGTTCATCATGGAAAGCTTTCATGAAATCATATATTTCATCTTCCCTTATGCACCTTCCCATGATGTTTTCAGGGTCAGTGTAGAATAGATAACCTAATATCCAAGAGTATGGAAAGCACTTATGTACCAATTTTCTCTTTTCCCTTGGAGAAAAGTGTGGTGGAATCTATCATGTCACTAAATAATTTACAATGTCAACATACCATGGTACATGGACATTAAGATCAAACAAGTTCCCATTTAGAAATGTGTCATCCACTACCCCTTCAACTGATTATGTTGGAAACCTTCACAAGAAATATTCTACTACATTAGCTTTACCATTCTTGTCCACTATTGTAATATCAAACTATTGTAGAAGGTGCAACCATCAGACTAGTCTACCCCATACTACAAGCTTGTTCATCAAATATCTGATAGTTGTATGGTCTGTATGGACAAAAAATGAATAACTAGTCATGTAATGCTTGAATTTATTGATGGAACATACTACTACTAGCATCTCCTTTTCTATAATAGTATAATTAATCTATTTTCCTTAAATATTATTTCTAATGTAATAGATTGCATATTCTCTGCTACCTTCTTTTTGACCTAAAACAACTCCAATAGTAAGATCTAAAGAATTTGTATATATATTAAATGGTAAGATACAATTTGGTCCCCTCAAATAGGTGCTCAAGTCAAGGCTTTCTTTGGCTCTTCAAAGGAGTTTTGGCACTTTGATGTCCAATCAAATTCAATATCTTTAGGAAAAAAATAAACAATGGTATAGTAATATTACTATAGTCTTTAATAAACCTCCTGTAGTAGCCCTCATGGCAAAGGAAATTTTTTTATATCTCTTTGCTTCTATGGAAAAGGTAATGTAGAAATTATTTATATCTTATGTGGATCAAACTAAATCCCTACACTAGATATGAAGTGTCCTAAAACAATTCCTTATGTCATCATCATAAAGCACTTTTCATTATTCAGTGACAAGTTATGTTCTTCACATCTCTTTAATACCTTTTCCATATTGATAAGGGCTTCCTCATAAGTTTCCCCATATCCACTAAAGTCATCCATATATATATCCATATAGTCATGAGCATAATCAGAAAAGATACTAAGTATTACCCTTTCAAAATTAGTTGGTGCATTGTATAAACCAAAGGGTAGAATATAGTAGGCATAAGCACCCCAAGGACAACTAATGCTGTCCTATCCTAATCATTTGGAGCAATTTTATCTAATTGTGACCATTGAAACCATGTAGAAATTAAAATTACTTTTTCCCTACTAAAGATTCAAGCATTTGATATATAAAAGGTAATGGAAAGTGGTTCTTCCTAGTGGCTATGTTCAGTTCCCTATAATCTACAAAAACTCTCTATTTTCTACCATTCATAGGAATGATGACAAAAGGTGAGACCCATTCACTATCAGATATAGGATAAATAAAGCTTGAATCAAGGAGCTTTGAAGTTTAGCTTTGAATATCTCTCTCAATGTAGAGTCCATTCATCTTTGATGTGTTTAATTGATCTATAACCATCATTGGTATACATCCTATGGATACATAAGTTAGCATCTATGCCTTTAATATCATGGTATTCCCATGCATGTACTACCTACAATGTTGTTTGTAGGGAATTCTATTGCTCTTCAAAAAATGCATTGTTAATGTTCAACATTTTTTCTAGAATTACTTCTTATTCTTTGGATGATTATTGCATAGATGGGAGGTCAAGGTTTGGAATGATTTTTATACACTGTTATGGCAGTAAGGAATTGAACATCTGACATATTTCTTTTGAGGAATTGGTGGGTATAATACTTTGCAAGGGGTCTTGTAGGCATGTGAGATAGTCCTATTGTTGTGGGATCCTTCCATAGCCATTTTGTATCATATGAGCAATCAACTAATCTTCATATTGATCATCCAATAGAGTGTTGCATTCTATTATCATTAAAGTCTATAGGGAATAATTTTCTTCCTCATCCAAAGTGGGACAAATAGTTTGCTCAAGATCAACATAAGGATGGGATGGAGGATAGAGGACCAATTTCTTGGTCACCATCCCATTATATATTATCATGTTTTCAAACCTATATCCTATGAATGCATCAATTGTAGCTAACCATGGTCTAACTATGATAAGCAAATATACTACAAGATTAACCTTTGGATATAAAACTATCAAATCAAAATGATATTCCCAAGATTCTAATGCAATAACTAAATCTTCAATGATTCCTTCAAGCTTAATTGTTGACTTATCATCCAATTGTGGAACCATTTTTTTAGGTCTAAGGTTGGCTAATTGAAGTAATTGCATTGTTTCTTTGGTCATGATATTGATAGCTACCCATAAGTATATTAATGTGTTTTTGATGAGGATCACATTAATCTTAATGTCCACTACTGTACTACGAATATCTATATATTTAGGGATAGTTGTGTTCCCTAACATGATATTTGTAAGGTTTCCTAAGACATGAACTATCAGAGGATCCTTCCTTCTCCTTCCTTGTTTCGTAAGACATAGATCCATCACATTTTTAGTATAAATTAGAATGTCTTTAAGGTCTTGGATGAGTAGAATATTAATGCTCACATCCTTTTATCAACCTAGTAGGTTTTTCATAGCTTGTGTATGATGTTTTTTAATGGCTAATTGTTTAGAGAAAGGAGGCTTTGGCTTTGAGGTAGTCTAGTGTACCTAATTTGAGTTAGGTTCTAGATGTAATTTGTATGAAGCTTCAACTGTAGGTTCCTCATCCTCCATCTCAATGATTTGTGGGGATGAAGGTCCAGCTAGTTGTTTCCTTGACCTAAGGTGGACATCACTCACCTCTACCCCATAAGTGGGGTATTTTATAGCTTTATTAGTATAAAATTGTTAGACAGGCTTGTTGTTAGGGTTATGTGTAGGTTGGGTAGGTATTTATGGTCTTCTGGGTGGCTAATATATAGGATTTTATGGAGGCATAATGGCTTGTTATTAGGGCTGAGGAGGAAGAATAGGATGTTGATAATTCATGTTTTTCTACTACCATTGTTAACCTTTTCATCATCGAGGCTGCCACTTGTTCTCCTATGTTACTCATTGGGAATTATAATTGGAACCATGGAAATTTTGTCACCAAGGATTCGGTTGTTGTTGGGTCCAATTTTACTAAGATTGTGGCCATTGTTGAGCATTTTTCCATTGATTTTGATTAGTTGGCCAAGGCTAAGAATTCCAAGTAGAAAAAATATTATTTCCAATGGGAATGGTTGAATTGAAGTTAAGAGGGTCTTATGGAATGCCTTGTATTTTTTGACATGGCCTTCTTTGAGCTATGTAAAATAGCTATCCATCCTCTCCTTCAAGTGGCTAAAAATTAGGTCTCTCAGTTTTATCTTGTTGAATACTAGCCACCCTCTTGCATTCGTAGTTTGCTTTCCTTTTCCTACGGCTTGGGTAGTATTTAGTGAGAATTGATTCAGCTTCCTCTTGCTTCTTTTTGATGTGTAGAGTATCCAATTGAGTTTCTAAGTGGCTAATAATTTCCTCCATTTTGGATAGTAAATTTCTTAACTCTATCTTTGAGACCCCAATATATTTTTTTCCAATATTGGATGTCCTTTCTCCTCTTGGCATCTTAGTAAAGGTCTTGGAATAATTTATTCAAACTTTGAAAATTTCTTCAAATGGTATTTGAGAGATATCCCCTTGCCCAATAAGATTGAGGGAATCCATACAATCCTCATTGATCCCTCTCAAAAATACTAATTTGGGGGATTCTTCAGAAAAAAAATTATATGGGTTTTTCTTCAGGGAAAACTTAAATCTCTCCACAAAATATTTTACTAGCTCATCCTCCTTCTATGACAATCTAGAAATTTCATCTTTCCTCCTATCAATTCCTCTACAATAGTGTTGTTACTTTTCCAAGAACAATATTTTCATGGTATTCCAATCAAGAACAACATCCTTTCCTTATCCAATATACCATCTTAGGGATACATCTTTTAGAGTTGAAGGGAAGAGTTTGAGCCTATGAGCATTAGAGTTATACTCATATTATTTGGATAGGACATCAAATTTAAACACAAATGTATTTGGGTCTTCAATCACCAGCCCATAAAAGATTGATAATGTAGGAGGAGGAATGTTCTTCAGCATAGTAGCTCTTTCTTGGTTGGGGATTTGGTACTCAAAGGTTGCATGTTGAAGATCATCCACTACATCACCCATGGTTCGGTATGTCCCCTCTATAGATGTGTGTTAAATGTTGGTCATTAGGAAATTTCTTCTTCAGTATTACCCTCACTGTAAGTATTGGAGTCACCAATTTCTACTATGGCTTCTTGGCATGTAGAGGGGAGGAATCTACCCAAAGAATCTCTTTTCCAGCACATAGAATGAATATGGCTTTATATAGTAGTGGTCTTGCACAATGTTAGTGTAACTTTGTGGTATATTGATATCATAAAGCTTATTAGTCCTAATGCTGAAAAAAATGTAAACTATGAAAGCATAACAAACAAGTCTATGAAGATAGCACCATCCTTGAGAATGATGCAAAAAATATAGAGTCTAAACTAATGAATTTTAAACTTGGTAGAACCTACTTAATTTAGAGGTATCTCTAGCTGAATAGTCCACTCAACATTGCAAAAACAACATTAAATTTTCAACCAAGGTTTATAAAATTGTGATGTTACTAAATGGTATGTTCCTTCAGAGACTTGAGGCTACCTAGGTTATCCTATTTAAGGTATTCTACTTGCTATTGTAGTGTCAAAAAATATCGTCAATGACATTTTCACATTTGTTTGGGCCCTCTTTATAAAATTGAGGATCAATGTTGTCTTGAATTGGTGTTGCAATGTGTTTACCACACTCACATTAGGCCTTGGGATCTTGTGAACTAAATAAACCTATTCATACCTTATTTAGGGTTTTATAAAGTGTTCTAACACACTTTAACAATTTTCTAAGGTTATCATTAATAATTGGGCTTCTTTATGCTTTAATTTTCCTTATTTTACATCCACAAGCCTCATTTAATCCATGTTTTTTAGGATAGTCTCAACATAAATCAACATCCAATAATAATTCAAGTGTTTTTAGCTTGTGTTGCCCAAATTTGGTGGTCTGGGATCCATAAGCCACCTTGTGCATATTAGTCCCATCTAGGGTTTTGGGTCTTGATCTAGATTTTACACCTTTCTAAGAATTTTTGAAAATGGTACCATAATTTATGCCTAATGAGGCTCATACACCACTTTGGGTGTATGAGTCCTTTGTGGCCCAAAATCAAAATTAATTCAAGTTCTTGGTGGGATTTTATCCTCCTAGATCTGATATCACCTTATAGTGTTTTAATTTCAATAATTTTTGCATAAACAAGTATAAATACAAGTTTCTTTTACTCATTTTACACCTATAAATTTGAATGAGCGTCCTTATAGAAAATTTGAGTTCACAAGAGAATTGAAGAGTCTTTGAGGGAAGATTATCAAGTTTTTTAGAGTTTTATTCAAGCTTCAAGCATCATGTTTTTTTTATCTAACAATTGTGATGTAGGGATTCATGATTCAAGCTAGCATTTGATTCAAGATCTATCATATTAAAGTGAGATTAAAGATCTATATCCATTGGATCCACTTCATACATGTTTGTAGAACTTTATTGTTAGGTTTTGGTGAGTTGCGACATCATATTTTTTTCATTCATCATTATACATTCTCATTTCATTTAATTTCAAGGTTTGACCAAGGAAAACTCCTATACACTAACAAAACAACCATTTTCCCTCTCTTTAGTGCATGATTTCTAGGTCTAGGTTAAAGAAAAATTGAAGAGAAAGTTTGGATAATGTTGTCAAAGTGTTCAAAGTTTCCAAAGTTGTCACCTTGCATCGAAGATCATTAGAAGACTTCCATAGGTTCCAAATTAGTGTCTTGGCTCCGAAAATGAATTGGAAAGGATGGAGAAGAAATTCAAAACCAGATTCAAACTTTGAAGTTATAGAAAACCCTAACTTGACTGATATGCCAATTCTGGCATATGAGTCCCAATATAGGTCATTTTTGAGATTTTTATAGATTTAGGCTCACTAGTGCTAGAAGCCAGTTCCTGCCTAGAAACCCTAATCTAGGAATAAATCACCCAGTCTAGCGTATGAGTCTCAGTCAACACTAAAATTAGTGTTTTTAGAATTTCAAATCTCCATTCATGCCTCTTTAGGTTTCTAGGTGCCCACCTTTCATCTCTCATCTTTTCATTATGTTTTACATGCTTTTCTAAGTCATTTAGTGAAATATTTCATTGCATTAGGTTTGAGCATTACATCTTGAATTTTATTAGTCTTTCCAAGCCCTATCTTGGTGGTGAACCCCTCTTTAGTTTACAATTAGACCTTAGGACAACCCTATTGGAAGATCTATTTCTCCTTGGCAAGCTTGAGGTTGGGATCTCTAGGGTTGGTCCTTGAATGAGAGTGTTTGAAGTTTGTTGTATCTCACAAGCATATAAGAGAAAAAAATTTCTACATTTCATTTTTGTGAACCTACATTTAGGACATCATCATTCTAATTTTTAGGGCATCATCATCCTAGATTTTGATTGCATTAACATTGCATTAGGGTTTGCACTAGTTAATTAACTTTCTAGGTTTTTTTAGTTTTTCATTAGTGAAAGTGCATATAGTTTACATTTTTTCATCTCAAATCATCTCAAATCATTTGAAATCTACATTTTCAATTAGATTACAACTCATACAAACTAAAAAGAATAAAAAATCACTTAATTTTTTTTGAAATATTTGAAAAAACTCACTAAGACTCATACACCCCTATGGGCAATTTAGTCCCAGTGCAAATTTTAGACTACATTTTCCATAATTTAAAACTCTCTTTCTGTGTTCTTGTTTTTTTTTGATAACTTTTTATTTCAGTTTACAAAATTTCTATTATGGTCATTTCATTGTACTTAACTTAAATTGTATTTTCTTTCATCTTGCAGTTAGTAAGGTTCCCTTTCATGAGCATTTCTACTTGGTGTCCTATTGGTAATATTATATTGAGACAATTTTTGAGACTCATGTCATCATGTGATAGTACAATCGTCATGGATCTTGGGTTTTCTATCTCTTTCACTCCTAGTATTGACACTAGTTCACTAGGTGTGGACCATACCCTTAACAACTCTTTGCCTTCAAGTAGTGTAACATATGTTCAAACAATGGTTACTAGTGTTCTATAAAAAAAAAATCCAAATTCATAAATATTTAGAAAACCTACAATATAAAGTGAGCAATGAAAACATTTCAACCACTCCTATCCCTACTATATATAACATTCATTACATGATTGAAAGTGACTATGGATTTGACCTTGTGCATAACATAGTTCAAATCTTTGGAAAACAACTTACCTCAACCACTAGTAGTCCTTTACATATGAACAACGTTACAAGCCAAGGATGAATTCAAATTCCTCCTTCCACAATAATTGCCTCTATTTCTAACTATACCAACCCTCAAGCTACAACAACAATGCAACCGAATTGTAATGTGATTCCTTCCTTTGGTATTTACACTAGCATCCCTAGTACCTCTGTGGCATCACACATCATATCTCCCACCACCTTACCACCAATAATAATTCCATTAACTTATCCTTCAAATGCATACACACCTTCAACTTTTTCACCTCCATCTCATAATACAAGAAATGATCCTCTCATAAACAGACTTTTTCAAACTATTTCATCCCTTCAAAAAAAAGTTTCTGCTATCAACCAAAATAAAAATGGCCCACCTACCTATTATGTCAAAAGTAGTCCCTTGTCCTTGGAGATATTGCAAACAATAATGCCACAAGGTCTAGAGGTTCCTAGATTTGAGAAATATGGGGGAAAGGGAGATCATTGTAACCATGTTGCTGCCTATATTGCCTTATGTAGTGATTTTTCCTTGATGATAAGCTCTTGGCTAAAATTTTCCCTAGATCCTTAAAGGATACTTCCTTAGAATGGTTTTTTTCATTACCAAACAACTCAATTCATTCATTTAGTGAAATTGTTGAGGAATTTATAAACCATTTCCAAGTGCATATGATTCCCAAGATGACCTTAGATGATTTGATGAGATTTAAGCGAAAAGAAGAAGAAAATATTGTTGACTTTATTTTGCATAGTTATTAATCACTTTATTCCCAAATTGATGTCAAGGTTCTCAACCCTCACCTTCAAAATATGTTAATAGAAAATTTTCAAAGTAAGATACAAGAAAATATTACCATGATTAAATTCCCCTCCTTCATGCACCTATTCATTGCCCTCCGTGATTATAAAAACTTAGTTAGTAGTTGTGATGCAAAATCCACTTCTAACCAAACTGAGAAGTCTAAGTTTGTCAACCAAAAAAATTACCAACCTTTTAGAAAGTACAATAAAAGCTTCCTTCAATTTAATCCCCCTCAAAAAATAACTCAAACTACCAATACCCAATTAGCGGCCATAAAAACAACAATACCCTTTAACTATGGGGACTCAAAAAGACAATTCACTCCCTTACCCTATACACTTCATAACACAATGAACCAACTTTTAGAACAATAGATGATCACCTTGCCTCCTGTTAAAAAACTTGATCCTAATAAACATCTACCTCTAAACTTTAGATCAAATGCGTATTTTCATTATCACTAAAAAATGGACATGATACAGAACATTGTAAGCATAATAAACATCTTGTGCAAGACCTCATTGATTCCACTCAGATTTCTGTTGGTGGTGTTATTAATCAAGGAAATAAATATGTCACCCCTCCTAACCAAAACTTCCAAATATTTACCAATCCCATGCTAAAACATAATATTTCAATTTTCAAAGCTAGTGAAACTAAAAAGACTAATGTAATGAATGTTGACACAGATGATGAGAACATAGATACAATTCAACAAAGTCCTATGGATATTGATCAAAAAATAACAAAATCCTATCGATGGGTTGGTTGCATTGGTCGAAACCCAACATCGTAAGGGTTGAACTAAAATCCCACTTCACATTTCTTTCTCCTCTAAAAATATCCTTAAACATGACCCCAATGGCCTGCTTTAGATAGCCAACTATATCTATGATAAGTGCACTAATTGGATATTACTAGATCGTGTCTATGGAGAGAATTTGATCACCAAGGAATTCTTACTTCTACATGATCTTTATCAAGAAATATATGACAAACTGAAAGCATGGATTAAGATGCTTAATGGTTTTACTTGCCCTATGATGGGATCAATCACCTTGCCTCTAACAATAGGACCAAAAACATTACATGTCTCATTCTTCATCATATTGACATTAGATCAATTCTGTGTGAGACTTGGTCACCCATGGCTATGATCTATGGTAGCAATTCCATCAATTGTGCATAAATGCCTAAAGTTTCCCTTTGAAAATAAATTTTTTAGTATACATCATAGTGGTTTTAATCATTTATCTACCCATGGAAAATTTTCCTTAGACTTCTTCTAGCCCGAGGCTATGGAACCTATTAAACCTCAAGAAGACTTCTTTTTCAAATCCTACCAAAAGTTCAAGGAAAAATGCATAGCAAAATTATCCCTCTGAAACATGCCTCTTCCAACCACTGAGCCTACCATCATTGATGAATTAATGATTGATCCTAAATACATTCCAAATAACCAAGACCCACTTAAGATAAAACCTTCACCAATTTACTAAAAATGACCAAGAGATAATGAAACCAATCTTTTTATTCCATCAAGAATAATTTTTTTTTACAAAGTCAAAACGAAAGTGGTTGAACAACCTTCCATGGTTTGTTCTATTTCTCCCCTTAGGGAAGAAAAGAAACCTTTGGTTGATCATCCTGCTCCTACACAAATGCAACTTGAAAATCAAACTAAAAGAAATAGAGGTGCTAGAGAGTACATAGGCATAGACATCATGCCCTTGCTTGAAAGCTAAATGAGGAAATAAAAAAGGAAAATTAAAATCCAAACTTGATAAAACAAATGCAAGATGAATCTCCCTCGCGGAAAAAATATCCTATAGTGAAATTACAACAAGAGTTGAACTCTTTGGAAATTATCATTTGACCTCCTGTTGCGATTAATTTAGATGATGATGAGGAGATTACTAAAATTGATGAAGTACATAATGAATTGATTACATTGTCTTCCTCTTCCATGCATTTAAACAAAATTTCTCATAGGAAGAGTGTTGAACTTGGTAATGAACCTAGTTCAACACTTTTTATTGTCCCTTTAGGTAGTTTTTTTCCTTTGGTATACAATGAACACGATTGGGATGTGGAAAAAATACTTTAGGTTGACTCGCATGTGTCTTACTAGCTCTTTGCATTATTTCCTTTTCATTTTTCTTTGGTGTAATTGTATGTGTATGATGTGATCCCCCATGATGTTCCATTTGATGTATCTCTCTTTCTCTCTCTTTGTGACATTTCTCTACTTGTACCCACATTCTTCTCTATGTTGTAACTCTTTTATCTTTTACCTTTATATTTTGTTTGTCTTGTGTTTTCCTTTTCAGGATTACACAAGGCATCAAGAAATTCATGTCTCTTCCATGTTGACCCAAAAACTTTTCCTTTTATCTTTTACATTTGTCTTGTGTTTTCCTTCTAGGGATGATGCAAGGCATTGAGACATTTAGATTTCTTCCATGTTGACCTGAAATATTTTTCTTTATTTTCACTCTCTTCATGTCATTCTTCAAGTTCTATGTGTATTTTAGGAATGATGACAATTCTGAGCTCTCTAAAAATATTGTAGCAAGAATACATTCACCCAAAATCTATAGATCCCTTATGTGTGTTTGGTGTTTTCATTTTGGTGGAAACCCCCTTCTCTCTTTTCTTTTGCATAATGTAGCTTTATTTGGAAACATATGACTTGGCATAGGGCTTTCCAAGTTGGATCTAATGTCCTCTTTATTGTTAGCATTTATCATTTGCTACTTTCAATCAATTTCTTAGAAAATGGTGTTCAACAATTTCTTTAATGTGGGGGCATACATTGGAATTATTCCTTTACATTTTTCATGTTTCATGGTGTAGTATTCTTACTTCATGCCATGCATATTTCTCTTTGTTGTGACATTGGGTGTGATGTCCCTAAAAAACATGATCTCACTTAGCATATTATATTCCTCCTAGTTGCTTAATGCGACACACCACATCCCATAAGTTGTGAATTTTCTATTATTTGATTGTTCTTTTCTTGGAGACATTAGGCACTGTGTTCCCTAAGTTAAAGACCTTACACAAATTAAGTAAGACTCATTTGAATTTTCTTTGTATTATTTTGCATTTATTCAATTTTAGTTATATGACAACCTTACATAATACACTTTGCATTCCTATGGAGCCATCTTGCTTGTTCATGCGTTTCGATAATATGAAGCTTTGCATGCCCCATGAAGCTCAAAGTTCATTGTTTCATGGTGCCTTATCAAAGTTATTAGGAGGTATAATTTTGGTATGGTTTTTTGGGAAGCCCAGCTGAGGCATGAATTTCCCATAGCCACTCACATGTGTGTGTGAGTACATACTGGCCATGTTTTTATGTGTCTCACCTCTTTCAAATCCTCACCTAGTAGAAAGCCTGAAGTTATGTTGCCTCAAAGTGAGCATGTATTTTTAGATAAACAACCTAGATATGATCCACATCATTATGGAAAAATGGTCGAAGCTTGACCCATCCACCCCCTTTTGTTCTATTTTTCTTTTGTCCTTGTCTTTAGAAGTGTGTGCTTGAGCCTTAATGATGCACTTTACATTATTTTCATGTGTTTTATTTTGTTCTTATGTTGGTTTTCCTTGGTATCTTGATCCTAGGGGATTGATCACACCTCTTGATCATTGTCTTCCTATCTTACTGACATTAGCACATTTGGACCCCTCTTGATGCAATTTTGTCTACTTTAGTGTGAGTTTGAAGCAATTTCACCCTCTCACTAAAGTGGGGGCTAAATGTAGTGTTGAAAAATGTCATTGGTGACATTTTCACACTTTTTTGGACTATCCTTATAAAAATTTAGCATAATGTTTCCTTAACTTATAGTTGTAATGTGTTTAACACACTCACATTAGGTCTTGGGCCCTTGTAAAATAAATATTCCTAATCATACCTTATTTAGGGTGTTGTAAAGTGTTGTAACACACTTTCACACTTTTATAAGGTTTTCATTAATAATTGGGCTTCTTTATGATTTACTTAGCCTTATTTTACATCCACAAGCCTCATTTATTGCATATTTTTGAGGATAATCCTGACATAAATCAATGTATGATCATAATTCAAGTAATTTTAGGTTGTGTGGCATATATTTGGTGGTATGGGAATTGTACGCCACCTTAAGCGTATCATTCCCACCTAGTTTTTTGGGTTCTAATATGGATTTTACACCTTTCTAAGAATTTTTGAAAAATGGTCCCATAATTTATGCCCAATGGGAATCCTACACCACCTTGGGCATATAAGTCTCGTGTGGCCCAAAATCAGAATTAATTCATATTCTTGGTGAGATATTATACTCCTAGATCTAATGTCAGCTTGTAGTGCTGTAATTTGAGGAATTTTTGCATAAACAAGTATAAATACATGTTTCTTTTACTCATTTTACACTTAGGAAGTTGAATGAGCATCCTTATAGAAAATTTCAGTTCACAAGAGAGTTCAAGAGTCCTCAAGGGTATATTATCAAGTTTTTTAGAGCATTATTCAAGCATAAAGCATCATGTGAAAGTCTTCATGCATCATGTTTGTTTTTTACCTAAAAATTGTTATGTAGGGTTTCATGATTCAAGCTAGCATTCCATGGAATATCTTTCCTATTCAAGCAAGATTCAAGATTTACATCCATCAAAGCCATTTCATACATGTTTGAAGCATTTTATTGTTAGGATTTTGTGAGTTGCAACATCATATTTTGTTCATTCATCATTGTCCATTCTTTTTTCATTTCATTTCAAGGTTTGATTACCAAAATGGGGTTTGACCAAGGAAAACCCCTAAACACTAACAAAATAACATTTTTCCCTCTCTTTAGTATGTTATTTTAATGTCTAGGTTGAGGACACATTGAAGAGTAAGTTTGGAGAAAATTTTCAAAGTAGTCAAAGTTTCCAGAGTTGTCACCTTGCATTGGAGATCATTGGAAGGCTTATATAGGTTGCAAATTAGGGTTTCAGATTTGGAAATCAATTGGAAAGGACATAAAAGACATTAAAGACCAGATTTAGACTTTGAAGTTCTAGAAAACCATAATTGGACTGATATGCCAGTTTTGGTAGATGAGTCCTAGTATAGGTCATTTTCTAGATTTTTGCAGATTCACACTCACGAGTGCCATAAACTAGTTCTTTCCCATAAACCCTAATCTTGGACTAAATCACCCATTCTATTGTATGAGTCCCAATCCACATTAAAATCAATATTTTTAGCATTTCAAAGCTTCATTCAATCCTCTTCAGTTTTCCAAGTTCCCACCTTTCATCTCTCAGCTTTTTATTCTATTTTACATTCTTTTCTAGGTCATTTAGTGAAAGATTGCATTGCATCAGGTTTAAGCATTAAATATTACATTTCATTAGACTTTCCAATCCCTAGCTTGGTGGTGAACCCCTCTTTATTTTACAAACAAACTTTAGGATAGCCCTATTGCAAGATCTCTTTATCCTTTGCATACTTGAGGTTGAGATCTCTAGGGTGGGTCCTTGAATGTGAGTGTTTGAAGTTTGTTGCTCTATCTCCCAAGAAGAGAAGAGAAACTAAATTCTACATTTTAGATAGAAATTTATAGAATTACATAACATTTAAGGAAACAAACTAGCGCTAGTAGCTATGGGTGCCTACAACTTAACCTATAATTGAACTGCTACTAATAAAGAATTACTAAACTAAATCATAACTACTCAAACTGGTAATTAAACTTATTATAGCCTATGGAGCACTCCGAATTAACCAAATACATGCATGATCATGAAAATTCATTATTGATAATCAATGCATGATAATCTATTCAACTTTACAAGTAATTTATGAAACAATGATAAATAGAAATAAATATTAAATAGAAATAAAATAACTATAAATGGAGTGAAGAACAATTACCTTGAGTGTCCTACTCAAGTGGTTGTCTTCACTTAAATAGATCCAAATATAAATATCATATTCTATGCATCCATGTGTAATTGAACTTCATTCATTACACATCACAAAATATTACACAAAATATATTCTTTACAAATTGTATTCAAAAAATAATTTTGAATAATCAACATGTCTGATAACTAAAACTAAAAAGTAAGTACTAACCAAATAATAGAAATCAACTAACTTATCTAGGGACTCAACCACCAGAAAAATACAAGCATGAGGGATTTTATTCTAATCATAATTCCTAACAAAAATCATTAACTACAACTCATATATATCAAATTATATAGTTAAGATTGAATTGTTAAAACTATAACTGAAAAGAAAGAAGAGTTCTAATAGAATTGAAACCCTATAAAACAATCTACATGTAATACACACAAATAGTCATATAGAATCCTATCAACAAAAGAGTTCTTCTCCAACACTTTATTAACTATCATAATGATGCATGACCAACTTCGCTAGGTGTCTTGATATGGTAGTTATTGCATTCAGTTTGATTAAGTACATCCCATGTTTTGTTGTCCAAATCTTCCTTTTGCTATGGGTTATAGTTCTTTATAAGTTACAAGAGGTTAGTTCATAAAACATATACACAAAGCTAACTAAAATAATTAAACATATATTTCTATCCATATTTCATACATACTCAGATATAAACTGTGCAATGCTACTATATTATAAGTATATTTCCATTACTAGAATTTAGGTCCAAGATTGTATAATAAACATTGAAAGATAGCATAGCATAGGAGTATTATCTAAAAGGTTTATCTAATAGTTTCTTAAAGTATTCATAAAAGCTAAAAAAAAGAGGATAATATATGAACCCATCAATGATGGTGATTGGGCCTCTTTGACATTTGTCCCTCATGAGTGGAAGATTCCAATCTTTAAAAAAATTTAAAAGGATTTGTTTTCTTATGAAAGAACCAATTCTTCTCATGTTCATGTGGATGCTATTTATTTATTTGAGCTGGAAGAATGATATGGCCTTGGATACAAATCTCTTTCTAAAAATGGATATGATGGAAACATTGAACAAAATGATAGGAATCAAGTGAAATATACGTAGCATACTTTTCTAAACAGGATCTATGATTCCATCCTTCATCCCCATCTTCATCTAATGATTTATCATCTATTTTATGTATGGCATCTTGTGGTAAGTATGTTGCAAGTATAAATTTGTTTTCATGGATGTCAACTAACTGTTGCTATTGATGTCATGTTGAACCACACATTTTTGTAGGAGGGTTCTCTCTTACACTTGTAGGGTTTTTCACCTAAAAGGAGAAAGATATCCCAAAAAAAATTGGAGGTTCACTAATGATTAATGCTATTATGATTCAAATGTGCCTAAATTCAATGCTCTAAATGCAAATAACTGATAAAAGATAATGAATATTGATGCAAAACCTAAGATATGCAAGTTTTTTAAAAACACATTGATGTATTCAAAATGACCTAAGAATGCAACTAAACAATAATAGAAATGAACAAGATTGGAGAGGTGGACCTAGAAACTAAAGTGTGATATAGAGAGGCTTTGGAATCTTGTAGATTTTTCTATTGAATCCCATTGGAACACTTATGCCAAGCTATATGACTTAGTCGTATTTTAGGGAAATTGTATCGGAGCATGTTTTTGCCAAATGGGTACTCAGAAATGTAAAATCACTTTTCGAGCTTGGCAGTGGGACTAATTTTTCACAGAAGGAAACTTAGTCCACCTTGGAATCTCAAGAAATTTGGGATAGGAATATGTAGCTTTCAATTTGTACTTCCCTTCCTAATAGGTGCCTAGTTTAGATTATATAGAAAAAGGGTTGAAAGAGGTCTCCAAGATTTAATTAGGACTTTGTAGACTTGAATGACTTTGATGAATTGTTGACCACTTTTTAACACCTTGCTCTTTGAAAAATATAAATACAAGACCTACAAAACACACATGCAAAGAGGGGAAAAGGAGTTAAGGGTTAGTGAATAGGGGTTTTCCTTGATCAAACCACAATTTGGTAATCAAACCCTATAAAATGAAATGAAATAAAGAGAGAATGATGAATGAACAACATGCAATGCCACAAACCTATCAAACTCTTGATGTTAAAATTTGAACATATGCAAGGAGATGCTCCAATGGATGCTTTATTGAATGCTTGATAATTGACTGGATGATTAAGTGAATGAATGGGGGTTAAAATGAGAGAAAAACCCTTTATTTATACTTGATTTTACTAAATTTCCCAAAAATAACACATGACTGGCTGACCTTAAGGTCAAGAGAATAAAATCCCACCAAAAAATTAAAATAATTTTTATTTTTGTGCCTAGTGGGACTAAGTCACCCCAGATGGTGACTTGGTCCCACTAGGGAAATTTTGCTAGGTGTTAGGGATTGAAGTGTATTTAATGAGGCTTGATGGGAATATTCTTTAAAATACACTTAAGTAGGACTAGAAAGTACATTAAGAGGTCATTTAAACATAAGAAAGGGTAAAATTAGTGATGAGAGGCCTAGAAAAGTGTGAGAGTTGGTTACAACTCTTTACAACACTTTGAAATAAGACTTGGTAAGTGATAAAAATTGGTTATTTAAGTGAATTATAATAAAAAGGTCGTAGAAGGGTGGGGGCCCTAGCTCGGTTGGCTAAGTAATTCCTGCGGCTCTGCTGGTCACGAGTTCTAGTCTCCCCCGTCCCGTGGTACCGGAGGGCGTGTCGCGCCAGCGCCGCCGGTCACGTTAAAAAGTTTACCAGGCGCACTACAGTTTATAGGGGGTCGTGCTACCCGATTCCTGCAGTCTAAAAATAAAAATAAAAAAAATAAATAAAAAGGTCATAGAAAAGTGTGAAAATGGTTTACAACACTTCACAACACTTTTTCAAGACATCCTAGAATTTTTAATGATTCTCAAGGTCAAAAACCTAATTTGAATGTGTTGACCACATTACAACATTAAATCTAGGCAAAATCAAGTCAAATTCCATGAGAGAGACTCAAGTGAGAATAGAAATTTCCAACTATACATTTTTTGGTGACAGACATGGAAGTTGGTTTTTGGTTGTATATGTTGAGGATATTGAGAAAATTGTAATATAGAAGGTTTGTAGGTATTCAGTGTATGCTCTAGGATGTGTTGCTATGCTAGTGAGGATCTAAGGTGTTGTTCATGATTGTTCGTGTAGTGTCAAAAAATGTCATTGGAGACACTTTCACACTTGTTTGTGCCCTCGTGAATTTGAGCTTAATGTTTCCTTTATTTAGTGTTGTAATGTGTTTGACACATTCACATTAGTCCTTGGGCCCTTGTGAACTAATATTAGATTTAAGTGGTACCTTTCTAAAGTGATGTGAAGTGTTGCAACTTACTTTCACACTTTTATAAGGTTTTATTAACTAAACATAAGTAACCTTTTCTAAACCTTAATCTTGCCTTCTTTAAATTGTTGTATAGTGTTGTAACACACTTTCACACTTTTCTAGGCTTATCATTAACAATTGGGTTTTCCTATGCTTTAATTGGCCCTATTTTGCATATGCAAGACTCATTTATTGCTTCTTTTCTTGGATAATCCAAACTCCAATCATTAGTCAATCATAATTAAGGTGTTTCTAGCTTGTGTGGACCAGATTTAGTGATTTTTGACTCATTTGATTTTTGAATCATTTTCCACCTTGGGTGAATGGGTCCCACCTAGGTTTTTTGGTCTCGAACCAAATTTCACACATTTCTAAGCACTTTTTATTTTTGGTCACATACATTATGCCTAATGGGACTCATTTACCACCATGGGTGAATGTGGCACAAAATTAAAATAAATTGAATTTTTTGGTGTGATTTTATTCTCATATATTTGATGTTGGCTTGTAGTGTTGTAATTTTAAGAATTCTTTCATAATTGAGTATAAATACAAGTTTCTTTCTCTCATTTTTCACCTAGAAAGTTGAAGGAGCATTCTTATAGCAAGTTTGAGTTCAAAAGAGCATTCAAGTGTCTTCAAGAGAAAGCAAGGGAAGATTATCAACATTTTAGAGTAGCATTCAAGCATCAATCATTATGTCAAATATTTCATATATCATTTTTTCCATTGTGTTAATAATTGTAATGTAGGGTGTATGATTCAAGAGAGTGTTTCATTCAAGATCAATATCATTCAAGAAAGAGTCAAAATCTACATCCATTGCAGTCATTTTAAGCATATTTGAAACAGTTTATTGCTAGGGTTTGGTGAGTTGCAATATTGTTATTTTTTCATTTATCATTCTCCCTTCATATTTTATTTCATGTCAAGGATTGATTTCCAAAATAGGGTTTTACCAAGGAAAACCCCTATCCACTAACCCAAAAATAGTTTTTCATCTCCTTTGTGTGTGATTTGGAGCACTAGGTTGTAGATTTCGTAAGGAGAAAGATTGGAAGAAATTTGTAAATCATTCAAAGCTTCCAAATTTTTCATCAAGCCTTGGAGAACCTTAGAGATCATCGACAGGTTGCAAATCAAAGTTTTGGATCCAAAAACCATTCGCTAACAATAGAATAGACAAAGAAGAGTAGAATCGGCTTTTGAAGTTGTAGGAAAGACCAACTCCAAACTAATTCGCCAAAGATGAAAAATAATTCATAATATGCATTTTCATCTTAGATCTAGATCATACAACATAAAAATCATAAAATTCAATTGAAAATTTCTTAAAATTCTAAAAAATATCTTTCCTGGGACTCATTTGCCACCTTGGGAAATTTAGTCCCTTTTCATATTCTGCATTGCATTTTCTAGCATTTCAAGTTAAGTTCTTGAGTTTCTATTTGTTGTTATTTGCTTTCTATTTTAGTTTACATATTTTTTGTTTCATCTAATTCATTGCATCCATTATAAATTACTTTGAATTTTGCATTCCTTAAATTCAAAACTTCATCTAGAACATTTCATTTCATATTATTGCATAGCTTAGAATATGAAATTAGCATTAGGGATATGTACTTTAGAAAGATTTGGGTGTCCTTAAAGTCCTTAGTGGATGTGTCAACTTGTGCTTTTGGGAATGACCCTAATGAAATTGAACTCACTCATGCTCACTCAACTCCTAATGCATGTCCTCCTCGTGATGTTGACATAATTGGAGAATATATTGAAAACTTGAATAAGTTCCTAAATTATTTCCTTAACAAAATTGAAGCTAATTCATCACTTTATCCATCCATGAAATAACCAAACCCTACTACAATACCACCTCTTGAGATGTTTGGTTACTTACACCATAAAATAAAAGTTGAGCCTAAGTTCCCTACAATAAGTGAACCTATTTCCTCTAAATAATAAAATACTCAACCATTTTATTATAACAAAATAACAAACAATCCCATCAATCTAGAAGAAACATATGTAAATAGTTCACAATATTGAGAAAACAAAGATGCAATACGACAAGTGAACATGAGATTCATCAAATCCTAGAGAAAATACCAATTAATGAAAACACAAAGGGGTTAGGATATCAAGATCCCTCTCACAAAATAATTACTCCTAAAGAATACCTAAGGCTTCACAATGATGGTACGATGATCTTAGATTCTCATCCCAATATGAATGTCCTTCTTCCTAAAGAACAACCAATAATTCATAACAATAACAAGGATGGGAGGACCACCTTAGTTCCTCCTCCTCAAGATTCAATTCAAGAAGGTGAATCTAGCAAGTGTAAGAGGCCCCACAAGTTACAAGAATTAAAGTTTCCTTTTCCATCACCAAAAAGTGAGAGGAAACTACAACTACTTGTAAACAAAGAACTCATAACATTACTTGCAATATAAGAAAGACTAATACTATATCCTAAAGATGCAAAAGTTCCACATTGTCAATACCATATAACTCTCAGACATAGTACCAATGAGTGTCATGCATTCAAGTTAGTATTAAAGAACTTTCACTTTGATGGCAATGATTGCCATCCAATAATTTCATAACCTATCCTTCTCCACCCCTTCTCATGTAATAGTTGTAGAACATTATATTCTCACTATTACATGACATTTCCCATCACCTAACTTGGGTCATTCTTGTCTCACACTCAGTGGGGGCAAGAAGTAGATAGCCTTGTCTTAGTAATGCATTTTCATTTCCCCTTAGGTTCATTGTCCCCCTTCCTCTTATAAAGACTGAGATTGGGATGTGGAAGACCATCTAATAGGTTGACTCACATATTCCTTAATATTCTTTTGCATTATTTCTTTAATTTTCTTTTGTGTCATGGAATGTGTGTAATGTGATCCCCTATGATGTTATGGTTGATGTTCTTTCTCTCTTTGTGACATTCATCTATTTGTACCTTCATTTTTCTCTATGTCATACATCTTTTCTCCCTTTCTCTTTTTTAATTTTCCTTGTGTTTTCCTTTTGGGGATGATGCAAGGCATCAAGACATTCATGTCTCTTCCATGTTGACCCAAATGGTTTTTCTTTTTTTTTCTCTCTTCATTTCATTCTTCCAATTCTATGTGTAGGGGAATGATGACAACTATGAGCTCTCTAAAAGTATTATGGCAAGAACACAATAACCCAAAATCTATGGATCCCTTATGTGTTTGATGTTTTCAATTTGGGGGAAATCCCTCTCTTTTCTTTTTCTCTTAAATGATGTAGCATCATTTAGAAACATAAAATTGGCATAGGGATTTCCAAGTTGTCTCTCATGTCTTCTTTGTTTACATTTATCATTTTCTATTTGCATATGTACATGATCACGATGGCCCAAAAAGTGACGATATGATGGTTATGTGGTTGATGACATTTTTTCTACCCAAAATTGATGAAACAAAAAGGGTTTTTAAAGGAGATTCTTAGGTTTCCATCAATATAAACTATTCTTTACTTTGACTTTAATAGATAATTATTATTCATTGTTTATTTGAATTATGATTAAATTCCTAATTGATAGGTTGATTGAAAAACATTTATATCTTTCAAACAATATCATATCTTCTGAATCCAAAACATGTGTCACATTCTATTCTTCTCATACTATAGGATTTAAAAAAATAAATTGAATTTCATGAATTTTTGACCAAGTTCAGGTGGTCAAACATATGAGTTTAATATTTTTAAAAAGTTATAATAAAAAAATAATAATTAATTATTTACTTGGAAAAAAATTAGAAAAAAATATGCATCACATCATGACATGAGTTCTCTACTTATATCTAAAATATTATAAAAATTAATTATCATTTTACTGTGGTTAGGGTGGTTAGACAGACACCTACTTATGTTTTTCCTGAAATTTAAGTACTTCTGCATTGAAATTTCAAATTTTCACCAAGTATATTAAAAAAAAACCCTAGTAGTTTAGAAACTACATTAAATTTTCTACAAATTCTATTCTTATATATTTTTGAAATAATACAGATAACTTATTCAAATTTTTACGTCAAGTTTCCTAACTCTGATTTTTTTGATTTTTTTTGCCACCTAAGGGCCTATTTTTTCCGTGATGATCCTACACATACCCACTTTAAAGTAATTTCTCACAATATGGTTTTTCACAATTTCTTTAAAGTGTGGACATACATTGACATTATTCTTTTGCATTTTCTTTTTCATGATTCATGGCACAATTTTCTTATTTCATACGATGCATTTGTTGCTTTGTGGATGATATTGGTTGTGATTTCCTTCAGGAGTGTGATCTCTCTTAGCATATTACTTTCCTCTTAGTGGCTTGATGCAACACACTACATCCCCTAAGTTGTGAATATTCTATTCTTTGATTGGTCCTCTCTTGGAGACACTAGGCACAATGTTGTCTAAATTAAGGCCTCTCATGAACGAAGCAAAACTCCTTTGAACATTTTGTACTTTGCATTTTGTAGTTTTCGTTATATGGCCACTTTTCTTAACACAACTCACATGCTTGTGGAGCTATCTTTTTTTTTCATGAGCTTCAAGCATACACAGTTTTTCTTGTCTCATGAAGCTCAAAAATTATTTGTTTGTGGCACCTTATTAAATTTATCAGGGAGTATAACTCTGGTATGGTTTGAGCAAGAAGCCTGACTGAGGCATAACTTTCCCCATACCCACTTACGTTGGTGTGTGAGTGTATAAGAGCCATGAGTGTATCTGTCTCATCTTTTTAGATTTCTCACCCAGTGGATAGCTTGAAGTTTCATTGCCTCAAAGTGAGCATGATTTTTTTTGAACAAACAACCTAGATATGATCCACATCGGTATGGAAAGATGGTCAAATCTTGATATGAATTTTTTATTTTACCTTTCCTTTTTCATCTTTCACAGTGTATGCTTGTGATTTGTTGTTTCTCTTTATCATTCTCAAGTTTGTTCTTTTGTGCCTATGTTGGTTTGTCATGGGATCTTGATCCTGGGGGCTTGATCACCCCTCTAGATCATTGTCATCCCATCTTATTGGAATTGGTACATTGGACCCCTCTTGATACATTTTTGTCTACTTTAGTGTGAGCTTGAAGCATGTTCATTCTCTCACTAAAGTGGGGGCTAAATGTACTATCAAAAAATGTCATCAAGGAAATTTTCACACTTTTTTGGGCCCTCCTTGTGAATTTTATCTTAATGTTACCTTGATTTAGTGTTTTAATGTGGTTGACACATTCACATTAGGTCTTGGGCCCTTGTGAACTAATGGATTTAAATGGTACCTTGCTAAAGTGTTGTAACGTGTTACAACTTACTTTCACAATTTTATATGGTTTTATTAACTAAACATAATTAACCTCTTCTAAACCATAATCTTGTCTTGTTTAAAGTGTTGTAAAATTTTGTAACACACTTTCATAGTTATCTAGGCTTTTCATTAACAATTGGTCTTTATTATCTTTAATTGGCCCTATTTTCCATCCACAAGCCCCATTTATTGCATATTTTTGAGGATAATCCTGACTCCAATAATTAGCCAATCATAATTCAAGTGTTTATATCTTGTGTTCCCCAAATTTATTAATCTAGGAGTCCTTTGCCACCTTGGGAAAATGGGTCCCACCTAGGTCTTTTGGTCCAGAATCGAATTTCACAAATTTCTAAGAACTTTTGACTTTTGGTTCCATACATTATGCCTTATGGGACTCATTAGCCACCTTGGGCGAATTAGTCCCATGTGGCCCAAAATTAAAATAAATTCAAATTTTTGTTGGGATATTATTCTCCTAGATCTAATGTCAACTTGTAGTGTTGTAATTTGAGGAATTCTTGCATAATTGAGTATAAATACAAGTTTATTTCTCCCATTTTTTACCTAGCAAGTTGAAGGAGAATGCTTATAAAAATTTTGAGTTCACAAGAGCATTCAAGTGTCCTTAATAGCATTCAAGGGAAAATTATCAAGCATTTTAGAGTAGAATTCAAGCATCAATAATCATGTCAAATATTTAATATATCATGTTTTGGATTGTGCTAAAAATTGTGATGTAGGGATTATGATTGAAGCAAGTGTTTCATTAAACATCAACATTATTCAAACAAGAGTCAAAATCTACATCCATTGCAACCATTTCAAGGATATTTGTAGTACTTTATTATCAGGGTTTGGTGAGTTGCAACATTGTTATTTGTTCATTCATCATTCTCCCTTCATAGTTGATTTCATTTCAAGGATTGATTTCCAAAACGAGGTTTGACTAAGGAAAACCCCTATCCAGTAACCTAGCAACATTTTTCCCTCTCCTTTTTCTTTGATTTGTAGGGCTAGGTTGCAAATTTCCTAAGGAGAAAGATTGGAAATAAGTTGCAAATCATTAAAAGTTGTCAAAGTTGTCATCAAGCCTTGGAGAACCTTTGATATCACCTACAGGTTGCAAATCCAAGATTTGGATCCAGAGATGAGTTGAGGACAAAGAAGACAAAGAAAAGTAGGATCAGATTTCAAAGTTGCACAAAAGCCCAACTGAACTGATTCACCACTTTTGGCCAATCACTCTCAATTCTAGTTAGTTTTTAAGGATTTTGTAGATTGAGATACCCTTTTGTCCGAAACTAGTTCCTGCATAGTTTTTTAGAAACTGTACTAATTTTCCTAGCTTGGAAAATGAGTCCAAGTTAATAATAAGGTTAGATTTTCTAGTGTTCCAAACCTCCATTCAGCCTTATCACGATTTCTAGGTACACACATTTTGTTTTATAGTTT
Source organism: Sequoia sempervirens (assembly GCA_007258455.2). Classification (NCBI taxonomy): domain Eukaryota; kingdom Viridiplantae; phylum Streptophyta; class Pinopsida; order Cupressales; family Cupressaceae; genus Sequoia; species Sequoia sempervirens. The sequence continues at coordinate 1,082,807,737 of VDFB02271358.1, read as the reverse complement.
TATGTGTTGTTTCATTCATATTTTTTAGGTCATTCAGTGTTACTTTTCATTCAATTAGGGTTTTACACTCCATCTTACATTTCATTTTCTTTTCCAAGTATAAACTTAGTGGTGAACCCCTTATTAGATCACATTCATCCCCTAGAATATGTCTCTTGCAAGATCTCTTTCTCTTTTACATTGAGATCTCAAGTGTTTGTTCTTGAGTGAAAGTTAGTGAAAATTTCCCCTTTTATGTACGTAAAGCCTAAAGTGGGAGAGATACAAAAATTACACCTTTTAGTTGCTAGTTGTTATATCCATAATTTGGGCTTCTAGATTTTTTGTATAGTGTGAAATATTTTCACTAGTATGTAGTATGCTTTTCAGTAGGTCTGGTTGTGGTTTGGGAGAAATGTATTTGCTTTGGATTTCTCCGTACTTTAGTTTCAAAAATTGTAGTTTTGAGAATAAGTTGATGAGGTCATGTTCAAGTGAATTTTTTTTTTTGGGAATAATAGATCATGTTAAGGATGTGTGTGCTTAATTATTTTATGTCTTTTACATGGGTACTAGTTGACCTTGTGTTAAACACTACTTATGAAGTTCATGGAAGCATGTTGAGGTATGTGTTTGGGTTTCCCTCATTCTAATTCCATCATGGAATGTTTCAGAACCCACCTAATTTGAATTTGTAAATACAAATAGTGTTTGGGTGACCTTGTGTTGGTTATTTTTAATGAACCACTTAGGTCTTAGAAAATACCTATGAGTGTGCCAAATGAGTGGCCAACAAATGAGATAAAGTATATATTGCTTTATCTCCTACACTTCAGGCTCTACCAGACCCAACAAGGTATTCCCACAATAACAAATATACAACTCATTTCAACAATTGACACATACATTGTAAATTCAGGTAGGCAAATTATCACCAATAGAAAATAAGATGAAATCACTCACAAAGATGGAAATTCCTTGAGTTAATTATACATCTTAAGATGAGAATATAAAGTAACAACAAACAATAGGTAGATCAAAAATTATCTTAAAATATTTCCCTCAAGTTGGGTGACTAGAACCATAAGAAAGGCTTAAAGGGTTAAAGATCAATGCAATTATCCATGGGCTAAGAGTCTGCGGAAATTGAAATATAATGTGTGTTTAATTATGAACACTCATGATCTAGTGATATTACCTTGTAACTCACAAATCAGTCACCAAGCAATAAAGACTACTTATCAAATCCAAATGACTTCGTATGCAAACTCATGATTTAATTCAAGCAGTTTAACTCATTCTATGAACAAGAGATAGAACCAAAACACATATCAAAGTATAATATGATGAAAATTAATGAAATGATTGTTGATCAATATTTTCATTAATAATTTGAATACAAAATAAAAATGGAGAGACTATAGACTTGGAAAATCTCCATTATCATTCAAATGTGCTTAGAAACCATACATTTAACTAAATTTGTTGTCTAGACTCAAAGCATTAGATAAAGACTCAACATATTCACTCTGTGTTCTTCAATTCTCTCAATGCAACTCCAGAATTTCAACAAAAGATCTAGAAAAATGGCATTGAATTCCCTTTTATAGAACAAGGGAGGAAAACAAGCCTTAAGCCAAATGTACACATGTCACAGTTCAATTGGACTGCTTTACATTGACAGTGAAGAACAACTTTTCATTTTCAAAAAGAACATGTCAAAAGGATTATCTTCTTCATTTTTACACATTCAATTCATCGAGCAAGATGAAAAAATGATGTAGACCATAGGTGAGTTATCATCTTAATCAATATTCCACATCATCAATAGCCAGTGCTTCCCTATGAAACATATGTTTTAACTTTGTAACCTCTGAGGCCAAACTTGTAAAATAGATGACCAACTATATGCTTCACATTCAAACCTACCAACCCAATCTACCAACCAATACTCTTCCCCATTCTTCATATTCTTCATCAGACGACTAGTTGAAGTCAATGATTCTATTCAATGTTTTCCTATATGGGGAATACTTGATTATCATTTAGTTGTATTCCTTGTCAAAATCCTCTAGAAAGCTACAAAAAAATGTCAACTTTCCCAAAGTTTCATTAAAGGTATTAATGTCCACTTCCTTGGATATTTCTCTCACCTCATAGTTAATAACCTAATCCATATCCCTCTTCCAAACTTGCAATGGCTTCAATTGACCACTGTTGAGTTGAATATCTGGTAAGGGTGACAAATTAGTTAGAACATAATGAATTATCAATTCTCTTATATTTTTCTCTAGAGGGGCAATGTATCCCTCAAATTTTGGTTCACTCAGCTCACACACAAAGGTATAAGTTGGAAGCATAGTAGGAAACCTATCCTCCTGATGACTAGCTCCAACTACAATCAACTTCAATTTCTGAGCCCTAGGTGTCTATTTACTTAAGACTGGTAGAGCTAACTCATGATCCCTCTAGAACAATTCCATTTCTCAGAGCATCAAGGAATAATTATCATGCAAACTATTTAGTTTGGCCATAATCTTCTCATTTAAGTGCTTCAGGATAATATGAACAATCTTTGATACATTTTCATACATGGTGTCTTGAGACATTTCAAGCAACTTCTTGTATGTTTCAACTTGTAAAAGTATTTTCTCCCTCATAGTTTGATCAGATGAGTTCGGACCTAGTGTGCTCAATTGATGCAGGAGCATCCTTGGTTCTTTGCAATCTTGCATCAATCAAAAAAATATATTTTCTTTCAATTTTCTATCATTGTTTCATCCTTTCTCAGTTCACATTGGTGGATCCATCATCTTTTCTCTCTAGACCTTGTGGAACTTGGAGTACATAATGGACATGTTCATTTTCCTTGTTCCAAAATTTGAGCACAATTGAATCTTTTTCCAGCAAGTTATCACTTTTGGAATCTTTCAGCAATTTCTTGAACTAGCACCAAAATAGTTTTCAAGCCTATCAACTAATTTGATCATTGTTGATAGTCCCCATGACTTGCGTATCTTAACAGTGTAATTTTAATTGTTCCTGGGTGTGTCTCTAAGCTTAATTATAGGTCCACACTTTGTCTTACATACCAATTGGAGAATAATTCAAACTTGAGGGTGACCTATTCATGTGCATGTTACATTTGATTTCCTTGGAGAATGAGATGATCTTGGCTGACACAGATGTTTCTTGATTTTTGGATATGCTATAAAGCTTGTAATTGCTCATTAGATTAGACAATAGAGCTGGTAATTGACTAAGTGGATGAAGATTGATCTAAATTATAATATTTTAGCTCACATATAGGATCATGTTAGAATGTTATATGTTTGATCAGGCTTGTGAACCAAATCAGCATGCCTGGATGCAACTGAGATAATTGTTAATGAACATATTTTCATCTAAATTTTCCTCCATATTCTATCTCTCTTTGATGACCCTCCTATTTTGGCTATGTCAAATTGGTATTAGATCTAGGTCAATCCATGTGAGGTTGACAGCATTTTTGAATTATTGTTGAAGATTTGTTGTGAGATGCAAGACTGAGGATCCACCCTGCAACTATAGAGGACTATTGTCAAGATGGCTAGAGGAAAAAATGTTAAAGGAAATGTAGCATGTAGAAATGTAGACCAAGCTGTGGCGGAGATGTTAAGAGGAATTGATTCCCATCTAGATGTAGTTGAAATGGCCCAGAGAAGAGGGCAACCAATTGATGATGTAAGTTATGAATAGGTAGTGCTTTAGGAAGGAGGAAGAGAAGAGCAATGTGTCCTAGATCAGGTAGAAGAGAGGTTCATAAGAGCCCTAACTAAAGTGAATACAAGACCACATTTCAATCCCCCATATTGTAATGGTAAGTTGGATTAAGAAGAATTGCTTGATTAGATTATAGAGATGGAAAATAATTTTGAATTTGAAGGTACCTTTAAAGATAAGAAGGTGAAGTTTTTTTTGTGCAAATTTGAGAGGACATGCGTCCCTTTGGTGGGAACATTTACAGACGGATAGACAAACGAGAGGAAAAGGAAAGATAAAATATTGGGATCAGATGGTGAATAAGTTGAAGTAAAAGTTTATGCCTACAAACTATTAGATTAGTTTGTTCAAGAAGTTACTGAAGTTGAAGTAGAAAGAATCTAGTGTGACAGAGTATACTGAGGAATTCTATAAGTTGAATATCAGATTTGGACATTTGGAGGATGAGATTGAGAAAGTAGCTAGATCTATGAATGGTTTTAGGTCATCTATATAGGATGTGATTTGTTTGATCAAGTTGCAAAGTGTGGAAGAAACATATCAGTGTTCCCTAAAGGCAGAAGAGAAGCTGAATAAGAGACATGAGTAGAGACAAAGAGGAAGAGGTGGAAGATTTCAAAGAAGAAGAGCTTTTCCTGGAGGAGGAAGAGGATCTTTCCCAGATCTCAATAAGGACAAGGAGGTTAGTAAGAATGATAATGTATATCATAAAGGTGATGGAAAATCTTATAGAAGAGGAGGATATGGTCGTTATAGAAGAGATGATAGAGGACAGGAGAAAAGAGTATTTAGAGTAACTTGTTTTAAGTGTGGTGGAGAAGGACATCAAGCATTTGAATGTAATTAGGGAGATACAAGTAGAAAGATAGAGAACAAAAAAAGAACAAATTTTTTTGAGGAGGATCATGCTAGATCATCTAACAAACTAGAAGAAGAAGTGTTGGTGAATAGAAGAGTACTATGTCAAAGTGAGTTGGAGCAGGAACCGTTGCAGAGAAAGAATTTGTTCCGGACAAGATGCAAGGTACCTGGTAAATGTTGCAAAGTGATTGTTGATAGTGGAAGTTTAGAGAACTTGGTTTCTGAAGAGATGGTGACTAAATTGAATTTGGAAAGGCTGAAGCACCCGAAGCCCTATTAGATAGCTTAGATTTAGGATGAGCATAAGATTTTGGTAAGTGAACAATGTTTGGTGAAATTAAAGATAGGAAATTACTATGATGAAGTTTTGTGTGATAGCATGCCTATGGATATATGCCATATTTTGTTGGGAAGACCTTGGCAGTATGATAAATAGGCTATTCATGATGGAAAGAATAATATATACACCATTGTTGCTAATGGGGTGAAACATATTTTGTTGGGTGATCCCACAATAGTGGTTCACAATTTTTGGCCAAACTGGACACTGAAATAATTTTTTTTAACTAAATTTTCAATTTTGGGCACCTATAGTAGGTAAACCATGAGGAATTTGAAGATTATGCAAACTATATTTTCATGAAATTTTCTCTTTAGATTATAAATATATTTTTTTCAAATTTTTTGGAATTATATTGCACTTCTTTTTCCATCTCCCTCGAAAACTAGTTTTTTTTAGAAAACAACATTTTCAAAAAGTGACGCTCACCGTATAACACATAAATTTTTTTCCATGAAGGATACAATTATAATTATTTAAAATTTAGATTTGTAACTCTGATATCTAGTGCTTCCACTTGGTTAGATAGTTTTTTATTGAATATTTTTTCTTTAATCAAGTTTCAAAGTCAAACCAATTACAATTTAGACATAGTGTGACCGTATAACTCATACCTTTTTTTTGAATGTATCAAAATTCAATTTTATTTTTTTCATTGGATGAAGGAATCCAATATCTAGTGCACTCATATTTTTCAAAAAAATAAATAATAATCTTCTATTTTTTCACATGTGCAAAACAAAGAGCTTTATTTTTGGTGAAAAACCTACATTCACAAGAAATAAAAAATAAATATAATAATCAAATTTAATTTAATTAAAATTATACTTTTTTGGAAGCTTATAATAGGGAATACATACTTACAAAAAAATAAATTTTAAATGAATTCATTTGATCCACCAAAAGGTAAATAAAAAGTGGTTTTTTATCATCATTTTGATAGGTGTAAAGGAGACTCCATTATAGGTATGGTTTAAAACTAGTGGGGTTCTATCCAAGGGGCCTTGGTCTAAGGTAGTTTGATCAAACCCTATTGAATTGGATTCCTTTAAATGAGAATTTTCAAAGCTTAAATCATTATATTTTCTAAAAATATATGATTTTAGCAAAAATTAGGATCTCCCAAAAAGTGTAAACTACTATTATGGCACCACCCATTTTGCCTTTGGAAAATGTTCCTACAATTCAAGTTTGTACGAATGCTAGGGTTTGTCTGGTTGATGGAAGGAGATTCCTTGATGGATTGAGACATGATAATGTATGTTATGCCTTGGTACCTAAGAAGGTTGAAGATTTGAAGCATGTAGAAGAGCACCCAGAAGAGATAAATGAGATATTGAAAAAATATGAGATCATTTCAGATAATTTACCTAATGGATTGCCATCTATGAGGAGTATTAGTCATTGTATGGATCTGATTCCTGGATATATTTTTCCCAATAAAGAAACACACTGGATGACATCGAAAGAGAATGAGGAATTGAATAGGCAAGTGCAAGAATTGTTGAGAAAGGTTTTGATCAAAGAAAGCTTAAGTCAATGTGCAGTACCTGTTGTGTTAGCACCTAATAAGGATGAAGAATGGAGAATGTGTACAGATTATAGATCCATAAACAAGATTACAGTGAAGTATAGATTTCCTTTACCCTATATGGATCACATTATGGATTGTTTGAGTGGAGCTAAGTACTTTACAAAGATAGATTTAAAGAGTGGATATCATCAGATCAAAATTAGAGAAGGAGATGAGTGGAAAACAACATTCAAGATGAATGAAGGATTGTATGAGTGGTTGATGATGCCTTTTGGATTGAAAAATGCACTGAGTACTTTCATAAGGTTGATGAATGAAGTATTGAATAAATTATTGGGTAAGTTTGTGATTGTGTACTTGGATGACATCTTGATTTGTAGTAAGAGTAGAGAACATTTGTTGCATATAAGGCAAGTTTTGCAGAGGTTGAAAGAGGAGCAGTTTTTGATAAACATTAAGAAGTGTAGTTTCATGAAAGAGGAGTTGGTATATTTGGGATTTGTGATATCTATGGAGGGATTGAAAATGCATCCTGAGAAGGTAAGAGCAATTGTCAAGTGGCCTACACCAAATAGCATTAGAGAGGTAAGATCATTTCATGGACTGGATAGTTTCTATAGAAAGTTCATTAGAAATTTTAGTTCTATTTGTAGTCCTATGATAGAAACAATGAGGGGAGATAGGAAGGATTTTAGGTGGACATCTAGAGAAAACTATAGTTTTGAGTTTTTATAACAGAAGGTGACTGAACAACCTATGTTGGCTTTACTGGATTTCAATAAGGTATTTCAAGTAGACTATGATGCAAGTGGAAATGCAATTGGAGCAGTACTAAGTCAAGAAGGAAGACTTATAGCTTATTTTAGTGAGAAGTTGAATGATTCTAGGAGGAGATATTCAGTGTATGATTAGGAATTTTATGCCATAGTTCAATCCTTGAAGAAATGGAGACATTACTTGTTTCCTAAGGATTTTTTATTGTATATAGATCATCAAGCACTACAATATTTGAATAGTCAGGGTAAGTTGAATCAGAGACACATGAGATGGGTAGAGTTATTGTAGAGTTATACTTTTGGTTTGAAGCATAGGAGTTGAAATCAAATAGAATTGTTGATGCTCTAAGCAGGAGAAGGAATTTACTAACAGAGACATGAGAGTGGACGTATTAGGCTTTGAAGAGTTGAAGAACTTGTATGAGGAAGACCCAAATTTTGCAGAAACTTTGAAGGCTTGTAAAGCACCTTTCTTGGAGGATAGAAGTCAAGGACTAGATTATTTCATTTAGGAGGACATGTTGTTCAGTAGTAATCAACTGTGTATACCTCGAAGTTCAATGAGGGATAACCTAGTGAAGGAAAAGCATAGTGGAGAAATGTCAAGAAATTTTGGAGTTGATAAGATAGTGGCATTGGTGATTGAGAATTACTTTTGGCCACAGATTCGTAAGGATGTTAGGAGATTTGTGTAGAGTTGCAAAGTTTTTCAAGCTATGAAAGGGAGTAGTCAAAATATTGGATTGTATAAACCTTTGACAGTTCTAAAGAGACCTTGGGAGGATATCAACATGGATTTCATACTTGGTTTTCCAAGGACACAAAGAGGTAATGATTCTATATTTGTGGTGGTAGATATATTTTCTCATATGGCACATTTCATACCTTGTAGGAAGACAACGGATGTGGTGCATGTAGAAGACTTTTTTTTCAAAGTGGTTAGATTGCATGGATTACCTAGGAGTATTATTTCAGAAAGAGATGTAAAGTTTGTTGGTTACTTTTCGAGGACACTTTAGAAGAAGTTGAACAAAAATTTGAAGTTCAATTCTACTTTTCACCCATAGACTGATGGATAGACATAGGTAGTGAATAGGATTTTAGGGAATTTGCTAAGATGCTTCACTCGAGAGAAGACTAGAAGTTGGGATTTAGTCCTTGCACAAGTAGAGTTTTCTTACAATAATTTGGTGAATAGGAGTATAGGAAAGATGCCTTTTGAGATTGTTACTAGAGTACATCCTAGAGGTATATTAGAGTTAAGAGACATCAATATGGAAAATAAGAGGATTAAAGAAGTAGAAGAATTTTTAGAACACATGAAGAAAGTACACACTCAAGTGAAACAACAATTGGAAGACATGAACTGGAAGTATAAGGAAAAAGTAGATGAAAAGATGAGACATAAGGAGTTCAAAGTTGGAGATGAATTAATGGTATATTTGAGAAAGGAGAGGTTTCCAGCTAGGACATACAACAAGTTGAAGATGAGGAAGTTTGGACCTTGTAATATTTTAAAGAAGTTTGATTTAGGAAATGCATATGAACTGGAGTTACTGGATGGCATGGGAATATTGCCTATATTCAACATTGTAGAACTAAATTAGTATTATGAAGCAGAATTTAGTAAGGAAAGTACAATGGAATTGGAGAATCAGTTTCCTAAACAATAGTTAGAGGGAATTGAGGAGATTTTGGATGTCAGAGATGGGAGGAAGAATCATGGAAGATAGTACAAAGAGTATCTTGTGAAATGGAAAGGTAGACTAGTGGAAGATTCTTCTTCGATTTCTCAGGCTGAGGTAGACTATCTTGGTTTTCCTTTGGTCCTCGAAAAGTGAGGGACTCACTTTTCATTAACCCTAGATGTCTGATGTAGGAGCATCCTTGGTTCTTGGTAATCTTGCATCAACCAAAAAAAAATATTTTCTTTCAATTTTCTATCCTTGTTTTTTCCTTTCTCAATTCATGTTGGTGGATCCTGTTGATGGGTGTTTTTGCACACTTTCTCAACACAGGCAATGCGTAGGTGTACTACCTTCCTTGAAAGGAAATTTCCAACAACAAGTCACTGAAAATTGCCCCAAGGTCTCTCGAGTGTCAAGTCATAACTTGCATGGAATTCCTCAGTTGATGTTTGATATGATTTAGCTGGTAATCATATGGAAGAATTACATAGCTAGATGTGAGTTGGATCTTAAAATATAAAGTTTTTAAGATGCAAGTTAAGGTGCACTTTGTTGTAGGTTTAAATAATAGCCTAAAACTTCAATGTTTTCCTTAAGTTTTTTCTTTACAATGTGCAATGAACCTTAGCATAGGTTGTTTTAAAAAAAAAAATGAAAAAGAGCAAGGAAGAGGAAAGGTTCTTGGATTTGCAACTAACGATGAACAGTGATCATGGAGGTTCTGCTATGGACAGATCCCTTTAAACAAGATTCCACTTAACCAAGAAACCTACAATATCATGAAACATGTGTTATTTTCAGAGGTCTGTAGATATCTTATCATTCATCCACCATTTACATGCATGAATAAAGATAAAAGTTTAAAAAAGAAGCTTCAAGTTTCAGCCCAAACTAACTTTACAAGACCATTTACTAGCAGAAAATGGCAAAAAGTATGGACTAGAAGGCATCAACATAGTAGAAATCTCTACAATCAAAGAAAAACATTACCAAAATCTAAGTAATTTAAAACTAACTAAAACAATAGTGTAAATTTAAATAAAGCATCTAACAATGGGATATTGAATCATGAAAAATGTGAAGAACTTAGAAAATGCACCAAGTCACTATATTTTCATTAGAAATTTTTGTAGCATGTCTTTACAACAACTCAACTCTCTCTTCAAAATGAAAGGAGACCCCCCATTTATAACACCCAAAAAGTAGAATGAATGGCCAAGATTTAATCTCATTGTGTGGCCAAGATTCACTACAAACTATACTTCTACCTACCACCCAATATATTACAATTTAAAATAAAACTTTGTCTTTATCCTTATTTTGTCCTCTAGTGACAACATCGTAGCATCTTTTCTTTTTGTTGATTTCTCTTTTACTGTAGCTATTCCTTTAGAAGATCCTCACTAACAATAGGGTCACCTTCTAGCTTCTTCAAAGTTGCATACTCCATGAACTTAAAAATTACCAGTTGGAGTTTGTCGACCTCTATGATTTCAGACAACACTTGATAGCTCCACTCTATGGATTGCTCAATGAGATTTTCCCAATCCTCCTCATACTTAGCAGTATGGTCCTAGAATAGCTCTAACTGGGCGGAGGCTTGAGTGGAAAAACTCACGAAATCAGTGGTTATTTCATCTGACATCCTGTCCTCCATCTTTTTCTAGAAATGGGGTCTAACTTTATCTAGGTCCATTTGTACGATGAGAATCTCGTAGCCTGTCATTAACATCAAGTATCAGATGCAATCAACCCTAATTTATTTGACCCACTCAATATCTAGATCTACTTTGTCGATCACTTTCTCCAATCTTTCTTTTCTATTCTCAAAGTCCCATTTCCATACTGTGCAAACCCCAACCTTGGTACTTGCAAAACAACAAGAATAAATGAGTTAGATAAGAAATTGCAAGCCCAAACAAGGATTCCCCATTAAATCTATTTACAACATTCAAACTAGGAAGAAAATATTAAAGAACACAATGGAAATGATAAAACAAAGATTAAATCCTAATTAGATGTGCAAAATCATGATCCCATGGGGGAATTAGTGCAGATTTGATTTGAAAATTGGCCTTTTCCCAATTCCTATGATGAAGGCTTGATGTGTTGAAGATGATTGATCCACTTTGTTGGTGAAGAATGAGAACTCCAAGCAAAAATCTGCAAAAACCTAGCTATGATGTGTTGAAGGCTTGATGTGTTGAAGAGATATTTGAGCATGGTAACTTTGCCTAGATTGTGGATGATGAAATGAGGATATGAGCTCTTTATTTATAGAATTCCAAAATGGATGAATGTCCAAATTTGAGCAATGTGGGACTAACACTCACCCAATGGTATGATTCCACTTGTCAAACTATGAGTGGATAAAGGATGTGCAAGATTTGCGGTTTGTGCCAATAAATGCATAATTTTGAATTTCAAATTTGTTTAAATGACATGCAAGAGGTAAGAGAAAATGAAATAAATACCACTTGGCTCAAGGCAAAGGACATGTAAGATGAATTTATTTCCTTGTTGGATGTATGTGTTGACTTGGAATTTTTGAATTCAAATTGAGAGAATATTCCAAAAGATGCCTTGTGAGGAAAATAGGGCTTTAATAAATGAATTAAATCTATTTTCATGTGCAACTTGCATTATCTAGAGGATGGGACATGGGATGAGATTAAATTAATCAAGGGTTAATTAATTTAATGAGAGATATTAGACGATGTGACCTATTTGACTCAAATTTATGGATTTATTTTAAATAAAATAAGAGATGAATATGGCAAGAGATTAATTAAATAAGGATTTTGATTTATTTAATTAAAAGAGATGGTGTTAGATTAAATCAAATAAGGTTTTAATTTATTTAATTTAATGGATAGACTTTAGAGATTTAATCAAATAAATTGATTATTTAATTAAATAGGGATAATTAGATCATATGGATTGTTTTAATTAACAAAAGAGATGACTTGATTAGATAAAATGATTTATTTAATTAAGAGAGGAATATTGATGAATTTAATCAGATAGGAGAATTTGATTAAATGGTTAGACCGAGGGATGATTCAGGAAGAAACAATGTTAGTAAGTTAGGATCAAATGCACAATGTTAATCAATATATTTTACGTGTCTACATTCTACCCCTCTTTGAAGCAATGCACTCATTGCGTTGGTTCAAAGAATAAATGATCTCAATCAAAGCCAAATTTTTTGATATTTAAAAACTTCCCCACTACTGCATGGTGAGAGAAAACATGCCATTATAATGCCCCCTCAAGAGATTAGATGAAAATTTTAATTTTTTGGGTGATCTCGCAAAAAAAGATGACAAAGTACCCAATAGGTATAAAGGGCTTCGGGAGGCTAAAAACATGTCTAAATGTAATAAAATGATAAAAAAAAGCCTCAATCAGACAAAAATAGGTTCTGGGGTCCAAAACCCTAGCAGGACAGCCAAACGGGGTGAAAAACGCCTAATTTTTATGCTTAAACGGGGCCCAAGGGGTCACTTTCAAGTCATTTTCACACACCTCTGCTAGCAACCTTGAGATTTGAAATCTGACTCTCCGATGATATGGCGCAACGAAAGCTTCCCCTGCACATCACTAATCGAGTTCGAACGTACCAATGGCCACCTGGCATCGAGGCACCGGTATGTGACCCTTACCCAAGCTTCATCTTTTCAGTTAATGCCTTAATTAATGCTTTAAAGGAGTGGCTCACCTCCAGCGGCACTATATAGTGCTGCTCAACATTCAAACTACATCGCATGGTGCTATTTTGTGTCGCAGCGGTGCAGTTCAGAGTTTAAAAAGTCTGACGCTAAGCTCAGGCTCAACGGGTCAGTTTGATAAAGTGTGTCGCAGTGTTGCCCATTTCATGAAAATTGTGATGTTGAGTTATAAAGTGCACCGCGGCGGTGCCATGTAGCTCTTTTTGGGCTTTAGCGTTGGAGTTTGAATAAAATCAAACTATGACACCATTGCGAACTACGCCATTGGGGAAGTTTCCAGAGCACTTGGCCAGGAATTTTTTGAAATTTTTTTTAACATGCTGACCTTACTTGATGTAGGATGCGGCGAGGGAGTTCTACTCCTGGGAGCACCAGTTGCGAGATTTAGCTAGCATTTTGTGAGACCTGAGTGACAGGGACCAGGATCAACTCGGGGTTGTGGGATTGTGGCACATTGCGTATGCGGCACCCATGTGCACTCACCTAGGGATCTTATCAGTGTTGGCCGAGAGGTGGCACGATGAGATGTCATCATTTCATCTTCCCACTGGTGAGGCCACCGTCACTCTGGAGGATGTTTGGTGCATTCTATGATTTCCTATTCATGGCTGACAAGTGATATTTGATATAGATGAGGGGCACAAGGCCTACTGCAGAGTCCTCTCCACATGAGACATCATCTTTTGTGAAGAACAAATTGAGCTAGAGTGCTATAGGATCATAGCAGCTCCCTACCATTGGACGATTGCAGCTATCATCTCAGGTCTTGTTGCCCCAGACAGACAATGGCAATACTTAAGTCTCAGCTATGGGTATTGCTAGGAGCGGATGGTCTAAGATAGACCTATTCATTTCACATGGGGGCCTGTTCTTTTGGCTTCGCTTTACAGGGACCTACACGAGTACGTATACATGGATGACTGAGCATTGGGGGCTGGGGTGACATTACTTCACGTCTGGGCATGGGAGTACATTTCTATGCTAAGTCCACATGTCATTCTAGTTCTGATGGGGGTAGATGATGCACTTGTACCATGATACAGAGGCGGTGTGTCCTTTACACACACCGGTGAGCACAAGATCCCCTATTGGAGGCAAGTCTTGGACAAAATGCTATTTTTCACTTGGCGACCATACCTTGGTCAGCCTGGACGGGCCGACAATGCCGATCAGCTATTTTATTTCCACTAGGACCGGTACATGCAGGGGCGGGAGCATACTATGATCGAGAGGTACCTGCCTGGGCACATGCAACGTCAGTTTGGAGAGCCGCATGATTGGCCTAATGATGCCTACGTAGCCATCTTTGTCATAGCATGACACAGGTGTCATGGGGATAGTACATTCCTACCGCAGAGGTAGTCGATAGTTTCAGAAACTTGGTAGCCTGATCGTGGGCCTACAATCAGGGTTTAGCAAATCTAGGGACCACTCAGGCCTACAGGGATTGGTTTTGACCTCCACTCTAGTTTACCATTCTAGGTGAGGATGAGGGCAAGGACAAAGAGTTGATATTCTACAAGATCCACCAGTTGTACCCCTAGTCCCACCAGGTCACGAAGATGTACACATGTAGGATCAACAGTAAGAGCCACCACAAGATGAGGATCAAGCTCGGGTGCAACCACATGTGTAGCCATAGGGACAAGAAGATGCTCAAGATGCATTGATTGCATAGTTACATGCCCAGGTCTAGGTTGTGACCACCGAGCGAGATTAGGTGAGGGCTAAGAGAGAGCAACTCAGAGCAGAGAGAGATCAAGCGATGCAACAAAGATAGGCTGCAGAGCTACAAGCTGCCACTAAGTTAGGCCGGAGGCAACAAATAGAGAGCATGACAACCTCCTCCTCATAGGGTATAGTGTCAGTTTGATCCTATAAGGATGCTATCCAAGAGGCAGAGTACTGCCGATGGGCTTATCACGAGACCATACCCAGAGCAGAGTGGGTCCTAGAGTATTTAGAGTGAGCTAAGCATAGACCAGTAGAGGGTCATGGCGACAGAGGCGAGGGTAGCATTCATAGAGACCAAGCCTGATTGAGATGTGATTATATACTTTTCTATGCCTTATGGCCTCATTTTTAATAGTCTGATGGGTGTTTTGTACCGACTAACATATATGTACAGTGATCTGATTTATTCTTTGTACTATGACAGTGACATTATTGATGATATATATATGAGTCGATGATGGTTTTTATGCAATCTACCATGTTCTCTTTTATGCATGTATGGTTTATTTCTATATGCTTTGCAATGATGTCCTTATGAATGCATTTATTTTTGATGATACATGTGTTATGATTATGACTAACAGATCTACATTATGTTAACCTATGATATGCCAATGTGATGATCTATTTATGATAATGCAAATGCGATGGTCGATATGTGAAATGATATGATCTATGGTGCACATGCGATATGATATGTAAATTGTGCTTATGAAATGTTAATGAATGGATGCATATATGAATTGTTTGTAATGAAATTTATATGTCTATGCCTATGTGGAATGATTTATAATGTTATTTATGAGATAATATGGATGATGAAATATGAAATGCGATGGTCGTAATATGATGCTAATGAAATGGTGTTAATGCATAATGAGATGGTTTTGTGAGATGCTTAGAATAACAAATGTTATTATCCTAAATGTAATAAATGATGATGTATGTGATGCAATGATATGTTAATGCATAATGTAATGTGAATGTAAAGTGGTTAGATGATGCCATGATGTTATGCAAGTATGTATTCCTAGTGAATTAAATTCTTATATACCTATTGTAAATGCTATGCGATGACTTATATAATAGATGGTAATATGAAATGGTTGTGAAATATAAATGAATGTTTATGCAATGATTGATATAATGTCATGAGATGCAATGTAATTTCCTAGATGCACCTATCTATGAAAATTGTTTATGATAAATTGTTTATATGATGATGGATATGTGATGCATATGTTTCCTATATGATATGTTTATGCAATATGCCCATGATTTGTGGATGCAGGATCGATGACAATGATGGTGATGATGCTCAATTTTCATAGTACCTTGTTAGTGTAGTTAGTAAGAAAAGAAGAAGTCATTTCAACATAACACAAGATGATGCAAATGCAAATGATGATGATGATGTTCATTACTTGCCGAGAAATTGGGATTTTCAAATGGCCAAAATTTCTTATGTTTGATAACACACGTGGTATGATGCATCAAGGTATAGAAGACTAGGATGGTGTTGTACCCAGTGAGATGAACTTTGACTTGACAAGCAAATAGGAGCATTCTTGTTCACACCTGACATACATAAACCTTGCTAGGATGTAATTCAGAAGTTTTAGACACCTCAGACCAAAACATGGAAAGGTAAACCTATCCATGCAATAGTCAACAAGTTTCCCTAGACTTCTTCCATACATACCTAACAAAGCAAGTATCCACCAAGGTTATATTACAAGAACGTCCAACAAGCATAGAAAACAAAAGATAATGATTATTGCCCCATTCCTATTTCTCTAAATCCTCTATTTTTTGGGTATCATCGAGATGTCCTTGGAATGAGAAAAAATAAGATAAGTCAAAAGATAAAGACAAAGTAAACAAAAAAACTGGTGCTCTTCAATACCGCTAATGGAAAGAGGATGTGTTTTCTAATGATCAGAACTGAAACTTATTGCCAAAAGATAATGCCCATTGTAGGAAGGATTCATCCTAGGACATGTTAGTGGATGGTGGCACATCATTTCATTTATCCAAAGTGATCTAAGGGATGATTGATATGGAACTGATGAGATGAAAAGTTACAAATATGAAGAGATGAGCAACATGCTTACGCACTGACTTAGACTTAAGACTTGACGTTTGGAGTTCTATTTTTTAATCCACTAGACTTGTTTCCACTTGTTTCACCAAAGGTTGAGGACGATAGTCAGTTTATTATGGATGGTGTTATTTTCGGTGCAAGCGAGATGAGATGGATGGATTTTTAAAATATTTGGATGTTTTTGATGTTTTGCAATGTTTTGAGGCTGTTTATGGTATTTTTCAAGATTTTGCAAATGTTTTGATTTTTTGATTTTCTAATGTTTTTTGGGATTTTCTGAGATTTTGACCAAGAGACTAACCTAAGGACCTATCCTAGGGGCCTCAGGGGCTGATCAACAGATTAGCCTTGCCTACATTATACACATAGAGACAACATAGTTCGACAAGATGACTTTGTTTTTTTTATCTTTTTGAATGACTTTTTGACATGTTTTTTGATTTTGATATGTTTTTGTTGTTTTTGGATTTTATGATTTGAGGAATTTAAGATCATACACGAATCTGATACGATAAGAAAATTCCCCCCATTGTGATGCAATAGAATACTCCGATAAAAGCAGGACAAACTGACCTTCAGGATGGGCCAAGTAGTACCAGGAGGGATCATGATATGAACACAGGACCAAGCTATGGTGCAGATGTGAGTGGATGAGTGATGGATGGAGATTTGGATACAATGGATGGTGGAAGGGAAATGGAAGAATGATTTTGAACAAGCTGTAAAGATCCTGGTGGATGGGAAGTGCTTATTTACACAAGGCGCCTATTTGCTAGGTTTTCACCAAGGTACTTGCCCAAAGTGCTACCGAAGTGGTTTTCACTAGAGGATGTTTTCTTCTTTTTTATCCTTTTTCTATTTTTTTCTTTTGTTTTTTTTTTTTTTGTTGTCACTAAGATGCCTATTTTCCATGTTTTCACCGAAGTAACCATTTTTTTAGGACATTTTCTGATTTTTTGGATTTTTGGTTCTATACCTTGAAAGATTTAGGATAAAACTTTTTGAGATGGGAGCTATTCATGGGCTCCTGCAGAGGTTCCCCTTTGGGTGCTGATAGATGGTATGCCCCTGATTTGTAACTTATTGTGATGATGAACAGTCCTAACCAATTGGGTTCAAACTTGCCTTTGCTGCTTGGGTTTGGGATATTCTTCTGATTCTCTTTTAAGACTAGTTCTCTGACTTGGAATGTCCTACTTCTGATTTTCTTATTATAGCTCCTTTTGAGTCTATTCTGATAGACTTGCAAGTGATTTGAAGCATCTATTCATCTCTCATCTAGTAGCTCTAGCTCATTTAGTCTTGATACCCAATATTCTCCATTAGTAATGAGGTTTTTCCAGTGATATCCTGAGGGATGGGAGCTCGATATCAATGGGGAGTACTACTTCTAATCTGTAGACCAAGGAAAAGGGGGTGGCACTGGCAGGTGTGCAGATGCTGGTTTGATAGGCCCAGAGGGCAGGATTAAGCTGTAGATGCTAGTCATGACCTGCGTCATTGACTATTTTATTGAGGATTTTGAGGATGGTTTTGTTTGTAGCTTATGCTTGGCCATTGCCTTGGGGATAGTGCGGGGTGGAGAAGTGATGTTGGATTTTGAATTTCTCACACAAGTCATGAACCTCTTGATTCTTGAATGGTGTCCTATTATCTAAGATAATGGCTTGTGGAATACCATAGCGGCATATGAGATAGTTTAGGATGAACTTAGAAATCTACTTCCCATTTATATACTTCATGGGTATGGCCTCCGCCCACTTGGTGAAGTAATCAGTTGCGGTTATGATGAATTTGTGGCTGTTAGGTAAAGCGTGTGTGATTTTCCCAATGAGATCGAGTCCCCACTGCAAAAAGGGCCATGGTGTGATAATAGGATGAAGATCTTGAGCTAGAGCATGGATGAGGTCCCCATGCTACTAACATTTTAGACACCTTCTAGCATGATCATGTGCTTATCTTTCCATTGTGGGCCAATAATACCCCATCCTCAACAATTTCTTGGCTATGGTCATTCCACTCGAGTGCGAACCACAAATACCGTTGTGTACCTAAGTTAGAGTGGTTAATGCCTCCTCAACATTTAAACAACATAGTAGGGTACCTTCTATGCTTCTATGGTATAGGGTATCACCTAGGATAACAAATCTAGATGTGGTTTTAACAAAGTTTCATTTTAGGTTTGATGATAGGTTAGCGGGTATGATTCCTATGCAAAGATATTTATAGATGTCATGGTACCAAGGATCACTAGGACCAATGATTTCACACATGAATTCTAATTCTGGTACCTTGAATGTAGGAATGAGAAGCCGTTCAATCAATAATTCATAATTTGGAATGTTTTTGGGGATGTCCAGTAGGGACCCAATTTTTGCCATGGCATCTGTTGCTGTGTTGCTGGTTCTACGAATCTACTCAAATGTTATTTCTATAAAATATTTTTTGAGTTTCCACCAATTTCTTGTATGGAGTGAGCTTGTCATCCTTGGTCTAATATTCATTATTGACTTGATTTATGATCAACTAAGAGTCTCTGTACACTTTGAGAGCTATGATGTTCCATTGCACTATTATCTTGAGACCTTTAGTCAACACCTTGTATTCCGCAATGTTGTTAGTGCAAGAAAATTTCAATTTGTATGACCTTGGTATGCAATCCCCATGTGGGGTGATGAAGAAGAAACTAGCTCGTGATCCATGCTGCAAGTATGAGCCATCTAAGTATAGTTTCCAATGGTCAGCTATGTTGAGGTTAAAAATAGATTCATCTAAAAAATCTGAGACAAGAGGATTCTCAGAATAAATAGGTGCTTTTGCTAGTTGATATGTAATAACTTGTCCCTTAATTTATTTCTACTCTACATACTCGATGTCATACTCTAACAGTATCATCACCCATTTTTCCATTCTTCCTGTGAGCATTGCCTTTGATAGCTTAGATACTTGAGGGGGTCAATTTTGGGGATGAGCTTTATCTTGTGTGCCAACATGTAATGTTTGAATTTTTGTGATGCAAAAACTACTATGAGGCATGCTTTTTCAATGAATGAGTAGTTTAGCTCATGACCGACCATTGTTATACTGATATAGTAGATAGCCCTTTATGTTCCATTTACGTCATGCTAAGCCAGGAGAGCTCCAAGGGCTACTACTATTACTGACACGTATAAGATCAATGGATTTCTTGGGATAGGTGGCATTAAGACTAGTTGTGTCAGTAGATATTCCTTGATTTTGTTAAATTCTTCTTTGTAGTTTGTATCCCATTTGTATGTTACTCCCTTGTGGAGTAGGTGAGAATATGGATTCTTCTTGTCTACCAGTTGTGCTATGAATCATCAGATGGATTGAAGTCTTCCTTGGAGGACTCTCAATTTTTTTAATGTCTTTGGTGCTTCCATCTCGAGGATTTCTTTCACCTTTGCTGGATCCACCACGATACCCCTCATGGACACTATGTATCCTAGAAATTTACCTGATTGTACACTAAAGATGCACTTCTTTGGGTTCAGTCTGATCTTGTACTCCTCCAGTCTATCAAAGATGGCACCTATGGTTGCTATGTGACCTTTTATCTTTCTAGACTTAGCTAGGATATCATCAACATAGTCTTCAATCATTTTACGAATCATGTCATGGAATATCAATGTCATGGCCCATTGATATGTTGCTCCTACGTTATTTACGCCAAATGGCATCATGTTCTAGTAGTAAGTTCCCCATGGACAAGTGAAAGTCATCTTATGTTCATCTTCTTTTGCTATCATGATCTGATTGTATCCTGAAAATTTGTCCATTACTGATAGCATCTCATGTCCTGTTGTCATGTCTACTATCATGTCAATGTTGGGAAGTGGGAAATCATCCTTGGGACATGCCTTGTTCAAATCTCTGAAGTCTGTGTAGATTATAATGGCTCCATCAGGTTTTGAAACAAGTACCAAATTTGATACCCATTCTGGATAATATATTGGTCGTATGAATCCTGCATCTAGTAGCTATTTTAGCTCCATTTTTACCAATAAGGCGATTTGAGGATGCATTTTTTGAAGCTTTTGTTTGACTGGCTTTTCTTCTAGATACACTGCTAAATGATGAACCACAGTCTCTGGATCAAGTCCTAGCATGTCAGCATAACTCCATGCAAATTTTATTTTTCTTTCCCTTAGGAATGCTACTAGGAGTTCTTTCTCTTCTCATAATAGTGATTCTGCATAGAATGTGATATGTGGGGTCTCCTCTGTTCCTAGGTTGAGAGGATTGCATTTTTTAGACAAGACTGTTGACTTTTCCTGATGAATAGATCTTAAAGGAAGATTGAATCCTTCATTCTCAGGCACCTCAGAGAGGTTTTCACCATTGGATACATCCTTTCTTTTTACTTTTTTCTTGTCAGAGAGTGCCACAGTGTGGTTTTCACTCAAGGACTTAGATATGATTCTTAGTTTCTCACTTTTACAACTGAAGGATTCAATCTTTTCCCCATAATAGGAATGTGTGTTCAACTCCATTATAAACCATGCCTTGTGATCCCCATTTAGAATGTTGTCCTACAATCCCATGAATTTTGAGAGTGCCTCATTTTTTTTAAATGTATCAAGAACCGATGGTCCTCATTGGTCATAGTTGATGAGTTTAGGATATACTAAGTAGATTTTATGATTTTGATGGTTGGTTTAAAAGGAGAAGGTGTAATCATGCAAAGGGAAGTATCCTCAAATAACCTAGGTAGATTGGTCATGGTATCCTCATCATCGCCACTAATATAGGCCTCAGTTATAAAGTTATGTATGTCTCTACCTATGGATATCGATGAGCATACTTCTGCTGCTATTGGCTAAGGAGAAATGTTAACCATTCTAACTATAGGACTTTGGCCACATATGGTTATACTCGAAGGGGTACATCCAAGGCCAAGATTTGTTATGGGTCGTGTCTTTGGCATGATAGGTATTATGAGCCCATTGACATTTTTTCCCAGTCTTTGATTTCTATCATAGCCCATTGCAAGCATCATTTGTAGGCCCTTGCTTGTCTCATCCATTGGTAAATCAAGTTTCGGTCTTTCATCTTGATACAACATGTGAGATGGGTTTGCCTCAATAACCTCCTAGCCAAGGTCTCCCCATCTTGTGAATTTGGCATAGTCTTTGGGAGTCATTTGTGATGTGGAATCTTGTTTTTCTTGTGGATGTCCCCATGATCTAGGAGATTGTGGTAACTCTCCTATCACAAAATAATTTTTAGGGAGCTTGTAGCTTCCACAACCATCCTCCTAGATGATGAGCTTGATTTTGGAGATGGTAGGAATGGTGGGAGTGGCGGTTGTCTCTATTGCAGAAGTGGACACGAGAGTTGTGGGGTCAATGTATGGTGTGGATGGGCCTTCATCATTTTTTGGCACTTGGGGGATTTTGTAATATTTTGCTTCAAGATTTTTGCAATATGAAAATGGTTTGGGGTCTCTGTGGATAGTAACCTCTTGTCCATTATGTGTAAATTTCACACATTGGTGGAAGGTTGATGGTACGAATTTCATCACATGGATCCATGGGCGTCCCAGGAGGATATTGTATGGCAAGTCGAGGTCCAAAACCTGAAAACTAGTTTCCATTAGATTCGGCCCTACTTGAATAGGAAGTTTAATCATGCCTTGAGACACTCTTTTTTGGTCATCATATGCTCTTATCATGATGCCTTTTCCTTTTTCAATGGAATCTTCTAATATTTTCAACTGCTTGATGAGGCTTAGGGAACATATGTTCAAGCCTGCACCCCCACCCACCAAGACCCTTTTGAATTTTCTCTTTTGTACAATGGCTTCCAAGTGAAATGCACGGTTGTGAGATGGTTGGGTAGGGAAATCTTTGTCAGACAATGTAAGAATATTAGGCATTATGATATTTCTGACCATAGCTTGGAATTGCTCTACGTCGAGATCTGTGAGGATAGTGGATGAGGCCAATGCTTCTTCAATAATTTTCCTATGGGAAGATGAGGTTTTTAGCAACTCCATGATGGAGATGTGTGTTGGCATTCTCTTGAGTTGATCTATAACATTGTATCCATGTGAAATAGATCTAGATGCAGGGACTCTATTTGGTTGGGATGATCCTACGATGGTGACTCCACAATCTTTGACATGGGTGCCCCTAATGGTGATGACCATACAGTCCCTCATTTAGGGAGGAAACAACTATTTCACACACATGATTTACATTGCCCTTCACTTTGTCATTTTTATTCCCTCTATTTCCATGATTTGGCATCATATTCGTGTATATTTTAAGATCTTGATTTCCCATAGGTTGTTCAATGTTCATGATTTTCTTATTGATGAGATCTTGGATGATGTTTTTGAGTCTCATGCAACTTTTTGTGGTGTGCACTTTGATTTTATGAAATTCACAGAGTTGATTCTCATTATACCAAGGAGGTTTGACATCTAGTTCTTGATAATTCTCAAATGTAGGAGGCTTGATGCATTTTTCATCAATCAAATTTTTCATTATGTCCTCAAGTGGTTCCCCCAAAATGGTGTATTTTCATTTGGAATAAATTTTGCATTGAGGTGGTCCCCTTTGGTCATTGAGATTATTAATGGTTGGATTATTATTGGGTTGGTGTGTTGTGTGATAGTGATTTTGGTGTTGAATTTGGATTTGCAATGTAGGTGTATTTTGACGAGGAGCACTAATGACCACCTTGGAATAAATGACACCATCATTAGTAACATTTTTGTTTCTTTCCCATGTATGAGGTTTATCATTGTAATTGGATGGTGGGCGGTTATTTTGTTGTTCGTGGTATGATGTTGATTCTGCAGGTTGAGTCATAAGGGCTCTTTCGATACTAAGCGCCTTGGAGATCAATTGATCATATGTGGTGATGCCCTGAACCTTGAGATGAAATGCCAATCGGCCTTCAAGGCTAGCTATGATGGTGCAAAATTTTTGTTCTTCTGGCATGGTCCACTTGCTTTGATTGGGCTTGGATCACCATCATTGTAGGAATGAGGCAAATGATTCACCCTTTCCTTGTTTTTGAGCTGAGAGTTCTTTGAGACTAACATCCATTGCAATGTTGCATGCATAATTTTTAATGAATGCATCCCTAATTTCTTGGAATGTTCTAATGCCTGAAGGTAAGCGAGAGAACCATTCTATAGCATAGCCTGCTAAGCTCCTAGGAAATAGCCACATTATATAAGTATCATCATATGTGACCTCCATGCAATGAACCTAGAATTCCCTAATGTGATCTTTAGGGTTTCCCATCCCTCAATATTTGTCAAATTTGGGGATTTCAAATCCTTTAGGGAATGGTTTCATCACTAAGCTGCTATCAAATGGATAGGGACATAAGTTGCTTGGTGTTTTGGTTGTTCACCCTGATTGAAGGTCGAGCACTTGTTGTGAGAGAAAACTGAGTTATGTCATCACATCATTTTGTGGATCAGGGGGTGGGATGAAAGTGTTTTGGGGTGTTTCAATCATGGGTTGGATGGGTGGGTTGGTCGCTATATTGTTAAATGTTATTGGTATGTTTTTCCAAGTGAGGTAGGCTTCCACTTTGTTTTGTATAAACAATGCTTGTTGTTGTTGTGCTAAGATTTGTGCTTGTTGTTGTGCTTGTTGTTGTTCCAACAATGCTTGTTGTTGTTCTTGCTGTTGTTCCAAAAAACCTTGTTGTTGGGCTGCCAATTCTACTGGTTCTTACTACTCTTGATATTACTTTATTTCTTGCTAATATGCTTGTAATTGCGCTACTAGTCTTTGTGCAAGAAGTTGTGCTTGATATTGGGCTTTCTGTGCCTGATATTGAGCTTGCACTTGAGCTTGTGCTTGCACTATTTGTGCTTGTGCTGCTTTTTGTTGTAATAGAAGTTATGCTTGTGTGGCTTGTGCAGCTTAGACAACTTCTTCTTGTTGTTGTTGTTGCAATAATGCTTGGGCTGCTTGGGTAGCTTGTACAGTTTGAGCAGCTTGTTGAGTAGCTAGTTGTTCAACTTTTTGTTTCTGAACTTGTTGGTTTCCTCTTTGGAAAGCAGCTTGCAATGTTGCACCGTATTGGCTTGATGTGGTGGAATTTGGTGGTGGTGGAGGTGGTGGTGGATTTGGAATGGATTTTGTGAAGGTGGTGTTGATGTTTTGTGTGAAGGATGATGTTGTTAATATGGTTGGTCCTTGGGAGACAATCCTTTACGATGTTAGGGTGTGGTTGATCATGTTGCAATTGCTTGTGTGTTTGTCATTTGTTGTTGCGATATCAACAACAAATTTTGAGTGTTTTGCATAGTGCTTTGATTGATATTTAAGATAGCAGTTTGATTGATATTTGGTAGAGGGGGAATCCCTAAACCAAGGAGTGGTGTGGATGATAATGGAAATGGTGGGAGAAGGGGAAAAGTAAGGGGTGTTAGTTGTGAAAATGTCATGGTATCGAATATGCCCCCTGGTTTGAACATGTCTCCCTCTTCTTGCGAATTTGTGAGAAGAGGTGTTTGAGGTGTTGTGTGAAAAAATGATGATGATGGATCATGATGGAAGGTGAGAGAAACATTTTTGTGTAATGGGTTTTGGGGTATGTTTTGTTCCAAGGTCGTGTTTGCATCCAAATTTTGATTATTAACAAAGGGGTGTGTTTGTATTGCATTGAGAAATGTACTTCCCTTATTAACATTGGGTTGGGTTGGAGAAAACAATGTTGTGATTTGTGGAATGTTTTGCGTGATGTTTTGAGATGGGATTTTAGATGAAATGGGGATGGTGGATGGGATTGGAGGAAAATATGTCTCCAATA
Organism: Sequoia sempervirens; assembly: GCA_007258455.2. Lineage (NCBI taxonomy): Eukaryota > Viridiplantae > Streptophyta > Pinopsida > Cupressales > Cupressaceae > Sequoia > Sequoia sempervirens. The sequence goes on along the minus strand of VDFB02271358.1, from coordinate 1,082,782,423 downwards.
TAGTACTCACATCAAAATCTGAAGGTAATTTGGCCCCTTGTTTTGCTAGCTCAGCCATGTATAACAAAGAGTTGAGCCTCATCATGATGTTAATGATTCTATGGATTTCCAGATTTTGGAGCATTTTAGTCATTTCCTCATGAGACATTCCAAAAGTAAGGTTCTCTCCTTGGTTTTCTTCTTGCGGATTTTGTGATGATGAGAGGGTCAAAGGATTACGTGATTCAGTGGGATACATTTTTGTGTTTATTTGCCTAAGATTCCTTGAAGCGGGTGTTTCTTTGTTGGCTTCCATACTCTTCTTGTATTGAGATCTAGTTAGAGCCATAAAACAAGGATCACTCTTTGAGAATATGGGAGATGAATCTCTTGATTCTTTGGATCGATCTTTATTTTATGCCCAAAGTAGAAAGTATTAGGATGTCTTGAGGATCAAAGGTGATGGATGGATGACACAGATGTTTTTGGATTTTGATAAATCTTGAATGAGATACTAGGCTTTGATTATTGATTTGTTTTTAGATTTTGTCCTTGATTTTGGTTTTAATTTTCTTTTGATTTTGAGCAAAAGGACCCTAAGATGTTGGATAATGATCTATGGGATATATTTACTCAAAGGATGATGATTTGAATATATGCAGGGAGAAGGATGCATCTACCCACACCTATTCAAACAAGATGGTTGTTTCACTAAGTATATGAAGAAGGATTCATCTACATATACTAAGCTAAACAAGATTATTTTGATAAATTTGACTAAGAATATGCAAAAGGATGCATCTACACATACCTAGCTAAAGGTGGTTTTGATAATGTTTTTCAAGGATTCCATCTTAATGATTTTGATGATTTTTTATTTTGCCACAAAGCCTAGTATTAAGGATGATTTCAATATATTCCAAAAGGTGATGGTGAGATGATTTTGTTTTGATTGTTTTGGAGGATGGATGAAAAAATATTTTGATTTGTTTTGATCCTAAGATGAACCTAAAAAAGACACTTTGTTTTCCTAGACCTAGGTATTGAAGAGCATGCAAATGCTTCCTAAAGACCTTTGTGACCAAGAAATGATTTCATTTGAACATTCATTTTTGGATTTCCAACCAATGACTTTTTTCTTTGGGATTGCGAGTCTTCAACACATATGAAAGTTAATTTTGCTTAGATTTGCTTAATGGATTTATTTTACCAAAAAATACTTTCTTCAATTAGGTTTTCAAACTAAGATGTCCAATGTTGTAATTTCTTCAAACCCCACAAGATATGTTATGTGGAAATTCAATGAACTTAAGGAAAGGGTTTTCCTATTGTTGACTTAAGGAGACAAATCGAGATATAATCCAATGTTTATAAACCTCTAAGGACGTGAATCCTAAGGAAAAGAAATAACATATGGATTGAGTGAATTGTATTTGTCTCCAAAAGGGTTTGAAATTTGGATGATGTTCAAGTGTTTGTTTCCATGGTGTTTTCGATCAAGCAATGCATTTTGTAACCCAAGAATAAGTACAATCCTATGGATGTGTAAGAAAATATTTGTTGGATTGCCACTTGGATAATTTCATCTACACCTATCTTTAGTGAATGGTTAGATGCTTGACCCCATTGGCTCCCCTCCATGACACTCACTTATACGGGGCAGCAAAGCATCAACACCCATGAAACTCCCATGGCATGTTTTCCATTTCTACTAGAAGACCATAAAAGTGTGGGGTGGCTTCAGAATGACCATTCTTGCACCAAAAAATAGATTAAGGATTTTGGAAAATTCTAGCACATGGATTTTAATAAGGACTTTCTATTCGTGGAGATTGACCCATATGACAAGAGTCCCCTTTCAGAGCCATCTTGTTGGAATCAACTACATGATATTGGTGTTTCTTCCAATATCTACATTTATATCCCGATTGGAAATTTTCTTCACTTTAGAGTGTTACTGGTTGAGTCATTCCCTTGGGTGAGTACTTTTTCCCCAAGGTAGGTCCTCTAGAATAAACAAAAGTGAATGAAGAACAATATTCGTAACTCGATCAATATTTGTTGGCAAAAAAGAGAGAGAATATACACAAGAATGCCCCCACTCACACTCATACAAGATTTTGTTCAATTTTAAACCCAAATCGAAGTGTGGAGGTGATTGCTTTGTCTCAACCCAAAGTCATGAAAAAGGACTTTTGATTCTCAAGATCGCTATAAAGCGCGAGAGAAATGCATATGTCCTTTTTCAATGGCTTTAGTTTAAGCAAGCCCTCATGAAAAAAAAAGTTACACTTGTTCTTTTTAAACCCACAAAGAAAAATGTGAGTTCTTTTTAAGCACCAAAACACAAGTGGAAGATACCTTGTTCAATTGTTAATCCAAGAAACAAAATCTAGTAAGTTATGATCCTAAAATTCATTTTAGACCTTTGCAAGAAATAAATAAAAAGATTCTTTTTAAACCCAAAGGAAGATTAGTGTCCTAAGAAAGAAGTGCTAATAATTCATTAAAGAAGTGTTAAACAAACACTAAAGTGTTTAAAAACACTTTGATTGGACAAAATATCATTATTGTTACATCCCCAATAGTGACGTTGCAATTTACCATCGCTAGATTGAGTAATTGTGAATTCTGGAGGGGAATTAATGATGCTTGTACCTTGCTTTCAATATGAAAGTTGTTTCATTTGATGTTATTCTTGGTGAAATACTATATAAAGGAGAATAGAAGGTTATTGATTTGTGAATAATCTAACTTTTGAAATGTTTCATGTATTCTGCTTTTTTATGAGCATATGATTGCCGATGTCATGTCATGGTGTGTAGGTATGAAGACTGTTCCTCTGGACAGAGGAGAGACATCATTCGAGAAGGAACTTGGTCAGGTAAACAATAATGATTACCAAATTGAGCATACACACACATACTATAGATTGAGTAAGCCAAGTTTGTTTGTCAAGATAAGGGTAAGTCATCCATAGGCTTCTTTATTGACATAAAGGTTCTGAATTCACTTCTTTATGCTTTAAGAGATGTACATGTTTAACATCAGACTTGCTATACCATGACCCAAGTATGAATGATGTGAAAGATATATGTTAAAGATTGATTGGGAACACGTATACATCTATACATTGTGAACATGTATCTATATGTATAGACATATCAATACATGTGTACGTTAAGTAGACGGATATGCTCATACACATGTGTCAACATGTATATATCCATACATATGCATACACAGTTGTAAATATGTACACATTTCACCTAATGTTTGTGGTGAAAATAATATTTAATATTATTACCTAGCAAATTTACATATATATATTTATGTATAAATGTATATATTAACGATGTGATTATATTATGGATATATACATAAATACATAAGTACCTATGTAAATATATATAAATATCATGATGTAATGTCAGAAAATATATTTTTTTATATATTTAGAAATATTACACTTAATTAAAATACATATATAATAAAATATATAAATGTGTGATATTAAAATAGAAATTGTATAAATTTAAAAGAAAAATATTACATTTGAAAAATTTAAAAAGGAAATGTTTGATTTTGAAATCAGTATTAAATATTTTGAACTATGGGAAATCAAAATATTAAGAGAGATAAATATTTGAAATATAAAATACTTTATCTTGTGAAGTCAAAATATAATTTTAAAGGGAAAATCTGAAGAAAGCTTTTCCTGTGTAATGGCAGATGAGGGAAAAATGTAGATATAACTGGAAGAAATTCTCAAATGCAGCTGGGAAAGGCGATGACATAGTGTGTAATCAAAAGGTGTATGTAGATTTTCCTTGACCAATTCACAAAATGGTTAGTCATTTCCTCATTGGCACCTAAATAAATGAATTCCTGTAGGTGGCGTTTTACCTTTCTGAGTTGAATTGTTCATGATTTACTAGCTTTAAAGGAAGTTGATTCACCACTAGTTTTGATGATTAACAGTTTAAGAACCCATCAAGTATCATTTTCACTAATTATGGGCTATGTGTTGTCATTCAACATGCCTTCTTAACTAAAAATTATTGCAATTTGGGCCTATATATATAGACACCTTGCATTCATTGTAGGAATACATTGAACAATCTAAGTTTATCATTCTTATTGAGCTTCCATAATCATTCTTTGTTTTGATTATATTATTCTATATTGCTAAGTTTGAAAGATACTGTGAATTTTTACTAGCATTCAACATTTACCATTTACTGTGGCTATCCCTTTTTGAGCTGTGAGTAAGCTTCATTATTGTTGAGAGAAGCTTTTCATATTTTATGAGAACATATATCACCATTTGTTGAGAGACATCCTCTATACATTATCTTCATAATTTTTGAGTTCACAGTAAGAAGTTGAGATTACTTTTCAGTAGTAGCAAGTGCTTAATTTCTAAGGAAGAGTTAGAAACTGGTTTGAGAGTTGCTAGAAGTCTTTTGTTGGATGTCTGAGGAGCTGAAAACACAATCAAGTTCATCCTCTAAAGGGAAAGGCATATACCAAGCATGTTGTTTCTTCTTTCATGTTCTAGAGCATATTTCTTGATATAAATCTAAAAGTGTAATTACTAAATGTGCATAGTTAGGGAATTGCATTGAGTTCAATACTTCAGTTAAGATAAACAAAGAAGTGGTTCTATGTTGCACCATGTAAGTAAATTAACTCAAGGAATAGTTATGCATGGTTTCTGAAGTGTATACCTATTTGCATTAGTCTGTGTTTTGCATTAAGGTGTGAATTATGTATGAACTCCATATGAGGAGCATATAGGGATTCAATGATTTAAGGAATCGTGAAAAAGAGATTATATGAGTAAAAAGCTTAAGAGATTAGTTTACTTATCTTACATTAAAGAGAAATAATGGGAAAAGATAAAAGGGAGGGTTTTGTTTGCATTCTGAATGACTATTGCATGTTGTGTATGATCTCTGTATATGGAGAATACGTAGATGTACTTATTATCTACTAGGATTGAAATGAAGGTAGAATCAAGTAAAGTCTTTTAGCTTAAGTTATTAGGATAACTGAGGCAAGTTAAGTACTCCTAGGATAAATATTTCCTAATTAGGAGGATTGATACAAGACACTTGTTGACTGTTTCATTTCTAGTAGGGTCGTATGATTGTAGGATATTTGGGGTGATGTATCTACCCATTGAAGGATAAAATCTATGCATAGAGTAAGGAAGCCTCAAGTCAAATCAGCCCTGAGTAGTGTTTATGATAGATGACCTTCATTCGAAGTACTAAATGAGAATACTTTGGCCAAAGTAATGAAATGTATGACTACTACATAGATGTGAGATAGTTGAGACTACACTGTCAGTTCATTGTGATCCACGTACTAGATAGAGATTGTGAAATAGCAAGGTTATAGTTGTGTAGGACACAACACTATGCTCAATTTGTAATCATTAAAGGATACCCTACCAATCTCTTCTTTGAACAGAGGGCCGTTCATTGAGAAATGATCATGCGAGGGACCGCATTATGAGTCCATGGTTGGCAGAAAAGTGCTCGAGTGATATTTCTCCTCCACAAAAAGCGACCGTTGTACCAAGATTTGAAAGGACAAACTCTTGCACCTTCTTACTTCTATTTGTGCAAAAGCTTATGAGCTATGTATGTAACTATATTACTTTTGAACTCTGATTTATATTTGCAATGAAAATGAAATTCATGAGGAAACATATTGTAGCTTGTACATATTTATCAATAAAGAAAGGAAGAACTTTATTGTATTATCTTTGTTACTTGTTACCTTTACATGTTTTAAGTCAGAATTGGAAGGTTTTAATTTACACAAGGAATAGGTCGTTACATGTGGTATTAGAGCTACTAGGTTCTGCACTGAAACCTATGAGCTCATTACGCAACAATGCATAAACCTTATCAGAATATAATGGTTGAAAAGTTCTTTGTGCCACAATGGCAAGACAAAAGAGCTTAGTGAAGTAAAAAAAAAAAAAAAGAACTGAAGTTGTAAGCTAGGACAGTTTTACCAGAGGTTAAACATAGATTGGTTATATTATAAGCTGAAATCACCTTCATGTTTGTGAAAGTCAACTTTTGTTTAGAATGTTTCAAATGGAACGGGAATACAATGTGGCACTATGTGTCAAAAAAAAAGAATTTGCAAAGGAAAAAATGTTTTAAGTAGAAAAGAACTTCAACCAACAAAGTTTTGTGGATATGGAGTATCCTCCATTAAAAGAATGTTAAAAAGAGAATGGAATTAATGAAGTGTCTCGTAACTTGTAAGTTGCTGATTATTTATTAGATCCCAAGTTGGATGATTCGAGTTATTGAAATCTATGGATTTAAAATCAATGACAAATCTAAACTTTGGGAAAAGTATATTTGAAATATGCCTTGAGACGAGGTAGAGACAATGGAAATTCAACAACAAGGAACGACAAATCCTTACAAAGAAGCAAGATTTTGCTAGGAGTTCAACTTTGAGTAGATCAAAGGTTGTGGAAACTCTAAGGGGGGAAGGAAAAGAGTGGGTTGACTCGAATTAAGTACCCCATTTAAGAAAAAAATCCAAGCACAGAAGAGATCCAAGATATGGATGTCCTAAGATAAATGAGATTCATCTCCGCAAAACTTATAACCATTATTATATGGGAATTAAAAATGGCTTGAGATCATAAAATAGGTTTTCAACTAGTCAAAGAGTAGACTATTATTTGATGTAAAAGAACCTATGTACCCAAAATTTTGAAGAATTTGGAATGGAATGAGGAAACTAATGTCAGAGTTAGGACATCAGAATGACAATAGGAATTGTCAGATGAGAAACCACTATAAACTTGGAAAGTTAGAATGTGAGGCTGCATGGAATGTGGCAAGGTAGTGACTAGTATACCAGGAAATGAAGACCAGATGTCATCATCGATAAGTCATGTATACACTCTTGAGATTCCAAAGGAAAAGGGGTAGAACAAGAGACAAATCAATCTCTCCATGCTATTATAACTGACATAATGTTCAAGTAGACAGACTCATCAATGAAACCAACATTTTAGAAAAACTTGACTTACAGGATATTTGATCCTAAATAATATATTGTGGAAAGTAGAGGCTTAGTAATCCTAAGAGGTTATCTCAGTTTAGGCAATAATGATAAGGTTGAGTAAACCCTGATCATACTACAAAACATTCAATGGATTGAATGTGCAGTATATTATTATGTATAGTCAAATAAGCAAAGATGGTAGAATAAGTCTTGAATGATTTATAAACTTCTAAACATTGAAGCTGAACCATTATATGAAATAAAAGGTTAAAAACTCAATTAAGCTGAAAAGGGCTTGGAATTGAGTGAATCATAGACTTGTAAAATGTCAAAAAGGAGTAATAGATCGAAGTTATCAATGAAACTTTGTGGTACAAAGCTTATGTATGAAGCAGTATCAAGATTTGACAGGTGTCCACGAGTAAAGTTGTGCTTGAGATGGACAAGTAATCATCTACAAGTACTATGTGGTAATGATAAATTAATGTGTAAGTGATGGAAGTACTTGGTTTATGATTTTCATAAAAGTGTAAATACCAAAAAAAGAAGGATTGGACCCACGATGTAGTGTACAATGCATCGAATTTCCTTTTCTATTTGGATTATGCTAAGGATAAATTCATGAACCAATGAATTCTGATCACTGTGTGTGTAGTGTGATTTATAGTTACTATTATAACTCGGATGTGTAAATGTGTCAAAACTCTTTAGAGTAAGTATGTGTGAAACATACAAGATTTCCCCATACAATAGTGTAAACCCTCAAAGAAAGCTCCAGGAAGGACAAGATTGCTACATAGGTTGAATGTTTTATAAATCTTACGTATTTTGTGAATTGTAACATTTTAGTTGACTTAAGTTATATGTTAAAAATCTATACCTCATTGAGGACAATGATTCACAAGGGGGGAAGTATATTACATCCCAAATTGTGACATTACAATTTACCATCACTAGATTGAGTAAATGTGAATTCTGGAGGGGAATTAATGATGCTTGTACCTTGTTTTCAATATGAATGTTGTTTCATTTGATGATGTTCTTGGTGAAATACTACATAAAGGAGAATAGAAGGTTATTGATTTGTGAATAATCTAACTTTTAAAATGTTTCATGTATTCTGCTTTGTTATGAGCATATTACTGCTGATGTCATGTCATGGTGTGTAGGTATGAAGATTGTTCCTCCGGACAGAGGAGAGACATCATTCGGGGAGGAACTTGGTTGGGTAAATAGTAACGATTACCAAATTGAGCATACACACACATACTATAGATTGAGTAAGCCAAGTTAGTTTGTCGAGATAAGGGTAAGTCATCCATAGGCTTGTTTATTGACATAAGGGTTCTGAATTCACTTCTTTATGCTTTAGGAGATGTGCTAGTTTAACATCAAATTTTCCATACCATGACCTAAGTATGAATGATGTGAAAGATATATGTTAAAGATTGATTGTGAACATGTATATATCTATACATTGTGAACACGTATCTATATGTACAGACATATCAATACACACATATGTTAAGTAGATAGATATGCTCATACACATGTGTTGACATGTATATAAATATACATGCGTATACACAGGTGTAAATATGTACACATTCTGCCTGTTGTTTGTGGTGAAAATAATATTTAATATTAATACCTAGCAAATATACATATATATATATTTATGTATAAATGTATATATTAACGATGTGATTATATTATGGATATATACATAAATACATAAGTACCTATGTAAATATATTATATATTTATATATTTAAAATATATGTATTAATATTAAGGTAATATTTACATATATGCAAATATATATAAATATCACGATGTAATGTTGGAAAATATATATGTTTATATATTTAGAAATATTACACTTAATTAAAATACATATATAATAAAATATATAAATGTGTGATATTAAAATAGAAATTGTATAAATTTAAAAGAAAAATATTACATTTGAAAACTTTAAAAAGGAAATGTTTGATTTGAAATCAGTATTAAATATTTTGAACTATGGGAAATCAAAATATTAAGAGAGATAAATATTTGAAATATAAAATACTTCATAGTGTAAAGTCGAAATATAATTTTAAAGGAAAAAACTGAAGAAAGCTTTTCCCGTGAAATGGTGGATGAGGGAAAAATACAGATATAACTGGAAGAAATTCTCAAATGCAGCTGGGAAAGAGGGTGACATAGTCTATAATTGAAAGGTGTATGGAGATTTTCCTTGACTAGTTCACAAAATGGTGAGTCATTTCGTCATGGGCGCCTAAATAAATGAATTCCTGCATGTGGCATTTTACCTTTCTGAGTTGAATTGTTCATGATTTTCTGGCTTTAAAGGAAGTCGATTCACCACCATTTTTGATGATTAATAGTTTAAGAACCCGACAAGTATCATTTTGACTAATTCTGTGCTATGTGTTGTCATTCGACATGCCTTCTTAAGTGGAAACTATTGCAATTCGGGCCTATATATATAGACACCTTCCATTCATTATAGGAAGAAATTGAACAATCTGAGTTTATCATTCTTATTGAGCTTCCATAATCATTCTATGTTTTGATTATATTATTATGTATTGTTGAGTTTGAAAGATACTGTGAATTTTTACCAGTATTAAGCATTTACAAGTTACTGTGGCTATCCCTTTTTGAGCTGTGAGTGAGCTTCACTATTGTTGAGTGAAGCTTTTCATATTTTCTGAGAACATATATCACCATTTGTTGAGAGACATCCTCTATACATTATTTTCACAATTTCTGAGTTCATAGTAAGTAGTTGAGATTACTTTTCAGCTGTAGCAAGTGATTAATTTCTGAGGAAGAGTTAGAGACTGGTCTGAGAGTTGTTGGAAGTCTTTTGTTGGAGGTCTAAGGAGCTGAAAACACAATCAAGTTTGAACATCCTCTAAAGGGAAAGGCATATACCAGGCATGTTGTTTCTTCTTTCATGTTCTAGAGCATATTTCTTGATATAAATCTAAAAGTGTAATTACTAAATGTGCATAGTTAGGGAATTGCATTGAGTTCAATACTTTAGTTAAGATAAACAAAGAAGTGGTTCTATGTTGTGCCATGTAAGTAAATTACCTCAAGGAATAGTTATGCATGTTTTCTAAAGTGTATACCTATTTGCATTAGTGTGTGTTTTGCATTAAGGTGTAAATTATGTATGAACTCCATATGAGGAGTATATAGGGATTCTATGATTTAAGGAATCATGAAAAAGAGATTATATGAGTAAAAAGCTTAAGAGATTAGTTTACTTATCTTACATTAAAGAGAAATAATGGGAAAATATAAAAGGGAGGGATTTGTTTGCATTTTGAATGACAATTGCATGTTGTGTATGATCTCTATATATGGAGAATATGTAGATGTACTTATTATCTACTAGGATCGAAATGAAGGTAGAATCAAGTGAAGTATTTTAGCTTAAGTTATTAGGATAATTGAGGAAAGCTAAGTACTCCTAGGATAAATATTTCCTAATTAGGAGGATTGATACAAGACACTTGTAGACTGTTTCATTTCTAGTAGGTTCATATGATTATAGGATATCTAGGGTGACAGATTTACCCATTGAAGGATAAAACCTATGCATAGAGTAAGGAAGCCTCAAGTCAAATCGGCCCTGAGTAGTCTTTATGATATATGACCTTCATTGAAAGTACCGAATGAGAATAATTTGGCCAAAGTAGTGAAATGTACGACTGCCACATAGACGTGAGATAGTTGAGATGACACTATCAGTTCATTGTGATCCGAGTACTAGATCGAGATTGTGAAATAGCAAGGTTCTAGTTGTGTAGGACACGTCACTATGCTCAGTTGGTAATCGTTAAAGGATACCTTACCAATATCTTCTTCGAAGGGAGGGTCATTCATTGAGAAATGATCATGCGGGGGATCGCATTATAAGTCTGTGGTTGGCGAAAAAGCACCCGAGTGATGTTTCTCCTCCACAACAAGCGGCCAATATACCAAGATTTGAAATGACAGACTCCTGGACCTTCTTACTTCTATTTGTGCAAAAGTTTACGATCTATGTATGTAACTGTATTAATTTTGAACTCTGATTTATATTTGCAATGAAAATTAAATTCATGAGGAAACATATTGTAACTTGTATGTATTTATCAATAAAGAAAGGAAGAACTTTATTGTATTATCTTTGTTACTTGTTACCTTTACATGTTTTAAATGAGAATTGGAAAGTTTAAATTTATGTAAGGAATAGGTCATTACAAATATCATGCTCCTCCTTCCTTTGTTTCCGATTTCCAACCTACAAGTGAGAAAATATAGAAGTTAAAAACTAGAAAATAGAATATAAATTGATCATCAATCAAAAGGCATGTGCTAAAATTAAATTTTCTCCTTTTTACTATCTTCCAGTGTTGCAACAGGTAACTGCGTTGTAGTTTCATTTTTGAGCAGTGCCCTCACAACGTCGCTTACCAGTCAACGTCGCTCTATGTCGGGACAAAGAGCTCATCTGCATCACATTTTTTGCCTAGCCTCACAGTTTCCCTCCTATTGGAACTATTACAATCAGATGATTTTTGCATATTATTCATGTCCCCTGAGTCTCCATATGAGTATTTCCTTGTGCATGTTTCCTTTATTTCATAATTTTTTTGCTCATATTTTGGCTTATATCTAACCCCAAAATCATCTATCTATGTGTTTTCCACATTCTGGTTCATATCAGCATGAGAACACCATTGTTTCCCCGACCCATTGTGCATTTTCTATTTGCATAAGTTTGAATTGCCTATTGGAAAGACTTATTATTTGTCATAGTGACTGGATTTTATTTACAGGTGGTTGTTAGCGAGACCTTGGTTTTGTTTCAACGATCGATTATGGGTTCTATTGGCAAATGGCTTGAGGCATCGATATATATCATATCGAATCTATTCTGTCTTGTCGATGGTATCTTTTAATTTTCTTTTGGTGAAGGTTTGGATTGGTCTTGGTGAACAGGGATGACTACAAGGTGATCCGATGTGACTTGGTGTTATCTCTATGAAGTTTCCCTAATTTTATCATGTTACAGTGACAATGTGGTGTGCAAAGGATTTTCAGTATAGTGTCGACATTCTTTATAACCTCTCTTTGATATTGATTTGTCTTGGTGATAGCGTGTGGGGAATGATTTTCAACATAGGAAGTTCTTTGTCTCAGAAAATGAAAAAGAAGTATGGTGTGGGACTTTCAGAATAGCAAAATGATGTCTACGGGAGGTCCCCCCAAAGGTTGGATGTTATGGCGATAAGTGGAGGATGGCTATCAGTGTGAGATATCTTGTGTCACAGCGACTCATCGATGGTTGGGGGGCTTTTGATGTAACCCAATAGAATCTTTATGACTTCTCACAGAGGGATGTAGGCTATAGCGACATATGTGACAGGCTTGTCGGTGAGAGAAACTTTAAGTCACAGTGACATGGCAAAAGGCAAAAAGGGGGCTCCCAAAGTAACATAAGGTTTTCGTTATGATGTCTCCCCAATATCACAAGGCTATGGAAAAACACTGTGGAGACATAAGGGTACTTCTTGAATTCGGTATAACATGTGGGTAGCTATGGTGAATGTGATTAAAATAGGAATACAAGCAGAACGATAAGCGAGTGAATTTCCTTTGGTAGGATGATATGGATGTCTCGCCAACTACTTACTGGTGAAGACAAAATTTCAAAATGCTGAGGCCGACATGAATACACTTGAAGCCCATTGCCTACCAGCTCAATTGGAGCCTGAATCTTGTGGAGGCCGACATAATATTTTATTTTTATATTTTTCTCATGTTGGTGTATAAATAAGCATGTTGTAGTTGTTAATAGGGATCAGACATTAGATTTTTGATACACTACAAAATAGATATAGTAGAATAAAATTATCAAACCAGAGGCTATTGTTACATGATTTTCATAATGGAGGTATTTATGAGATTCAGTTGATGTTGCTACATTTTCTTTGGTGTTAATTATTTGTTGAATTAAAATGAAAAATACTATTAAGTTGTCTCCATGAGTGATTTTTCTGGTTGTTTAAATTAACATAGCAAGTTTATGTTTGATTTATCGATACACATTTGTTGTATTTGTGTGGTCAATCAATTGGTTCTTTCAAGCAAAGATTAAATCCTCTTATTGATCATAGTAATTAGAGAAACTCATTTTGGATTATTGAAGTAGAACTTAGTAGTTACATGGTTGCATGTTTATACAAGTTGTAAACAAAGCATATGCCATATATTTTTTATCTTCTCCAAAAAGTGTTGCTTATCATGATCTCATTTGAATCCGCATACCCAACAAGGCACTAGTCTCTGTACTTCATGATTATTAATTCATTCAGTTTATTTTAATTGAGTATCTAGGACTTAGATCAGATTATTGTCACAATTCTCAAGTTAGATGTTATCTATTCACTCCCATGTGCCATTGTGAGCAAATGTTGTAAGAGGATTGATTGCAAGTTAAGTCTGCATTATTTAGAGAGGTACACCCACCTCAGTCTTGTAGTGCTGAAAGAGTAGAAGGTTTGATTGTTTCAAACCTTGTTCTGTTACCCTGAAACGTCGTGAAAGCTTGGCAACCTTTTGTGGTTAAAACCTATGTTTTTGAGAGCTAACAAATTGGCACCTCTACTGGGGAGCAATCAAAATTGAAGCCTTACTTATAGAGTCAGAATTATTACATAGACTCTACTGGGAATTAGAAGCATTAAATATTTTCTCACTTTTGACAAAAGTGAGTGGCGACTCTGACACCAATTTTTACAGTTGTTCATCATGAATGGAAGAAGATCTTAGTTCAAGGGAGGTCATACCGGAGCTCCTGCTGGTAGCAATAAATGGGCACATAAGGATGACAGAGCTGATAAAGGAAAAAGAATAAATGAAGACATGTGCATAACAAACAAAGGTAAAGCACCAAGATCACATTGTGAAATAGATAATTCCTATGATACATGAAGAGATGATTCAAGTACAGAACTTTGAACTCTTGAAGACTAGAGAAATCCTTTTTATGATTCTCAGAAATAGGCTGAGTTTGAAGGTATGAAGCGGGCTAAGTTTGAAGCTGAACAAGAGGCAGAAAGAAACCAAGAGCTCTCAGTTTTTGATGAAGTAAAAACACAGTTGGAACAACAAGAGAAGAAGATAAAGGAATTGGAGGCTAAATTACAGAAAGCCCAAATTGTTCATTAGATAGCCGGTGGCCCAAAGTATGTCCCACCTCACAAGAAGGGTGATCATGGCGCAGGGCCCTCCAATCAATGAAATGCTCCTCAAAATTAGATTGGGAATCATTGCAAGAAGCTGAATCATCCACCTCACATTCCCACACAACATACGGGTATGTATCCACCTCCTGGCTAGCATTATATCCCACCTCATAATGCACAGTATAATAATTAGATGCCTTAGTACCAACATCCGCCTATGCTTGCCCCTCACCTACATGCAACCATGATCAGACAGTTTGATTTAACTAATTTTCAGTTGTATCCTTACCCTATGGATAGCAGTTGGAGGAATCTAGTGCCCAAATTGATAGGGAGTAATGTGATCATAGCTGAAGAACATTTAAGGAGTTTTAACATTTTCATTTAGGACATAGATATACCTTATGAATATTTACACATGAAGTTGTTCATGATGTCTCTTCTTGAAGATTCTAGGGATTGGTTCAATAGCCTACCAACATTCTCAATTAATTCTCTCCAAGCATTTCAATACAAACTCTTAGAGAAATATGGGAATCAAAATGCTCTAGATGTGGCTCTTCATGAATTAATGAGAATTCAAAAAAATCAAAATGATTCAATCTATGATTTCAACAAAAAATTCAACAAGTCGCATACTAAAGTACCTCTTGGATCAAGGTTGTCAGATTCTATTGCACAAAGTGTTTATTTAAATGCATTTGATCCTGAGATTGGGTATGAACTGAGAAGTAGATCCCTAAGATATTTGGCTAAAGCACAAAAGATAGCACTGACAATTGAAAACAACAGGAAGGATGTTGGTATAACTAATAAAAGAGACAATCTGAGGCCCCCTCAACAAAACAATAATTATCAGTACAGACAACAGAATGCATACAAAAATGAAAACATAAATTAAAGGCCAAGGCTGTATGATATGCCTTACAATACAAACTGGAAAGATGGGAAACCTATATCAGCTAGGCCCAGAAATAAAGAAACTCCAGATCCATTGAGCTAGAAAGGGACTTACATGGTGAGTAATAATTACTTTTGTGAAGTTTGTAATCAGCCACATTCTCCATACTATTGTGTTGTAGCTCAAAGGATGCATGAAGAGAGAATGTTGATGGAAGATGATGGTGAAGACCACAAAGTGTATTTGACTTCAAATATTTTTCACCATGTTGAAGAAATAAATTCATCTTTAGAGGATGAAGGTTATGAATATGATGTTTCAAATCAGAAATATAATGCCCATATGGCTGAACAACAGATCTTTTATGATTTTGATGAAGATTACACAGAGCCACCTCTTGTAGAGGCACCTACTCAGTGTAGTGTGAGGAGACTTACTGAGGATGAAATAGAAAAGATCACTATTGCTGTAGTTGAGAAAGCCAAAAGTCAATACTGGTTGAGAAACAAAAAAAGTAAATGAGCAAGATGGGGTTCCTGGGGGAATTTTTATAAAAGATCAAAAGGCAACACAAGAAATTGTAAAGAAGCCATAAAACAAGCAGCATGATAAAATTGAAAAGAAGCCTGTCCAAGAGTAGAAAGTTGTGGAATTAAATAAAGAAACATAGATGCCCAGCAAGCTTAATAAAAAAGAAAAAGAAGAAAGCAAAGGAGAAGCGCTAGAATTGAGGAAGTCTGTTAAGATAGAGAACTCTTCTTTTGACTTCACACATGCATTATCTCAAGTAAAGATGTCTGTACCACTACTTGAATTAATGAAAATTAGGAATACAAAGATAATCCTATTCAATTGATTATGAATCAGAATGAAAAACATATGAATTTTGAAAAAGTCAGTAGCTAGGATAAGTTAAATAAATTAGAAGTATGTATGGGTGATGTTTTAACAACTTCCCCACAAGTGGATCCTTTCTTCACCACATTGCTTATAAATAATAAATTACTGAGGAGCTGCATGATAGATTCTAGTGTTGCTATAAACATCATGCCAGTCGGAGTAATGAAGTAGTTGGGCATGTGGGTTGATACATGTGAAGGCAAGTGTTATGCAATGGATAACATACATGTACCTGTAGTGGGTATTATGAGAGGAGTTGAAGTCAAGTTGGCTACTTATCCACAAGTGGTTTACAATATAGACATAACAGTCACTAATACTCCTCCATAATTAGGGATGCTTTTGTCAAGGCAGTGGACCACAGCTATAGGTGGAAATGTTCAATTTGATTTATCTTATACTACAATAGTAGTGAATGGCCAGGAAGTCAAATTGTATAGGGAGCCAAGAATGAGCCAGCTTGTTGAATGTGTGCCACAAGATCAAATTAATTGTTTTTGTGATATTGATTTGGGAAGTTTTAAAATAGAACCAGCTTAGCCAGAATTAATTAATAGTGATCCAATTGAAAAACATATTGCACAAAACTACAATGGCATATGGAAGATGTACTTTGATAGAGCCTATAGTCAAGAAGGTAATGGCATTGGGATTTTTTTTGTTTCCCTTGAAGGTACTACTTTTAAATATTCATTCTTGTTGGCATTTGAATGTACAAATAATGTGGCAGAGTATGAAGCCTTATTGACAGGTTTGAACATAGCTGTGAAACACAAGATTAAATTGCTGGCTATTTTGGGCGATTCTAAGTTGGTTGTTTCACAAATTAAATCAAAATATGCAGCAAAACACAAAATATTAAAACAATACAAGAATGTTGTATGGGATACCATTGAATTATTTGATGCATTCTCAATTGAGTGGATTGACCGATCAAAGAACATAATGACTGATTTTTTGGAAAATGTGGTGCTGACGAAGGATGATATCACATTAGCTGGGGTATCATAGATTGAGTTCAAGACAAGGCCTGCTATTCCTGATAATGTTTATAGTTGGCAGGTCTTCAATGATGATACCGATCTTTTGAAATTCCTCAATTGTATAGATTAGTATGAAGCCCATTAGATTGATTTCAATGCTTTTGTTGAAGAAGTAGATGGGAAACAAATTTTGTTTGGCAAGGAGATCTTGCTCAAAAAATTTCCCAAAAGAGTCTAGTGGCATTGGAGAAAGAGTCTTATAGTCTAAATCAGAATCCTCCTAATAAACCATGCCTGGGTCTGAAGGAGATGTTGAAGAATCAACTTAGGGACTCAGAATAGCCTTGAGAAAGGTATGCATTTGGAAGAAGGGTGTACACTGTCCAGAAAGAATACACTAAGTTGAGTTGCTAAAGAGAGTAAAGAAACATGTTTTGCTTGGTCGTATGAAGGTCACGAAGCATGTAAGAAATTCTATTTACCGGCATGAAATACCTTTGGGCCGAGGGCTGTTGGGGCGGAAGCGAGACCTCATCAACATTGGAAACCCTCATCTAGGAAAGAGCATGGCTGGGAGATGGAGGAATTATCAGAGCCAGTCGCACATTTCAACGTGGGTATCATAGTTCTATGAAATGGTGACATCAGTTATGTGTAGTTTTTAGAATCTGAACTGCAAAAACTTTATCTCAAAGCTAAATTATCCTCTGCCTAACACATGGAAGCAATATTGCATAAGGTGACTGTGAACTAATGTCTATGATGGATGGGATTTCTGGATACAATCGGGTTAGGAGTCAGGAATCGAACTTGTGCAGAGACAACGCATTCACAGCTCCTTGGGAACCTTCTATGCATAAAAAGATGTGTTTGAGATTATACTTGATATTTGAATTTGACTTTCCAAGAGCCATGAATGTTGCAGTGCTAGGGTGGGATTAATATCATTATAGTGTATCAAAGATAACAGAAAGCTACTTATTGAAAATTTGAAAAGATCCTCTCAACATCTTAAAAGAAAAGGTATTATCAAAGCTCTTGAATATAGTATTAGTTTAAATCCAAAGAAGTGTCATTTTGTAGTCATAGAAGGTAAGCTCTTGGGTCATATTGTTTCAAAATAAGAAATTAGAATAGATCTTGAGAGAGTTGATGCTATTGATAGGATTCCTATTCCCAAAACTGTCAATGCTATACAATCTTTCTTTGGACAAATTAATTTTGTTAGAAGATTTGTTTCTAATTTTACTGAGATCATCAAGCCCATATCAAAAATGTTAAGGAAAGGATAGAAAATGGATTGGACTGTTGAAGCTTTGGATGCTTTTGCATCTATCAAAAGGGCTATCAAACAGGCTCATGTTCTTAAATCTCTAGATTTTACAAATTCTTTTTAGATTTTTTCATTCACCTCAATGCATACTATTGTTGCTATTATGTTACAAAAGAATAATGATGGTTATGAACAACCTATATCTTTCTTTAGTAAATCATTGCAAGGGTTTGAATTAAAATATGACATAATGGAGAAACAAGCATTTGCATTGGTAAATGTTGTAAAATCATTCAGACCATATCTTGTTGGAGTAAAAATAGTTGCTTTTGTCCCTCATGCTAATGTCAAAGAAATTTTAACACAATCTGAAGTCACAGGGAAAAGATGTAGATGGATCAACAAGATTCAAGAATTTGACATGGAGATACAAATTACTAAGTTGGTAAGAGGCCAAGGCTTGGCTAAGCTGATGGCAAAAACTAATATTGAGGCAAATCATATTTGCAATATTGAAGAAGGGGCTACAGTTGCAAGCATTGAGCACACTCCTTGGTATACTAGTGTTATGCATTATCTTAAATACATGAAGTGTCTAGATGGATTGAGTGACAGCCAAAGGAGAACTTTGAAGTTGCAGGCATCAAAGTATGTTTTCATGGATGGATATTTGTTTTGGAAAAATAGGGATGGCATATTGTTGTTATGTTTGGATGAGCCACAGGCTAAGCATGTTTTGAAGGAAATGCATGAAGGAGTTTTTGGAGGTCATTATTCAGCAAAGACAATTGCACACAAAATTATTAGGGTTGGATATTTTTGGCCAAAGGCTTTTAATGATTCCTTCACACATGTGAAAATGTTAAGCTTGCCAAATTTTTTTTGGAAGATTGAAGTATCAGGGTGCTTTGCCACTTCGACCTCTACAGGTTGATGCCCCTTTTCATCAATGGGGAATTTGTTTCATTGGAGAGATACAGGAGAAGTCAAGTGGAGGACATAGGTGGATACTAGTTGCCACTGATTATTTTACAAAATGGGTGGAGGAAATCCTAACCAAGCAGGCAACAAGTAAAGTTGTAACAAATTTCTTGATGGACAATGTTATCACTAGATTTGATACACCATTGAGGATAATCATTGATAATGGGATGTGCTTCAGGTTAGATGAATTCAAGAGCTTTTGTGATAAGTATGGCATTACTATTTCTTATGTAGCTCCTTATCATCCACAAGCCAATGGTCAAGCAGAGTCTAGCAATAAGAGTCTCTTGAAGATTATAAAGAGGATGCTGGGATAGAACAAGAAGGCTTGGGATTCAAAGTTAAAACTAGCTATGTGGGCTGATAGGATCATTGTGAAGAAGGAAACTGGAAAATATCCATTTGAGTTAGTGTATGGAGCACATGCTAGGATGCCCCTATAGAATTTATTACCAGTCTACAAGTTTGTCTTGCAAGAAGATTTGGAAGTTCTTGAGCCTATGGAAGATAGGATGGAGCAACTTGCTGAACTGGATGATGTAAGGGGAGAGGCCCAAAGTCAAAACATGAAGTTACAAGCACAGATGAAGTATCTATTTGATAAGAAGGAAAATGATAGAAAGTTTGAAGAAGATGATTTGGTGTTGATGTGGAATGCAAAGTGTCAGAAGAAAGGCAAGCATGGTAAATTTGAAGCTCTTTGGCTGGGACCTTTTGCTGTCATTGGAAAAAAGGGTGAGGACTCGTATTATCTACAGAACATGGTTGGTGAAGATCAAGAATTGCCTGTTCATGGGAAATTCTTAAAACTTTTCTTCTCTTGAGCTACATTGAGGATTGAGGGTTTCCAGTGCATGGACAACTCTTGTGTATCCTCTAAAATTATTTTCCATGCACAGTAGTTTCAGGTTCTCATCCACCTCCATTTCACTCCCATTTTCCATTCACCTCCATCTTGCATTCACTTTTCATGCTTTTCCATTGTTTTTCACCTCTGTTGCTGCTCATTGGTTCATCATTTTTGTTTAGTCTACTATTCTAAGATTCTGGATCCTTGCAATCATCTGAATATCATTCATCCCCAGATGGAGCCACTCATGGAACTATTAAAATCAGATGATTTTTTGCATATTTTTCATGTCCCCTGAGTCTCCATATGAGTATTTCCTTATGCATGTTTCCTTCATTTCATAATTTTTTTTCTCATAATTTGGCTAATATTTGACCCCAAAATCATCTATCTATCTGTTTTCCACATTCTAGTTCATATCGGCATGAGAACACCATTGTTTCCCTGACCCATTGTGCATTTTCTGCTTGCATAAATCGGAGTTGCCTATTGACAAGACTTATTATTTGTCATAGCAACTGGATTTTATTTATAGGTGGTTGTCAGTGAGACGTTGGTTTTGTTTCAGTGATCGAGTATGGGTTCTATCAGCAAATGGCTTGAGGTATCAATATATATCATACCGAATCTATTGTGTCTTGTTGATGGTATCTTTTAATTTTCTTTTGGTGAAGGTTTGGCTTGGTCTTGGTGAATAGGGATGACTACAAGGTGCTCCAGTGTGACTTGGTGTTGTCTCCATGAGGTTTCCCCAATTTTATCAAGTTACAATGATAGTGTGGTGTGCAAAGGATTTTTGATATAGTGTCGGCATTCTTTATAACCTCTCCTCGATACTGATTTGTCTTGGCGATAGCATGTGGGAAATGATTTTTGGCATAAGAAGTGCTTTGTCTCGGTGAACAAAAAGGAAGTATGGTGTAGGACTTTTGGAATAGCAAAATGATGTCTACAAGAGGTCCCCCCGAAGGTTGGATGTTATGGTGATAAGTGGAGGATGGCTGTCAGTGTGAGATATCTTGTGTCATGGTGACTCATCGATGGTTGGGGGGCTTTTGATGTAACTTGATAGAATCTCTATGACTTCTCACCGAGGGATGGAGGCTATAGCGACATATGTGATAGGCTTGTCGGTGAGAGAAACTTTAAGTCATAGCGGCATGGTAAAAGGCAAAAAGGGGGCTCTTAGAGTAACATAAGGTCTTCGATATGATGTCTCTCTGATATCACGAGGCTATGGCCAAACACTGTGGAGACATAAGGGTGCTTCTTGAATTTGGTATAACATGTGGGTAGCTATGGTGAATGTGATTAAAATAGGGATACAAGTAGAAGGATAAGTGAGTGAATTGCCTTCGGCAGGACAATATGGATGTCTCACCAACTACTCATTGGTGAAGATAGAATTTCAGAATGCTGAGGCTGACATGAATACACTTGAAGACCGTTGCCTACTAGCTCGATTGGAGCTCGAATCTTGTGGAGGCCGACACAATATTTTACTTTTATATTTTTCTCATGCTGGTGTATAAATAAGCATGTTGTAGTTGTTAATAGGGATCAGACATTAGATTTTCGATACACTGCAAAATAGATATAGTAGAATAAAATTATCAAACCAGAGGCTATTGTTGCATGATTTTCACAATGGATGTATTTATGAGATTTAGTTGATGTTGCCGCATTTTCTTTGGTGTCAATTATCTGTTGAATTAAAATGAAAAATACTGCTAAGTTGTCTCCATGAATGATTTTTCTAGTTGTTTAAATTAACATAGCAAGTTTATGTTTGATTTATCGATACACATTTGTTGTATTTTGTGGTCAATCAATTGGTTCTTTCAAGCAAAGATTAAATCCTCTTATTGATCACAGTAATTAGAGAAACTCATTTTGGATTATTGAAGTAGAACTTAGTAGTTACATGGTTGCATGTTTATACAAGTTGTAAACAAAGCATATTGTAGATAATTTGTATCTTCTCTAGAAAGTGTTGCTTATCATGATCTCATTTGACTCTACATACCCAACAAGGCACTAGTCTCTGCACTTCATCATTATTAATTCATTTAGTTTCTTTTTATTGAGTATCTAGGATTTAGATCAGATTATTGTCACAATTCTCAAGTTAGATGTGATCTATTCACTCCCATGTGCCATTGTGAGCAAATGTTGTAAGAGGATTGATTGCAAGTTAGGTCTGCATTATTCAGAGAGGTACAGCTGCCTTGGTCTTGCAGCGCCTAAAGAGTAGAAGGTTTGATTGTTTCAAACCTTGTTCTATTACCCTGAAATGTCATGAAAGCTTGGCAACCTTTTATGGTTAATACCTACATTTTTGAGAGCTAACACATCCAGTGTCGCTGTTTTTAAATTTTTTGAAAATTCTTGCAAGTCAACGAGTCTAATAGCAGAGTTTAAAATTGAAATATTTTGGTGGGACGAGTCCAGTGTCGCAGTTTTAATTTTAAGTTGTGCCATATAGCGATGCTGAGAAGTCATTGCTGCCAAAATAGTGACGTTGAGCTCCCAGTATTGGAATTTTTTTTGTGTGTGAGTGAAAACATATAAATTTTAAGAAAAGATGAGAAAGAATGATATCCGTCCCTCCTTTTAGTGCCAACCGTGTGAACCCCAACCTTGGTACCTTCAAAACAACAAGAATAAATGAGTTAGACAAGAGATTGCAAGCCAAAACAAGGATTCCCCATGAAATCCATTTACAACATTCAAACTAGGAAGAAAATATAAATGAACACAATGGAAATGATAAAACAAAGATTAAATCCTAATTAGTTGTGCAAAATCATGATCCCATGTGGGAATTGGTGCCAATTTGATGTGAAAATTGGACCTTTCCCAATTCCTATGATGAAATCTTGATGTGTTGAAGATGATTGATCCACTTTGTTGGTGAAGAATGAGAATTCCAAGCAAAAATCTGCAAAAAACTAGCTATGACTCAATAAAATTCAAGAGATATTTGAGAATGGTAACTTTCCCTAGATTGTGGATGATGAAATGAGGATATGGGCTCTTTATTTATAGAATTCCAAAATGGATGAATGTCCAAATTTGAGCAATGTGGGACTAACATTCACCCAATGGTATGATGCCACTTGTCAAGCTATGAGCGGATGAAGGATGTGCAAGATTTGGGGTTTGTGCCAATAAATACATAATTTTGAATTTCAAATTTGTTGAAATGACATGGAAGAGGGGAGGGAAAATGAAATAAATGCCACTTGGCTCAAGGAAAAGGACATGTAAGATGAATTTATTGCCTTGTTGGATGTACATGTTGAGTTGGAATTTTTGAATTCAAATTGAGAGAATATTCCAAAAGATGCCTTTTGAGGAAAATAGGGATTTAATAAATGAATTAAATATATTTTCATGTGCAACTTGAATTATCGAGAGGATGGGACATGGGATGAGATTAAATTAATCAATGGTTAGTTAATTTAATTAGAGAGATTAGACAATGTGACCTATTTGACTCAAATTTATAGATTTATTTTAAATCAAATAAGAGATGAATATGGCAAGAGATTAATTAAATAAGGATTTTGATTTATTTAATTAAAAGAGATGGTGTTAGATTAAATCAAATAAGGTTTTAATTTATTTAATTTAATGGATAGAATTTAGAGATTTAATCAAATAAATTGATTAATTAATTAAATAGGGATAATTAGATTA
Organism: Sequoia sempervirens; assembly: GCA_007258455.2. Classification (NCBI taxonomy): domain Eukaryota; kingdom Viridiplantae; phylum Streptophyta; class Pinopsida; order Cupressales; family Cupressaceae; genus Sequoia; species Sequoia sempervirens. The sequence goes on along the minus strand of VDFB02271358.1, from coordinate 1,082,758,545 downwards.
GATGGATTGTTTGAATTAACAAAAGAGATGACTTGATTAGATAAAATGATTTTTTTAATTAAGAGAGGAATATTGATGAATTTAATCAGATAGGGGAATTTGATTAAATGGTTAGACCGAGGGATGATTTAGGAAGAAATGATGTTAGTAAGTCAGGATCATGTGCACAATGTCAATAAGTATATTTTATGTGTCTACACATACATCCATCAGGTAGTGATCATCCCTTTTGAGTGTGAGCTCCTTTTCCCATGTCGTGCTTGGTAGCTTGAGGATAGCCTTGACCTTTTGATAGGTGGACTCATATCTTGCTGGGAAGTTAGAGCAGAGCCTTCTTGTGCTCTTAGAGGGTTTTTGTAAGTCTAAGAACTTATTGGCTGTCTAGATAGCCCAGTCAATGCCAATGTTTCTGACATATAAAACCTATCAGAACCAACTTTCTATAGTCCTATCCAAATTATTTATCTTTTCTATCTTATCAATTTTTTCCTTGGATAGCAGTTGCGGTGGATCCGTGAACATGGTAGGAATTTCTTCAGTTGAGGACCATTGTCAGATGTAAGCTTTCAGATCAGCTACCTATGCTTTAAGCTCGTCCTTTGAAACTTTATCATGTTATATCAAATGCACTTCCATGGCAACAGATTCCTCGAGGTGCTCCACCTTCTGCTCTCTAGTAGTTGTTCCCAAGTCAATGGTGGAGATATTATAGCTTATCCCTTCCTTGCCCACCACTGGCATTGCTACTTGCATAGTTCAGGATCCAAAAGTGTCCATCGCTACCTTGTATCTAATTTTGACTTCGTTTCTTTCTTGGTTGTGATCTGTGCTTGGGCTAATATAGCCTCCAATCTTGCTCTTGGATCCTTTGGGGCAGGAATTTTCTTTTCAAGTTACCTTTCTAGCCATTTGGGCATAGCAGATTTTCCCTTGGGCGATTCATGATCACCATCGCCCTCCTTCATTTGGATCTCTATTTGTTTACTTGTAGGAGCCCTTTCTTTCATTTTAGTGTTGTCTCCTTCTTCCTCATCAAATTCTTGGATGAACACAAGGAACTTGATGGGAGGATTATTAGGAAATCGCTCTCAGGGACTTTCTTCTTTCTCCATTTCCTTCCCTTTCTTTTCTTCATCTTGTTCATCTTTATGCACATGCTCCTCGGGCTGCTCAATTTTGAGACTTTTTTCAGCTGGAACCTCATCTTCAAGTTTTTATTTTTCTACGTTTTCTTCTTCTGTATAAGGAGGTGATATATTCTCTTGTTGTTCCCCTGTAGGGAGTTCTACATTTTCTGTTGCCTTGTCATCTTCTTTCCTTTCTTTTTCAGGAGGTGACCTTTCTGCCTCTTCTTCATCATCTCTCAATTGTTGGGCCATTTCTTCCTTGAAATCATCATTGAATGTTTGTACAATATTTTTACCACTTCCACTCTTCTCTTCATCTCTAGTTTCGAAAGACCCTGTTTCTTCTTGTTCTTCGCTGACCACCCTGTCAATTTTTCAGTGTTCATACTCTAGGTGTTTGTGGTACTCATTGACTTCTTCCCCAAATTCTTTTGAAGCTTCCATCTCCCGCTTCACCCATTCCATGGAGATTAGCATTGTGGCCTACATTGATGGTGGTCCTATCAAAGGTTGTGAGGGTGAAGCGCTAGCGAGGACCTGTGCTAAGGTAGCTTGGATGGTGGGATCCAAAAAGATTTGGGAAATCTCAAAGGGGACATTTTTCATATGCCTCGATAAAGCCTTCATAAGTGTGTGTGTGAGCATTGATGTTGTCTCTACTACCAATGGAAGCAATGTAGTGGGCTACATGGAGGTGGAGGAAAGAGGAGTTGTAGTAGAGGACGAGTCAACATTATTACGAGCCTAGCAGGGGTAGAGGAAGCGAGGTGGACTAAGATGTCTACCATAGGTGTGGATGTGGCAACCATGGCCTGGGAAACAAATGGAAGGGAAGTAGAAATAGGGAGAGGTGGAGGAGTTTTTGGCTAATCTATTTTCCCTTCCTCACCCTCTTGAAGGGGATCCTCTTGAATTGGTGGCTGCCCCACAATGGTTTTCATCTGTTTAGGCCTCTTAGAGGGTGAACCTCCTAAATCTTTTATAGAATAAACCTTTGGATCTGGTGACTGCTTTGCTTAAATCCCTTTCATCTTCTTTGATCTTGTGAGCAAAGGAGATTTGGATGTCCCTCCTATTAAAGTTGTGGCAAAAACACCTTCTTTAGCACTGGGATCACTCTTGAGTCCCTCATATGTTAGTACAACCCCTTTTTTCTTCAATTGGGCTACTTGTCCATTAACCCATTCTTTGGTACAAGCCACAATTGTTTGGGTTATAATATTGAGGTCATCAACCTCTTCCTCATCCCAATCTATTGTTGGCAGTGGCAAGTTAGTGACTGTGTTAGAGTTGGGGTCCATGATGGTGCTCTCATCTTCAACTTGATCAGGTACAAGGAATAATTATACTCTTTTTATGAAGTATGTAGTCATTTGCATGTAATGCCTTGTGCGCACCTCCTTGTCATCCTAGCAATCCACCTAGAAATCTTTGACATGACGCACATGGGAATATCCCGGTCCTAATGCTTACCTTAAATGCCCAAATGGGACCATCTGTGGGTGAACAGTGTGTAGGTGAAAGTTTATATCTACCAATTCCTTTTTAGAATTCCCAACGCACTAGGAGGTTTGCAATTTTTACATCCCCTAGCCAAAAGTAAAGGGATATGCAATCCCTACCAATTGTCTATTGTCGAGGACTGAATGCATATGTTGTAGCTATCGAGAGAGCTCTAACAGTATGATCCAGTCATTGGGGTACAGGGGCAACATATTCAACCTCTTTGTGAAACCTTAGGCACAAATATATGTGAACTTCGGATATTGTATGAATAAGGTGTATTGCTTCAAGAAATTTTGAGCACTGTGAGAGACCTTTCTTTCAAAATCCGCCATAAGTAATCTAATGATGTGACCGATGAAGGCATCGTTCACCCTACAATACTGCTTCTTGAAGTTCTTAAATTGGAGCTCGGGATATCTGTCATAGACCTTCAGTACACAACCTGGTTCTTCATCAGGTACCCCAAACAATCCACTATACTGCCTCCACTCGGCCAGTGAGTACATAAGATAGGAGGTCATATAGAAATTGGAGGGCTTCTTTACATTCATGAACTGCTCGTGGAAGCAATCGCTTATTATGCCTCCCCAGTAGAACGAAGCTTTTGTGGTGACATCTTCGTCCCCATGAAGGATCTTCTCTATTAAATACACCATCCATTCTTGAAAATATGCAGCAATGGGGATGCCCATCACCCTGCTCAACATGGTGACCAAGTCATGGTAGTCCTTATGGAAGTCGTTGTGAAAGATCTCTTGAGGAAAATTTGTAGTGCTGCCCATTTTTCCTATGATCCAATACTAATTTATTAGCTTCTTGCAGCCCATCGAATCATCATCCCATGTTGCTTTACACTCTTCTATGGTGGGCATCTCCATCTCCCCAAATGTGGGGATGTGAAAAGTCTTCATAATTACCTCACCTGGCACGTCAACAAGGTTGTTTCGATCTCTGTAAAAAATTGTTAGTGTTTATGGCTGATATGCTTGTTGGAAAGCCATGACCAATTTGGGGGCTATGAGGGATGGAGGGAAGCCTCCAACTTTAGCAATTCCAATTTTCCTGATTAGTCTAGCATTATTCGTCCTAGAGTGGATTCTAACCCTTTGCTTGAACTCTTCAATATCAACATGGCCGATATTGGTATCTATAATTTATTTCTAGTATGTGATGATATTTGAATGCAAAGGTTCTCCCTAGAACTAGAACTTCATTTGATATTTATCCTCCTTTCCACAAGGAGCCTTACTTGCCTTTTTCCCTTTGTGTTTTTCTACAGTTTCCCTAGAGGGTCCTTCACCTGATTCCATATATCCTGCAAACAATGGCATAATGAGCACAACTGACCATGAAAGCATGATTATTAGTTGAAATCCCATGGAAAAAACCCAATTAGACAATATATTATTCATGAAATCAAAATTTTACTTCTAGATGTCATTAGTAATTTTCTAGAGGAATCTTAGATAAACCGGGCTGAGAGGGCCAAACTTCCCTAGAAAAAATGATGTTTTGAAGGGTGAATAGGGTAGGGAAATCCATGTGATTTCTCTTGACTTTAGATGCTGATGGTTTGAAAGGCTCGTGTAGGAGAAGGATAAATTTGAGCAGGTGGGTCGAGATTGGTTTTCAAATTGAAGGTTATTTGGATCACATTTGGGGCACCAAGAGGTATAGGGGTAGGAAGTCATCAGGGTTTCATCATTTAGAATAGCAATTGTTGGGTGTAAATTCTTTGGGAATGGCTTAGTGGATTAGACCTGACATTGAGCTCAACCACCAGGTTTTCCTTAAGTTTCTTCTCGACGATCTAGACAATGGGTTCCGGAGGTTGAAAAGATGGACCTGCTTTTCCCTTTTCATGCCAGCTAGGACAAGAAAGAACCTTGATGGATGGAGCCCAGTGATGGCAATGATGCCAAAGTTTTCTTTCTACTTCATCTTCGCAACAAATGGAGGGTCGGGACCTAGGAGACAAAAAGACATCATCAGATGACCATTTGAAATGGTGAAGATGCTAGGGAAATATGCAGAGGAAACTCTGCAAATCAAGGCCTGGGGACATGTTTGGTTAGTACATTTTGGTGTGGTATAACGAACGATGAAAGGAGAGATGGGGCCTCCTTGCCGTTTGGTATGATGATAACAACACAGAGTCTCGAGGATGGATTCCTGTGGGAGCAGGTCAGGGAAGTCAGAATGGAGGCCGAACTTAAAATTTTGTTGAGTTTGAAGTCCAATGATGACATGTTGACGAAAGGCTGGGTAGTAGGCCCAATAGGGGTAAAAGTAGTCTAATTTCATCACAAGTTAAATGGGGCAGCAAAGAAGGATCCAAGCCCCGGGGCTCAGGAAGGTGAACCCTTCCGCCATTCAAAATGGAAAACACCCAGAGGAAACCCAACAAGGGATACTTGTCAAGGTGGCCCTGCAAGGGGCCAAGGCCATGGGTTATAGCAGACTACCAAGGAAACTCTGCAAGGCACCGGACATAGCAAAATTGGAGGGGATAGAACATGGTCAGCTTAAGGTAGGAATTTAGAAGCACATTTGACCATTTGGGATACCAAAATTGAGGCACACAAAATGAAGTAGTGACAAAATGACCCAACAAGGCAAAGAAAAGAGAGGGTCCTCATTCCAAATAGGGTGTGTGTGCTGAGGGAACAAAAAATGGTGACTTTGCTTGGAAATGCTCCTAATCATTTTAAGGATAAGTATTAATTTAGGACCCATAATCTATAGCTTCATAGACCAGGGGTAGATTTCTGAGAGTGAACTAGGAGAACAGGGTCTTTCATGAGGTCATTCTACAAGACATCTTAGAAGTGTGTGTAGTGAATTCATTCCCCTCCATGGAAACTATGACAAGTAGTTGCTAATCCAACTGGGCAAGCTACATAAATCGTCCAACACCAAAAGTAACCTAGACATTGCACCACTACCAGTCAGACATCCATAGCCCCAATGGAATTTTCATTGTGACCCCACGGATATTGTTCTACTTTCGGTTGGGCATCCATAGCCTAGGTAGAGTTACCTGTATACCCATACGGTCACTTTGTTTCATTTTTTTCTTTCCCTTCTTTCTTTCTACATTTCCCCTTTTTCACTTATCTTTTGTTCAATCATGTAAGTACTGAAGCCTATGATGGGTTTGGGAACTACAGTGGTCACTGGAGTAGACTTGAAATTTTTCACTTACTAGAATGTCATAGTAGCCACTATACAGTCCTTTAGAAATAAGTAACATGTGTTTCGTGCAAGATCTGAGATGTGCGTAGAAAGATCCAACCAAGGGTCGAGTTCTAAGATAGAGTTCAAATGAGGAAACCCTTTCGAGGAAACTTTCCAGGACCAATAGTCTAGAATGAATGTTTAGTCAAAAAACACTAAGGACAAATAGCAAAGTGAACCATTCATCGAACAAGGATGACCACCACAATGAGATGGAGAACACCCTCTTTGAAAAAAAACAACCAGGGGACAAGCAAAACTGAGCAATGTGAAACAACAAAATGCAAAGAAACCTAACCTAACCTATACAAAAATATTTACAAGGAAGAGCTCGAAAGAGCTTAGGCCTAGAAGTAATGCTTCAAGTGTCACCCATTGACTAGCAATGGGACGTCTTCACCAGTTAAGGTTTTTAGGCAGAAAGCATTGTCTCCCATAATTTTAGCTATTTGAAAGGGGCCAAGCCAAAGCTTGTCAAATTTATTATGTCCCCCTTTTTATTCATGGCCCTTGTCCCAATAGAAGACTAAATTTGCAATTCTAAAGGCCTTGGTCTTGGCTCGACAGTCGAACCATCTCTTAACCATGCCCTAATGTTTGGAAAAAAATTTCTATTATACAGTCTCATACTTCTTCTAAATGCAAGAGCTTAGCTAACTGAGCTTCTCTATGATCCCTCCCTTCATAAAATTCATTGATAAAATGGTGAGTGAGAATCTTTAGGTGGATAGGAAATATGGGCTCTAATCCATAAACAAGATGGAATGGGGAATCACCAAGGAAAGCCTTATGGCAAGTGCATTCTACCCAAAGGGTGAAGTGGAGCTCGGTATGCCAGTCCTTGGGATTCCTATTGAGCAATTTCTTGATCACAATAATTAGGCTCTTGTTTGTGGACTCAACAAGGCCATTTCCTTGAGGATAGTAATTAGATGAAAATTTTAGGGAAATCCCATAGTCGAAGGCCCAACTAGAAAATCTTAATGAAGCAAATGTAGGTCCATTATCACACACCAATGCATAAGGGCAACCAAGGTGATTTAAAATGAAAATTTCCAAAAAATTGTAACTACCTCAGTTGTGCATTGCCTACATATAATTGCTTTTTTTCCATTTAGTGTAGTAATCAGTAGTGGTAAGAATGTACCTGTCCAACAAATCATGGAGGGCTTACTGAACCAATGAAATTGAGACCCCATTGCACAAACAACCTCACCTCCAACATGGGTTGGAATGGGACAACATTTTTCTCCTTGGTAGCAGTGGTCTAACATGTGTAACATGAGTGAACATGGAAATGAGCATCCTTGAAGACTATTGGCCAATAATATCCTACTATTAGTGTAGACATCAAAAATATACAGATTGATCGCACACTCGATCCTGATCCACTAACATTCATTTCATCTTAAATCATCCCTCGATCTAACCATTTAATCAAATCTCCTTATATGATTAAATTCATCAATAATCCTCTCTTAATTAAATAAATCACTTTATCTAATTAAGTTACATCTTCTCGATAATTAAAATAATCATCTTGATCTAATTATCTGATTTAATTAAAGAATCAAATTTATTTGATTAAATCTCTTAAGTCTATCTATTAAATTAAATAAATTAAAACCTTATTTAATTTAATCTAACATCAACTCCTTTTAATTAAATAAATCAAAATCTTTATTTGATTAATATCTTATCACATTCTTCTCATTATTTGATTTAAACAAATCCTAAAATCTAAGTCAAATAAGTCACATCATCTAATCTCCTATTAAATTAATTGACCCTTGATTAATTTAATCTCCTATCATGCCCCATCGTCTAAATTTTTCAACTTGCACATGAAAATATATTTAATTGATTTATTAAATCCTTATTTTCCTCACAAGGCATCTTTGAAGGAATATTCCCAAATTTGAATTCAAAAATGTGAGTTGACATGTCCTTCGAACAAGGAAATAACTCCACCTTACATGTATTTTTCCTTGATCCAAGTGGCATTTAATTCTTTCTTTCTTCCCCCCTTTCAAGTCATTTCAACAAATTTGAATTTAAAATTCATGCATTTATTGGCACATTCCCCAAATCTTGCACATTCTTCATCCATTCATAGCTCTACAACTGGCATCATACCATTGGATGAATGTTAGTCCCACATTGCTCAAATTTGGACATTCATCCATTTTGGAATTCTATAAATGAAGATCTCATATCCTTGTTTGATCATCCACAATTTGAGTAAAGTTACCATGCTCAAATATCTATCAAGATTATCCATCATCATTGAGTTCTTAGCTAGGTTCTTTGCAGATTTTGGCTTGGATATTTCATCAATCTTCATCAAAGTGGATCACAATCTTCACCAAATAATCAAATCTAGCATTGGAGTTGGGAAAGGGCCAATTTTCACATCAAATCGGCACCAATTCCCCCATGGGATCAAGAGTTTGCATTGCTTTCAATAGGATTTAATCTACTTTCTTGTTCTTTCATTATTTTCTTCTCTTCATTCCTATTTTGAGTTTTGTTAATGGATTTCATGGGGAATCCTCGTTCTTACTTGCATTTGATCTCCTAATGTATTCATTTGTTGTGTTTTCAGGTATTTGGATTAGGGATTCACATTTTGGGGCTAGAAAGAGGGCTTGAATTACAAATCTAACAAGTTTTTTTAAAATTTCCGTCATTTTAGTGCTTATTTTAACTATTTTAGCACTCTTTAAAACTTTTTTAGCACTGTTTAATGTTATTTTAGCACTCTTTAATGTTCTTTTAGCGCTCTTTAATGTTCTTTTAGCGCCCATGATCACTATTTTAGCGCTTTTAGAGTCAGTTTTAAAATGACCATATCTTGGTCATATGAAGGTTTTTTTTTATGCTTTTTTTTTTGAAATAGGGTAGAATTTTATAAGATATCCAATGATGTAGGTTTTTATTAACTATTAATGAGTTAAAATTTTCAAATTTTCATGTAAAGTAAAAACACATGATAACTTGGCTAAGTTTTAGGGTGTTTTGGTAAATGATTCATCTAACCCTTATATCATTTTGTTTTTTTATCTCATCTAATGTTTTGATCACTTTTGTAGGTTGGGAATCAAAATGAAAAGAAAGAGAAGCATGAGAAGGATATTTTGTTCAATCAAAGTGTTTTTAAACACTTTAGTGTTTGTTTAACACTTCTTTAAGAATTTGTTACCTTCTCCTTCTTAGGACACTAGTTTTTGTTTGGGCTTAAAAGGAACCTTTTCCATTTCTTGCAAAGGCTAAAATGAACTTTAGGATCACAACATACTAGATTTCATTTATTGGATTAACAATTGAACAAGGTAATTTCTCACACTTCATTTGGTGCTCTAAAACATACTCACATTTTGATTTGTGTATCTGAAAAGAACAAGTGTAGCTTTGTTTTTTGTGGGGGATTACTTAGAATAAAGCCATTGAAAAAGGACGTATGCACTTCTCTTGTGATTTATATCGATCTTGAGAATGAAAATGCATTTTTCATGACTTTGGAATGGGACAAAGCAATCACGCAGTTGAGTTCGACAAGATGGATCTGAAAGGGGACTCTTGCCACATTGGGTCAACTCCTACAAACGAAAAAGTCTAAAATAAAACCCTTGTTTGTAGTGGCCTATTGATCCATTGAGTGAGTTTATCAAAGTGGTGCATTGGAACTTAGATTCCAAGAAGTTACTTGCCATGTCTGATCTTGGTTGAAATATAGAGGTTAAGACTTCATTCTTAACATACCTTTATATTTTTTCCTTGGTTGCATGTAAAATCATCTCTTCTACGAAGGGCATGAGGCAAGCCCACCAAGAAAAACACACCCATTAAGCCGGTATGTTGCATTGCTTGATCAAAAACAAATAAAAAAAAACACTTAACATCATCCAAATTTCAAACCCTTTTGGAGACAAATATCATTGACTCAATCTATATGTTCTTACTTTCCCTTGGGATTCGCATCCTTAGAGGTTTCTAAGCATTGGATTACATCTCAATTTGTCTCCTTAAGTAAACTATAGGAAAACCCTTGCCTTAAGTTCATTAGATTTCCACATATCATATCTTGTGGGGCTTTGAAGAAATTAAGACATTGGAAATATTAGTTTGAAACTTTATTCAAAGAGAGTGTTTTTGGTAAAATAAAGACATTAAGCAAAGCTAAGAAAAATGAAATTTCATATGTGTTGATGACTCACAATTCCCAAAGCAAAAATTGTTGAAAATGAATGTTCACATGAAATCAATACTTGGTTACAAAGGTCTTTAGGAAGAATTTGCATGCTCTTCAATACCTAGATCTAGGCAAAAAAAGTGTTCTTTTTTGGCTCTTTTTAGGATCAAAACATATCAAAATATTTTCATCCATCCCCCACAACATCACAACAACATCATCTCACAAATCACCTTTTGAAAAATCTTGAAAATCATCCTTAAGTGCTAGGCTTTGTGGAAAAATCAAAATCATCAAAATCATTGAGACCAAGTCCTCGAAAACATTTATCAAAAACACCTTTGGCTAGGCATGTGTAGATGCATCCTTTTGCATATACTTAGTCAAAGTTATCAAAAATCATCTTGTCTAGATTAGTGTATGTAGATGAATCCTTCTCCACATACTTAGTAAAACAATCATCTTGTTTGGGTAGGTGTGGGTAGATGCATCCTTCTCCTCACACATATCCAAATCATCATCCTTTGAACAAAGCTATCCCTTAGATCATCATCCAACATCTTAGGGTATTTTTGTTCAAAATAAAAAGAAAATCAAAATCAAGATCAAGGACAAAATCTCAAATCCAAAATCAAATCAAAAATCAAAAACCAAAAAACCAAAGTCCTAAAAGCCTAGTATCTCATTCAAGATTTATCAAAAGCCAAAAAAATCCATAACATCCATCTTTGAACATCATCATCATATCATCATCACCTTTGATCCTAAAGAGCAACGTAAAAACTTTATACTTTGGGACATAAAATAGAGATCATTCCAAAGAATCAAGAGATTCATCTCCCATATTCTTGAAGACCAATCCTTATTTTATGGTTCAAATGAGATCTCAATACAAGAAGAGTATGGAAGCCAACAAGGAAACACCCACTTCAAGCGATCTTAGCCAAACCAACACAGAAATGAATCCAGCAGAATCAAGAAATCCATTGACTCTTTCATCATCCCAAAATCCGCAAGAAGAAAATCAAGGAGAGGACCTCACTTTTGGAATGTCTCGTGAAGAAATGATGAAAATGCTCTAAAATCTAGACAACCATAGAATCATCAACATCATGATGAGACTTAACCCTTTGTTGTGCATGCTTGAACTAGCAAAACAAGGGGGCAAGTTGCCTTCTAATTTTGATGTGAGCACTATAGTAGAGACATCTTTTCCACCAATCTCATCCACCATCTCCATTTCATCTACACCTCCATCTCAAAACATCATGCAAAACATCCCGCAACTCACAACATCATTTGCTCCAAATCAACCCAACGTTAACAAGGGAAACACATTTCTCAATGCTCTTCAATCACATCCCCTTGTGAATAACTAGAACTTGGATGCAAACACCACATTGCAACAAAAAATCCCCCAAAATCCATTGCACAAAAAAGTTCCTCTCACCTTACACTATGACCCATCATCAACATTTTTTCACGGAGCACCACAGACACCTCTTCTAACAAATTCACAAGAAAAGGGAGATATGTTCAGACCAGGGGGCATATTTGATACTGCACAACAACTAACGCCCCTTACATTTCCACCTATCACACCACTGACATTATCATCTGCACCACTTCTTGGTTTGGGGTTGCCTCCCCTACCAAGTATTAGTCAAACCACTATCCCAACCATTAATAAAAACATCGCACCAAACACTCAAAATTTGTCATTGATATTGCAACAACAAATGATAAATATATAAGCAATGGCAACATCATCACAAAGCATGGTCTCACGAGGACCAATCACAACAATACCATTATCCAACATGCAAAACATCAAAACAACATCATCATCTACCACCATTCCAAATCCACCACCACCAACGTTCACCACATCAAACCAATTCGACGCAGAATTACATGCCACTTTTCAAAGAGAATACCAACAAGTACAAGAACAAAAAGTTGTGCAACAAGTTGCTCAAGTCACACAAGTTGCCCAAGATGCACAAGCCACATTACAAGTGCAACAAACACAACAAGCCCAAGCTTTATAGCAATAGCAACAACAACAAGCTGCCCAAGCTACACAAGCATTGAAAGCACAAAGGGTCACTCAAGCATAACTATTATTATAGCAACAAGCCACAGAAGTGCAAGCCCAAGCTCAAGAACAATCTCAATATCAAGCACAACTTCTTGCACAAGCAGCATAATTGCAAGCATAGCAGTAAGCATTAAAGTAATACCAAGAGTAACAAGAACCAGCATAATTAGCAGCCCAACAACAAGCACAACAACAAGTGTTGTTGGAACAACAACAAGTGCAACAACAAGATCAACAACAAGCATTATTTACCCAAAAACAAGTAGAAGCCTACTTCACTCTCCAGAACACATAGCTACCATCGAACAATGCACCAAACCACCCATCCACCCAACTAGCAATTGGAACATCTCAAAACACCTTCATCCCACCCCCTGATTTGCAAAATGATGTGATGACATAAATCAGGTTGCTCTCGCAACAAGTGCTCGATCTTCAGTCAGGGCGAACAACCAAAATGCTAAGCAACTTTTGTCCCTATCCATTTGATAGGAGCTTAGAGATGAAACCATTCCCAAAAGGAATTGAGATCCCTAAATTTGACAAATATCGAGGGATGGGAAACCCTAAAAATCACATCAGGGAATTCCAGGTTCATTGTATGGAGGTCGCATATGATGATACTTATCTAATGCAGCTATTTCCTAGAAGCTTGGTAGGTCTCGCTATAGAATGGTTCTCTTTCTTACCTTCAGGCATTAGAACATTCCAAGAAATAAAAGATGAATTCATCAGGAACTACAGATGTAACATTGCAATGGATGTCAGTCTCGAAGAATTATATGCTCTAAAATAAGGAAAGAATGAATCTTTTGCTTCATTCCTTCAATGATGGCAATCCAAGGCCAATCGAAGCAAGTGGACTGTGCCAGAAGAACAAAAAGTCTACACCATCATAGCCAACCTTGAAAGTAGCTTGTGATTTCATCTCAAGGTTCAGGGCATCACCACATATGATCAATTAATTTACAAAGTGCTTCGCATCAAAAGAGCCCTTGTGACTCAACCCGTGGAATCAACATCATACCATGAACAACAAAACAACCACCCATCATCCAATTACAATGATAAACCTCACACATGGGCTAGGAACAAGAACATTACTAATGATGGTGTCATAGATGCCAAGGTGGTCATTAGTGGTCCACTCCAAAATACACCCACACAGCAGAACCAAACACAACATCAAAACACTCATCACACAAAATATCAACCCAAAAACAATCCAACCATCAATAACCTCAATGATCAAAGAGGACCACCCCAACGAAAAAGCTATCCCAAATGAAAATACACCATTTTGGGAGAACCATTGGAGGACATAATGAAAAAAATTATCGATGAAAAACTTATTAAGCCTCCTACATTTGAAAATTATCAAGAACCTGATATCAAACCTCTATGGTATAACAAAAATTAGCCTTGCGAATTTCATAAAATCAAATACCACACCACAAATAGCTGCATGAGACTCAAAAACATCATCCAAGATCTCATTGACATAAGAATCATAAATATGGAACCACCTACAGGAAATCAGGATCTTAAAATCTGCACAAATCTGATGCTGAATCATGGCAACAAAGGGAATAACAAGGATAAAGGAAAAGGCAGTGTAAATCATGTATACAAAACAGTCATTGCCTCCCTAAATGAAGACTACATGGTCATCACCATCAAGGGTGCCCCTGCCGAAGATTGTGGAGACACCACAAGAGGCAACAAAGTCACTATCATAGGATCATCTCAACCAAGTAGGGTCCCTTCATCTAGATCCAATGGTTACAGTGTCATAGACCAAATCAAAAGAACACCAACAGACATCTCCATCATGGAGTTGTTAAAAATATCATCAGCCCACAAAAAGATCCTTGAGGAAGCACTAGCCTCATCCACCATCCCCATAGATCTTGATGTAGAGAAATTCCAAGCTATGGTTGGAAATATCATAATGCCTAATCTCCTTACATTCTCTAACCAATATTTTCCCTCCTAACCATCTCACAATTGTGTACTTCACTTGGAAGCCATCGTAAAGAAGAGAAAAATCAAAAGGGTCTTGGTGGATGGAGGTGCAGGTTTGAACATTTGTTCTCTCATCCTCATCAAGTAGTTGAAAATATTAGAAGATTCCATTGACAAAGGGAAAGGTATCACAATAAGAGCATATGATGACTAAGAAAGAGTGTCTCAAGGCACGATCAAACTCCCTATTCAAGGTTGATGGTCATGGAAACCACTTGTTAGGTCTTGGACCTTGAATTTCCATACAATATTCTCCTGGGATGCCCATGGATCCATGCGATGAAAGTTGTAGCATCAATCTTCCACCAATGTGTGAAATTCACACATAATGGACAAGAGATTAGCATCCGTGGAGATCCTGAACCATATTCTCATATTGTAAAAATCATGAGGCCAAGTATTACAAAATCCCCCAAGTTCCCAAAAAATGATGAGGGCCCATCCACATCATACATTGACCCTGCCACACTCACATCCACTTCTGAGACAGAGACACCCACATCCCCACCATCTTCAACATCAAGCTCATCATCCAGGAGGATGATTGTGGAAGTTATAGGCTCCCTAACAATGCTTTTGTGATAGGAGATTTATGACAATCTCCTAGATCATGAGGACACCCACAAGAAAATCAAGCTTCCACATCACAAACGTATCCTGAAGACTATCTCGAATTCACAAGCTGCAGAGACCTTTTCTAGGAGGTTATTGAGGAAGATCCATCACACATGCTCTATCAAGATGAAAAACTAGTACCAGATTTACCAATAGATAATAGAAGCAAAGGTCTGCAAATGATGCTTGCAATGGTCTACAATAGAAACCAAAGACTTGGAAAAAACAACATTGGGCTCATAATACCTATCATGCCTGAGATGTGACCTATAAAAAATCTTGATCTTGGATGTACCCCTTTGAGAATAACCATACATGGCTCCTCCAATTAGAACGGTTAATATTACTCCTCAGCCAGTACTAGCACAAGTGCACTCACCAATATCCATAGGTAGAGACATACACAAATTTATAACTGAGCCCTATATTAGTAGCGATGATGAGGATCACTTGACCAATCTACCTAGGTTATTTGAGGATACTACCCTTTGCATGATTAGTACCTTATCTTTCAAATCCGATCATCAAAATCATGATATCCGCTTAGTATATCCCCAACTGAACAACTACGACCAACAAGGACCACTAGTTCTTGATACATTCAAAAATGATGAGGCACTCTTAGAATTCATGGGATTGAGGGATAAAATTCTATATGGAGATCACAAGGTAGGGTTTATAATGGAGTAAGGCACACATGCCTATTACGGGGAAACAATTGAATCCTTCAGTCACAAAAGTGAGAAACTAAGAATCATATCCAAGTCCTTGAGTGAAAACCACATTATGGTACTCTCTGACAAGAAAATAGTAAAAATAAAGGACATATCCAATGGTGAAAACCTCTCTAAGGTGCCCGAGGATGAAGGATTCAATATTCCTCTAAGAGCTATTCATCCAAAGAAGTTAGTGGTTTTGGCTGAAAAATGCAATCCAGTCAACCTAGGAATAGAGGAGACCCCACATATCACATTCTATGTGGAATCACTATTATTAGAAGAAAAGGAACTCCTAGCAACATTCCTAAAAGAAAGGAAAATAAACTTTGCGTGGAGTTATGTCGATATGCCAGGGCTTGATCCAGAGACTATGGTTCATCACTTAGCAGTGTATCCAGAAGCAAAGTTGGTCAAACAAAAGCTTCGAAAAATGCATCCTCAAATTTCCCTATTGGTCAAAATGGAGCTCAAAATGTTGTTAGATGTAGGATTTATCCGACTAATTGATTATCCAGAATGGGTGTCCAATTTGGTACCTGTTTCAAAACCCAATAGAGCCATCAGAATCTGTACAAATTTTAGAGATTTGAACAAGGCATGTCCCAAGGATGATTTCCCACTTCCCAACATGGACATGATAGTAGACACGACAGCGGGGCATGAGATGCTATCACTAATCATGATAGCAAAAGAGGATCAACACATGACAACTTTCACTTGGGGGACCTATTGCTGGAATATGATGTCGTTCGGCCTAAAGAACATAGAAGTAACCTATCAAAGGGCTATGACACTAATATTCCATGATATGATTCACAAAATAGTTGAAGACTATGTCGATGACATCCTAGCAAAGTCAAGAAAGAGACAAGATCATATAGCAACCCTAAGTGCTATCCTTGATAGACTGGGGGAATACAAAGTCAGACTAAACCCTAAGAAGTGTGTCTTTAGCATACAATCAGGTAAATTTCTAGGATACATAGTCTCCATGAGGGGTATCAAGGTGGATTCAGTAAAAGTGAAGGCAGTCCTTGAGATGGAAGCACCAAAGACATTAAAACAACTAAGAGGCCTCCAAGGTCGACTTCAATCCATCTGATGATTCATTGCACAATTGGTAGACAAGTAGAATCCATATTATCACCTACTCCACAAGGGGATAGCATACAAATGGGGTGCAAAATGTGAAGAGGCATTTAACAAAATCAAGGAATATCTACTGACGCCACCAATTTTAATGCCACCTATCCCAAGAAAGCCATTGATCTTATATGTGTCAACAACAACAGCAGCCCTGGGAGTTGTTCTTGCTCAAAATGACAAAAATAGAATGGAGAGGGCCATCTAGTATATCAGCAGAACAATGGTCGGTCACGAGCTAAATTACTCATTCATCGAGAAATCTTGCCTTGTAGTAGTGTTTGCATCCCAAAAATTCAGACACTACATGTTGGCACACAAGATAAAGCTCATTGCGAAAATTGATCCCCTTGAGTATCTCTTATCAAAGGCCATGCTCATAGGTAGAATGGAAAAATGGGTGATGATACTATTAGAGTATGACATTGACTATGTAGAGAGGAAAGCAATCAAGGGACAGGCTATTGCAGATCAACTAGCAGAAGCACCCATTTATTCTGAGAACCCTCTTGTCTTAGAATTCCTAGATGAATCCATCTTTAACCTTAATGTAATTGACCATTGGAAACTATACTTCAATGTTTCATATACACAACATGGATCAGGAGCCGGTGTCTTCTTCATCACTCCACAAGGGGACTACATACTGAAGTCATACAAATTGGCATTTCCTTGCACTAACAACATCACAGAATACGGGGCTCTAACTATAAGCCTCAGGATAGTAGTGCAGTGGAACATCATAGCTCTCAAGGTGTATGAAGACTCTTAGTTGATCATAAATTAGGTCAATAATGAATATCAGACTAAGGATGACTAGCTCACTCCATACAAGAAATTGGTGGAGACTCTAAAGGAATCCTTCATTGACATAACATTTGAGCAGATTCCAAGAACCAACAACAAAGTAGCAGACGCCATGGCTATAATCAAATCTTTATTAGACATCCCTCATAGTGTACCAAGGTATGAATTTCTGATTGAGCATCTTCTCGTCCCCACATTTCTGGTACCAGAATCAGAATATGTATGTGAAATTATTGGTCTGGGTGATCCTTGGTATCATGACATCTACACATATCTTCGCATAGGAGTCATACCTGTTGACCTACCATCAAGCCTAAAATGAACCTTTATCAAAAAGGCATCTAGATTTGTGATCCTAGGTGATACCTTATACTCTAGAAGCATAGAAGGTACCTTACTGCACTGTCTAAATGTTGAGGAGGCATTA